>CM051237.1:488608537-489283037 GCA_027917425.1 Gastrophryne carolinensis | reverse complement strand
TTTTACGCTCAGCTCTTCTCTCCTATGCTCGGCTCTCCTACGCTTGGCTCTTCTCTCCTACGCTTGTCACTTCTCTCCTACGCTCATCTCTTCTCTCCTATGCTCGTCACTTCTCTCCTATGCTCTTCTCTCCTACGCTCAGCTCTTCTCTTCTATGCTTGGCTCTTCTCTCCTACGCTCTTCTCTTCAAGCTCGTCTCTTCTCTCCTCCGCTCATCTCTTCTCTCCAATGCTCATCTCTTCTCTTCTCTCCTACGCTTGTCTCTTTTCTCCTCCAGTTATCTCTTCTCTCTTACACCCATCTTGTCGCTTCTCTTTTACGCTCGGCTCTTCTCTCCTATGCTCGGCTCTCCTACGCTTGGCTCTTTTCTCCTACGCTTGTCACTTCTCTCCTACGCTCATCACTTCTCTCCTATGCTTATCACTTCTCTCCTACGCTCGTCTTTCCTACACTCAGCTCTTCTCTCCTATGCTCGTCACTTCTCTGCTATGCTCTTCTCTCCTACGCTCAGCTCGTCTCTTCTACGCTTGGCTCGATACCCCACGCTCAGCTTGATACTCCGCGCTCGGCCCTACTCTTCTGCGCTCGGCTCTTCTCTCTTAGGCTCATCTCTTCTCTTCTCGCCTACTCTCGGCTCTTCTCTCCTACGCTTATCCTTATGCTCATCTCTTCTCTCTAATGTCCATCTCTTCTCTCCTACGCTCATCTCTTCTCTTCTCTCCTACGCTTGGCTCTTCTCGTCTCTCCAACGCTTGGCTCTTCTCGTCTCTCCTAGGCTCGGCAATTCTCTCTTATGCTTGTCTCTTTTTTCTCTCCTACGCTCATCTCTTCTCTCCTACGCTTGGCTCTTCTCTACTACGCTCGGCTCTTCTCTACTACGCTCTTCTCTTCTCTACTACGCTCGGCTCTTTTCTCCAACGCTCGGCTCTTCTCTCCAACGCTCGGCTCTACTCTCCTACGCTCGGCTTAACTCTCCTATGCTTGGCTCTTCTCTCTTACACTCATCTCTTCTCTCCTACGCTCGGCTCTACTCTCCTACGCTCGGCTCTACTCTCCTACGCTTGGCTCTACTCTCCTACACTTGGCTCAACTCTCTTACACTCATCTTGGCTCTACTCTCCTACACTCGGATCTACTTTCCTACACTCGGCTCTACTCTCCTACACTCGGCTTTACTCTCCTACACTCGGCTTAACTCTCCTACGCTTGGCTCTACTCTCCTACACTCGACTCTACTCTCATACACTCGGCTTAACTCTCCTACGCTTGGCTCTACTCTCCTATGCTTGGCTCTACTCTCCTACGCTTGGCTCTTCTTTCTTACACTCATCTCTACTCTTCTACGCTTGGCTCTATTCTTCTACGCTCAGCTCTACTCTCCTACGCTCGGCTCTACTCTCCTACGCTCGGCTCTACTCTCCTACGCTTGGCTCTACTCTCCTACACTTGGCTCTACTCTGCTACGCTTGGCTCAACTCTCTTACACTCATCTCGGCTCTACTCTCCTACGCTTGGCTCTTCTCTACTACGCTCGGCTCTTCTCTACTACGCTCTTCTCTACTACGCTCGGCTCTTCTCTCCAACGCTCGGCTCTTCTCTCCAACGCTCGGCTCTACTCTCCTACGCTCGGCTTAACTCTCCTACGCTCGGCTTAACTCTCCTATGCTTGGCTCTTCTCTCTTACACTCATCTCTTCTCTCCTACGCTCGGCTCTACTCTCCTACGCTCGGCTCTACTCTCCTACGCTCGGCTCTACTCTCCTACGCTTGGCTCTACTCTCCTACGCTCGGCTCTACTCTCCTACGCTCGGCTCTACTCTCCTACGCTTAGCTCTACTCTCCTACACTTGGCTCAACTCTCTTACACTCATCTTGGCTCTACTCTCCTACACTCGGATCTACTTTCCTACACTCGGCTCTACTCTCCTACACTCGGCTTTACTCTCCTACACTCGGCTTAACTCTCCTACGCTTGGCTCTACTCTCCTACACTCGACTCTACTCTCATACACTCGGCTTAACTCTCCTACGCTTGGCTCTACTCTCCTATGCTTGGCTCTACTCTCCTACGCTTGGCTCTTCTCTCTTACACTCATCTCTACTCTTCTACGCTTGGCTCTATTCTTCTACGCTCAGCTCTACTCTCCTACGCTCGGCTCTACTCTCCTACGCTCGGCTCTACTCTCCTACACTTGGCTCTACTCTCCTACACTTGGCTCTACTCTGCTACGCTTGGCTCAACTCTCTTACACTCATCTCGGCTCTACTCTCCTACGCTCGGCTCTACTCTCCTACGCTCCGCTCTACTCTCCTACGCTCGGCTCTACTCTCCTACGCTTGGCTCTACTCTCCTACGCTCGGCTCTACTCTTTTACACTCATCTCGGCTCTACTCTCCTACACTTGGATCTACTCTCCTACACTCGGCTCTACTCTTCTACACTCGTCTCTACTCTCTGACGCTTGGCTCTTCTCTCTTACACTCATCTCTTCTCTCCTACACTCGGCTCTACTCTCCTACACTCGGCTCTACTATCCTACACTCGGCTTTATTCTCCTACGCTCGGCTCTACTCTCCTACGCTTGGCTCTACTCTCCTACACTTGGCTCTACTCTCCTACACTTTGCTCTACTCTGCTACGCTTGGCTCAACTCTCTTACACTCATCTTGGCTCTACTCTCCTACAGTCGGCTCTACTCTCCTACACTAGGCTCTACTCTCCTACACTCGGCTCTACTCTCCCACACTCGGCTCTACTTTCCTACGCTTGGCTGTTCTCTCTTACACTCATCTCTTCTCTCTTACACTCGGCTCTACTCTCCTACAATCGGCTCTAATCTCCTACGCTTGGCTCTATTCTCCTATGCTCAGCTCTACTCGCCGACGCTCTACTCTCCTACGCTCGGCTCTACTCTCCTACGCTTGGCTCTACTCTGCTACGCGTGGCTCAACTCTGTTACACTCATCTCGTCTCTCCTACGCTCGGCTCTTCTCTACTACGCTCGGCTCTTCTCTACTACGCTCGGCTCTTCTCTACAACACTCGGCTCTTCTCTCCAACGCTCGGCTCTACTCTCCTATGCTCGGCTTAACTCTCCTACGCTTGGCTCTACTCTCCTACGCTTCTCTCTTACACTCGGCTCTTCTCTCTTACACTCATCTCTTCTCTCCTACGCTCGGCTCTACTCTCCTACGCTCGTCTCTACTCTCCTACGCTCGGCTCTACTCTCCTACACTCGGCTCTATTCTCCTACGCTCGGCTCTACTCTCCTACACTTGGCTCTACTCTCCTACACTTGGCTCTACTCTCCTACACTTGGCTCTACTCTGCTACGCTTGGCTCAACTCTCTTACACTCATCTCGGCTCTACTCTCCTACACTCGGCTCTACTCTCCTACACTAGGCTCAACTCTCCTACACTCGGCTCTACTCTCCCACACTCGGCTCTACTTTCCTACGCTTGGCTGTTCTCTCTTACACTCATCTCTTCTCTCCTACACACGGCTCTACTCTCCTACACTCGGCTCTACTCTTCTACGCTTGGCTCTATTCTCCTACGCTCAGCTCTACTCTCCTACGCTCGGCTCTACTCTGCTACGCTTTGCTCTACTCTCCTACACTTGGTTCTACTCTGCTACGCTTGGCTTAACTCTCTTACACTCATCTCGGCTCTACTCTCCTACACTCGGCTCTACTCTCCTACACTCGGCTTAAATCTCCTACGCTTGGCTCTACTCTCCTATGCTTGGCTCTACTCTCCTACGCTTGGCTCTTCTCTCTTACACTCTTCTCTACTCTCCTACGCTCGGCTCTACTCTTCTACACTCGGCTCTATTCTCCTACGCTCGGCTCTACTCTCCTACACTTGGCTCTACTCTCCTA
Source organism: Gastrophryne carolinensis (assembly GCA_027917425.1). Taxonomy (NCBI): domain Eukaryota; kingdom Metazoa; phylum Chordata; class Amphibia; order Anura; family Microhylidae; genus Gastrophryne; species Gastrophryne carolinensis. The sequence goes on along the minus strand of CM051237.1, from coordinate 489,279,156 downwards.
CACTTGGCTCTACTCTGCTACGCTTGGCTCAACTCGCTTACACTCATCTCGGCTCTACTCTCCTACACTCGGCTCTACTCTCCTACCTTAGGCTCTACTCTCCTACACTCGGCTTTACTCTCCCACACTCGGCTTAACTCTCCTACACTCGGCTCTACTCTTCTACGCTTGGCTCTATTCTCCTACGCTCAGCTCTACTCTCCTACGCTCGGCTCTACTCTCCTACGCTTGGCTGTTCTCTCTTACACTCATCTCTTCTCTCCTACACTCGGCTCTACTCTCCTACACTCGGCTCTACTCTTCTACGCTTGGCTCTATTCTCCTACGCTCAGCTCTACTCTCCTACGCTCGGCTCTACTCTCCTACGCTCACCTCTACTCTCCTACGCTTGGCTCTATTCTCCTATGCTTGGCTCAACTCTCTTACACTCATCTCGGCTCTAATCTCCTACACTTGGCTCTATTCTCCTATGCTTGGCTCAACTCTCTTACACTCATCTCGGCTCTACTCTCCTACACTCGGCTCTACTCTCCTACACTCGGCTTAACTCTCCTACACTCGGCTTAACTCTCCTACACTCGGCTTAACTCTCCTACACTTGGCTCTACACTCCTACACTCGGCTGTACTCTCCTACAATCGGCTTAACTCTCCTACGCTTGGCTCTACTCTCCTACACTTGGTTCTACTCTGCTACGCTTGGCTTAACTCTCTTACACTCATCTCGGCTCTACTCTCCTACACTCGGCTCTACTCTCCTACACTCGGCTTAAATCTCCTACGCTTGGCTCTACTCTCCTATGCTTGGCTCTACTCTCCTACGCTTGGCTCTTCTCTCTTACACTCTTCTCTACTCTCCTACGCTCGGCTCTACTCTTCTACACTCGGCTCTATTCTCCTACGCTCGGCTCTACTCTCCTACACTTGGCTCTACTCTCCTACACTTGGCTCTACTCTGCTACGCTTGGCTCAACTCGCTTACACTCATCTCGGCTCTACTCTCCTACACTCGGCTCTACTCTCCTACCTTAGGCTCTACTCTCCTACACTCGGCTTTACTCTCCCACACTCGGCTTAACTCTCCTACACTCGGCTCTACTCTTCTACGCTTGGCTCTATTCTCCTACGCTCAGCTCTACTCTCCTACGCTCGGCTCTACTCTCCTACGCTTGGCTGTTCTCTCTTACACTCATCTCTTCTCTCCTACACTCGGCTCTACTCTCCTACACTCGGCTCTACTCTTCTACGCTTGGCTCTATTCTCCTACGCTCAGCTCTACTCTCCTACGCTCGGCTCTACTCTCCTACGCTCACCTCTACTCTCCTACGCTTGGCTCTATTCTCCTATGCTTGGCTCAACTCTCTTACACTCATCTCGGCTCTACTCTCCTACACTCGGCTCTACTCTCCTACACTCGGCTTAACTCTCCTACACTCGGCTTAACTCTCCTACACTCGGCTTAACTCTCCTACACTTGGCTCTACACTCCTACACTCGGCTGTACTCTCCTACAATCGGCTTAACTCTCCTACGCTTGGCTCTACTCTCCTATGCTTGGCTCTACTCTCCTACGCTTGGCTCTTCTCTCTTAGACTCATCTCTACTCTTCTACGCTTGGCTCTATTCTCCTACGTTCAGCTCTACTCTCCTACGCTCGGCTCTACTCTCCTACGCTCGGCTCTACTCTCCTACGCTTGGCTCTACTCTCCTACACTTGGCTCTTCTCTGCTACGCTTGGCTCAACTCTCTTACACTCACCTCGCGTCTAGTCTCCTACGCTCGGTTCTACTCTCCTACGCTCGGCTCTACTCTCCTACGCTCGGCTCTACTCTCCTACGCTTTTCTCTACTCTCCTACGCTCGGCTCTACTCTCCTACGCTCGGCTCTACTCTCCTACACTTGGCTCAACTCTCTTACACTCATCTCGGCTCTACTCTCCTACACTCGTATCTACCCTCCTACACTCGGCTCTACTCTCCTACACTCGGCTCTACTCTCTTACGCTTGGCTCTTCTCTCTTACACTCATCTCTTCTCTCCTACACTCGGCTCTACTCTCCTACACTTGGCTCTACTCTCCTACACTCGGCTCTATTCTCCTACGCTCGGCTCTACTCTCCTACGCTTGGCTCTATTCTCCTACACTTGGCTCTACTCTCCTACACTTGGCTCTACTCTGCTACGCTTGGCTCAACTCTCTTACACTCATCTCGGCTCTACTCTCCTACACTCGGCTCTACTCTCCTACACTAGGCTCTACTCCCCTACACTCGGCTCTACTCTCCCACACGGCTCTACTTTCCTACGCTTGGCTGTTCTCTCTTACACTCATCTCTACTCTCCTACACTCGGCTCTACTCTCCTACACTTGGCTCTACTCTCCTACACTTGGCTCTACTCTGCTACGCTTGCTCAACTCTCTTACACTCATCTCGGCTCTACTCTCCTACACTCGGCTCTACTCTCCTACACTCGGCTTAACTCTCCTACGCTTGGCTCTACTCTCCTATGCTTGGCTCTACTCTCCTACGCTTGGCTCTTCTCTCTTACACTCATCTCTACTCTCCTACGCTCGGCTCTACTCTCCTACACTCGGCTCTACTTTCCTACACTCGGCTCTATTCTCCTACGCTCGGCTCTATTCTCCTACACTTGGCTCCACTCTCCTACACTTGGCTCTACTCTGCTACGCTTGGCTCAATTCTCTTACACTCATCTCGGCTTTACTCTTCTACACTCGGCTCTACTCTCCTACACTAGGCTCTACTCTCCTACACTCGGCTCTACTCTCCCACACTCGGCTCTACTCTCCTACGCTTGGCTGTTCTCTCTTACACTCATCTCTTCTCTCCTACACTCGGCTCTACTCTCCTTCACTCGGCTCTACTCTCCTACACTCGGCTCTACTCTTCTACGCTCGGTTCTTCTCTACTACACTCGGCTCTTCTCTCTTACGCTCGGCTCGTCTCTTCTACGCTCGGCTCGACTCTCTGCGCTCGGCTCTACTCTTCTGCACTTGGCTCTTCTCTCTTACGCTCATCTCTTCTCTTCTACGTTCGGCTCTTCTCTCCTACACTCAACTCTTCTCTCCAATGCCCATCTCTTCTCTTCTCTCCTACGCTCATCTCTTCTCTCCTACGCTCATCTCTTCTCGTCTCTCCTACGCTTGGCTCTTCTCATCTCTCCTACGCTTGTCTCTTCTCTTCTCTCCTATGCTCGGCTCTTTTCTCCTACGCTCGGCTCTTCTCTCCTACGCTCGGCTCTTCTCTCCTACGCTCGGCTCTACTCTCCTACACTCGGCTTTACTCTCCTACACTCGGCTTAACTCTCCTACGCTTGGCTCTACTCTCCTACACTCGACTCTACTCTCATACACTCGGCTTAACTCTCCTACGCTTGGCTCTACTCTCCTATGCTTGGCTCTACTCTCCTACGCTTGGCTCTTCTCTCTTACACTCATCTCTACTCTTCTACGCTTGGCTCTATTCTTCTACGCTCAGCTCTACTCTCCTACGCTCGGCTCTACTCTCCTACGCTCGGCTCTACTCTCCTACGCTTGGCTCTACTCTCCTACACTTGGCTCTACTCTGCTACGCTTGGCTCAACTCTCTTACACTCATCTCGGCTCTACTCTCCTACGCTCGGCTCTTCTCTACTACGCTCGGCTCTTCTCTACTACGCTCTTCTCTTCTCTACTACGCTCGGCTCTTCTCTCCAACGCTCGGCTCTTCTCTCCAACGCTCGGCTCTACTCTCCTACGCTCGGCTTAACTCTCCTACGCTCGACTTAACTCTCCTATGCTTGGCTCTTCTCTCTTACACTCATCTCTTCTCTCCTACGCTCGGCTCTACTCTCCTACGCTCGGCTCTACTCTCCTACGCTCGGCTCTACTCTCCTACGCTTGGCTCTACTCTCCTACGCTCGGCTCTACTCTCCTACGCTCGGCTCTACTCTCCTACGCTTGGCTCTACTCTCCTACACTTGGCTCAACTCTCTTACACCTCATCTTGGCTCTACTCTCCTACACTCGGATCTACTTTCCTACACTCGGCTCTACTCTCCTACACTCAGCTTTACTCTCCTACACTCGGCTTAACTCTCCTACGCTTGGCTCTACTCTCCTACACTCGACTCTACTCTCATACACTCGGCTTAACTCTCCTACGCTTGGCTCTACTCTCCTATGCTTGGCTCTACTCTCCTACGCTTGGCTCTTCTCTCTTACACTCATCTCTACTATTCTACGCTTGGCTCTATTCTTCTACGCTCAGCTCTACTCTCCTACGCTCGGCTCTACTCTCCTACGCTCGGCTCTACTCTCCTACGCTCGGCTCTACTCTCCTACCCTTGGCTCTACTCTCCTACACTTGGCTCTACTCTGCTACGCTTGGCTCAACTCTCTTACACTCATCTCGGCTCTACTCTCCTACGCTCGGCTCTACTCTCCTACGCTCCGCTCTACTCTCCTACGCTCGGCTCTACTCTCCTACGCTTGGCTCTACTCTCCTACGCTCGGCTCTACTCTTTTACACTCATCTCGGCTCTACTCTCCTACACTCGGATCTACTCTCCTACACTCGGCTCTACTCTTCTACACTCGTCTCTACTCTCTGACGCTTGGCTCTTCTCTCTTACACTCATCTCTTTTCTCCTACACTCGGCTCTACTCTCCTACACTCGGCTCTACTATCCTACACTCGGCTCTATTCTCCTACGCTCGGCTCTACTCTCCTACGCTTGGCTCTACTCTCCTACACTTGGCTCTACTCTCCTACACTTTGCTCTATTCTGCTACGCTTGGCTCAACTCTCTTACACTCATCTTGGCTCTACTCTCCTACAGTCGGCTCTACTCTCCTACACTAGGCTCTACTCTCCTACACTCGGCTCTACTCTCCCACACTCGGCTCTACTTTCCTACGCTTGGCTGTTCTCTCTTACACTCATCTCTTCTCTCTTACACTCGGCTCTACTCTCCTACAATCGGCTCTACTCTCCTACGCTTGGCTCTATTCTCCTATGCTCAGCTCTACTCGCCGACGCTCTACTCTCCTACGCTCGGCTCTACTCTCCTACGCTTGGCTCTACTCTGCTACGCGTGGCTCAACTCTGTTACACTCATCTCGTCTCTCCTACGCTCGGCTCTTCTCTACTACGCTCGGCTCTTCTCTACTACGCTCGGCTCTTCTCTACAACACTCGGCTCTTCTCTCCAACGCTCGGCTCTACACTCCTATGCTCGGCTTAACTCTCCTACGCTTGGCTCTACTCTCCTACGCTTCTCTCTTACACTCGGCTCTTCTCTCTTACACTCATCTCTTCTCTCCTACGCTCGGCTCTACTCTCCTACGCTCGGCTCTACTCTCCTACGCTCGGCTCTACTCTCCTACACTCGGCTCTATTCTCCTACGCTCGGCTCTACTCTCCTACACTTGGCTCTACTCTCCTACACTTGGCTCTACTCTCCTACACTTGGCTCTACTCTGCTACGCTTGGCTCAACTCTCTTACACTCATCTCGGCTCTACTCTCCTACACTCGGCTCTACTCTCCTACACTAGGCTCAACTCTCCTACACTCGGCTCTACTCTCCCACACTCGGCTCTACTTTCCTACGCTTGGCTGTTCTCTCTTACACTCATCTCTTCTCTCCTACACACGGCTCTACTCTCCTACACTCGGCTCTACTCTTCTACGCTCAGCTCTATTCTCCTACGCTCAGCTCTACTCTCCTACGCTCGGCTCTACTCTGCTACGCTTTGCTCTACTCTCCTACACTTGGTTCTACTCTGCTACGCTTGGCTTAACTCTCTTACACTCATCTCGGCTCTACTCTCCTACACTCGGCTTAAATCTCCTACGCTTGGCTCTACTCTCCTATGCTTGGCTCTACTCTCCTACGCTTGGCTCTTCTCTCTTACACTCTTCTCTACTCTCCTACGCTCGGCTCTACTCTTCTACACTCGGCTCTATTCTCCTACGCTCGGCTCTACTCTCCTACACTTGGCTCTACTCTCCTACACTTGGCTCTACTCTGCTACGCTTGGCTCAACTCGCTTACACTCATCTCGGCTCTACTCTCCTACACTCGGCTCTACTCTCCTACCTTAGGCTCTACTCTCCTACACTCGGCTTTACTCTCCCACACTCGGCTTAACTCTCCTACACTCGGCTCTACTCTTCTACGCTTGGCTCTATTCTCCTACGCTCAGCTCTACTCTCCTACGCTCGGCTCTACTCTCCTACGCTTGGCTGTTCTCTCTTACACTCATCTCTTCTCTCCTACACTCGGCTCTACTCTCCTACACTCGGCTCTACTCTTCTACGCTTGGCTCTATTCTCCTACGCTCAGCTCTACTCTCCTACGCTCGGCTCTACTCTCCTACACTCACCTCTACTCTCCTACGCTTGGCTCTATTCTCCTATGCTTGGCTCAACTCTCTTACACTCATCTCGGCTCTACTCTCCTACACTTGGCTCTATTCTCCTATGCTTGGCTCAACTCTCTTACACTCATCTCGGCTCTACTCTCCTACACTCGGCTCTACTCTCCTACACTCGGCTTAACTCTCCTACACTCGGCTTAACTCTCCTACACTCGGCTTAACTCTCCTACACTTGGCTCTACACTCCTACACTCGGCTGTACTCTCCTACAATCGGCTTAACTCTCCTACGCTTGGCTCTACTCTCCTATGCTTGGCTCTACTCTCCTACGCTTGGCTCTTCTCTCTTAGACTCATCTCTACTCTTCTACGCTTGGCTCTATTCTCCTACGTTCAGCTCTACTCTCCTACGCTCGGCTCTACTCTCCTACGCTCGGCTCTACTCTCCTACGCTTGGCTCTACTCTCCTACACTTGGCTCTACTCTGCTACGCTTGGCTCAACTCTCTTACACTCACCTCGCGTCTAGTCTCCTACGCTCGGCTCTACTCTCCTACGCTCGGCTCTACTCTCCTACGCTCGGCTCTACTCTCCTACGCTTTTCTCTACTCTCCTACGCTCGGCTCTACTCTCCTACGCTCGGCTCTACTCTCCTACACTTGGCTCAACTCTCTTACACTCATCTCGGCTCTACTCTCCTACACTCGTATCTACCCTCCTACACTCGGCTCTACTCTCCTACACTCGGCTCTACTCTCTTACGCTTGGCTCTTCTCTCTTACACTCATCTCTTCTCTCCTACACTTGGCTCTACTCTCCTACACTCGGCTCTACTCTCCTACACTCGGCTCTATTCTCCTACGCTCGGCTCTACTCTCCTACGCTTGGCTCTATTCTCCTACACTTGGCTCTACTCTCCTACACTTGGCTCTACTCTGCTACGCTTGGCTCAACTCTCTTACACTCATCTCGGCTCCACTCTCCTACACTCGGCTCTACTCTCCTACACTAGGCTCTACTCCCCTACACTCGGCTCTACTCTCCCACACGGCTCTACTTTCCTACGCTTGGCTGTTCTCTCTTACACTCATCTCTACTCTCCTACACTCGGCTCTACTCTCCTACGCTTGGCTCTACTCTCCTACACTTGGCTCTACTCTGCTACGCTTGCTCAACTCTCTTACACTCATCTCGGCTCTACTCTCCTACACTCGGCTCTACTCTCCTACACTCGGCTTAACTCTCCTACGCTTGGCTCTACTCTCCTATGCTTGGCTCTACTCTCCTACGCTTGGCTCTTCTCTCTTACACTCATCTCTACTCTCCTACGCTCGGCTCTACTCTCCTACACTCGGCTCTACTTTCCTACACTCGGCTCTATTCTCCTACGCTCGGCTCTATTCTCCTACACTTGGCTCTACTCTCCTACACTTGGCTCTACTCTGCTACGCTTGGCTCAATTCTCTTACACTCATCTCGGCTTCACTCTTCTACACTCGGCTCTACTCTCCTACACTAGGCTCTACTCTCCTACACTCGGCTCTACTCTCCCACACTCGGCTCTACTCTCCTACGCTTGGCTGTTCTCTCTTACACTCATCTCTTCTCTCCTACACTCGGCTCTACTCTCCTTCACTCGGCTCTACTCTCCTACACTCGGCTCTACTCTTCTACGCTCGGTTCTTCTCTACTACACTCGGCTCTTCTCTCTTACGCTCGGCTCGACTCTCTGCGCTCGGCTCTACTCTTCTGCACTTGGCTCTTCTCTCTTATGCTCATCTCTTCTCTTCTACGTTCGGCTCTTCTCTCCTACACTCAACTCTTCTCTCCAATGCCCATCTCTTCTCTTCTCTCCTACGCTCATCTCTTCTCTCCTACGCTCATCTCTTCTCGTCTCTCCTACGCTTGGCTCTTCTCATCTCTCCTACGCTTGTCTCTTCTCTCATCTCTTCTCTCCTATGCTCGGCTCTTTTCTCCTACGCTCGGCTCTTCTCTCCTACGCTCGGCTCTTCTCTCCAACGCTCGGCTCTACTCTCCTATGCTCGGCTTAACTCTCCTACGCTCGGCTTAACTCTCCTACGCTCGGCTTAACTCTCCTACGCTTGGCTCTTCTCTCTTACCCTCATCTCTTCTCTCCTACGCTCGGCTCTACTCTCCTATGCTCGGCTCTACTCTCCTACGCTCGGCTCTACTCTCCTACGCTTGGCTTTACTCTCCTTCGCTCGGCTCTACTCTCCTACGCTCGGCTCTACTCTCCTACGCTTGGCTCTACTCTCCTACACTTGGCTCAACTCTCTTACACTCATCTTGACTCTACTCTCCTACACTCGGATCTACTTTCCTACACTCGGCTCTACTCTCCTACACTCGGCTTAACTCTCCTACACTCGGCTTAACTCTCCTACGCTTGGCTCTACTCTCCTACACTCGACTCTACTCTCATACACTCGGCTTAACTCTCCTACGCTTGGCTCTACTCTCCTATGCTTGGCTCTACTCTCCTACGCTTGGCTCTTCTCTCTTACACTCATCTCTACTCTTCTACGCTTGGCTCTATTCTTCTACGCTCAGCTCTACTCTCCTACGCTCGGCTCTACTCTCCTACGCTCGGCTCTACTCTCCTACGCTTGGCTCTACTCTCCTACACTTGGCTCTACTCTGCTACGCTTGGCTCAACTCTCTTACACTCATCTCGGCTCCACTCTCCTACACTCGGCTCTACTCTCCTACACTAGGCTCTACTCCCCTACACTCGGCTCTACTCTCCCACACGGCTCTACTTTCCTACGCTTGGCTGTTCTCTCTTACACTCATCTCTACTCTCCTACACTCGGCTCTACTCTCCTACGCTTGGCTCTACTCTCCTACACTTGGCTCTACTCTGCTACGCTTGCTCAACTCTCTTACACTCATCTCGGCTCTACTCTCCTACACTCGGCTCTACTCTCCTACACTCGGCTTAACTCTCCTACGCTTGGCTCTACTCTCCTATGCTTGGCTCTACTCTCCTACGCTTGGCTCTTCTCTCTTACACTCATCTCTACTCTCCTACGCTCGGCTCTACTCTCCTACACTCGGCTCTACTTTCCTACACTCGGCTCTATTCTCCTACGCTCGGCTCTATTCTCCTACACTTGGCTCTACTCTCCTACACTTGGCTCTACTCTGCTACGCTTGGCTCAATTCTCTTACACTCATCTCGGCTTCACTCTTCTACACTCGGCTCTACTCTCCTACACTAGGCTCTACTCTCCTACACTCGGCTCTACTCTCCCACACTCGGCTCTACTCTCCTACGCTTGGCTGTTCTCTCTTACACTCATCTCTTCTCTCCTACACTCGGCTCTACTCTCCTTCACTCGGCTCTACTCTCCTACACTCGGCTCTACTCTTCTACGCTCGGTTCTTCTCTACTACACTCGGCTCTTCTCTCTTACGCTCGGCTCGACTCTCTGCGCTCGGCTCTACTCTTCTGCACTTGGCTCTTCTCTCTTATGCTCATCTCTTCTCTTCTACGTTCGGCTCTTCTCTCCTACACTCAACTCTTCTCTCCAATGCCCATCTCTTCTCTTCTCTCCTACGCTCATCTCTTCTCTCCTACGCTCATCTCTTCTCGTCTCTCCTACGCTTGGCTCTTCTCATCTCTCCTACGCTTGTCTCTTCTCTCATCTCTTCTCTCCTATGCTCGGCTCTTTTCTCCTACGCTCGGCTCTTCTCTCCTACGCTCGGCTCTTCTCTCCAACGCTCGGCTCTACTCTCCTATGCTCGGCTTAACTCTCCTACGCTCGGCTTAACTCTCCTACGCTCGGCTTAACTCTCCTACGCTTGGCTCTTCTCTCTTACCCTCATCTCTTCTCTCCTACGCTCGGCTCTACTCTCCTATGCTCGGCTCTACTCTCCTACGCTCGGCTCTACTCTCCTACGCTTGGCTTTACTCTCCTTCGCTCGGCTCTACTCTCCTACGCTCGGCTCTAATCTCCTACGCTTGGCTCTACTCTCCTACACTTGGCTCAACTCTCTTACACTCATCTTGACTCTACTCTCCTACACTCGGATCTACTTTCCTACACTCGGCTCTACTCTCCTACACTCGGCTTAACTCTCCTACACTCGGCTTAACTCTCCTACGCTTGGCTCTACTCTCCTACACTCGACTCTACTCTCATACACTCGGCTTAACTCTCCTACGCTTGGCTCTACTCTCCTATGCTTGGCTCTACTCTCCTACGCTTGGCTCTTCTCTCTTACACTCATCTCTACTCTTCTACGCTTGGCTCTATTCTTCTACGCTCAGCTCTACTCTCCTACGCTCGGCTCTACTCTCCTACGCTCGGCTCTACTCTCCTACGCTTGGCTCTACTCTCCTACACTTGGCTCTACTCTGCTACGCTTGGCTCAACTCTCTTACACTCATCTCGGCTCTACTCTCCTACGCTCGGCTCTACTCTCCTACGCTTGGCTCTACTCTCCTACGCTTGGCTCTACTCTCCCACACGGCTCTACTTTCCTACGCTTGGCTGTTCTCTCTTACACTCATCTCTACTCTCCTACACTCGGCTCTACTCTCCTACGCTTGGCTCTACTCTCCTACACTTGGCTCTACTCTGCTACGCTTGCTCAACTCTCTTACACTCATCTCGGCTCTACTCTCCTACACTCGGCTCTACTCTCCTACACTCGGCTTAACTCTCCTACGCTTGGCTCTACTCTCCTATGCTTGGCTCTACTCTCCTACGCTTGGCTCTTCTCTCTTACACTCATCTCTACTCTCCTACGCTCGGCTCTACTCTCCTACACTCGGCTCTACTTTCCTACACTCGGCTCTATTCTCCTACGCTCGGCTCTATTCTCCTACACTTGGCTCTACTCTCCTACACTTGGCTCTACTCTGCTACGCTTGGCTCAATTCTCTTACACTCATCTCGGCTTCACTCTTCTACACTCGGCTCTACTCTCCTACACTAGGCTCTACTCTCCCACACTCGGCTCTACTCTCCTACGCTTGGCTGTTCTCTCTTACACTCATCTCTTCTCTCCTACACTCGGCTCTACTCTCCTTCACTCGGCTCTACTCTCCTACACTCGGCTCTACTCTTCTACGCTCGGTTCTTCTCTACTACACTCGGCTCTTCTCTCTTACGCTCGGCTCGACTCTCTGCGCTCGGCTCTACTCTTCTGCACTTGGCTCTTCTCTCTTATGCTCATCTCTTCTCTTCTACGTTCGGCTCTTCTCTCCTACACTCAACTCTTCTCTCCAATGCCCATCTCTTCTCTTCTCTCCTACGCTCATCTCTTCTCTCCTACGCTCATCTCTTCTCGTCTCTCCTACGCTTGGCTCTTCTCATCTCTCCTACGCTTGTCTCTTCTCTCATCTCTTCTCTCCTATGCTCGGCTCTTTTCTCCTACGCTCGGCTCTTCTCTCCTACGCTCGGCTCTTCTCTCCAACGCTCGGCTCTACTCTCCTATGCTCGGCTTAACTCTCCTACGCTCGGCTTAACTCTCCTACGCTCGGCTTAACTCTCCTACGCTTGGCTCTTCTCTCTTACCCTCATCTCTTCTCTCCTACGCTCGGCTCTACTCTCCTATGCTCGGCTCTACTCTCCTACGCTCGGCTCTACTCTCCTACGCTTGGCTTTACTCTCCTTCGCTCGGCTCTACTCTCCTACGCTCGGCTCTAATCTCCTACGCTTGGCTCTACTCTCCTACACTTGGCTCAACTCTCTTACACTCATCTTGACTCTACTCTCCTACACTCGGATCTACTTTCCTACACTCGGCTCTACTCTCCTACACTCGGCTTAACTCTCCTACACTCGGCTTAACTCTCCTACGCTTGGCTCTACTCTCCTACACTCGACTCTACTCTCATACACTCGGCTTAACTCTCCTACGCTTGGCTCTACTCTCCTATGCTTGGCTCTACTCTCCTACGCTTGGCTCTTCTCTCTTACACTCATCTCTACTCTTCTACGCTTGGCTCTATTCTTCTACGCTCAGCTCTACTCTCCTACGCTCGGCTCTACTCTCCTACGCTCGGCTCTACTCTCCTACGCTTGGCTCTACTCTCCTACACTTGGCTCTACTCTGCTACGCTTGGCTCAACTCTCTTACACTCATCTCGGCTCTACTCTCCTACGCTCGGCTCTACTCTCCTACGCTTGGCTCTACTCTCCTACGCTTGGCTCTACTCTCCTACGCTCGTCTCTACTCTTTTACACTCATCTCGGCTCTACTCTCCTACACTCGGATCTACTCTCCTACACTCGGCTCTACTCTCCTACACTCGTCTCTACTCTCTGACGCTTGGCTCTTCTCTGTTACACTCATCTCTTCTCTCCTACACTCGGCTCTACTCTCCTACACTCGGCTCTACTCTCCTACGCTTGGCTCTACTCTCCTACACTTGGCTCCACTCTCCTACACTTGGCTCTACTCTGCTACGCTTGGCTCAACTCTCTTACACTCATCTCGGCTCTACTCTCCTACACACGGCTCTACTTTCCTACACTAGGCTCAACTCTCCTACACTCGGCTCTACTCTCCCACACTCGGCTCTACTTTCCTACGCTTGGCTGTTCTCTCTTACACTCATCTCTTCTCTCTTACACTCGGCTCTACTCTCCTACACTCGGCTCTACTCTCCTATGCTTGGCTCTATTCTCCTACGCTCAGCTCTACTCGCCGACGCTCTACTCTCCTACGCTCAGCTCTACTCTCCTACGCTTGGCTCTACTCTGCTACGCTTGGCTCAACTCTGTTACACTCATCTCGTCTCTCCTACGCTCAGCTCTTCTCTACTACGCTCGGCTCTTCTCTACTACGCTCGGCTCTTCTCTACAACGCTCGGCTCTTCTCTCCAATGCTCGGCTCTACTCTCCTATGCTCGGCTTAACTCTCCTATGCTTGGCTCTACTCTCCTACGCTTCTCTCTTACACTCGGCTCTTCTCTCTTACACTCATCTCTTCTCTCCTACGCTCGGCTCTACTCTCCTACGCTCGGCTCTACTCTCCTACGCTCGGCTCTACTCTCCTACACTCGGCTCTATTCTCCTACGCTCGGCTCTACTCTCCTACACTTGGCTCTACTCTCCTACACTTGGCTCTACTCTCCTACACTTGGCTCTACTCTGCTACGCTTGGCTCAACTCTCTTACACTCATCTCAGCTCTACTCTCCTACACTCGGCTCTACTCTCCTACACTAGGCTCAACTCTCCTACACTCGGCTCTACTCTCCCACACTCGGCTCTACTTTCCTACGCTTGGCTGTTCTCTCTTACACTCATCTCTTCTCTCCTACACTCGGCTCTACTCTCCTACACTCGGCTCTACTCTTCTACGCTTGGCTCTATTCTCCTACGCTCAGCTCTACTCTCCTACGCTCGGCTCTACTCTCCTACGCTCGGCTCTACTCTGCTACGCTTTGCTCTACTCTCCTACACTTGGTTCTACTCTGCTACGCTTGGCTTAACTCTCTTACACTCATCTCGGCTCTACTCTCCTACACTCGGCTCTACTCTCCTACACTCGGCTTAAATCTCCTACGCTTGGCACTACTCTCCTATGCTTGACTCCACTCTCCTACGCTTGGCTCTTCTCTCTTACACTCTTCTCTACTCTCCTACGCTCGGCTCTACTCTTCTACACTCGGCTCTATTCTCCTACGCTCGGCTCTACTCTCCTACACTTGGCTCTACTCTCCTACACTTGGCTCTACTCTGCTACGCTTGGCTCAACTCGCTTACACTCATCTCGGCTCTACTCTCCTACACTCGGCTCTACTCTCCTACCTTAGGCTCTACTCTCCTACACTCGGCTTTACTCTCCCACACTCGGCTTAACTCTCCTACACTCGGCTCTACTCTTCTACGCTTGGCTCTATTCTCCTACGCTCAGCTCTACTCTCCTACGCTCGGCTCTACTCTCCTACGCTTGGCTGTTCTCTCTTACACTCATCTCTTCTCTCCTACACTCGGCTCTACTCTCCTACACTCGGCTCTACTCTCCTACACTCGGCTCTACTCTTCTACACTTGGCTCTATTCTCCTACGCTCAGCTCTACTCTCCTACGCTCGGCTCTACTCTCCTACGCTCGGCTCTACTCTCCTACACTTGGCTCTATTCTCCTACGCTTGGCTCAACTCTCTTACACTCATCTCGGCTCTACTCTCCTACACTCGGCTTAACTCTCCTACACTCGGCTTAACTCTCCTACGCTTGGCTCTACTCTCCTACACTCGGCTGTACTCTCCTACACTCGGCTTAACTCTCCTACGCTTGGCTCTACTCTCCTATGCTTGGCTCTACTCTCCTACGCTTGGCTCTTCTCTCTTACACTCATCTCTACTCTTCTACGCTTGGCTCTATTCTCCTACGTTCAGCTCTACTCTCCTACGCTCAGCTCTACTCTCCTACGCTCGGCTCTACTCTCCTACGCTTGGCTCTACTCTCCTACACTTGGCTCTACTCTGCTACGCTTGGCTCAACTCTCTTACACTCACCTCGCGTCTAGTCTCCTACACTCGGCTCTAGTCTCCTACGCTCGGCTCTACTCTCCTACGCTCGGCTCTACTCTCCTACGCTTTTCTCTACTCTCCTACGCTCGGCTCTACTCTCCTACGCTCGGCTCTACTCTCCTACACTTGGCTCAACTCTCTTACACTCATCTCGGCTCTACTCTCCTACACTCGTATCTACTCTCCTACACTCGGCTCTACTCTCTTACGCTTGGCTCTTCTCTCTTACACTCATCTCTTCTCTCCTACACTCGGCTCTACTCTCCTACACTCGGCTCTACTCTCCTACACTCGGTTCTATTCTCCTACGCTCGGCTCTACTCTCCTACGCTTGGCTCTACTCTCCTACACTTGGCTCTACTCTCCTACACTTGGCTCTACTCTGCTACGCTTGGCTCAATTCTCTTACACTCATCTCGGCTCTACTCTACTACACTCGGCTCTACTCTCCTACACTAGGCTCTACTCCCCTACACTCGGCTCTACTCTCCCACACGGCTCTACTTTCCTACGCTTGGCTGTTCTCTCTTACACTCATCTCTACTCTCCTACACTCGGCTCTACTCTACTACGTATGGCTCTACTCTCCTACACTTGGCTCTACTCTGCTACGCTTGCTCAACTCTCTTACACTCATCTCGGCTCTACTCTCCTACACTCGGCTATACTCTCCTACACTCGGCTTAACTCTCCTACGCTTGGCTCTACTCTCCTATGCTCGGCTCTACTCTCCTACGCTTGGCTCTTCTCTCTTACACTCATCTCTACTCTCCTATGCTCGGCTATACTCTCCTACACTCGGCTCTACTTTCCTACACTCGGCTCTATTCTCCTACGCTTGGCTCTATTCTCCTACACTTGGCTCTACTCTCCTACACTTGGCTCTACTCTGCTACGCTTGGCTCAATTCTCTTACACTCATCTCGGCTCCACTCTCCTACACTAGGCTCTACTCTCCTACACTCGGCTCTACTCTCCCACACTCGGCTCTACTCTCCTACGCTTGGCTGTTCTCTCTTACACTCATCTCTTCTCTCCTACACTCGGGTCTTCTCTCCTTCACTCGGCTCTACTCTCCTACACTCGGCTCTACTCTTCTACGCTCGGTTCTTCTCTACTACACTCGGCTCTTCTCTCTTACGCTCGGCTCGTCTCTTTTACGCTCGGCTCAACTCTCTGCGCTCGGCTCTACTCTTCTGCACTTGGCTCTTCTCTCTTACGCTCATCTCTTCTCTTCTACGTTCGGCTCTTCTCTCCTACACTCAACTCTTCTCTCCAATGCCCATCTCTTCTCGTCTCTCCTACGCTTGGCTCTTCTCATCTCTCCTATGCTTGTCTCTTCTTTTCTCTCCTACGCTCATCTCTTCTCTCATCTCCTCTCTCCTATGCTCGGCTCTTTTCTCCTACGCTCGGCTCTTCTCTCCTACGCTCGGCTCTTCTCTACTACGCTCGGCTCTTCTCTACTACGCTCGGTTCTTCTCTCCTACGCTTGTCACTTCTCTCCTATGCTCAGCTCTTCTCTCCTACGCTCGTCACGTCTCTCATAAGCTCAGCTCGTCTCTCCTGTGCTTGGCCCTACTCTCCTGTGCTCGGCTCTACACTCCTGCGCTCGGCTCTACACTCCTGCGCTCGGCTCTACACTCATGCGCTCGGCTCTACACTCCTGCGCTCGGCTCTTCTCTCTTACGCTCATCTCTTCTCTACTACGTTCAGCTCTTCTCTCTTATGCTCATCTCTTCTCTTCTCTCCTACGCTCATCTCTTCTCTCCTACACTCATCTCTTCTCTCCTACTCTCGGCTCTTCTCTCCTACGCTCTTCTCTTCTCTCCTATGCTCTTCTCTTCTCTCCTACGCTCAGCTCCTCTCTCTTACGCTTGGCTCTTCTCTCCTATGCTCGGCTCTTCTCTCCTCCGCTCATCTCTTCTCTCCAACGCTCGTCTCTTCTCTCCTACTCTCGGCTCTCCTACGTACGGCTCTTCTCCCCACGCTCGTAACTTCTCTCCTGCGCTCAGCTCTTATCTCCTATGCTCGTCACTTCTCTCCTACGCTCGTCTCTCCTGTGCTCAGCTCTACTGTCCTGCGCTCGGCTCTACTCTCCTGCACTCGGCTCTACTCTCCTGAACTCGGCTCTTCTCTCTCACGCTCATCTCTTCTCTCCTACGCTCGGCTCTTCTCTCTTATGCTCTTCTCTTCTCTCCTATGCTCATCTTCTCTCCTATGCTTGGCTCTTCTCTCCTATGCTTATCTCTTCTCTCCTATGCTCATCTCTTCTCTCCTACTCTCGGTTCTTCTCTCCTACGCTCTTCTCTCCTATTCTCTTCTCTCCTACGCTCTTCTCTTCTCTCCTATGCTCGGCTCTTCTCTTCTACGCTCAGCTCTTCTCTCCTATGCTCTTCTCTTCAAGCTCGTCTCTTCTCTCCTCCGCTCATCTCTTCTCTCCAACGCTCATCTCTTCTCTCCAACGCTCATCTCTTCTCTCCTACGCTCGTCTCTTTTCTCCTCCAGTTATCTCTTCTCTCCTACACCCATCTTGTCACTTCTCTTTTACGCTCAGCTCTTCTCTCCTATGCTCGGCTCTCCTACGCTTGGCTCTTCTCTCCTACGCTTGTCACTTCTCTCCTACGCTCATCTCTTCTCTCCTATGCTCGTCACTTCTCTCCTATGCTCTTCTCTCCTACGCTCAGCTCGTCTCTTCTACGCTTGGCTCGATACCCCGCGCTCGGCTTGATACTCCGCGCTCGGCCCTACTCTTCTGCGCTCGGCTCTTCTCTCTTACGCTCATCTCATCTCTTCTCGCCTACGCTCGGCTCTTCTCTACGCTCATCCCTGCGCTCATCTCTTCTCTTTAATGCCCATCTCTTCTCTCCTACGCTCATCTCTTCTCTTCTCTCCTCTGCTTGGCTCTTCTCTTCTCTCCTACGCTTGGCTCTTCTCGTCTCTCCTACGCTCGGCAAATCTCTCTTATGCTTGTTTCTTCTTTTCTCTCCTACGCTCATCTCTTCTCTCCTACGCTCGGCTCTTCTCTACTACGCTCGGCTCTTCTCTACTACGCTCTTCTCTTCTCTACTATGCTCGGGTCTTCTCTCCAACGCTCGGCTCTTCTCTCCAACGCTCGGCTCTACTCTCCTACGCTCGGCTTAACTCTCCTACGCTTGGCTCTACTTTCCTACTCTTGCCTCTACTCTCCTACGCTTGGCTCTTCTCTCTTACACTCATCTCTACTCTCCTACACTAGGCTCTACTCTCCTACACTCGTCTCTACTCTCTTACGCTTGGCTCTTCTCTCTTACACTCATCTCTTCTCTCCTACACTCGGCTCTACTCTCCTACACTCGGCTCTACTATCCTACACTCGGCTCTATTCTCCTACGCTCGGCTCTACTCTCCTACGCTTGGCTCTACTCTCCTACACTTGGCTCTACTCTCCTACATTTGGCTCTACTCTGCTACGCTTGGCTCAACTCTCTTACACTCATCTTGGCTCTACTCTCCTACAGTCGGCTCTACTCTCCTACACTAGGCTCTACTCTCCTACACTCGGCTCTACTCTCCCACACTCGGCTCTACTTTCCTACGCTTGGCTGTTCTCTCTTACACTCATCTCTTCTCTCTTACACTCGGTTCTACTCTCCTACACTCGGCTCTACTCTCCTACGCTTGGCTCTATTCTCCTACACTCAGCTCTACTCGCCGATGCTCTACTCTCCTATGCTCGGCTCTACTCTCCTACGCTTGGCTCTACTCTGCTACGCTTGGCTCAACTCTGTTACACTCATCTCGTCTCTCCTACGCTCGGCTCTTCTCTACTACGCTCGGCTCTTCTCTACTACGCTCGGCTCTTCTCTACAACGCTCGGCTCTTCTGTCCAACGCTCGGCTCTACTCTCCTATGCTCGGCTTAACTCTCCTACGCTTGGCTCTACTCTCCTACGCTTCTCTCTTACACTCGGCTCTTCTCTCTTACACTCATCTCTTCTCTCCTACGCTCGGCTCTACTCTCCTACGCTCGGCTCTACTCTCCTACGCTCGGCTCTACTCTCCTACGCTTGGTTCTACTCTCCTACGCTTGGCTCTACTCTCCTACACTTGGCTCTACTCTCCTACACTTGGCTCTACTCTGCTACGCTTGGCTCAACTTTCTTACACTCATCTCGGCTCTACTCTCCTACACTCGGCTCTACTCTCCTACACTAAGCTCTACTCTCCCACACTCGGCTCTACTTTCCAACGCTTGGCTGTTCTCTCTTACACTCATCTTTTCTCTCCTACACTCGGCTCTACTCTCCTACACTCAGCTCTACTCTCCTACGCTTGGCTCTACTCTCCTATGTTTGGCTCTTCTCTCCTACGCTCGGCTCTTCTCTTCTATGCTTGGCTCTTCTCTCCTACGCTCTTCTCTTCAAGCTCGTCTCTTCTCTCCTCCTTTCATCTCTTCTCTCCAATGCTCATCTCTTCTCTTCTCTCCTACGCTCGTCTCTTTTCTCCTCCAGTTATCTCTTCTCTCTTACACCCATCTTATCGCTTCTCTTTTACGCTCGGCTCTTCTCTCCTATGCTCGGCTCTCCTACGCTTGGCTCTTTTCTCCTACGCTTGTCACTTCTCTCCTACGCTCATCACTTCTCTCCTATGCTTATCACTTCTCTCCTACGCTCGTCTCTCCTACACTCAGCTCTTCTCTCCTATGCTCGTCACTTCTCTCCTATGCTCTTCTCTCCTACGCTCAGCTCGTCTCTTCTACGCTTGGCTCGATACCCCACGCTCAGCTTGATACTCCGCGCTCGGCCCTACTCTTCTGCGCTCGGCTCTTCTCTCTTGGGCTCATCTCTTCTCTTCTCGCCTACTCTCGGCTCTTCTCTCCTACGCTTATCCTTACGCTCATCTCTTCTCACTAATGTCCATCTCTTCTCTCCTACGCTCATCTCTTCTCTTCTCTCCTACGCTTGGCTCTTCTCGTCTCTCCTACGCTTGGCTCTTCTCGTCTCTCCTAGGCTCGGCAATTCTCTCTTATGCTTGTCTCTTTTTTCTCTCCTACGCTAATCTCTTCTCTCCTACGCTCGGCTCTTCTCTACTACGCTCGGCTCTTCTCTACTACGCTCTTCTCTTCTCTACTACGCTCGGCTCTTCTCTCCAACGCTCGGCTCTTCTCTCCAACGCTCGGCTCTACTCTCCTACGCTCGGCTTAACTCTCCTACGCTCGGCTTAACTCTCCTACGCTTGGCTCTTCTCTCTTACACTCATCTCTTCTCTCCTACGCTCGGCTCTACTCTCCTACGCTCGGCTCTACTCTCCTACGCTCGGCTCTACTCTCCTACGCTCGGCTCTACTCTCCTACGCTCGGCTCTACTCTCCTACGCTTGGCTCTACTCTCCTACGCTCGGCTCTACTCTCCTACGCTCGGCTCTACTCTCCTACGCTTGGCTCTACTCTCTTACACTCATCTTGGCTCTACTCTCCTACACTCGGATCTACTTTCCTACACTCGGCTCTACTCTCCTACACTCGGCTTAACTCTCCTACACTCGGCTTAACTCTCCTACGCTTGGCTCTACTGTCCTACACTCGACTCTACTCTCATACACTCGGCTTAACTCTCCTACGCTTGGCTCTACTCTCCTATGCTTGGTTCTACTCTCCTACGCTTGGCTCTTCTCTCTTACACTCATCTCTACTCTTCTACGCTTGGCTCTATTCTTCTACGCTCAGCTCTACTCTCCTACGCTCGGCTCTACTCTCCTACGCTCGGCTCTACTCTCCTACGCTTGGCTCTACTCTCCTACACTTGGCTCTACTCTGCTACGCTTGGCTCAACTCTCTTACACTCATCTCGGCTCTACTCTCCTACGCTCGGCTCTACTCTCCTACGCTCGGCTCTACTCTCCTACGCTCGGCTCTACTCTCCTACGCTTGGCTCTACTCTCCTACGCTCGGCTCTACTCTTTTACACTCATCTCGGCTCTACTCTCCTACACTCGGATCTACTCTCCTACACTCGGATCTACTCTCCTACACTCGTCTCTACTCTCTTACGCTTGGCTCTTCTCTCTTACACTCATCTCTTCTCTCCTACACTCGGCTCTACTCTCCTACACTCGGCTCTACTATCCTACACTCGGCTCTATTCTCCTACGCTCGGCTCTACTCTCCTACACTTGGCTCTACTCTGCTACGCTTGGCTCAAATCTCTTACACTCATCTCGGCTCTACTCTCCTACGCTCGGCTCTACTCTCCTACGCTCGGCTCTACTCTCCTACGCTTGGCTCTACTCTCCTACACTCGGATCTACTCTCCTACACTCGGCTCTACTCTCCTACACTCGTCTCTACTCTCTTACGCTTGGCTCTTCTTTCTTACACTCATCTCTTCTCTCCTACACTCGGCTCTACTCTCCTACACTCGGCTCTACTATCCTACACTCGGCTCTATTCTCCTACGCTCGGCTCTACTCTCCTACACTTGGCTCTACTCTCCTACTCTTGCCTCTACTCTCCTACGCTTGGCTCTTCTCTCTTACACTCAGCTCTACTTTCCTACGCTAGGCTCTACTCTCCTACGCTTGGCTCTACTCTCCTACGTTTGGCTCTTCTCTCCTACGCTCGTCTCTTCTCTTCTATGCTTGGCTCTTCTCTCCTACGCTCTTCTCTTCAAGCTCGTCTCTTCTCTCCTCCGCTCATCTCTTCTCTCCAATGCTCATCTCTTCTCTTCTCTCCTACACTCGTCTCTTTTCTCCTCCAGTTATCTCTTCTCTCTTACACCCATCTTGTCGCTTCTCTTTTACGCTCGGCTCTTCTCTCCTATGCTCGGCTCTCCTACGCTTGGCTCTTTTCTCCTACGCTTGTCACTTCTCTCCTACGCTCATCACTTCTCTCCTATGCTTATCACTTCTCTCCTACGCTCGTCTCTCCTACACTCAGCTCTTCTCTCCTATGCTCGTCACTTCTCTCCTATGCTCTTCTCTCCTACGCTCAGCTCGTCTCTTCTACGCTTGGCTCGATACCCCACGCTCAGCTTGATACTCCGCGTTCGGACCTACTCTTCTGCGCTCGGCTCTTCTCTCTTAGGCTCATCTCTTCTCTTCTCGCCTACTCTCGGCTCTTCTGTCCTACGCTTATCCTTACGCTCATCTCTTCTCTCTAATGTCCATCTCTTCTCTCCTACGCTCATCTCTTCTCTTCTCTCCTACGCTTGGCTCTTCTCGTCTCTCCTACGCTTGGCTCTTCTCGTCTCTCCTAGGCTCGGCAATTCTCTCTTATGCTTGTCTATTTTTTCTCTCCTACGCTAATCTCTTCTCTCCTACGCTCGGCTCTTCTCTACTACGCTCGGCTCTTCTCTACTACGCTCTTCTTTTCTCTACTATGCTCGGCTCTTCTCTCCAACGCTCGGCTCTTCTCTCCAACGCTCGGCTCTACTCTCCTACGCTCGGCTTAACTCTCCTACGCTTGTCTATACTCTCCTACGCTTGGCTCTTCTCTCTTACACTCATCTCTTCTCTCCTACGCTCGGCTCTACTCTCCTACGCTCGGCTCTACTCTCCTACGCTCGGCTCTACTCTCCTATGCTCGGCTCTACTCTCCTACGCTTGGCTCTACTCTCCTACGCTCGGCTCTACTCTCCTACGCTCGGCTCTACTCTCCTACGCTTGGCTCTACTCTCCTACACTTGGCTCAACTCTCTTACACTCATCTTGGCTCTACTCTCCTACACTCGGCTCTACTCTCCTACACTCGGCTTAACTCTCCTACGCTTGGCTCTACTCTCCTACACTCAACTCTACTCTCATACACTCGGCTTAACTCTCCTACGCTTGATCTACTCTCCTATGCTTGGCTCTACTCTCCTACGCTTGGCTCTTCTCTCTTACACTCATCTCTACTCTTCTACGCTTGGCTCTATTCTTCTACGCTCAGCTCTACTCTCCTACGCTCGGCTCTACTCTCCTACGCTCGGCTCTACTCTCCTACGCTTGGCTCTACTCTCCTACACTTGGCTCTACTCTGCTACGCTTGGCTCAACTCTCTTACACTCATGTTGGCTCTACTCTCCTACGCTCGGCTCTACTCTCCTACGCTCGGCTATACTCTCCTACGCTCGGCTCTACTCTCCTACGCTTGGCTCTACTCTCCTATGCTCGGCTCTACTCTTTTACACTCATCTCGGCTCTACTCTCCTACACTCGGATCTACTCTCCTACACTCGGCTCTACTCTTTTACACTCATCTCGGCTCTACTCTCCTACACTCGGATCTACTCTCCTACACTCGGCTCTACTCTCCTACACTCGTCTCTACTCTCTTACGCTTGGCTCTTCTCTCTTACACTCATCTCTTCTCTCCTACACTCGGCTCTACTCTCCTACACTCGGCTCTACTATCCTACACTCGGCTCTATTCTCCTACGCTCGGCTCTACTCTCCTACGCTTGGCTCTACTCTCCTACACTTGGCTCTACTCTCCTACATTTGGCTCTACTCTGCTACGCTTGGCTCAACTCTCTTACACTCATCTTGGCTCTACTCTCCTACAGTCGGCTCTACTCTCCTACACTAGGCTCTACTCTCCTACACTCGGCTCTACTCTCCCACACTCGGCTCTACTTTCCTACGCTTGGCTGTTCTCTCTTACACTCATCTCTTCTATCTTACACTCGGCTCTACTCTCCTACACTCGGCTCTACTCTCCTACGCTTGGCTCTATTCTCCTACGCTCAGCTCTACTCGCTGACGCTCTACTCTCCTATGCTTGGCTCTACTCTCCTACGCTTGGCTCTACTCTGTTACGCTTGGCTCAACTCTGTTACACTCATCTCGTCTCTCCTACGCTCGGCTCTTCTCTACTACGCTCGGCTCTTCTCTACTACGCTCGGCTCTTCTCTACAACGCTCGGCTCTTCTGTCCAACGCTCGGCTCTACTCTCCTATGCTCGGCTTAACTCTCCTACGCTTGGCTCTACTCTCCTACGCTTCTCTCTTACACTCGGCTCTTCTCTCTTACACTCATCTCTTCTCTCCTACGCTCGGCTCTACTCTCCTACGCTCGGCTCTACTCTCCTACGCTCGGCTCTACTCTCCTACGCTTGGCTCTACTCTCCTACGCTTGGCTCTACTCTCCTACACTTGGCTCTACTCTCCTACACTTGGCTCTACTCTGCTACGCTTGGCTCAACTTTCTTACACTCATCTCGGCTCTACTCTCCTACACTCGGCTCTACTCTCCTACACTAAGCTCTACTCTCCCACACTCGGCTCTACTTTCCAACGCTTGGCTGTTTTCTCTTACACTCATCTCTTCTCTCCTACACTCGGCTCTACTCTCCTACGCTTGGCTCTACTCTCCTACGCTTGGCTCTACTCTCCTACGTTTGGCTCTTCTCTCCTACGCTCGGCTCTTCTCTTCTATGCTTGGCTCTTCTCTCCTACGTTCTTCTCTTCAAGCTCGTCTCTTCTCTCCTCCGTTCATCTCTTCTCTCCAATGCTCATCTCTTCTATTCTCTTCTACGCTCGTCTCTTTTCTCCTCCAGTTATCTCTTCTCTCTTACACCCATCTTGTCGCTTCTCTTTTACGCTCGGCTCTTCTCTCCTATGCTCGGCTCTCCTACGCTTGGCTCTTTTCTCCTACGCTTGTCACTTCTCTCCTACGCGCATCACTTCTCTCCTATGCTTATCACTTCTCTCCTACGCTCGTCTCTCCTACACTCAGCTCTTCTCTCCTATGCTCGTCACTTCTCTCCTATGCTCTTCTCTCCTACGCTCAGCTCGTCTCTTCTACGCTTGGCTCGATACCCCACGCTCAGCTTGATACTCCGCGCTCGGCCCTACTCTTCTGCGCTCGGCTCTTCTCTCTTGGGCTCATCTCTTCTCTTCTCGCCTACTCTCGGCTCTTCTCTCCTACGCTTATCCTTACGCTCATCTCTTCTCTCTAATGTCCATCTCTTCTCTCCTACGCTCATCTCTTCTCTTCTCTCCTACGCTTGGCTCTTCTCGTCTCTCCTACGCTTGGCTCTTCTCGTCTCTCCTAGGCTCGGCAATTCTCTCTTATGCTTGTCTCTTTTTTCTCTCCTACGCTAATCTCTTCTCTCCTACGCTCGGCTCTTCTCTACTACGCTCGGCTCTTCTCTACTACGCTCTTCTCTTCTCTACTACGCTCGGCTCTTCTCTCCAACGCTCGGCTCATCTCTCCAACGCTCGGCTCTACTCTCCTACGCTCGGCTTAACTCTCCTACGCTCGGCTTAACTCTCCTACGCTTGGCTCTTCTCTCTTACACTCATCTCTTCTCTCCTACGCTCGGCTCTACTCTCCTACGCTCGGCTCTACTCTCCTACGCTCGGCTCTACTCTCCTACGCTCGGCTCTACTCTCCTACGCTCGGCTCTACTCTCCTACGCTCGGCTCTACTCTCCTACGCTTGGCTCTACTCTCCTACACTTGGCTCAACTCTCTTACACTCATCTTGGCTCTACTCTCCTACACTCAGACTACTTTCCTACACTCGGCTGTACTCTCCTACACTCGGCTTAACTCTCCTACACTCGGCTTAACTCTCCTACGCTTGGCTCTACTGTCCTACACTCGACTCTACTCTCATACACTCGGCTTAACTCTCCTACGCTTGGCTCTACTTTCCTATGCTTGGTTCTACTCTCCTACGCTTGGCTCTTCTCTCTTACACTCATCTCTGCTCTTCTACGCTTGGCTCTATTCTTCTACGCTCAGCTCTACTCTCCTACGCTCGGCTCTACTCTCCTACGCTCGCCTCTACTCTCCTACGCTTGGCTCTACTCTCCTACACTTGGCTCTACTCTGCTACGCTTGGCTCAACTCTCTTACACTCATCTCGGCTCTACTCTCCTACGCTCGGCTCTACTCTCCTACGCTTGGCTCTACTCTCCTACGCTCGGCTCTACTCTTTTACACTCATCTCGGCTCTACTCTCCTACACTCGGATCTACTCTCCTACACTCGGATCTACTCTCCTACACTCGTCTCTACTCTCTTACGCTTGGCTCTTCTCTCTTACACTCATCGCTTCTCTCCTACACTTGGCTCTACTCTCCTACACTCGGCTCTACTATCCTACACTCGGCTCTATTCTCCTACGCTCGGCTCTACTCTCCTACACTTGGCTCTACTCTGCTACGCTTGGCTCAAATCTCTTACACTCATCTCGGCTCTACTCTCCTACGCTCGGCTCTACTCTCCTACGCTTGGCTCTACTCTCCTACACTTGGCTCAACTCTCTTACACTCATCTTGGCTCTACTCTCCTACACTCGGATCTACTTTCCTACACTCGGCTGTACTCTCCTACACTCGGCTTAACTCTCCTACACTCGGCTTAACTCTCCTACGCTTGGCTCTACTGTCCTACACTCGACTCTACTCTCATACACTCGGCTTAACTCTCCTACGCTTGGCTCTACTTTCCTATGCTTGGTTCTACTCTCCTACGCTTGGCTCTTCTCTCTTACACTCATCTCTGCTCTTCTACGCTTGGCTCTATTCTTCTACGCTCAGCTCTACTCTCCTACGCTCGGCTCTACTCTCCTACGCTCGCCTTTACTCTCCTACGCTTGGCTCTACTCTCCTACACTTGGCTCTACTCTGCTACGCTCGCCTCTACTCTCCTACGCTTGGCTCTACTCTCCTACACTTGGCTCTACTCTGCTACGCTTGGCTCAACTCTCTTACACTCATCTCGGCTCTACTCTCCTACGCTCGGCTCTACTCTCCTACGCTTGGCTCTACTCTCCTACGCTCGGCTCTACTCTTTTACACTCATCTCGGCTCTACTCTCCTACACTCGGATCTACTCTCCTACACTCGGATCTACTCTCCTACACTCGTCTCTACTCTCTTACGCTTGGCTCTTCTCTCTTACACTCATCGCTTCTCTCCTACACTTGGCTCTACTCTCCTACACTCGGCTCTACTATCCTACACTCGGCTCTATTCTCCTACGCTCGGCTCTACTCTCCTACACTTGGCTCTACTCTGCTACGCTTGGCTCAAATCTCTTACACTCATCTCGGCTCTACTCTCCTACGCTCGGCTCTACTCTCCTACGCTCGGCTCTACTCTCCTACGCTCGGCTCTACTCTCCTACGCTTGGCTCTACTCTCCTACGCTCGGCTCTACTCTTTTACACTCATCTCGGCTCTACTCTCCTACACTCGGATCTACTCTCCTACACTCGGCTCTACTCTCCTACACTCGTCTCTACTCTCTTACGCTTGGCTCTTCTCTCTTACACTCATCTCTTCTCTCCTACACTCAGCTCTACTCTCCTACACTCGGCTCTACTATCCTACACTCGGCTCTATTCTCCTATGCTCGGCTCTACTCTCCTACGCTTGGCTCTACTCTCCTACACTTGGCTCTACTCTCCTACATTTGGCTCTACTCTGCTACGCTTGGCTCAACTCTCTTACACTCATCTCGGCTCTACTCTCCTACACTAGGCTCTACTCTCCTACACTCGGCTCTACTCTCCCACACTCGGCTCTACTTTCCTACGCTTGGCTGTTCTCTCTTACACTCATCTCTTCTCTCTTACACTCGGCTCTACTCTCCTACACTCGGCTCTACTCTCCTACGCTTGGCTCTACTCGCCGACGCTCTACTCTCCTATGCTCGGCTCTACTCTCCTACGCTTGGCTCTACTCTGCTACGCTTGGCTCAACTCTGTTACACTCATCTCGTCTCTCCTACGCTCGGCTCTTCTCTACTACGCTCGGCTCTTCTCTACTACGCTCGGCTCTTCTCTACAATGCTCGGCTCTTCTGTCCAACGCTCGGCTCTACTCTCCTATGCTCGGCTTAACTCTCCTACGCTTGGCTCTACTCTCCTACGCTTCTCTTTTACACTCGGTTCTTCTCTCTTACACTCATCTCTTCTCTCCTACGCTCGGCTCTACTCTCCTACGCTCGGCTCTACTCTCCTACGCTCGGCTCTACTCTCCTACGCTCGGCTCTACTCTCCTACGCTTGGCTCTACTCTCCTACACTTGGCTCTACTCTCCTACACTTGGCTCTACTCTGCTACGCTTGGCTCAACTTTCTTACACTCATCTCGGCTCTACTCTCCTACACTCGGCTCTACTCTCCTACACTAAGCTCTACTCTCCCACACTCGGCTCTACTTTCCAACGCTTGGCTGTTCTCTCTTACACTCATCTCTTCTCTCCTACGCTCGGCTCTACTCTCCTACGCTTGGCTCTACTCTCCTACGTTTGGCTCTTCTCTCCTACGCTCGGCTCTTCTCTTCTATGCTTGGCTCTTCTCTCCTACGCTCTTCTCTCCTACGCTCATCTCTTCTCTTCTCTCCTCTGCTTGGCTCTTCTCTTCTCTCCTACGCTTGGCTCTTCTCGTCTCTCCTACGCTCGGCAAATCTCTCTTATGCTTGTTTCTTCTTTTCTCTCCTACGCTCATCTCTTCTCTCCTACGCTCGGCTCTTCTCTACTACGCTCGGCTCTTCTCTACTACGCTCTTCTCTTCTCTACTATGCTCGGGTCTTCTCTCCAACGCTCGGCTCTTCTCTCCAACGCTCGGCTCTACTCTCCTACGCTCGGCTTAACTCTCCTACGCTTGGCTCTACTTTCCTACTCTTGCCTCTACTCTCCTACGCTTGGCTCTTCTCTCTTACACTCATCTCTACTCTCCTACACTAGGCTCTACTCTCCTACACTCGTCTCTACTCTCTTACGCTTGGCTCTTCTCTCTTACACTCATCTCTTCTCTCCTACACTCGGCTCTACTCTCCTACACTCGGCTCTACTATCCTACACTCGGCTCTATTCTCCTACGCTCGGCTCTACTCTCCTACGCTTGGCTCTACTCTCCTACACTTGGCTCTACTCTCCTACATTTGGCTCTACTCTGCTACGCTTGGCTCAACTCTCTTACACTCATCTTGGCTCTACTCTCCTACAGTCGGCTCTACTCTCCTACACTAGGCTCTACTCTCCTACACTCGGCTCTACTCTCCCACACTCGGCTCTACTTTCCTACGCTTGGCTGTTCTCTCTTACACTCATCTCTTCTCTCTTACACTCGGTTCTACTCTCCTACACTCGGCTCTACTCTCCTACGCTTGGCTCTATTCTCCTACACTCAGCTCTACTCGCCGATGCTCTACTCTCCTATGCTCGGCTCTACTCTCCTACGCTTGGCTCTACTCTGCTACGCTTGGCTCAACTCTGTTACACTCATCTCGTCTCTCCTACGCTCGGCTCTTCTCTACTACGCTCGGCTCTTCTCTACTACGCTCGGCTCTTCTCTACAACGCTCGGCTCTTCTGTCCAACGCTCGGCTCTACTCTCCTATGCTCGGCTTAACTCTCCTACGCTTGGCTCTACTCTCCTACGCTTCTCTCTTACACTCGGCTCTTCTCTCTTACACTCATCTCTTCTCTCCTACGCTCGGCTCTACTCTCCTACGCTCGGCTCTACTCTCCTACGCTTGGTTCTACTCTCCTACGCTTGGCTCTACTCTCCTACACTTGGCTCTACTCTCCTACACTTGGCTCTACTCTGCTACGCTTGGCTCAACTTTCTTACACTCATCTCGGCTCTACTCTCCTACACTCGGCTCTACTCTCCTACACTAAGCTCTACTCTCCCACACTCGGCTCTACTTTCCAACGCTTGGCTGTTCTCTCTTACACTCATCTTTTCTCTCCTACACTCGGCTCTACTCTCCTACACTCAGCTCTACTCTCCTACGCTTGGCTCTACTCTCCTATGTTTGGCTCTTCTCTCCTACGCTCGGCTCTTCTCTTCTATGCTTGGCTCTTCTCTCCTACGCTCTTCTCTTCAAGCTCGTCTCTTCTCTCCTCCTTTCATCTCTTCTCTCCAATGCTCATCTCTTCTCTTCTCTCCTACGCTCGTCTCTTTTCTCCTCCAGTTATCTCTTCTCTCTTACACCCATCTTATCGCTTCTCTTTTACGCTCGGCTCTTCTCTCCTATGCTCGGCTCTCCTACGCTTGGCTCTTTTCTCCTACGCTTGTCACTTCTCTCCTACGCTCATCACTTCTCTCCTATGCTTATCACTTCTCTCCTACGCTCGTCTCTCCTACACTCAGCTCTTCTCTCCTATGCTCGTCACTTCTCTCCTATGCTCTTCTCTCCTACGCTCAGCTCGTCTCTTCTACGCTTGGCTCGATACCCCACGCTCAGCTTGATACTCCGCGCTCGGCCCTACTCTTCTGCGCTCGGCTCTTCTCTCTTGGGCTCATCTCTTCTCTTCTCGCCTACTCTCGGCTCTTCTCTCCTACGCTTATCCTTACGCTCATCTCTTCTCACTAATGTCCATCTCTTCTCTCCTACGCTCATCTCTTCTCTTCTCTCCTACGCTTGGCTCTTCTCGTCTCTCCTACGCTTGGCTCTTCTCGTCTCTCCTAGGCTCGGCAATTCTCTCTTATGCTTGTCTCTTTTTTCTCTCCTACGCTAATCTCTTCTCTCCTACGCTCGGCTCTTCTCTACTACGCTCGTCTCTTCTCTACTACGCTCTTCTCTTCTCTACTACGCTCGGCTCTTCTCTCCAACGCTCGGCTCTTCTCTCCAACGCTCGGCTCTACTCTCCTACGCTCGGCTTAACTCTCCTACGCTCGGCTTAACTCTCCTACGCTTGGCTCTTCTCTCTTACACTCATCTCTTCTCTCCTACGCTCGGCTCTACTCTCCTACGCTCGGCTCTACTCTCCTACGCTCGGCTCTACTCTCCTACGCTCGGCTCTACTCTCCTACGCTCGGCTCTACTCTCCTACGCTTGGCTCTACTCTCCTACGCTCGGCTCTACTCTCCTACGCTCGGCTCTACTCTCCTACGCTTGGCTCTACTCTCTTACACTCATCTTGGCTCTACTCTCCTACACTCGGATCTACTTTCCTACACTCGGCTCTACTCTCCTACACTCGGCTTAACTCTCCTACACTCGGCTTAACTCTCCTACGCTTGGCTCTACTGTCCTACACTCGACTCTACTCTCATACACTCGGCTTAACTCTCCTACGCTTGGCTCTACTCTCCTATGCTTGGTTCTACTCTCCTACGCTTGGCTCTTCTCTCTTACACTCATCTCTACTCTTCTACGCTTGGCTCTATTCTTCTACGCTCAGCTCTACTCTCCTACGCTCGGCTCTACTCTCCTACGCTCGGCTCTACTCTCCTACGCTTGGCTCTACTCTCCTACACTTGGCTCTACTCTGCTACGCTTGGCTCAACTCTCTTACACTCATCTCGGCTCTACTCTCCTACGCTCGGCTCTACTCTCCTACGCTCGGCTCTACTCTCCTACGCTCGGCTCTACTCTTTTACACTCATCTCGGCTCTACTCTCCTACACTCGGATCTACTCTCCTACACTCGGATCTACTCTCCTACACTCGTCTCTACTCTCTTACGCTTGGCTCTTCTCTCTTACACTCATCTCTTCTCTCCTACACTCGGCTCTACTCTCCTACACTCGGCTCTACTATCCTACACTCGGCTCTATTCTCCTACGCTCGGCTCTACTCTCCTACACTTGGCTCTACTCTGCTACGCTTGGCTCAAATCTCTTACACTCATCTCGGCTCTACTCTCCTACGCTCGGCTCTACTCTCCTACGCTCGGCTCTACTCTCCTACGCTTGGCTCTACTCTCCTACACTCGGATCTACTCTCCTACACTCGGCTCTACTCTCCTACACTCGTCTCTACTCTCTTACGCTTGGCTCTTCTTTCTTACACTCATCTCTTCTCTCCTACACTCGGCTCTACTCTCCTACACTCGGCTCTACTATCCTACACTCGGCTCTATTCTCCTACGCTCGGCTCTACTCTCCTACACTTGGCTCTACTCTCCTACTCTTGCCTCTACTCTCCTACGCTTGGCTCTTCTCTCTTACACTCAGCTCTACTTTCCTACGCTAGGCTCTACTCTCCTACGCTTGGCTCTACTCTCCTACGTTTGGCTCTTCTCTCCTACGCTCGTCTCTTCTCTTCTATGCTTGGCTCTTCTCTCCTACGCTCTTCTCTTCAAGCTCGTCTCTTCTCTCCTCCGCTCATCTCTTCTCTCCAATGCTCATCTCTTCTCTTCTCTCCTACACTCGTCTCTTTTCTCCTCCAGTTATCTCTTCTCTCTTACACCCATCTTGTCGCTTCTCTTTTACGCTCGGCTCTTCTCTCCTATGCTCGGCTCTCCTACGCTTGGCTCTTTTCTCCTACGCTTGTCACTTCTCTCCTACGCTCATCACTTCTCTCCTATGCTTATCACTTCTCTCCTACGCTCGTCTCTCCTACACTCAGCTCTTCTCTCCTATGCTCGTCACTTCTCTCCTATGCTCTTCTCTCCTACGCTCAGCTCGTCTCTTCTACGCTTGGCTCGATACCCCACGCTCAGCTTGATACTCCGCGTTCGGACCTACTCTTCTGCGCTCGGCTCTTCTCTCTTAGGCTCATCTCTTCTCTTCTCGCCTACTCTCGGCTCTTCTGTCCTACGCTTATCCTTACGCTCATCTCTTCTCTCTAATGTCCATCTCTTCTCTCCTACGCTCATCTCTTCTCTTCTCTCCTACGCTTGGCTCTTCTCGTCTCTCCTACGCTTGGCTCTTCTCGTCTCTCCTAGGCTCGGCAATTCTCTCTTATGCTTGTCTATTTTTTCTCTCCTACGCTAATCTCTTCTCTCCTACGCTCGGCTCTTCTCTACTACGCTCGGCTCTTCTCTACTACGCTCTTCTTTTCTCTACTATGCTCGGCTCTTCTCTCCAACGCTCGGCTCTTCTCTCCAACGCTCGGCTCTACTCTCCTACGCTCGGCTTAACTCTCCTACGCTTGTCTATACTCTCCTACGCTTGGCTCTTCTCTCTTACACTCATCTCTTCTCTCCTACGCTCGGCTCTACTCTCCTACGCTCGGCTCTACTCTCCTACGCTCGGCTCTACTCTCCTATGCTCGGCTCTACTCTCCTACGCTTGGCTCTACTCTCCTACGCTCGGCTCTACTCTCCTACGCTCGGCTCTACTCTCCTACGCTTGGCTCTACTCTCCTACACTTGGCTCAACTCTCTTACACTCATCTTGGCTCTACTCTCCTACACTCGGCTCTACTCTCCTACACTCGGCTTAACTCTCCTACGCTTGGCTCTACTCTCCTACACTCAACTCTACTCTCATACACTCGGCTTAACTCTCCTACGCTTGATCTACTCTCCTATGCTTGGCTCTACTCTCCTACGCTTGGCTCTTCTCTCTTACACTCATCTCTACTCTTCTACGCTTGGCTCTATTCTTCTACGCTCAGCTCTACTCTCCTACGCTCGGCTCTACTCTCCTACGCTCGGCTCTACTCTCCTACGCTTGGCTCTACTCTCCTACACTTGGCTCTACTCTGCTACGCTTGGCTCAACTCTCTTACACTCATGTCGGCTCTACTCTCCTACGCTCGGCTCTACTCTCCTACGCTCGGCTCTACTCTCCTACGCTCGGCTCTACTCTCCTACGCTTGGCTCTACTCTCCTATGCTCGGCTCTACTCTTTTACACTCATCTCGGCTCTACTCTCCTACACTCGGATCTACTCTCCTACACTCGGCTCTACTCTTTTACACTCATCTCGGCTCTACTCTCCTACACTCGGCTCTACTCTCCTACACTCGTCTCTACTCTCTTACGCTTGGCTCTTCTCTCTTACACTCATCTCTTCTCTCCTACACTCGGCTCTACTCTCCTACACTCGGCTCTACTATCCTACACTCGGCTCTATTCTCCTACGCTCGGCTCTACTCTCCTACGCTTGGCTCTACTCTCCTACACTTGGCTCTACTCTCCTACATTTGGCTCTACTCTGCTACGCTTGGCTCAACTCTCTTACACTCATCTTGGCTCTACTCTCCTACAGTCGGCTCTACTCTCCTACACTAGGCTCTACTCTCCTACACTCGGCTCTACTCTCCCACACTCGGCTCTACTTTCCTACGCTTGGCTGTTCTCTCTTACACTCATCTCTTCTATCTTACACTCAGCTCTACTCTCCTACACTCGGCTCTACTCTCCTACGCTTGGCTCTATTCTCCTACGCTCAGCTCTACTCGCTGACGCTCTACTCTCCTATGCTTGGCTCTACTCTCCTACGCTTGGCTCTACTCTGTTACGCTTGGCTCAACTCTGTTACACTCATCTCGTCTCTCCTACGCTCGGCTCTTCTCTACTACGCTCGGCTCTTCTCTACTACGCTCGGCTCTTCTCTACAACGCTCGGCTCTTCTGTCCAACGCTCGGCTCTACTCTCCTATGCTCGGCTTAACTCTCCTACGCTTGGCTCTACTCTCCTACGCTTCTCTCTTACACTCGGCTCTTCTCTCTTACACTCATCTCTTCTCTCCTACGCTCGGCTCTACTCTCCTACGCTCGGCTCTACTCTCCTACGCTCGGCTCTACTCTCCTACGCTTGGCTCTACTCTCCTACGCTTGGCTCTACTCTCCTACACTTGGCTCTACTCTCCTACA
The DNA here is from genome assembly GCA_027917425.1 of Gastrophryne carolinensis. NCBI lineage: Eukaryota > Metazoa > Chordata > Amphibia > Anura > Microhylidae > Gastrophryne > Gastrophryne carolinensis. The sequence goes on along the minus strand of CM051237.1, from coordinate 489,244,794 downwards.
CTTGGCTCTACTCTGCTACGCTTGGCTCAACTTTCTTACACTCATCTCGGCTCTACTCTCCTACACTCGGCTCTACTCTCCTACACTAAGCTCTACTCTCCCACACTCGGCTCTACTTTCCAACGCTTGGCTGTTTTCTCTTACACTCATCTCTTCTCTCCTACACTCGGCTCTACTCTCCTACGCTTGGCTCTACTCTCCTACGCTTGGCTCTACTCTCCTACGTTTGGCTCTTCTCTCCTACGCTCGGCTCTTCTCTTCTATGCTTGGCTCTTCTCTCCTACGTTCTTCTCTTCAAGCTCGTCTCTTCTCTCCTCCGTTCATCTCTTCTCTCCAATGCTCATCTCTTCTATTCTCTTCTACGCTCGTCTCTTTTCTCCTCCAGTTATCTCTTCTCTCTTACACCCATCTTGTCGCTTCTCTTTTACGCTAGGCTCTTCTCTCCTATGCTCGGCTCTCCTACGCTTGGCTCTTTTCTCCTACGCTTGTCACTTCTCTCCTACGCGCATCACTTCTCTCCTATGCTTATCACTTCTCTCCTACGCTCGTCTCTCCTACACTCAGCTCTTCTCTCCTATGCTCGTCACTTCTCTCCTATGCTCTTCTCTCCTACGCTCAGCTCGTCTCTTCTACGCTTGGCTCGATACCCCACGCTCAGCTTGATACTCCGCGCTCGGCCCTACTCTTCTGCGCTCGGCTCTTCTCTCTTGGGCTCATCTCTTCTCTTCTCGCCTACTCTCGGCTCTTCTCTCCTACGCTTATCCTTACGCTCATCTCTTCTCTCTAATGTCCATCTCTTCTCTCCTACGCTCATCTCTTCTCTTCTCTCCTACGCTTGGCTCTTCTCGTCTCTCCTACGCTTGGCTCTTCTCGTCTCTCCTAGGCTCGGCAATTCTCTCTTATGCTTGTCTCTTTTTTCTCTCCTACGCTAATCTCTTCTCTCCTACGCTCGGCTCTTCTCTACTACGCTCGGCTCTTCTCTACTACGCTCTTCTCTTCTCTACTATGCTTGGCTCTTCTCTCCAACGCTCGGCTCATCTCTCCAACGCTCGGCTCTACTCTCCTACGCTCGGCTTAACTCTCCTACGCTCGGCTTAACTCTCCTACGCTTGGCTCTTCTCTCTTACACTCATCTCTTCTCTCCTACGCTCGGCTCTACTCTCCTACGCTCGGCTCTACTCTCCTACACTCGGCTCTACTCTCCTACGCTCGGCTCTACTCTCCTACGCTCGGCTCTACTCTCCTACGCTCGGCTCTACTCTCCTACGCTCGGCTCTACTCTCCTACGCTCGGCTCTACTCTCCTACGCTTGGCTCTACTCTCCTACACTTGGCTCAACTCTCTTACACTCATCTTGGCTCTACTCTCCTACACTCAGACTACTTTCCTACACTCGGCTGTACTCTCCTACACTCGGCTTAACTCTCCTACACTCGGCTTAACTCTCCTACGCTTGGCTCTACTGTCCTACACTCGACTCTACTCTCATACACTCGGCTTAACTCTCCTACGCTTGGCTCTACTTTCCTATGCTTGGTTCTACTCTCCTACGCTTGGCTCTTCTCTCTTACACTCATCTCTGCTCTTCTACGCTTGGCTCTATTCTTCTACGCTCAGCTCTACTCTCCTACGCTCGGCTCTACTCTCCTACGCTCGCCTCTACTCTCCTACGCTTGGCTCTACTCTCCTACACTTGGCTCTACTCTGCTACGCTTGGCTCAACTCTCTTACACTCATCTCGGCTCTACTCTCCTACGCTCGGCTCTACTCTCCTACGCTTGGCTCTACTCTCCTACGCTCGGCTCTACTCTTTTACACTCATCTCGGCTCTACTCTCCTACACTCGGATCTACTCTCCTACACTCGGATCTACTCTCCTACACTCGTCTCTACTCTCTTACGCTTGGCTCTTCTCTCTTACACTCATCGCTTCTCTCCTACACTTGGCTCTACTCTCCTACACTCGGCTCTACTATCCTACACTCGGCTCTATTCTCCTACGCTCGGCTCTACTCTCCTACACTTGGCTCTACTCTGCTACGCTTGGCTCAAATCTCTTACACTCATCTCGGCTCTACTCTCCTACGCTCGGCTCTACTCTCCTACGCTTGGCTCTACTCTCCTACACTTGGCTCAACTCTCTTACACTCATCTTGGCTCTACTCTCCTACACTCGGATCTACTTTCCTACACTCGGCTGTACTCTCCTACACTCGGCTTAACTCTCCTACACTCGGCTTAACTCTCCTACGCTTGGCTCTACTGTCCTACACTCGACTCTACTCTCATACACTCGGCTTAACTCTCCTACGCTTGGCTCTACTTTCCTATGCTTGGTTCTACTCTCCTACGCTTGGCTCTTCTCTCTTACACTCATCTCTGCTCTTCTACGCTTGGCTCTATTCTTCTACGCTCAGCTCTACTCTCCTACGCTCGGCTCTACTCTCCTACGCTCGCCTTTACTCTCCTACGCTTGGCTCTACTCTCCTACACTTGGCTCTACTCTGCTACGCTCGCCTCTACTCTCCTACGCTTGGCTCTACTCTCCTACACTTGGCTCTACTCTGCTACGCTTGGCTCAACTCTCTTACACTCATCTCGGCTCTACTCTCCTACGCTCGGCTCTACTCTCCTACGCTTGGCTCTACTCTCCTACGCTCGGCTCTACTCTTTTACACTCATCTCGGCTCTACTCTCCTACACTCGGATCTACTCTCCTACACTCGGATCTACTCTCCTACACTCGTCTCTACTCTCTTACGCTTGGCTCTTCTCTCTTACACTCATCGCTTCTCTCCTACACTTGGCTCTACTCTCCTACACTCGGCTCTACTATCCTACACTCGGCTCTATTCTCCTACGCTCGGCTCTACTCTCCTACACTTGGCTCTACTCTGCTACGCTTGGCTCAAATCTCTTACACTCATCTCGGCTCTACTCTCCTACGCTCGGCTCTACTCTCCTACGCTCGGCTCTACTCTCCTACGCTCGGCTCTACTCTCCTACGCTTGGCTCTACTCTCCTACGCTCGGCTCTACTCTTTTACACTCATCTCGGCTCTACTCTCCTACACTCGGATCTACTCTCCTACACTCGGCTCTACTCTCCTACACTCGTCTCTACTCTCTTACGCTTGGCTCTTCTCTCTTACACTCATCTCTTCTCTCCTACACTCAGCTCTACTCTCCTACACTCGGCTCTACTATCCTACACTCGGCTCTATTCTCCTATGCTCGGCTCTACTCTCCTACGCTTGGCTCTACTCTCCTACACTTGGCTCTACTCTCCTACATTTGGCTCTACTCTGCTACGCTTGGCTCAACTCTCTTACACTCATCTCGGCTCTACTCTCCTACACTAGGCTCTACTCTCCTACACTCGGCTCTACTCTCCCACACTCGGCTCTACTTTCCTACGCTTGGCTGTTCTCTCTTACACTCATCTCTTCTCTCTTACACTCGGCTCTACTCTCCAACACTCGGCTCTACTCTCCTACGCTTGGCTCTACTCGCCGACGCTCTACTCTCCTATGCTCGGCTCTACTCTCCTACGCTTGGCTCTACTCTGCTACGCTTGGCTCAACTCTGTTACACTCATCTCGTCTCTCCTACGCTCGGCTCTTCTCTACTACGCTCGGCTCTTCTCTACTACGCTCGGCTCTTCTCTACAACGCTCGGCTCTTCTGTCCAACGCTCGGCTCTACTCTCCTATGCTCGGCTTAACTCTCCTACGCTTGGCTCTACTCTCCTACGCTTCTCTTTTACACTCGGTTATTCTCTCTTACACTCATCTCTTCTCTCCTACGCTCGGCTCTACTCTCCTACGCTCGGCTCTACTCTCCTACGCTCGGCTCTACTCTCCTACGCTCGGCTCTACTCTCCTACGCTTGGCTCTACTCTCCTACACTTGGCTCTACTCTCCTACACTTGGCTCTACTCTGCTACGCTTGGCTCAACTTTCTTACACTCATCTCGGCTCTACTCTCCTACACTCGGCTCTACTCTCCTACACTAAGCTCTACTCTCCCACACTCGGCTCTACTTTCCAACGCTTGGCTGTTCTCTCTTACACTCATCTCTTCTCTCCTACGCTCGGCTCTACTCTCCTACGCTTGGCTCTACTCTCCTACGTTTGGCTCTTCTCTCCTACGCTCGGCTCTTCTCTTCTATGCTTGGCTCTTCTCTCCTACGCTCTTCTCTTCAAGCTCGTCTCTTCTCTCCTCCGTTCATCTCTTGTCTCCAATGCTCATCTCTTCTCTTCTCTCCTACGCTCGTCTCTTTTCTCCTCCAGTTATCTCTTCTCTCTTACACCCATCTTGTCGCTTCTCTTTTACGCTCGGCTCTTCTCTCCTATGCTCGGCTCTCCTACGCTTGGCTCTTCTCTCCTACGCTTGTCACTTCTCTCCTACGCTCATCACTTCTCTCCTATGCTTATCACTTCTCTCCTACGCTCGTCTCTCCTACACTCAGCCCTTCTCTCCTATGCTCGTCACTTCTCTCCTATGCTCTTCTCTCCTACGCTCAGCTCATCTCTTCTACGCTTGGCTCGATACCCCACGCTCAGCTTGATACTCCGCGCTCGGCTCTTCTTGTGACAGACGCTCTGTCTTAATTAGGTCATTGTAGTTTGGATTGTATTATAAACTGCCTTTGTGTTAATTGATTACGTCACAGGCAATGGCATTGTTCTGATTGAGTGTATTACAGACGCCTATTGTTTTGCTGATTGCGTCACCAGCAGAGTTGGTCTGTGTATTTGTCATGAGGTCCACGGGGGAGGTCCCATTGCATGGAGACTTGTGTATATAAGGCCTAGAGTGGCACTAATAAAAACACTTCACCTTCACCCTCAATACTGAAGTTCTGTCTCTTATTGGGGGAAACGCTATATTACAATTCACTAGCCCTTGTAAGGGCTGTTCCTGTTTCCTCACGGACGACCCTGGAATTCCAGCAGCACCTCTTACAATTGGGAAAAGGACGTCTCGGGCGGTGAAGCCCTCCGGCGATAAGGGTTATCGCTACAATTGGTGGCAAGCGGTCGGATGGTCCTTTGTACCCAGAGAGAGTGCTACCCTGATGGAGAGTCAGTAGGACAAGTTGAAAAGGCTGACCCTGAAGGATCTACTCGAGAGCCGGGGAAGGTCAGCTAGCAACCGCCCACGTCGGGAACTGATAGCCGAGCTGATCGAAATGGATCGTGCAGCAGTGAGGACTTAAACCAATATAGAGATCGATGAAGACGCTGCTCTTGTTCAAGCGGTTCGGAACAGATTGTCGGTCTATGGCCCGAATCCATCACAGGAACTGATCGACCGAGTCTTCGCCGCAGCGGAGGCAGAGGCCAGTAAGCGAAGGGAAGATCGGCGACTTTCAACCCAGCAGCCTCTCAGCCTCAGTTACACTGGGGGGAGAAAGATTCCATTTGCAGCATTTAAGTCCTTCCAGGAAAGTGACGACGAGATTGACGAACTTGGGCCGATTTTGAACGCCAGTGCGCTTTACACCGGGTACCCACGGAGGAATGGGTCACCATATTATCAGGGAAACTATCTGGGAAAGCTTCCGATGCTTTCCGGGCCATCCCTGATGCGGACTTACCACACTACCATCTGGTAAAGGAGGCTTTGTTAGCCCGGTACGCTGTCACCCCGGAAGCCTACAGGCGACGATTTCGGGAATCCCAAAAGAAGGGAGGAGATTCTTACACGGAGTGGGCATGTCGCCTCCATCGTACAGCATCACACTGGGTCACTGGATGCAAAGCCACGACCGTTGAGGATGTACTACAGTTGATTTTACTAGAACATTTTCTCAATGCCCTGCAACCAGAGCTAAGAGAGTGGGTACGTGACCGGAGGCCTCTAACGCTACCTGAGGCTGCTCGTCTAGCCGACGAGTACACTGATGCTCGCCGGACAGAACAGTCCGCTCCAAAACCACAACCTCCCATCAAATTTCAAGCACCTGTGGCTTCAGCGCCAACTCGTGACTCTGGGCCACATAGGCCAGCGCAGCAACCGAACCTCTCCACAGTTCAGTGCCATCGTTGCAAACAATGGGGACATTATCGCAGTGATTGCGCCCTAGAGCCTCCCCGAAACACGTGGGGGCAAAAGCAACCTTCCACCTCCCGTACTCCTGTGGCACACTGTCTGGAAGCTGAGAGCAGTTCGGAAGAGTATCTGGGGGTACTGTATGAAGCTGATCCCGTACAAGCGGCCATCCAAGATAACCGACAGCACCATTGCCAGGAGGTACGAGTCAATGGGCGCACCGCGCAAGGATTACGCGACACCGGAGCCACACTTACCTTGCTTCAACCTCATTTGGTCAAGAACAAAGACCGCACTGGACACACCGTTGCAGTAAGGGTGGCGGGAGGAGCTGTGTTTCGACTCCCCACCGCCCGAGTACATCTTGACTGGGGCGCTGGATCCGGCAGGGTACAGGTGGGACTTATGGACAACTTACCAGCAGAAGTACTATTGGGAAATGATCTAGGACCAATGACTTCTGCCTACGCTATCTCTGGACCAGCCAGCGTCAACCCTGTTACAACCCGGTCTCCAGCCCGAGCTGCCGACTCCAGCCCACTGGTCGGGGAGACCCAGGGGTTTCGTCTGCATCACGTCATGTCTGTTACAAGAAGCCAAGAAGAGGATCAGCCATCAGGTTACGTCCTTCCAGCAGGGAAACGTATGCCAAACACTATTTTTGTTGGGGGCATTGGCCGTCGGATTAATCAGCCTGAAATTAAGGATGTTTTTTCAAAGTATGGCGCTGTAAAGAGTGTCAAAATTATTAGGGATGCCTCTGGCGTTTCTAAGGGTTATGGTTTTGTCTACTTTTACGATGATGTAGATGTGCAGAAGATTGTGGATTCTCCGATCAGCTTCCATGGAAAGAGATTGAAACTTGGGCCAGCTATAAGAAAGCAGAGCACCTGTGCACACATCCAACCAAGGACTTTGGTGCTGAACTCACCAACGCCACAATATCCCAGTGTTTGGACCCCACCCATGACCGATTCCTATGTACAGCCCACATCAATGTTTAGTCCGGTTACTCACTATGTGCAGACTTGTCCTTACACAGAACTCTGCCCATAACAAGAGTCCGGACAGCCCCACGTTAACCCGAACAGGGTCAATCCGGATCTGCCGGGTGTTCCACAAAAAGGGGGCATTGTGACAGACGCTCTGTCTTTTGGATGTCATCACTATTCAGTTGCCCACCGGGTCATTCACTAGCCTTTTCTTAATTAGGTCATTGTAGTTTGGATTGTATTATAAACTGCCTTTGTGTTAATTGATTACGTCACAGGCAATGGCATTGTTCTGATTGAGTGTATTACAGACGCCTATTGTTTTGCTGATTGCGTCACCAGCAGAGTTGGTCTGTGTATTTGTCATGAGGTCCATGGGGGAGGTCCCATTGCATGGAGACTTGTGTATATAAGGCCTAGAGTGGCACTAATAAAAACACTTCACCTTCACCCTCAATACTGAAGTTCTGTCTCTTATTGGGGGAAACGCTATATTACAATTCACTAGCCCTTGTAAGGGCTGTTCCTGTTTCCTCACGGACGACTCTGGAATTCCAGCAGCACCTCTTACAATTGGGAAAAGGACGTCTCGGGCGGTGAAGCCCTCCGGCGATAAGGGTTCTCGCTACACTTCTCTCTTAGGCTCATCTCTTCTCGCCTACTCTCGGCTCTTCTCTCCTACGCTTATCCTTACGCTCATCTCTTCTCTCTAATGTCCATCTCTTCTCTCCTACGCTCATCTCTTCTCTTCTCTCCTACGCTTGGCTCTTCTCGTCTCTCCTACGCTTGGCTCTTCTCGTCTCTCCTAGGCTCGGCAATTCTCTCTTATGCTTGTCTCTTTTTTCTCTCCTACGCTAATCTCTTCTCTCCTACGCTCGGCTCTTCTCTACTACGCTCAGCTCTTCTCTACTACGCTCTTCTCTACTACGCTCGGCTCTTCTCTCCAACGCTCGGCTCTTCTCTCCAACGCTCGGCTCTACTCTCCTACGCTCGGCTTAACTCTCCTACGCTCGGCTTAACTCTCCTATGCTTGGCTCTTCTCTCTTACACTCATCTCTTCTCTCCTACGCTCGGCTCTACTCTCCTACGCTCGGCTCTACTCTCCTACGCTCGGCTCTACTCTCCTACGCTTGGCTCTACTCTCCTACGCTCGGCTCTACTCTCCTACGCTCGGCTCTGCTCTCCTACGCTTGGCTCTACTCTCCTACACTTGGCTCAACTCTCTTACACTCATCTTGGCTCTACTCTCCTACACTCGGATCTACTTTCCTACACTCGGCTCTACTCTCCTACACTCGGCTTAACTCTCCTACACTCGGCTTAACTCTCCTACGCTTGGCTCTACTGTCCTACACTCGACTCTACTCTCATACACTCGGCTTAACTCTCCTACGCTTGGCTCTACTCTCCTATGCTTGGCTCTACTCTCCTACGCTTGGCTCTTCTCTCTTACACTCATCTCTACTCTTCTACGCTTGGCTCTATTCTTCTACGCTCAGCTCTACTCTCCTACGCTCGGCTCTACTCTCCTACGCTCGGCTCTACTCTCCTACGCTTGGCTCTACTCTCCTACACTTGGCTCTACTCTGCTACGCTTGGCTCAACTCTCTTACACTCATCTCGGCTCTACTCTCCTACGCTCGGCTCTACTCTCCTACGCTCGGCTCTACTCTCCTACGCTCGGCTCTACTCTCCTACGCTTGGCTCTACTCTCCTACGCTCGGCTCTACTCTTTTACACTCATCTCGGCTCTACTCTCCTACACTCGGCTCTACTCTCCTACACTCGGCTCTACTCTCCTACACTCGGCTCTACTCTCTGACGCTTGGCTCTTCTCTCTTACACTCATCTCTACTCTACTACACTCGGTTCTACTCTCCTACACTCGGCTCTACTATCCTACACTCGGCTCTATTCTCCTACGCTCGGCTCTACTCTCCTACGCTTGGCTCTACTCTCCTACACTTGGCTCTACTCTCCTACACTTGGCTCTACTCTGCTACGCTTGGCTCAACTCTCTTACACTCATCTTGGCTCTACTCTCCTACAGTCGGCTCTACTCTCCTACACTCGGCTCTACTCTCCTACACTCGGCTCTACCCTCCTACACTCAGCTCTACTCTCCTACGCTCGGCTCTACTCTCCTACGCTCGGCTCTACTCTCCTACACTTGGCTCTACTCTCCTACACTTGGCTCTACTCTCTTACACTCATCTGTTCTCTCCTACGCTCAGCTCTACTCTCCTACGCTCAGCTCTACTCTCCTACGCTCGGCGCTACTCTCCTACGCTCGGTTTTGCTCTCCTACACTCGGCTCTGCTCTCCTACGCTCGCCTCTACTCTCCTACGCTCGGCTCTACTCTCCTACACTTGGCTCTACTCTCCTACACTTGGCTCTACTCTCTTACACTCATCCCGGCTCTGCTCTCCTACACTCGGCTCTACTCCCCTACACTCGCTCTACTCTCCTACACTTGGCTCTACTCTCCTACACTTAGCTCTACTCTCCTACACATGGCTCAACTCTCTTACACTCATCTCAACTCTCTTACACTCATCTCGGCTCTACTCTCCTATGCTCGGCTGTACTCTCCCACGCTTGGCTCTTCTATTTTACACTCATCTCTTCTCTCCTACTCATCTCTTCTCTCCTACACTCGGCTCTACTCTCCTACACTCAGCTCTACTCTCCTACACTCGGCTTTTCTGTGCTACGCTTGGCTCAACTCTCTTACACTCATCTCGGATCTACTCTCCTATGCTCGGCTGTACTCTCCCACGCTTGGCTCTTCTATTTTACACTCATCTCTTCTCTCCTACTCATCTCTTCTCTCCTACACTTGGCTCTACTTTCCTACACTCGGCTCTACTCTACTACACTCAGCTCTACTCTCCTACACTCGGCTTTTCTGTGCTAAGCTTGGCTCAACTCTCTTACACTCATCTCGGCTCTACTCTCCTACACTCGGCTCTACTCTCCTACGCTTGGCTCTTTTCTCTTACACTCATCTCTTCTCTCCTACACTCGGCTCTACTCTCATACACTCGGCTCTACTGTGCTACGCTTGGCTCAACTCTCTTACACTCATCTCGGCTCTACTCTCCTACACTCGGCTCTACTCTCCTACGCTCGGCTCTACTCTCCTACGCTCGGCTCTTCTCTCTTACACTCATCTCTTCTCTCCTATGCTCAGCTCTACTCTCCTACGCTCGGCTCTACTCTCCTACGCTCGGCTCTACTCTCCTACGCTCGGCTCTGCTCTCCTACGCTCGGCTCTGCTCTCCTACACTCGCTCTACTCTCCTACTCTCGGCTCTACTCTCCTACGCTTGGCTCTACTTGTCTACACTTGGCTCTACTCTCTTACACTCATCTCGGCTCTGCTCTCCTACACTCGGCTCTACTGCCCTACACTCGGCTCTACTCTCCTACACTAGGCTCTACTCTCCTACACTTAGCTCTACTCTCCTACACATGGCTCAACTCTCTTACACTCATCTCAACTCTCTTACACTCATCTCGGCTCTACTCTCCTACACTCTGCTCTACTCTCCTACACTTGGCTCTACACTTCTATGCTCGGCTCTACTCTCCCACGCTTGGCTCTTCTCTCTCACACTCATCTCTTCTCTCCTACTCATCTCTTCTCTCTTACACTCGGCTCTACTCTCCTACACTCGGCTCTACTCTCCTACACTCGGCTCTACTGTGCTACGCTTGGGTCAACTCTCTTACACTCATCTCGGCTCTACTCTCCTACACTCGGCTCTACTCTCCTACGCTTGGCTCTTCTCTCTTACACTCATCTCTTCTCTCCTACACTCGGCTCTACTCTCCTACACTCGGCTCTATTCTCCTACGCTCGGCTCTATTCTCCCACGCTCGGCTCTACACTCCTACGCTCGACTCTACTCTCCTACGCTCGGCTCTACTCTCCTACACTTGGCTCTACTCTGCTACGCTTGGCTCAACTCTCTTACACTCATCTCGGCTCTACTCTCCTACACTCGGCTCTACTCTCCTACACTCGGCTCTACTCTCCTACACTCGGCTCTACTCTCCTACGCTCGGCTCTTCTCTCCTACGCTCGGCTCTTCTCTCTTACACTCATCTCTTCTCTCCTACGCTCAGCTCTACTCTCCTACGCTCAGCTCTACTCTCCTACGCTCGGCTCTACTCTCCTACGCTCGGCTCTACTCTCCTACGCTCGGCTCTGCTCTCCTACGCTCGGCTCTACTCTCCTACGCTCGGCTCTACTCTCCTACGCTCGGCTCTACTCTCCTACGCTCGGCTCTACTCTCCTACGCTTGGCTCTACTCTCCTACACTCATCTCGGCTCTGCTCTCCTACACTCGGCTCTACTCCCCTACACTCGGCTCTACTCTCCTACACTTGGCTCTACTCTCCTAAACTTAGCTCTACTCTCCTACACATGGCTCAACTCTCTTACACTCATCTCAACTCTCTTACACTCATCTAGGCTCTACTCTCCTATGCTCGGCTCTACTCTCCCACGCTTGGCTCTTCTCTCTTACACTCATCTCTTCTCTCCTACTCATCTCTTCTCTACTGCACTCGGCTCTACTCTCCTACACTCGGCTCTACTGTGCTACGCTTGGCTCAACTCTCTTACACTCATCTCGGCTCTACTCTCCTACACTCGGCTCTACTCTCCTACGCTCGGCTCTGCTCTCCTACACTCGGCTCTGCTCTCCTACGCTCGGCTCTACTCTCCTACGCTCGGCTCTACTCTCCTACACTTGGCTCTACTCTCTTACACTCATCCCGGCTCTGCTCTCCTACACTCGGCTCTACTCCCCTACACTCGCTCTACTCTCCTACACTTGGCTCTACTCTCCTACACTTAGCTCTACTCTCCTACACATGGCTCAACTCTCTTACACTCATCTCAACTCTCTTACACTCATCTCGGCTCTACTCTCCTATGCTCGGCTCTACTCTCCCACGCTTGGCTCTTCTCTTTTACACTCATCTCTTCTATCCTACTCATCTCTTCTCTCCTACACTCGGCTCTACTCTCCTACGCTCGGCTCTACTCTCCTACGCTCGGCTCTACTCTCCTACGCTCGGCTCTACTCTCCTACACTTGGCTCTACTCTCTTACACTCATCTCGGCTCTGCTCTCCTACACTCGGCTCTACTCCCCTACACTCGGCTCTACTCTCCTACACTTGGCTCTACTCTCCTAAACTTAGCTCTACTCTCCTACACATGGCTCAACTCTCTTACACTCATCTCAACTCTCTTACACTCATCTCGGCTCTACTCTCCTATGCTCGGCTCTACTCTCCCATGCTTGGCTCTTCTCTCTTACACTCATCTCTTCTCTCCTACTCATCTCTTCTCTACTGCACTTGGCTCTACTGTCCTACACTCGGCTCTACTGTGCTACGCTTGGCTCAACTCTCTTACACTCCTCTCGGCTCTACTCTCCTACACTCGGCTCTACTCTCCTACGCTTGGCTCTTCTCTCTTACACTCATCTCTTCTCTCCTACACTCGGCTCTACTCTCCTACACTCGGCTCTATTCTCCTATGCTCGGCTCTATTCTCCCACGCTCGGCTCTACACTCCCACGCTCGACTCTACTCTCCTACGCTCGGCTCTACTCTCCTACACTTGGCTCTACTCTCCTACACTTGGCTCTACTCTCCTACATTTGGCTCTACTCTCCTACACTTGGCTCTACTCTCCTACACTTGGCTCTACTCTCCTACACTTAGCTCTACTCTCCTACACATGGCTCAACTCTCTTACACTCATCTCAACTCTCTTACACTCATCTCGGCTCTACTCTCCTACACTCGGCTCTACTCTCCTACACTTGGCTCTACTCTTCTACGCTCGGCTCTACTCTTCCACGCTTGGCTCTTCTCTCTTACACTCATCTCTTCTATCCTACTCTCGGCTCTACTCTCCCACACTCGGCTCTACTCTCCTACGCTCGGCTCTGCTCTTCTACGCTCAGCTCTGCTCTCCTACACTCGGCTCTACTCTCCTACGCTCGGCTCTACTCTCCTACACTTGGCTCTACTCTCTTACACTCATCTCAACTCTCTTACACTTATCTCGGCTCTACTCTCCTACACTCGGCTCTGCTCTCCTACACTTGGCTCTACACTCCTATGCTCGGCTCTACTCTCCCATGCTTGGCTCTTCTCTTTTACACTCATCTCTTCTCTCCTACTCATCTCTTCTCTCCTACTCATCTCTTCTCTCCTACACTCGGCTCTACTCTCCTACACTCGGCTCTACTCTCCTACACTCGGCTCTACTCTCCTACACTCGGCTCTACTGTGCTACGCTTGGCTCAACTCTCTTACACTCATCTCGGCTCTACTCTCCTATGCTTGGCTCTAGTCTCCCATGCTTGGCTCTTCTCTCTTACACTCATCTCTTCTCTCCTACTCATCTCTTCTCTACTGCACTCGGCTCTACTCTCCTACACTCGGCTCTACTGTGCTACGCTTGGCTCAACTCTCTTACACTCCTCTCGGCTCTACTCTCCTACACTCGGCTCTACTCTCCTACGCTTGGCTCTTCTCTCTTACACTCATCTCTTCTCTCCTACACTCGGCTCTACTCTCCTACACTCGGCTCTATTCTCCTATGCTCGGCTCTATTCTCCCACGCTCGGCTCTACACTCCCACGCTCGACTCTACTCTCCTACGCTCGGCTCTACTCTCCTACACTTGGCTCTACTCTCCTACACTTGGCTCTACTCTCCTACATTTGGCTCTACTCTCCTACACTTGTCTCTACTCTCCTACACTTAGCTCTACTCTCCTACACATGGCTCAACTCTCTTACACTCATGTCAACTCTCTTACACTCATCTCGGCTCTACTCTCCTACACTCGGCTCTACTCTCCTACACTTGGCTCTACTCTTCTACGCTCGGCTCTACTCTTCCACGCTTGGCTCTTCTCTCTTACACTCATCTCTTCTCTCCTACTCTCGGCTCTACTCTCCTACACTCGGCTCTACTCTCCTACACTCGGCTCTGCTCTCCTACGCTCGGCTCTGCTCTCCTACACTCGGCTCTACTCTCCTACACTCGGCTCTACTCTCCTACACTTGGCTCTACTCTCTTACACTCATCTCAACTCTCTTACACACATCTCGGCTCTACTCTCCTACACTCGGCTCTGCTCTCCTACACTTGGCTCTACACTCCTATGCTCGGCTCTACTCTCCCATGCTTGGCTCTTCTCTTTTACACTCATCTCTTCTCTCCTACTCATCTCTTCTCTCCTACACTCGGCTCTACTCTCCTACACTCGGCTCTACTCTCCTACACTCGGCTCTACTGTGCTACGCTTGGCTCAACTCTCTTACACTCATCTCGGCTCTACTCTCCTACACTCGGCTCTACTCTCCTACGCTCGGCTCTTCTCTCTTACACTCATCTCTTCTCTCCTACGCTCAGCTCTACTCTCCTACGCTCAGCTCTACTCTCCTACGCTCGGCTCTACTCTCCTACGCTCGGCTCTGCTCTCCTACACACGGCTCTACTCTCCTACGCTCGGCTCTACTCTCCTACACTTGGCTCTACTCTCCTACACTTGGCTCTACTCTCTTACACTCATCCCGGCTCTGCTCTCCTACACTCGGCTCTACTCCCCTACACTCGCTCTACTCTCCTACACTTGGCTCTACTCTCCTACACTTAGCTCTACTCTCCTACACATGGCTCAACTCTCTTACACTCATCTCAACTCTTTTACACTCATCTCGGCTCTACTCTCCTATGCTCGGCTCTACTCTCCCACGCTTGGCTCTTCTCTTTTACACTCATCTCTTCTCTCCTACTCATCTCTTCTCTCCTACACTTGGCTCTACTCTCCTACACTCGGCTCTACTCTCCTACACTCGGCTCTACTGTGCTACGCTTGGGTCAACTCTCTTACACTCATCTCGGCTCTACTCTCCTACACTCGGCTCTACTCTCCTACGCTTGGCTCTTCTCTCTTACACTCATCTCTTCTCTCCTACACTCGGCTCTACTCTCCTACACTCGGCTCTATTTTCCTACGCTCGGCTCTATTCTCCCACGCTCGGCTCTACACTCCTACGCTCGACTCTACTCTCCTACGCTCGGCTTTACTATCCTACACTTGACTCTACTCTCCTACACTTGGCTCTACTCTGCTACGCTTGGCTCAACTCTCTTACACTCATCTCGGCTCTACTCTCCTACACTCGGCTCTACTCTCCTACACTCGGCTCTACTCTCCTACACTTGGCTCTACACTCCTATGCTCGGCTCTACTCTCCCATGCTTGGCTCTTCTCTTTTACACTCATCTCTTCTCTCCTACTCATCTCTTCTCTCCTACACTCGGCTCTACTCTCCTACACTCGGCTCTACTGTGCTACGCTTGGCTCAACTCTCTTACACTCATCTCGGCTCTACTCTCCTACACTCGGCTCTACTCTCCTACGCTCGGCTCTTCTCTCTTACACTCATCTCTTCTCTCCTACGCTCAGCTCTACTCTCCTACGCTCAGCTCTACTCTCCTACGCTCGGCTCTGCTCTCCTACGCTCGGCTCTGCTCTCCTACGCTCGGCTCTACTCTCCTACACTTGGCTCTACTCTCCTACACTTGGCTCTACTCTCTTACACTCATCCCGACTCTGCTCTCCTACACTCGGCTCTACTCCCCTACACTCGCTCTACTCTCCTACACTTGGCTCTACTCTCCTACACATGGCTCAACTCTCTTACACTCATCTCAACTCTCTTACACTCATCTCGGCTCTACTCTCCTATGCTCGGCTCTACTCTCCCACGCTTGGCTCTTCTCCTTTACACTCATCTCTTCTCTCCTACTCATCTCTTCTCTCCTACACTCGGCTCTACTCTCCTACACTCGGCTCTACTCTCCTACACTCGGCTCTACTGTGCTACGCTTGGGTCAACTCTCTTACACTCATCTCGGCTCTACTCTCCTACACTCGGCTCTACTCTCCTACGCTTGGCTCTTCTCTCTTACACTCATCTCTTCTCTCCTACACTCGGCTCTACTCTCCTACACTCGGCTCTATTCTCCTACGCTCGGCTCTATTCTCCCACGCTCGGCTCTACACTCCTACGCTCGACTCTACTCTCCTACGCTCGGCTCTACTATCCTACACTTGACTCTACTCTCCTACACTTGGCTCTACTCTGCTACGCTTGGCTCAACTCTCTTACACTCATCTCGGCTCTACTCTCCTACACTCGGCTCTACTCTCCTACACTCGGCTCTGCTCTCCTACACTCGGCTCTACTCTCCTACGCTCGGCTCTACTCTCCTACGCTCGGCTCTTCTCTCTTACACTCATCTCTTCTCTCCTACGCTCAGCTCTACTCTCCTACGCTCAGCTCTACTCTCCTACGCTCAGCTCTACTCTCCTACGCTCGGCTCTACTCTCCTACGCTCGGCTCTGCTCTCCTACGCTCGGCTCTGCTCTCTTACGCTCGGCTCTACTCTCCTACGCTCGGCTCTACTCTCCTACGCTCGGCTCTACTCTCCTACTCTTGGCTCTACTCTCCTACACTTGGCTCTACTCTCTTACACTCATCTCGGCTCTGCTCTCCTACACTCGGCTCTACTCTCCTATGCTCGGCTCTACTCTCCCACGCTTGGCTCTTCTCTTTTACACTCATCTCTTCTCTCCTACTCATCTCTTCTCTCCTACACTCAGCTCTACTCTCCTACACTCGGTTCTACTCTCCTACACTCGGCTCTACTCTCCTACGCTCGGCTCTACTCTCCTACGCTCGGCTCTTCTCTCTTACACTCATCTCTTCTCTCCTACGCTCAGCTCTACTCTCCTACGCTCAGCTCTACTCTCCTACACTCGGCTCTACTCCCCTACACTCGCTCTACTCTCCTACACTTGGCTCTACTCTCCTACACTTAGCTCTACTCTCCTACACATGGCTCAACCCTCTTACACTCATCTCAACTCTCTTACACTCATCTCGGCTCTACTCTCCTATGCTCGGCTCTACTCTCCCACGCTTGGCTCTTCTCTTTTACACTCATCTCTTCTCTCCTACTCATCTCTTCTCTCCTACACTCGGCTCTACTTTCCTACACTCAGCTCTACTCTCCTACACTCAGCTCTACTCTCCTACACTCGGCTTTTCTGTGCTACGCTTGGCTCAACTCTCTTACACTCATCTCGGCTCTACTCTCCTACACTCGGCTCTACTCTCCTACGCTTGGCTCTTTTCTCTTACACTCATCTCTTCTATCCTACACTCGGCTCTACTCTCATACACTCGGCTCTACTGTGCTACGCTTGGCTCAACTCTCTTACACTCATCTCGGCTCTACTCTCCTACACTCGGCTCTACTCTCCTACACTTGGCTCTACTCTCCTACGCTCGGCTCTACTCTCCTACGCTTGGCTCTTCTCTCTTAAACTCATCTTTTCTCTCCTATGCTCAGCTCTACTCTCCTACGCTCGGCTCTACTCTCCTACGCTCGGCTCTACTCTCCTACGCTCGGCTCTGCTCTCCTACGCTCGGCTCTGCTCTCCTACGCTCGGCTCTGCTCTCCTACGCTCGGCTCTGCTCTCCTACACTCGCTCTACTCTCCTACTCTCGGCTCTACTTTCCTACGCTTGGCTCTACTCGTCTACACTTGGCTCTACTCTCTTACACTCATCTCGGCTCTGCTCTCCTACACTCGGCTCTACTCCCCTACACTCGGCTCTACTCTCCTACACTTAGCTCTACTCTCCTACACATGGCTCAACTCTCTTACACTCATCTCAACTCTCTTACACTCATCTCGGCTCTACTCTCCTACACTCTGCTCTACTCTCCTACACTTGGCTCTACACTTCTATGTTCGGCTCTACTCTCCCACGCTTGGCTCTTCTCTCTTACACTCATCTCTTCTCTCCTACTCATCTCTTCTCTCTTAAACTCGGCTCTACTCTCCTACACTCGGCTCTACTCTCCTACACTCGGCTCTACTGTGCTACGCTTGGGTCAACTCTCTTACACTCATCTCGGCTCTACTCTCCTACACTCGGCTCTACTCTCCTACGCTTGGCTCTTCTCTCTTACACTCATCTCTTCTCTCCTACTCTCGGCTCTACTCTCCTACACTCGGCTCTATTCTCCTACGCTCGGCTCTATTCTCCCTCGCTCAGCTCTACACTCCTACGCTCGACTCTACTCTCCTACGCTCGGCTCTACTCTCCTACACTTGGCTCTACTCTTCTACGCTTGGCTCAGCTCTCTTACACTCATCTCGGCTCTACTCTCCCACACTCGGCTCTACTCTCCTACACTCGGCTCTACTCTCCTACACTCGGCTCTACTCTCCTACGCTTGGCTCTACTCTCCTACGCTCGGCTCTTCTCTCTTACACTCATCTCTTCTCTCCTACGCTCAGCTCTACTCTCCTACGCTCGGCTCTGCTCTCCTACGCTCGGCTCTACTCTCCTACGCTCGGCTCTACTCTCCTACGCTCGGCTCTACTCTCCTACGCTTGGCTCTACTCTCCTACACTTGGCTCTACTCTCTTACACTCATCTCGGCTCTGCTCTCCTACACTCGGCTCTACTCCCCTACACTCGGCTCTACACTCCTACACTTGGCTCTACTCTCCTAAACTTAGCTCTACTCTCCTACACATGGCTCAACTCTCTTACACTCATCTCAACTCTCTTACACTCATCTAGGCTCTACTCTCCTATGCTCGGCTCTACTCTCCCACGCTTGGCTCTTCTCTCTTACACTCATCTCTTCTCTCCTACTCATCTCTTCTCTACTGCACTCGGCTCTACTCTCCTACACTCGGCTCTACTGTGCTACGCTTGGCTCAACTCTCTTACACTCATCTCGGCTCTACTCTCCTACACTCGGCTCTACTCTCCTACGCTCGGCTCTGCTCTCCTACACTCGGCTCTGCTCTCCTACGCTCGGCTCTACTCTCCTACGCTCGGCTCTACTCTCCTACACTTGGCTCTACTCTCTTACACTCATCCCGGCTCTGCTCTCCTACACTCGGCTCTACTCCCCTACACTCGCTCTACTCTCCTACACTTGGCTCTACTCTCCTACACTTAGCTCTACTCTCCTACACATGGCTCAACTCTCTTACACTCATCTCAACTCTCTTACACTCATCTCGGCTCTACTCTCCTATGCTCGGCTCTACTCTCCCACGCTTGGCTCTTCTCTTTTACACTCATCTCTTCTCTCCTACTCATCTCTTCTCTCCTACACTCGGCTCTACTCTCCTACGCTCGGCTCTACTCTCCTACGCTCGGCTCTACTCTCCTACACTTGGCTCTACTCTCTTACACTCATCTCGGCTCTGCTCTCCTACACTCGGCTCTACTCCCCTACACTCGGCTCTACTCTCCTACACTTGGCTCTACTCTCCTAAACTTAGCTCTACTCTCCTACACATGGCTCAACTCTCTTACACTCATCTCAACTCTCTTACACTCATCTCGGCTCTACTCTCCTATGCTCGGCTCTACTCTCCCATGCTTGGCTCTTCTCTCTTACACTCATCTCTTCTCTCCTACTCATCTCTTCTCTACTGCACTTGGCTCTACTGTCCTACACTCGGCTCTACTGTGCTACGCTTGGCTCAACTCTCTTACACTCCTCTCGGCTCTACTCTCCTACACTCGGCTCTACTCTCCTACGCTTGGCTCTTCTCTCTTACACTCATCTCTTCTCTCCTACACTCGGCTCTACTCTCCTACACTCGGCTCTATTCTCCTATGCTCGGCTCTATTCTCCCACGCTCGGCTCTACACTCCCACGCTCGACTCTACTCTCCTACGCTCGGCTCTACTCTCCTACACTTGGCTCTACTCTCCTACACTTGGCTCTACTCTCCTACATTTGGCTCTACTCTCCTACACTTGGCTCTACTCTCCTACACTTAGCTCTACTCTCCTACACATGGCTCAACTCTCTTACACTCATCTCAACTCTCTTACACTCATCTCGGCTCTACTCTCCTACACTCGGCTTTACTCTCCTACACTTGGCTCTACTCTTCTACGCTCGGCTCTACTCTTCCACGCTTGGCTCTTCTCTCTTACACTCATCTCTTCTCTCCTACTCTCGGCTCTACTCTCCTACACTCGGCTCTACTCTCCTACGCTCGGCTCTGCTCTCCTACGCTCAGCTCTGCTCTCCTACACTCGGCTCTACTCTCCTACGCTCGGCTCTACTCTCCTACACTTGGCTCTACTCTCTTACACTCATCTCAACTCTCTTACACTCATCTCGGCTCTACTCTCCTACACTCGGCTCTGCTCTCCTACACTTGGCTCTACACTCCTATGCTCGGCTCTACTCTCCCATGCTTGGCTCTTCTCTTTTACACTCATCTCTTCTCTCCTACTCATCTCTTCTCTCCTACACTCGGCTCTACTCTCCTACACTCGGCTCTACTCTCCTACACTCGGCTCTACTGTGCTACGCTTGGCTCAACTCTCTTACACTCATCTCGGCTCTACTCTCCTACACTCGGCTCTACTCTCCTACGCTCGGCTCTTCTCTCTTACACTCATCTCTTCTCTCCTACGCTCAGCTCTACTCTCCTACGCTCAACTCTACTCTCCTACGCTCGGCTCTACTCTCCTACGCTCGGCTCTGCTCTCCTACACACGGCTCTACTCTCCTACGCTCGGCTCTACTCTCCTACACTTGGCTCTACTCTCTTACACTCATCCCGGCTCTGCTCTCCTACACTCGGCTCTACTCCCCTACACTCGCTCTACTCTCCTACACTTGGCTCTACTCTCCTACACTTAGCTCTACTCTCCTACACATGGCTCAACTCTCTTACACTCATCTCAACTCTCTTACACTCATCTCGGCTCTACTCTCCTATGCTCGGCTCTACTCTCCCACGCTTGGCTCTTCTCTTTTACACTCATCTCTTCTCTCCTACACTTGGCTCTACTCTCCTACACTCGGCTCTACTCTCCTACGCTCGGCTCTGCTCTCCTATGCTCGGCTCTGCTCTCCTACACTCGGCTCTACTCTCCTACGCTCGGCTCTACTCTCCTACACTTGGCTCTATTCTCCTACACTTGGCTCTACTCTCTTACACTCATCTCAACTCTCTTACACTCATCTCGGCTCTACTCTCCTTCACTCGGCTCTGCTCTCCTACACTTGGCTCTACACTCCTATGCTCGGCTCTACTCTCCAACGCTTGGCTCTTCTCTTTTACACTCATCTGTTCTCTCCTACTCATCTCTGCTCTCCTACACTCGGCTCTACTCTCCTACACTCGGCTCTACTCTCCTACACTCGGCTCTACTTTGCTACGCTTGGCTCTACTCTCTTACACTCATCTCGACTCTACTCTCCTACACTCGGCTCTACTCTCCTACGCTCGGCTCTTCTCTCTTACACTCATCTCTTCTCTCCTACGCTCAGCTCTACTCTCCTACGCTCAGCTCTACTCTCCTACGCTCGGCTCTACTCTCCTACGCTCGGCTCTGCTCTCCTACGCTCGGCTCTACTCTCCTACGCTCGGCTCTACTCTCCTACGCTCGGCTCTACTCTCCTACACTTGGCTCTACTCTCCTACGCTCGGCTCTACTCTCCTACACTCGGCTCTACTCTCCTACGCTTGGCTCTTTTCTCTTACACTCATCTCTTCTATCCTACACTCGGCTCTACTCTCATACACTCGGCTCTACTGTGCTACGCTTGGCTCAACTCTCTTACACTCATCTCGGCTCTACTCTCCTACACTTGGCTCTACTCTCCTACGCTCGGCTCTACTCTCCTACGCTTGGCTCTTCTCTCTTAAACTCATCTTTTCTCTCCTATGCTCAGCTCTACTCTCCTACGCTCGGCTCTACTCTCCTACGCTCGGCTCTACTCTCCTACGCTCGGCTCTGCTCTCCTACGCTCGGCTCTGCTCTCCTACGCTCGGCTCTGCTCTCCTACACTCGCTCTACTCTCCTACTCTCGGCTCTACTTTCCTACGCTTGGCTCTACTCGTCTACACTTGGCTCTACTCTCTTACACTCATCTCGGCTCTGCTCTCCTACACTCGGCTCTACTCCCCTACACTCGGCTCTACTCTCCTACACTTAGCTCTACTCTCCTACACATGGCTCAACTCTCTTACACTCATCTCAACTCTCTTACACTCATCTCGGCTCTACTCTCCTACACTCTGCTCTACTCTCCTACACTTGGCTCTACACTTCTATGCTCGGCTCTACTCTCCCACGCTTGGCTCTTCTCTCTTACACTCATCTCTTCTCTCCTACTCATCTCTTCTCTCTTACACTCGGCTCTACTCTCCTACACTCGGCTCTACTCTCCTACACTCGGCTCTACGGTGCTACGCTTGGGTCAACTCTCTAACACTCATCTCGGCTCTACTCTCCTACACTCGGCTCTACTCTCCTACGCTTGGCTCTTCTCTCTTACACTTATCTCTTCTCTCCTACTCTCGGCTCTACTCTCCTACACTCGGCTCTATTCTCCTACGCTCGGCTCTATTCTCCCACGCTCAGCTCTACACTCCTACGCTCGACTCTACTCTCCTACGCTCGGCTCTACTCTCCTACACTTGGCTCTACTCTTCTACGCTTGGCTCAGCTCTCTTACACTCA
Organism: Gastrophryne carolinensis; assembly: GCA_027917425.1. Taxonomy (NCBI): domain Eukaryota; kingdom Metazoa; phylum Chordata; class Amphibia; order Anura; family Microhylidae; genus Gastrophryne; species Gastrophryne carolinensis. The sequence continues at coordinate 489,222,108 of CM051237.1, read as the reverse complement.
TCTCGGCTCTACTCTCCCACACTCGGCTCTACTCTCCTACACTCGGCTCTACTCTCCTACACTCGGCTCTACTCTCCTACACTCGGCTCTACTCTCCTACGCTTGGCTCTACTCTCCTACGCTCGGCTCTTCTCTCCTACACTCATCTCTTCTCTCCTACGCTCAGCTCTACTCTCCTACGCTCGGCTCTGCTCTCCTACGCTCGGCTCTACTCTCCTACGCTCGGCTCTACTCTCCTACGCTCGGCTCTACTCTCCTACGCTTGGCTCTACTCTCCTACACTTGGCTCTACTCTCTTACACTCATCTCGGCTCTGCTCTCCTACACTCGGCTCTACTCCCCTACACTCGGCTCTACTCTCCTACACTTGGCTCTACTCTCCTAAACTTAGCTCTACTCTCCTACACATGGCTCAACTCTCTTACACTCATCTCAACTCTCTTACACTCATCTCGGCTCTACTCTCCTATGCTCGGCTCTACTCTCCCACGCTTGGCTCTTCTCTCTTACACTCATCTCTTCTCTCCTACTCATCTCTTCTCTACTGCACTCGGCTCTACTCTCCTACACTCGGCTCTACTCTCCTACACTCGGCTCTACTGTGCTACGCTTGGCTGAACTCTCTTACACTCATCTCGGCTCTACTCTCCTACACTCGGCTCTACTCTCCTACGCTTGGCTCTTCTCTCTTACACTCATCTCTTCTCTCCTACACTTGGCTCTACTCTCCTACACTCGGCTCTATTCTCCTATGCTCGGCTCTATTCTCCCATGCTCGGCTCTACACTCCCACGCTCGACTCTACTCTCCTACGCTCGGCTCTACTCTCCTACACTTGGCTCTACTCTCCTACACTTGGCTCTACTCTCCTACACTTGGCTCTACTCTCCTACACTTAGCTCTACTCTCCTACACATGGCTCAACTCTCTTACACTCATCTCAACTCTCTTACACTCATCTCGGCTCTACTCTCCTACACTCGGCTCTACTCTCCTACACTTGGCTCTACTCTCCTACGCTCGGCTCTACTCTTCCACGCTTAGCTCTTCTCTCTTACACTCATCTCTTCTCTCCTACACTTGGCTCTACTCTCCTACACTCGGCTCTACTCTCCTACGCTCGGCTCTGCTCTCCTACGCTCGGCTCTGCTCTCCTACACTCGGCTCTACTCTCCTACACTTGGCTCTACACTCCTATGCTCGGCTCTACTCTCCCACGCTTGGCTCTTCTCTTTTACACTCATCTGTTCTCTCCTACTCATCTCTGCTCTCCTACACTCGGCTCTACTCTCCTACACTCGGCTCTACTCTCCTACACTCGGCTCTACTGTGCTACGCTTGGCTCAACTCTCTTACACTCATCTCGGCTCTGCTCTCCTACACTCGGCTCTACTCTCCTACGCTCAGCTCTACTCTCCTACACTTGGCTCTACTCTCTTACACTCATCTCAACTCTCTTACACTCATCTCGGCTCTACTCTCCTACACTCGGCTCTGCTCTCCTACACTTGGCTCTACACTCCTATGCTCGGCTCTACTCTCCCATGCTTGGCTCTTCTCTTTTACACTCATCTCTTCTCTCCTACTCATCTCTTCTCTCCTACACTCGGCTCTACTCTCCTACACTCGGCTCTACTCTCCTACACTCGGCTCTACTGTGCTACGCTTGGCTCAACTCTCTTACACTCATCTCGGCTCTACTCTCCTACACTCGGCTCTACTCTCCTACGCTCGGCTCTTCTCTCTTACACTCATCTCTTCTCTCCTACGCTCAGCTCTACTCTCCTACGCTCAGCTCTACTCTCCTACGCTCGGCTCTACTCTCCTACGCTCGGCTCTGCTCTCCTACACACGGCTCTACTCTCCTACGCTCGGCTCTACTCTCCTACACTTGGCTCTACTCTCCTACACTTGGCTCTACTCTCTTACACTCATCCCGGCTCTGCTCTCCTACACTCGGCTCTACTCCCCTACACTCGCTCTACTCTCCTACACTTGGCTCTACTCTCCTACACTTAGCTCTACTCTCCTACACATGGCTCAACTCTCTTACACTCATCTCAACTCTCTTACACTCATCTCGGCTCTACTCTCCTATGCTCGGCTCTACTCTCCCACGCATGGCTCTTCTCTTTTACACTCATCTCTTCTCTCCTACACTTGGCTCTACTCTCCCACACTCGGCTCTACTCTCCTACGCTCGGCTCTGCTCTCCTATGCTCGGCTCTGCTCTCCTACACTCGGCTCTACTCTCCTACGCTCGGCTCTACTCTCCTACACTTGGCTCTACTCTCCTACACTTGGCTCTACTCTCTTACACTCATATCAACTCTCTTACACTCATCTCGGCTCTACTCTCCTTCACTCGGCTCTGCTCTCCTACACTTGGCTCTACACTCCTATGCTCGGCTCTACTCTCCCACGCTTGGCTCTTCTCTTTTACACTCATCTGTTCTCTCCTACTCATCTCTGCTCTCCTACACTCGGCTCTACTCTCCTACACTCGGCTCTACTCTCCTACACTCGGCTCTACTTTGCTACGCTTGGCTCTACTCTCTTACACTCATCTCGACTCTACTCTCCTACACTCGGCTCTACTCTCCTACGCTCGGCTCTTCTCTCTTACACTCATCTCTTCTCTCCTACGCTCAGCTCTACTCTCCTACGCTCAGCTCTACTCTCCTACGCTCGGCTCTACTCTCCTACGCTCGGCTCTGCTCTCCTACACTCGGCTCTGCTCTCCTACACTCGGCTCTGCTCTCCTACACTCGGCTCTACTCTCCTACGCTCGGCTCTACTCTCCTACACTTGGCTCTACTCTCCTACACTTGGCTCTACTCTCTTACACTCATCCCGGCTCTGCTCTCCTACACTCGGCTCTACTCCCCTACACTCGCTCTACTCTCCTACACTTGGCTCTACTCTCCTACACTTAGCTCTACTCTCCTACACATGGCTCAACTCTCTTACACTCATCTCAACTCTCTTACACTCATCTCGGCTCTACTCTCCTATGCTCGGCTCTACTCTCCCACGCTTGGCTCTTCTCTTTTACACTCATCTCTTCTCTCCTACTCATCTCTTCTCTCCTACACTCGGCTCTACTCTCCTACACCCGGCTCTACTCTCCTACACTCCGCTCTACTGTGCTACGCTTGGGTCAACTCTCTTACACTCATCTCGGCTCTACTCTCCTACACTCGGCTCTACTCTCCTACGCTTGGCTCTTCTCTCTTACACTCATCTCTTCTCTCCTACACTCGGCTCTACTCTCCTACACTCGGCTCTATTCTCCTACGCTCAGCTCTATTCTCCCACGCTCGGCTCTACACTCCTACGCTCGACTCTACTCTCCTACGCTCGGCTCTACTATCCTACACTTGACTCTACTCTCCTACACTTGGCTCTACTCTGCTACGCTTGGCTCAACTCTCTTACACTCATCTCGGCTCTACTCTCCTACACTCGGCTCTACTCTCCTACACTCGGCTCTACTCTCCTACACTCGGCTCTACTCTCCTACGCTCGGCTCTACTCTCCTATGCTCGGCTCTTCTCTCTTACACTCATCTTTTCTCTCATACGCTCAGCTCTACTCTCCTACACTTGGCTCTACTCTCCTACACTTGGCTCTACTCTCTTACACTCATCTCGGCTCTGCTCTCCTACACTCGGCTCTACTCCCCTACACTCGGCTCTACTCTCCTACACTTAGCTCTACTCTCCTACACATGGTTCAACTCTCTTACACTCATCTCTTCTCTCCTACTCTCGGCTCTACTCTCCTACACTGGGCTCTACTCTCCTACGTTCGGCTCTGCTCTCCTACGCTCGGCTCTGCTCTCCTACACTCGGCTCTACTCTCCTACGCTCGGCTCTACTCTCCTACACTTGGCTCTACTCTCCTACACTTGGCTCTACTCTCTTACACTCATCTCGGCTCTACTCTCCTACACTCGGCTCTACTCTCCTACGCTCGGCTCTACTCTTCCACGCTTGGCTCTTCTCTCTTACACTCATCTCTTCTCTCCTACTCTCGGCTCTACTCTCCTACACTGGGCTCTACTCTCCTACGTTCGGCTCTGCTCTCCTACGCTCGGCTCTGCTCTCCTACACTCGGCTCTACTCTCCTACGCTCGGCTCTACTCTCCTACACTTGGCTCTACTCTCCTACACTTGGCTCTACTCTCTTACACTCATCTCGGCTCTGCTCTCCTACACTCGGCTCTACTCTCCTACACTAGGCTCTACTCTCCTACACTTAGCTCTACTCTCCTACACATGGTTCAACTCTCTTACACTCATCTCAACTCTCCTACACTCATCTCGGCTCTACTCTCCTACACTCGGCTCTGCTCTCCTACACTTGGCTCTACACTCCTATGCTCGGCTCTACTCTCCCACGCTTGGCTCTTCTCTTTTACACTCATCTCTTCTCTCCTACTCATCTCTTCTCTCCTACATTTGGCTCTACTCTCCTACACTCGGCTCTACTCACCTACACTCGGCTCTACTGTGCTACGCTTGGCTCAACTCTCTTACACTCATCTCGGTTCTACTCTCCTACACTCGGCTCTACTCTCCTACGCTTGGCTCTTCTCTCTTACACTCATCTCTTCTCTCCTACACTCGGCTCTACTCTCCTACACTCGGCTCTATTATCCTACGCTCGGCTCTATTCTCCCACGCTCGGCTCTAAACTCCTACGCTCGACTCTACTCTCCTACGCTCGGCTCTACTCTCCTACACTTGACTCTACTCTCCTACACTTGGCTCTACTCTGCTACGCTTGGCTCAACTCTCTTACACTCATCTCGGCTCTACTCTCCTACACTCAGCTCTACTCTCCTACACTCGGCTCTACTCTCCTACACTCGGCTCTACTCTCCTACACTTGGCTCTACTCTCCTACACTCGGCTCTACTCTCCTACGCTCGGCTCTACTCTCCTACGCTCGGCTCTTCTCTCTTACACTCATCTCTTCTCTCCTACGCTCAGCTCTACTCTCCTACGCTCGGCTCTACTCTCCTACGCTCGGCTCTACTCTCCTACACTTGGCTCTACTCTCCTACACTTGGCTCTACTCTCTTACACTCATCCCGGCTCTGCTCTCCTACACTCGGCTCTACTCCCCTACACTCGCTCTACTCTCCTACACTTGGCTCTACTCTCCTACACTTAGCTCTACTCTCCTACACATGGATCAACTCTCTTACACTCATCTCAACTCTCTTACACTCATCTCGGCTCTACTCTCCTATGCTCGGCTGTACTCTCCCATGCTTGGCTCTTCTCTTTTACACTCATCTCTTCTCTCCTACTCATCTCTTCTCTCCTACACTTGGCTCTACTCTCCTACACTCAGCTCTGCTCTCCTACGCTCGGCTCTACTCTCCTACGCTCGGCTCTACTCTCCTACGCTCGGCTCTACTCTCCTACACTTGGCTCTACTCTCCTACACTTGGCTCTACTCTCCTACACTTGGCTTTTCTGTGCTACGCTTGGCTCAACTCTCTTACACTCATCTCGGCTCTACTCTCCTAATCTCGGCTCTACTCTCCTACGCTTGGCTCTTTTCTCTTACACTCATCTCTTCTCTCCTACACTCGGCTCTACTCTCATACACTCGGCTCTACTGTGCTACGCTTGGCTCAACTCTCTTACACTCATCTCGGCTCTACTCTCCTACACTCGGCTCTACTCTCCTATGCTCGGCTCTACTCTCCTACGATCGGCTCTTCTCTCTTACACTCATCTCTTCTCTCCTATGCTCAGCTCTACTCTCCTACGCTCGGCTCTACTCTCCTACGCTCGGCTCTACTCTCCTACGCTCGGCTCTGCTCTCCTACACTCGCTCTACTCTCCTACTCTCGGCTCTACTCTCCTACGCTTGGCTCTACTCGTCTACACTTGGCTCTACTCTCTTACACTCATCTCGGCTCTGCTCTCCTACACTCGGCTCTACTCCCCTACACTCGGCTCTACTCTCCTACACTAGGCTCTACTCTCCTACACATGGCTCAACTCTCTTACACTCATCTCAACTCTCTTACACTCATCTTGGCTCTACTCTCCTACACTCTGCTCTACTCTCCTACACTTGGCTCTACACTTCTATGCTCGGCTCTACTCTCCCACGCTTGGCTCTTCTCTCTTACACTCATCTCTTCTCTCTTACACTCGGCTCTACTCTCCTACACTCGGCTCTACTCTCCTACACTCGGCTCTACTGTGCTACGCTTGGGTCAACTCTCTTACACTCATCTCGGCTCTACTCTCCTACACTCGGCTCTACTCTCCTACGCTTGGCTCTTCTCTCTTAAACTCATCTCTTCTCTCCTACACTCGGCTCTACTCTCCTACACTCGGCTCTACACTCCTACGCTCGACTCTACTCTCCTACGCTCGGCTCTACTCTCCTACACTTGACTCTACTCTCCTACACTTGGCTCTACTCTGCTACGCTTGGCTCAACTCTCTTACACTCATCTCGGCTCTACTCTCCTACACTCGGCTCTACTCTCCTACACTCGGCTCTACTCTCCTACGCTCGGCTCTACTCTCCTACGCTCGGCTCTTCTCTCTTACACTCATCTCTTCTCTCCTACACTCAGCTCTACTCTCCTACGCTCAGCTCTACTCTCCTACGCTCGGCTCTACTCTCCTACGCTCGGCTCTGCTCTCCTACGCTCGGCTCTGCTCTCCTACGCTCGGCTCTACTCTCCTACGCTCGGCTCTACTCTCCTACGCTCGGCTCTACTCTCCTACGCTTGGCTCTACTCTCCTACACTTGGCTCTACTCTCTTACACTCATCTCGGCTCTGCTCTCCTACACTCGGCTCTACTCCCCTACACTCGGCTCTACTCTCCTACACTTGGCTCTACTCTCCTAAACTTAGCTCTACTCTCCTACACATGGCTCAATTCTCTTACACTCATCTCAACTCTCTTACACTCATCTCGGCTCTACTCTCCTATGCTCGGCTCTACTCTCCCACGCTTGGCTCTTCTCTCTTACACTCATCTCTTCTCTCCTACTCATCTCTTCTCTACTGCACTCGGCTCCACTCTCCTACACTCGGCTCTACTGTGCTACGCTTGGCTCAACTCTCTTACACTCATCTCGGGTCTACTCTCCTACACTCGGCTCTACTCTCCTACGCTTGGCTCTTCTCTCTTACATTCATCTCTTCTCTCCTACACTCGGCTCTACTCTCCTACACTCGGCTCTATTCTCCTATGCTCGGCTCTATTCTCCCACGCTCGGCTCTACACTCCCACGCTCGACTCTACTCTCCTACGCTCGGCTCTACTCTCCTACACTTGGCTCTACTCTCCTACACTTGGCTCTACTCTCCTACATTTGGCTCTACTCTCCTACACTTGGCTCTACTCTCCTACACTTAGCTCTACTCTCCTACACATGGCTCAACTCTCTTACACTCATCTCAACTCTCTTACACTCATCTCGGCTCTACTCTCCTACACTCGGCTCTGCTCTCCTACACTTGGCTCTACACTCCTATGCTCGGCTCTACTCTCCCACGCTTGGCTCTTCTCTTTTTCACTCATCTCTTCTCTCCTACTCATCTCTTCTCTCCTACACTCGGCTCCACTCTCCTACACTCGGCTCTACTCTCCTACACTTGGCTCTACTCTCCTACATTTGGCTCTACTCTCCTACACTTGGCTCTACTCTCCTACACTTAGCTCTACTCTCCTACGCTTGGCTCTTCTCTCTTACACTCATCTCTTCTCTCCTACACTCGGCTCTACTCTCCTACACTCGGCTCTATTCTCCCACGCTCGGCTCTACACTCCTACGCTCGACTCTACTCTCCTACGCTCGGCTCTACTCTCCTACACTTGACTCTACTCTCCTACACTTGGCTCTACTCTGCTACGCTTGGCTCAACTCTCTTACACTCATCTCAACTCTCTTACACTCATCTCGGCTCTACTCTCCTACACTCGGCTCTGCTCTCCTACACTTGGCTCTACACTCCTATGCTCGGCTCTACACTCCCACGCTTGGCTCTTCTCTTTTACACTCATCTCTTCTCTCCTACTCATCTCTTCTCTCCTACACTCAGCTCTCCTCTCCTACACTCAGCTCTACTGTGCTACGCTTGGCTCAACTCTCTTACACTCATCTCGGCTCTACTCTCCTACACTCAGCTCTACTCTCCTACGCTTGGCTCTTCTCTCTTACACTCATCTCTTCTCTCCTACACTCGGCTCTACTCTCCTACACTCGGCTCTATTCTCCCACGCTCGGCTCTACACTCCTACGCTCGACTCTACTCTCCTACGCTCGGCTCTACTCTCCTACACTTGACTCTACTCTCCTACACTTGGCTCTACTCTGCTACGCTTGGCTCAACTCTCTTACACTCATCTCGGCTCTACTCTCCTACACTCAGCTCTACTCTCCTACACTCGGCTCTACTCTCCTACACTTGGCTCTACTCTCCTACACTCAGCTCTACTCTCCTACGCTTGGCTCTTCTCTCTTACACTCATCTCTTCTCTCCTACACTCGGCTCTACTCTCCTACACTCGGCTCTATTCTCCCACGCTCGGCTCTACACTCCTACGCTCGACTCTACTCTCCTACGCTCGGCTCTACTCTCCTACACTTGACTCTACTCTCCTACACTTGGCTCTACTCTGCTACGCTTGGCTCAACTCTCTTACACTCATCTCGGCTCTACTCTCCTACACTCAGCTCTACTCTCCTACACTCGGCTCTACTCTCCTACACTTGGCTCTACTCTCCTACGCTCGGCTCTACTCACCTACGCTCGGCTCTTCTCTCTTACACTCATCTCTTCTCTCCTACGCTCGGCTCTACTCTCCTACGCTCGGCTCTACTCTCCTACGCTCGGCTCTACTCTCCTATACTTGGTTCTACTCTCCTACACTTGGCTCTACTCTCCTACACTTGGCTCTACTCTCTTACACTCATCCCGGCTCTGCTCTCCTACACTCGGCTCTACTCCCCTACACTCGCTCTACTCTCCTACACTTGGCTCTACTCTCCTACACTTAGCTCTACTCTCCTACACATGGCTCAACTCTCTTACACTCATCTCAACTCTCTTACACTCATCTCGGCTCTACTCTCCTATGCTCGGCTCTACTCTCCCACGCTTGGCTCTTCTCTTTTACACTCATCTCTTCTCTCCTACTCATCTCTTCTCTCCTACACTCGGCTCTACTCTCCTACACTCGGCTCTGCTCTCCTACGCTCGGCTCTACTCTCCTACGCTCGGCTCTACTCTCCTACGCTCGGCTCTACTCTCCTACACTTGGCTCTACTCTCCTACACTTGGCTCTACTCTCCTACACTTGGCTCTACTCTCCTACACTTAGCTCTACTCTCCTACACATGGCTCAACTCTCTTACACTCATCTCAACTCTCTTACACTCATCTCGGCTCTACTCTCCTACACTCGGCTCTACTCTCCTACACTTGGCTCTACTCTCCTACGCTCGGCTCTACTCTTCCACGCTTAGCTCTTCTCTCTTACACTCATCTCTTCTCTCCTACACTTGGCTCTACTCTCCTACACTCGGCTCTACTCTCCTACGCTCGGCTCTGCTCTCCTACGCTCGGCTCTGCTCTCCTACACTCGGCTCTACTCTCCTACACTTGGCTCTACACTCCTATGCTCGGCTCTACTCTCCCACGCTTGGCTCTTCTCTTTTACACTCATCTGTTCTCTCCTACTCATCTCTGCTCTCCTACACTCGGCTCTACTCTCCTACACTCGGCTCTACTCTCCTACACTCGGCTCTACTGTGCTACGCTTGGCTCAACTCTCTTACACTCATCTCGGCTCTGCTCTCCTACACTCGGCTCTACTCTCCTACGCTCGGCTCTACTCTCCTACACTTGGCTCTACTCTCTTACACTCATCTCAACTCTCTTACACTCATCTCGGCTCTACTCTCCTACACTCGGCTCTGCTCTCCTACACTTGGCTCTACACTCCTATGCTCGGCTCTACTCTCCCATGCTTGGCTCTTCTCTTTTACACTCATCTCTTCTCTCCTACTCATCTCTTCTCTCCTACACTCGGCTCTACTCTCCTACACTCGGCTCTACTCTCCTACACTCGGCTCTACTGTGCTACGCTTGGCTCAACTCTCTTACACTCATCTCGGCTCTACTCTCCTACACTCGGCTCTACTCTCCTACGCTCGGCTCTTCTCTCTTACACTCATCTCTTCTCTCCTACGCTCAGCTCTACTCTCCTACGCTCAGCTCTACTCTCCTACGCTCGGCTCTACTCTCCTACGCTCGGCTCTGCTCTCCTACACACGGCTCTACTCTCCTACGCTCGGCTCTACTCTCCTACACTTGGCTCTACTCTCCTACACTTGGCTCTACTCTCTTACACTCATCCCGGCTCTGCTCTCCTACACTCGGCTCTACTCCCCTACACTCGCTCTACTCTCCTACACTTGGCTCTACTCTCCTACACTTAGCTCTACTCTCCTACACATGGCTCAACTCTCTTACACTCATCTCAACTCTCTTACACTCATCTCGGCTCTACTCTCCTATGCTCGGCTCTACTCTCCCACGCATGGCTCTTCTCTTTTACACTCATCTCTTCTCTCCTACACTTGGCTCTACTCTCCCACACTCGGCTCTACTCTCCTACGCTCGGCTCTGCTCTCCTATGCTCGGCTCTGCTCTCCTACACTCGGCTCTACTCTCCTACGCTCGGCTCTACTCTCCTACACTTGGCTCTACTCTCCTACACTTGGCTCTACTCTCTTACACTCATATCAACTCTCTTACACTCATCTCGGCTCTACTCTCCTTCACTCGGCTCTGCTCTCCTACACTTGGCTCTACACTCCTATGCTCGGCTCTACTCTCCCACGCTTGGCTCTTCTCTTTTACACTCATCTGTTCTCTCCTACTCATCTCTGCTCTCCTACACTCGGCTCTACTCTCCTACACTCGGCTCTACTCTCCTACACTCGGCTCTACTTTGCTACGCTTGGCTCTACTCTCTTACACTCATCTCGACTCTACTCTCCTACACTCGGCTCTACTCTCCTACGCTCGGCTCTTCTCTCTTACACTCATCTCTTCTCTCCTACGCTCAGCTCTACTCTCCTACGCTCAGCTCTACTCTCCTACGCTCGGCTCTACTCTCCTACGCTCGGCTCTGCTCTCCTACACTCGGCTCTGCTCTCCTACACTCGGCTCTGCTCTCCTACACTCGGCTCTACTCTCCTACGCTCGGCTCTACTCTCCTACACTTGGCTCTACTCTCCTACACTTGGCTCTACTCTCTTACACTCATCCCGGCTCTGCTCTCCTACACTCGGCTCTACTCCCCTACACTCGCTCTACTCTCCTACACTTGGCTCTACTCTCCTACACTTAGCTCTACTCTCCTACACATGGCTCAACTCTCTTACACTCATCTCAACTCTCTTACACTCATCTCGGCTCTACTCTCCTATGCTCGGCTCTACTCTCCCACGCTTGGCTCTTCTCTTTTACACTCATCTCTTCTCTCCTACTCATCTCTTCTCTCCTACACTCGGCTCTACTCTCCTACACCCGGCTCTACTCTCCTACACTCCGCTCTACTGTGCTACGCTTGGGTCAACTCTCTTACACTCATCTCGGCTCTACTCTCCTACACTCGGCTCTACTCTCCTACGCTTGGCTCTTCTCTCTTACACTCATCTCTTCTCTCCTACACTCGGCTCTACTCTCCTACACTCGGCTCTATTCTCCTACGCTCAGCTCTATTCTCCCACGCTCGGCTCTACACTCCTACGCTCGACTCTACTCTCCTACGCTCGGCTCTACTATCCTACACTTGACTCTACTCTCCTACACTTGGCTCTACTCTGCTACGCTTGGCTCAACTCTCTTACACTCATCTCGGCTCTACTCTCCTACACTCGGCTCTACTCTCCTACACTCGGCTCTACTCTCCTACACTCGGCTCTACTCTCCTACGCTCGGCTCTACTCTCCTATGCTCGGCTCTTCTCTCTTACACTCATCTTTTCTCTCATACGCTCAGCTCTACTCTCCTACACTTGGCTCTACTCTCCTACACTTGGCTCTACTCTCTTACACTCATCTCGGCTCTGCTCTCCTACACTCGGCTCTACTCCCCTACACTCGGCTCTACTCTCCTACACTTAGCTCTACTCTCCTACACATGGTTCAACTCTCTTACACTCATCTCTTCTCTCCTACTCTCGGCTCTACTCTCCTACACTGGGCTCTACTCTCCTACGTTCGGCTCTGCTCTCCTACGCTCGGCTCTGCTCTCCTACACTCGGCTCTACTCTCCTACGCTCGGCTCTACTCTCCTACACTTGGCTCTACTCTCCTACACTTGGCTCTACTCTCTTACACTCATCTCGGCTCTACTCTCCTACACTCGGCTCTACTCTCCTACGCTCGGCTCTACTCTTCCACGCTTGGCTCTTCTCTCTTACACTCATCTCTTCTCTCCTACTCTCGGCTCTACTCTCCTACACTGGGCTCTACTCTCCTACGTTCGGCTCTGCTCTCCTACGCTCGGCTCTGCTCTCCTACACTCGGCTCTACTCTCCTACGCTCGGCTCTACTCTCCTACACTTGGCTCTACTCTCCTACACTTGGCTCTACTCTCTTACACTCATCTCGGCTCTGCTCTCCTACACTCGGCTCTACTCCCCTACACTCGGCTCTACTCTCCTACACTAGGCTCTACTCTCCTACACTTAGCTCTACTCTCCTACACATGGTTCAACTCTCTTACACTCATCTCAACTCTCCTACACTCATCTCGGCTCTACTCTCCTACACTCGGCTCTGCTCTCCTACACTTGGCTCTACACTCCTATGCTCGGCTCTACTCTCCCACGCTTGGCTCTTCTCTTTTACACTCATCTCTTCTCTCCTACTCATCTCTTCTCTCCTACATTTGGCTCTACTCTCCTACACTCGGCTCTACTCACCTACACTCGGCTCTACTGTGCTACGCTTGGCTCAACTCTCTTACACTCATCTCGGTTCTACTCTCCTACACTCGGCTCTACTCTCCTACGCTTGGCTCTTCTCTCTTACACTCATCTCTTCTCTCCTACACTCGGCTCTACTCTCCTACACTCGGCTCTATTATCCTACGCTCGGCTCTATTCTCCCACGCTCGGCTCTAAACTCCTACGCTCGACTCTACTCTCCTACGCTCGGCTCTACTCTCCTACACTTGACTCTACTCTCCTACACTTGGCTCTACTCTGCTACGCTTGGCTCAACTCTCTTACACTCATCTCGGCTCTACTCTCCTACACTCAGCTCTACTCTCCTACACTCGGCTCTACTCTCCTACACTCGGCTCTACTCTCCTACACTTGGCTCTACTCTCCTACACTCGGCTCTACTCTCCTACGCTCGGCTCTACTCTCCTACGCTCGGCTCTTCTCTCTTACACTCATCTCTTCTCTCCTACGCTCAGCTCTACTCTCCTACGCTCGGCTCTACTCTCCTACGCTCGGCTCTACTCTCCTACACTTGGCTCTACTCTCCTACACTTGGCTCTACTCTCTTACACTCATCCCGGCTCTGCTCTCCTACACTCGGCTCTACTCCCCTACACTCGCTCTACTCTCCTACACTTGGCTCTACTCTCCTACACTTAGCTCTACTCTCCTACACATGGATCAACTCTCTTACACTCATCTCAACTCTCTTACACTCATCTCGGCTCTACTCTCCTATGCTCGGCTGTACTCTCCCATGCTTGGCTCTTCTCTTTTACACTCATCTCTTCTCTCCTACTCATCTCTTCTCTCCTACACTTGGCTCTACTCTCCTACACTCAGCTCTGCTCTCCTACGCTCGGCTCTACTCTCCTACGCTCGGCTCTACTCTCCTACGCTCGGCTCTACTCTCCTACACTTGGCTCTACTCTCCTACACTTGGCTCTACTCTCCTACACTTGGCTTTTCTGTGCTACGCTTGGCTCAACTCTCTTACACTCATCTCGGCTCTACTCTCCTAATCTCGGCTCTACTCTCCTACGCTTGGCTCTTTTCTCTTACACTCATCTCTTCTCTCCTACACTCGGCTCTACTCTCATACACTCGGCTCTACTGTGCTACGCTTGGCTCAACTCTCTTACACTCATCTCGGCTCTACTCTCCTACACTCGGCTCTACTCTCCTATGCTCGGCTCTACTCTCCTACGCTCGGCTCTTCTCTCTTACACTCATCTCTTCTCTCCTATGCTCAGCTCTACTCTCCTACGCTCGGCTCTACTCTCCTACGCTCGGCTCTACTCTCCTACGCTCGGCTCTGCTCTCCTACACTCGCTCTACTCTCCTACTCTCGGCTCTACTCTCCTACGCTTGGCTCTACTCGTCTACACTTGGCTCTACTCTCTTACACTCATCTCGGCTCTGCTCTCCTACACTCGGCTCTACTCCCCTACACTCGGCTCTACTCTCCTACACTAGGCTCTACTCTCCTACACATGGCTCAACTCTCTTACACTCATCTCAACTCTCTTACACTCATCTTGGCTCTACTCTCCTACACTCTGCTCTACTCTCCTACACTTGGCTCTACACTTCTATGCTCGGCTCTACTCTCCCACGCTTGGCTCTTCTCTCTTACACTCATCTCTTCTCTCTTACACTCGGCTCTACTCTCCTACACTCGGCTCTACTCTCCTACACTCGGCTCTACTGTGCTACGCTTGGGTCAACTCTCTTACACTCATCTCGGCTCTACTCTCCTACACTCGGCTCTACTCTCCTACGCTTGGCTCTTCTCTCTTAAACTCATCTCTTCTCTCCTACACTCGGCTCTACTCTCCTACACTCGGCTCTACACTCCTACGCTCGACTCTACTCTCCTACGCTCGGCTCTACTCTCCTACACTTGACTCTACTCTCCTACACTTGGCTCTACTCTGCTACGCTTGGCTCAACTCTCTTACACTCATCTCGGCTCTACTCTCCTACACTCGGCTCTACTCTCCTACACTCGGCTCTACTCTCCTACGCTCGGCTCTACTCTCCTACGCTCGGCTCTTCTCTCTTACACTCATCTCTTCTCTCCTACACTCAGCTCTACTCTCCTACGCTCAGCTCTACTCTCCTACGCTCGGCTCTACTCTCCTACGCTCGGCTCTGCTCTCCTACGCTCGGCTCTGCTCTCCTACGCTCGGCTCTACTCTCCTACGCTCGGCTCTACTCTCCTACGCTCGGCTCTACTCTCCTACGCTTGGCTCTACTCTCCTACACTTGGCTCTACTCTCTTACACTCATCTCGGCTCTGCTCTCCTACACTCGGCTCTACTCCCCTACACTCGGCTCTACTCTCCTACACTTGGCTCTACTCTCCTAAACTTAGCTCTACTCTCCTACACATGGCTCAATTCTCTTACACTCATCTCAACTCTCTTACACTCATCTCGGCTCTACTCTCCTATGCTCGGCTCTACTCTCCCACGCTTGGCTCTTCTCTCTTACACTCATCTCTTCTCTCCTACTCATCTCTTCTCTACTGCACTCGGCTCCACTCTCCTACACTCGGCTCTACTGTGCTACGCTTGGCTCAACTCTCTTACACTCATCTCGGGTCTACTCTCCTACACTCGGCTCTACTCTCCTACGCTTGGCTCTTCTCTCTTACATTCATCTCTTCTCTCCTACACTCGGCTCTACTCTCCTACACTCGGCTCTATTCTCCTATGCTCGGCTCTATTCTCCCACGCTCGGCTCTACACTCCCACGCTCGACTCTACTCTCCTACGCTCGGCTCTACTCTCCTACACTTGGCTCTACTCTCCTACACTTGGCTCTACTCTCCTACATTTGGCTCTACTCTCCTACACTTGGCTCTACTCTCCTACACTTAGCTCTACTCTCCTACACATGGCTCAACTCTCTTACACTCATCTCAACTCTCTTACACTCATCTCGGCTCTACTCTCCTACACTCGGCTCTGCTCTCCTACACTTGGCTCTACACTCCTATGCTCGGCTCTACTCTCCCACGCTTGGCTCTTCTCTTTTTCACTCATCTCTTCTCTCCTACTCATCTCTTCTCTCCTACACTCGGCTCCACTCTCCTACACTCGGCTCTACTCTCCTACACTTGGCTCTACTCTCCTACATTTGGCTCTACTCTCCTACACTTGGCTCTACTCTCCTACACTTAGCTCTACTCTCCTACGCTTGGCTCTTCTCTCTTACACTCATCTCTTCTCTCCTACACTCGGCTCTACTCTCCTACACTCGGCTCTATTCTCCCACGCTCGGCTCTACACTCCTACGCTCGACTCTACTCTCCTACGCTCGGCTCTACTCTCCTACACTTGACTCTACTCTCCTACACTTGGCTCTACTCTGCTACGCTTGGCTCAACTCTCTTACACTCATCTCAACTCTCTTACACTCATCTCGGCTCTACTCTCCTACACTCGGCTCTGCTCTCCTACACTTGGCTCTACACTCCTATGCTCGGCTCTACACTCCCACGCTTGGCTCTTCTCTTTTACACTCATCTCTTCTCTCCTACTCATCTCTTCTCTCCTACACTCAGCTCTCCTCTCCTACACTCAGCTCTACTGTGCTACGCTTGGCTCAACTCTCTTACACTCATCTCGGCTCTACTCTCCTACACTCAGCTCTACTCTCCTACGCTTGGCTCTTCTCTCTTACACTCATCTCTTCTCTCCTACACTCGGCTCTACTCTCCTACACTCGGCTCTATTCTCCCACGCTCGGCTCTACACTCCTACGCTCGACTCTACTCTCCTACGCTCGGCTCTACTCTCCTACACTTGACTCTACTCTCCTACACTTGGCTCTACTCTGCTACGCTTGGCTCAACTCTCTTACACTCATCTCGGCTCTACTCTCCTACACTCAGCTCTACTCTCCTACACTCGGCTCTACTCTCCTACACTTGGCTCTACTCTCCTACACTCAGCTCTACTCTCCTACGCTTGGCTCTTCTCTCTTACACTCATCTCTTCTCTCCTACACTCGGCTCTACTCTCCTACACTCGGCTCTATTCTCCCACGCTCGGCTCTACACTCCTACGCTCGACTCTACTCTCCTACGCTCGGCTCTACTCTCCTACACTTGACTCTACTCTCCTACACTTGGCTCTACTCTGCTACGCTTGGCTCAACTCTCTTACACTCATCTCGGCTCTACTCTCCTACACTCAGCTCTACTCTCCTACACTCGGCTCTACTCTCCTACACTTGGCTCTACTCTCCTACGCTCGGCTCTACTCACCTACGCTCGGCTCTTCTCTCTTACACTCATCTCTTCTCTCCTACGCTCGGCTCTACTCTCCTACGCTCGGCTCTACTCTCCTACGCTCGGCTCTACTCTCCTATACTTGGTTCTACTCTCCTACACTTGGCTCTACTCTCCTACACTTGGCTCTACTCTCTTACACTCATCCCGGCTCTGCTCTCGTACACTCGGCTCTACTCCCCTACACTCGCTCTACTCTCCTACACTTGGCTCTACTCTCCTACACTTAGCTCTACTCTCCTACACATGGCTCAACTCTCTTACACTCATCTCAACTCTCTTACACTCATCTCGGCTCTACTCTCCTATGCTCGGCTCTACTCTCCCACGCTTGGCTCTTCTCTTTTACACTCATCTCTTCTCTCCTACTCATCTCTTCTCTCCTACACTCGGCTCTACTCTCCTACACTCGGCTCTGCTCTCCTACGCTCGGCTCTACTCTCCTACGCTCGGCTCTACTCTCCTACGCTCGGCTCTACTCTCCTACATTTGGCTCTACTCTCCTACACTTGGCTCTACTCTCCTACACTTGGCTCTACTCTCTTACACTCATCCCGGCTCTGCTCTCCTACACTCGGCTCTACTCCCCTACACTCGCTCTACTCTCCTACACTTGGCTCTACTCTCCTACACTTGGCTCTACTCTCCTACACTTAGCTCTACTCTCCTACACATGGCTCAACTCTCTTACACTCATCTCAACTCTCTTACACTCATCTCGGCTCTACTCTCCAATGCTCGGCTGTACTCTCCCACGCTTGACTCTTCTCTTTTACACTCATCTCTTCTCTCCTACTCATCTCTTCTCTCCTACACTCGGCTCTACTCTCCTACACTCAGCTCTACTCTCCTACACTCGGCTTTTCTGTGCTACGCTTGGCTCAACTCTCTTACACTCATCTCGGCTCTACTCTCCTACACTCGGCTCTACTCTCCTACGCTTGGCTCTTTTCTCTTACACTCATCTCTTCTCTCCTACACTCGGCTCTACTCTCATACACTCGGCTCTACTGTGCTACGCTTGGCTCAACTCTCTTACACTCATCTCGGCTCTACTCTCCTACACTCGGCTCCACTCTCCTACGCTCGGCTCTTCTCTCTTACACTCATCTCTTCTCTCCTATGCTCAGCTCTACTCTCCTACGCTCGGCTCTACTCTCCTACGCTCGGCTCTACTCTCCTACGCTCGGCTCTACTCTCCTACGCTTGGCTCTGCTCTCCTACGCTCGGCTCTGCTCTCCTACACTCGCTCTACTCTCCTACTCTCGGCTCTACTCTCCTACGCTTGTCTCTACTAGTCTACACTTGGCTCTACTCTCTTACACTCATCTCGGCTCTGCTCTCCTACACTCGGCTCTACTCCCCTACACTCGGCTCTACTCTCCTACACTAGGCTCTACACTTAGCTCTACTCTCCTACACATGGCTCAACTCTCTTACACTCATCTCAACTCTCTTACACTCATCTCGGCTCTACTCTCCTACACTCTGCTCTACTCTCCTACACTTGGCTCTACACTTCTATGCTCGGCTCTACTCTCCCACGCTTGGCTCTTCTCTCTTACACTCATCTCTTCTCTCCTACTCATCTCTTCTCTCTTACACTCGGCTCTACTCTCCTACACTCGGCTCTACTCTCCTACACTCGGCTCTACTGTGCTACGCTTGAGTCAACTCTCTAACACTCATCTCGGCTCTACTCTCCTACACTCGGCTCTACTCTCCTACGCTTGGCTCTTCTCTCTTGCACTCATCTCTTCTCTCCTACACTCGGCTCTACTCTCCTACACTCGGCTCTATTCTCCTATGCTCGGCTCTATTCTCCCACGCTCGGCTCTACACTCCTACGCTCGACTCTACTCTCCTACGCTCGGCTCTACTCTCCTACACTTGACTCTACTCTCCTACACTTGGCTCTACTCTGCTACGCTTGGCTCAACTCTCTTACACTCATCTCGGCTCTACTCTCCTACACTCGGCTCTACTCTCCTACACTCGGCTCTACTCTCCTACACTCGGCTCTACTCTCCTACACTCGGCTCTACTCTCCTACGCTCGGCTCTTCTCTCTTACACTCATCTCTTCTCTCCTACGCTCAGCTCTACTCTCCTACGCTCAGCTCTACTCTCCTACGCTCGGCTCTACTCTCCTACGCTCGGCTCTGCTCTCCTACGCTCGGCTCTGCTCTCCTACGCTCGGCTCTACTCTCCTACGCTCGGCTCTACTCTCCTACGCTTGGCTCTACTCTCCTACACTTGGCTCTACTCTCTTACACTCATCTCGGCTCTGCTCTCCTACACTCGGCTCTACTCCCCTACACTCGGCTCTACTCTCCTACACTTGGCTCTACTCTCCTAAACTTAGCTCTACTCTCCTACACATGGCTCAACTCTCTTACACTCATCTCAACTCTCTTACACTCATCTCGGCTCTACTCTCCTATGCTCGGCTCTACTCTCCCACGCTTGGCTCTTCTCTCTTACACTCATCTCTTCTCTCCTACTCATCTCTTCTCTACTGCACTCGGCTCTACTCTCCTACTCGCGGCTCTACTGTGCTACGCTTGGCTCAACTCTCTTACACTCATCTCGGCTCTACTCTCCTACACTCGGCTCTACTCTCCTACGCTTGGCTCTTCTTTCTTACACTCATCTCTTCTCTCCTACACTCGGCTCTACTCTCCTACACTCGGCTCTATTCTCCTATGCTCGGCTCTATTCTCCCACGCTCGGCTCTACACTCCCACGCTCGACTCTACTCTCCTACGCTCGGCTCTACTCTCCTACACTTGGCTCTACTCTCCTACACTTGGCTCTACTCTCCTACATTTGGCTCTACTCTCCTACACTTGGCTCTACTCTCCTACACTTAGCTCTACTCTCCTACACATGGCTCAACTCTCTTACACTCATCTCAACTCTCTTACACTCATCTTGGCTCTACTCTCCTACACTCGGCTCTACTCTCCTACACTTGGCTCTACTCTCCTACGCTCGGCTCTACTCTTCCACGCTTGGCTCTTCTCTCTTACACTCATCTCTTCTCTCCTACTCTCGGCTCTACTCTCCTACACTCGGCTCTACTCTCCTACGCTCGGCTCTGCTCTCCTACGCTCGGCTCTGCTCTCCTACACTCGGCTCTACTCTCCTACGCTCGGCTCTACTCTCCTACACTTGGCTCTACTCTCCTACACTTGGCTCTACTCTCTTACACTCATCTCGGCTCTGCTCTCCTACACTCGGCTCTACTCCCCTACACTCGGCTCTACTCTCCTACACTCGGCTCTGCTCTCCTACACTCGGCTCTACACTCCTATGCTCGGCTCTACTCTCCCACGCTTGGCTCTTCTCTTTTACACTCATCTCTTCTCTCCTACTCATCTCTTCTCTCCTACACTCGGCTCTACTCTCCTACACTCGGCTCTACTCTCCTACACTCGGCTCTACTGTGCTACGCTTGGCTCAACTCTCTTACACTCATCTCGGCTCTACTCTCCTACACTCGGCTCTACTCTCCTACGCTCGGCTCTTCTCTCTTACACTCATCTCTTCTCTCCTACGCTCAGCTCTACTCTCCTACGCTCAGCTCTACTCTCCTACGCTCAGCTCTACTCTCCTACGCTCGGCTCTACTCTCCTACGCTCGGCTCTGCTCTCCTACACTCGGCTCTGCTCTCCTACGCTCGGCTCTACTCTCCTACGCTCGGCTCTACTCTCCTACGCTCGGCTCTACTCTCCTACACTTGGCTCTACTCTCCTACACTTGGCTCTACTCTCTTACACTCATCCCGACTCTGCTCTCCTATACTCGGCTCTACTCCCCTACACTCGCTCTACTCTCCTACACTTGGCTCTACTCTCCTACACTTAGCTCTACTCTCCTACACATGGCTCAACTCTCTTACACTCATCTCAACTCTCTTACACTCATCTCGGCTCTACTCTCCTACGCTCGGCTCTACTCTCCCACGCTTGGCTCTTCTCTTTTATACTCATCTCTTCTCTCCTACTCATCTCTTCTCTCCTACACTCGGCTCTACTCTCCTACACTCGGCTCTACTCTCCTACACTCGGCTCTTCTCTCTTACACTCATCTCTTCTCTCCTACACTCGGCTCTACTCTCCTACACTCGGCTCTACTCTCCTACGCTTGGCTCTTCTCTCTTACACTCATCTCTTCTCTCCTACACTCGGCTCTACTCTCCTACACTCGGCTCTTCTCCTACGCTCGGCTCTATTCTCCCACGCTTGGCTCTACACTCCTACGCTCGACTCTACTCTCCTACGCTCGGCTCTACTCTCCTACACTTGACTCTACTCTCCTACACTTGGCTCTACTCTGCTACGCTTGGCTCAACTCTCTTACACTCATCTCGGTGCTACCTTCCTACACTCAGCTCTACTCTCCTACACTCGGCTCTACTCTCCTACACTCGGCTCTACTCTCCTACGCTCGGCTCTACTCTCCTACGCTCGGCTCTACTCTCCTACGCTCGGCTCTACTCTCCTACGCTCGGCTCTGCTCTCCTACGCTCGGCTCTGCTCTCCTACGCTCGGCTCTGCTCTCCTACGCTCGGCTCTGCTCTCGTACACTCGGCTCTACTCTCCTACGCTCGGCTCTATTCTCCTACACTTGACTCTACTCTCCTACACTTGGCTCTACTCTGCTACGCTTGGCTCAACTCTCTTACACTCATCTCGGCTCTACTCTCCTACACTCAGCTCTACTCTCCTACACTCGGCTCTACTCTCCTAAACTCGGCTCTACTCTCCTACGCTCGGCTCTACTCTCCTACGCTCGGCTCTACTCTCCTACGCTCGGCTCTACTCTCCTACGCTCGGCTCTTCTCTCTTACACTCATCTCTTCTCTCTTACACTCATCTCTTCTCTCCTACGCTCAGCTCTACTCTCCTACGCTCAGCTCTACTCTCCTACGCTCGGCTCTACTCTCCTACGCTCGGCTCTGCTCTCCTACGCTCGGCTCTGCTCTCCTACGCTCGGCTCTGCTCTCCTACGCTCGGCTCTACTCTCCTACGCTCGGCTCTACTCTCCTACACTTGGCTCTACTCTCCTACACTTGGCTCTACTCTGTTACACTCATCTCGGCTCTGCTCTCCTACACTCGGCTCTGCTCTCCTACACTCGGCTCTACTCCCCTACACTCGCTCTACTCTCCTAAATTGGCTCTACTCTCCTACACTTAGCTCTACTCTCCTACACATGGCTCAACTCTCTAACACTCATCTCAACTCTCTTACACTCATCTCGGCTCTACTCTCCTATGCTCGGCACTACTCTCCCATGCTTGGCTCTTCTCTCTTACACTCATCTCTTCTCTCCTACTCATCTCTTCTCTACTGCACTCGGCTCTACTCTCCTACACTCGGCTCTACTCTCCTACACTCGGCTCTACTGTGCTACGCTTGACTCAACTCTCTTACACTCTTCTCGGCTCTACTCTCCTACACTCGGCTCTACTCTCCTACGCTCGGCTCTACTCTCCTACGCTCGGCTCTTCTCTCTTACACTCATCTCTTCTCTCCTATGCTCAGCTCTACTCTCCTACGCTCGGCTCTACTCTCCTACGCTCGGCTCTACTCTCCTACGCTCGGCTCTGCTCTCCTACACTCGCTCTACTCTCCTACTCTCGGCTCTACTCTCCTACGCTTGGCTCTACTCGTCTACACTTGGCTCTACTCTCTTACACTCATCTCGGCTCTGCTCTCCTACACTCGGCTCTACTCCCCTACACTCGGCTCTACTCTCCTACACTAGGCTCTACTCTCCTACACTTAGCTCTACTCTCCTACACATGGCTCAACTCTCTTACACTCATCTCAACTCTCTTACACTCATCTCGGCTCTACTCTCCTACACTCTTCTCTACTCTCCTACACTTGGCTCTACACTTCTATGCTCGGCTCTACTCTCCCACGCTTGGCTCTTCTCTCTTACACTCATCTCTTCTCTCTTACACTCGGCTCTACTCTCCTACACTCGGCTCTACTCTCCTACACTCGGCTCTACTGTGCTACGCTTGGGTCAACTCTCTTACACTCATCTCGGCTCTACTCTCCTACACTCGGCTCTACTCTCCTACACTCGGCTCTATTCTCCTACGCTCGGCTCTATTCTCCCACGCTCGGCTCTACACTCCTACGCTCGACTCTACTCTCCTACGCTCGGCTCTACTCTCCTACACTTGACTCTACTCTCCTACACTTGGCTCTACTCTGCTACGCTTGGCTCAACTCTCTTACACTCATCTCGGCTCTACTCTCCTACACTCGGCTCTACTCTCCTACACTCGGCTCTACTCTCCTACACTCGGCTCTACTCTCCTACGCTCGGCTCTACTCTCCTACGCTCGGCTCTTCTCTCTTACACTCATCTCTTCTCTCCTACTCATCTCTTCTCTACTGCACTCGGCTCTACTCTCCTACACTCGGCTCTACTCTCCTACACTCGGCTCTACTGTGCTACGCTTGACTCAACTCTCTTACACTCATCTCGGCTCTACTCTCCTACACTCGGCTCTACTCTCCTACGCTCGGCTCTACTCTCCTACGCTTGGCTCTTCTCTCTTACACTCATCTCTTCTCTCCTATGCTCAGCTCTACTCTCCTACGCTCGGCTCTACTCTCCTACGCTCGGCTCTACTCTCCTACGCTCGGCTCTGCTCTCCTACACTCGCTCTACTCTCCTACTCTCGGCTCTACTCTCCTACGCTTGGCTCTACTCGTCTACACTTGGCTCTACTCTCTTACACTCATCTCGGCTCTGCTCTCCTACACTCGGCTCTACTCCCCTACACTCGGCTCTACTCTCCTACACTAGGCTCTACTCTCCTACACTTAGCTCTACTCTCCTACACATGGCTCAACTCTCTTACACTCATCTCAACTCTCTTACACTCATCTCGGCTCTACTCTCCTACACTCTGCTCTACTCTCCTACACTTGGCTCTACACTCCTACGCTCGGCTCTACTCTCCTACACTTGGCTCTACTCTCCTACACTTGGCTCTACTCTCTTACACTCATCTCGGCTCTGCTCTCCTACACTCGGCTCTACTCCCCTACACTCGGCTCTACTCTCCTACACTCGGCTCTGCTCTCCTACACTCGGCTCTACACTCCTATGCTCGGCTCTACTCTCCCACGCTTGGCTCTTCTCTTTTACACTCATCTCTTCTCTCCTACTCATCTCTTCTCTCCTACACTCGGCTCTACTCTCCTACACTCGGCTCTACTCTCCTACACTCGGCTCTACTGTGCTACGCTTGGCTCAACTCTCTTACACTCATCTCGGCTCTACTCTCCTACACTCGGCTCTACTCTCCTACGCTCGGCTCTTCTCTCTTACACTCATCTCTTCTCTCCTACGCTCAGCTCTACTCTCCTACGCTCAGCTCTACTCTCCTACGCTCAGCTCTACTCTCCTACGCTCGGCTCTACTCTCCTACGCTCGGCTCTGCTCTCCTACACTCGGCTCTGCTCTCCTACGCTCGGCTCTACTCTCCTACGCTCGGCTCTACTCTCCTACGCTCGGCTCTACTCTCCTACACTTGGCTCTACTCTCCTACACTTGGCTCTACTCTCTTACACTCATCCCGACTCTGCTCTCCTATACTCGGCTCTACTCCCCTACACTCGCTCTACTCTCCTACACTTGGCTCTACTCTCCTACACTTAGCTCTACTCTCCTACACATGGCTCAACTCTCTTACACTCATCTCAACTCTCTTACACTCATCTCGGCTCTACTCTCCTACGCTCGGCTCTACTCTCCCACGCTTGGCTCTTCTCTTTTATACTCATCTCTTCTCTCCTACTCATCTCTTCTCTCCTACACTCGGCTCTACTCTCCTACACTCGGCTCTACTCTCCTACACTCGGCTCTACTGTGCTACGCTTGGCTCAACTCTCTTACACTCATCTCGGCTCTACTCTCCTACACTCGGCTCTACTCTCCTACGCTTGGCTCTTCTCTCTTACACTCATCTCTTCTCTCCTACACTCGGCTCTACTCTCCTACACTCGGCTCTTCTCCTACGCTCGGCTCTATTCTCCCACGCTTGGCTCTACACTCCTACGCTCGACTCTACTCTCCTACGCTCGGCTCTACTCTTCTACACTTGACTCTACTCTCCTACACTTGGCTCTACTCTGCTACGCTTGGCTCAACTCTCTTACACTCATCTCGGTGCTACTCTCCTACACTCAGCTCTACTCTCCTACACTCGGCTCTACTCTCCTACACTCGGCTCTACTCTCCTACGCTCGGCTCTACTCTCCTACGCTCGGCTCTACTCTCCTACGCTCGGCTCTACTCTCCTACGCTCGGCTCTGCTCTCCTACGCTCGGCTCTGCTCTCCTACGCTCGGCTCTGCTCTCGTACACTCGGCTCTACTCTCCTACGCTCGGCTCTATTCTCCTACACTTGACTCTACTCTCCTACACTTGGCTCTACTCTGCTACGCTTGGCTCAACTCTCTTACACTCATCTCGGCTCTACTCTCCTACACTCAGCTCTACTCTCCTACACTCGGCTCTACTCTCCTAAACTCGGCTCTACTCTCCTACGCTCGGCTCTACTCTCCTACGCTCGGCTCTACTCTCCTACGCTCGGCTCTTCTCTCTTACACTCATCTCTTCTCTCTTACACTCATCTCTTCTCTCCTACGCTCAGCTCTACTCTCCTACGCTCAGCTCTACTCTCGGCTCTACTCTCCTACGCTCGGCTCTGCTCTCCTACGCTCGGCTCTGCTCTCCTACGCTCGGCTCTGCTCTCCTACGCTCGGCTCTACTCTCCTACGCTCGGCTCTACTCTCCTACACTTGGCTCTACTCTCCTACACTTGGCTCTACTCTGTTACACTCATCTCGGCTCTGCTCTCCTACACTCGGCTCTGCTCTCCTACACTCGGCTCTACTCCCCTACACTCGCTCTACTCTCCTACACTTGGCTCTACTCTCCTACACTTAGCTCTACTCTCCTACACATGGCTCAACTCTCTTACACTCATCTCAACTCTCTTACACTCATCTCGGCTCTACTCTCCTATGCTCGGCACTACTCTCCCATGCTTGGCTCTTCTCTCTTACACTCATCTCTTCTCTCCTACTCATCTCTTCTCTACTGCACTCGGCTCTACTCTCCTACACTCGGCTCTACTCTCCTACACTCGGCTCTACTGTGCTACGCTTGACTCAACTCTCTTACACTCATCTCGGCTCTACTCTCCTACACTCGGCTCTACTCTCCTACGCTCGGCTCTACTCTCCTACGCTCGGCTCTTCTCTCTTACACTCATCTCTTCTCTCCTATGCTCAGCTCTACTCTCCTACGCTCGGCTCTACTCTCCTACGCTCGGCTCTACTCTCCTACGCTCGGCTCTGCTCTCCTACACTCGCTCTACTCTCCTACTCTCGGCTCTACTCTCCTACGCTTGGCTCTACTCGTCTACACTTGGCTCTACTCTCTTACACTCATCTCGGCTCTGCTCTCCTACACTCGGCTCTACTCCCCTACACTCGGCTCTACTCTCCTACACTAGGCTCTACTCTCCTACACTTAGCTCTACTCTCCTACACATGGCTCAACTCTCTTACACTCATCTCAACTCTCTTACACTCATCTCGGCTCTACTCTCCTACACTCTGCTCTACTCTCCTACACTTGGCTCTACACTTCTATGCTCGGCTCTACTCTCCCACGCTTGGCTCTTCTCTCTTACACTCATCTCTTCTCTCTTACACTCGGCTTTCCTTTCCTACACTCGGCTCTACTCTCCTACACTCGGCTCTACTGTGCTACGCTTGGGTCAACTCTCTTCCCCTACGCTCAGCTCTACTCTCCTACACTCGGCTCTACTCTCCTACACTCGGCTCTATTCTCCTACGCTCGGCTCTATTCTCCCACGCTCGGCTCTACACTCCTACGCTCGACTCTACTCTCCTACGCTCGGCTCTACTCTCCTACACTTGACTCTACTCTCCTACACTTGGCTCTACTCTGCTACGCTTGGCTCAACTCTCTTACACTCATCTCGGCTCTACTCTCCTACACTCGGCTCTACTCTCCTACACTCGGCTCTACTCTCCTACACTCGGCTCTACTCTCCTACGCTCGGCTCTACTCTCCTACGCTCGGCTCTTCTCTCTTACACTCATCTCTTCTCTCCTACTCATCTCTTCTCTACTGCACTCGGCTCTACTCTCCTACACTCGGCTCTACTCTCCTACACTCGGCTCTACTGTGCTACGCTTGACTCAACTCTCTTACACTCATCTCGGCTCTACTCTCCTACACTCGGCTCTACTCTCCTACACTCGGCTCTACTCTCCTACGCTCGGCTCTACTCTCCTACGCTCGGCTCTTCTCTCTTACATTCATCTCTTCTCTCCTATGCTCAGCTCTACTCTCCTACGCTCGGCTCTACTCTCCTACGCTCGGCTCTACTCTCCTACGCTCGGCTCTGCTCTCCTACACTCGCTCTACTCTCCTACTCTCGGCTCTACTCTCCTACGCTTGGCTCTACTCGTCTACACTTGGCTCTACTCTCTTACACTCATCTCGGCTCTGCTCTCCTACACTCGGCTCTACTCCCCTACACTCGGCTCTACTCTCCTACACTAGGCTCTACTCTCCTACACTTAGCTCTACTCTCCTACACATGGCTCAACTCTCTTACACTCATCTCAACTCTCTTACACTCATCTCGGCTCTACTCTCCTACACTCTGCTCTACTCTCCTACACTTGGCTCTACACTTCTATGCTCGGCTCTACTCTCCCACGCTTGGCTCTTCTCTCTTACACTCATCTCTTCTCTCTTACACTCGGCTCTACTCTCCTACACTCGGCTCTACTCTCCTACACTCGGCTCTACTGTGCTACGCTTGGGTCAACTCTCTTACACTCATCTCGGCTCTACTCTCCTACACTCGGCTCTACTCTCCTACACTCGGCTCTATTCTCCTACGCTCGGCTCTATTCTCCCACGCTCGGCTCTACACTCCTACGCTCGACTCTACTCTCCTACGCTCGGCTCTACTCTCCTACACTTGACTCTACTCTCCTACACTTGGCTCTACTCTGCTACGCTTGGCTCAACTCTCTTACACTCATCTCGGCTCTACTCTCCTACACTCGGCTCTACTCTCCTACACTCGGCTCTACTCTCCTACACTCGGCTCTACTCTCCTACGCTCGGCTCTACTCTCCTACGCTCGGCTCTTCTCTCTTACACTCATCTCTTCTCTCCTACGCTCAGCTCTACTCTCCTACGCTCAGCTCTACTCTCCTACGCTCGGCTCTACTCTCCTACGCTCGGCTCTGCCCTCCTACGCTCGGCTCTGCTCTCCTACGCTCGGCTCTACTCTCCTACGCTCGGCTCTACTCTCCTACGCTCGGCTCTACTCTCCTACGCTTGGCTCTACTCTCCTACACTTGGCTTTACTCTCTTACACTCATCTCGGCTCTGCTCTCCTACACTCGGCTCTACTCCCCTACACTCGGCTCTACTCTCCTACACTTGGCTCTACTCTCCTAAACTTAGCTCTACTCTCCTACACATGGCTCAACTCTCTTACACTCATCTCAACTCTCTTACACTCATCTCGGCTCTACTCTCCTATGCTCGGCTCTACTCTCCCACGCTTGGCTCTTCTCTCTTACACTCATCTCTTCTCTCCTACTCATCTCTTCTCTACTGCACTTTGCTCCACTCTCCTACACTCGGCTCTACTCTCCTACACTCGGCTCTACTGTGCTACGCTTGGCTCAACTCTCTTACACTCATCTCGGCTCTACTCTCCTACACTCGGCTCTACTCTCCTACGCTTGGCTCTTCTCTCTTACATTCATCTCTTCTCTCCTACACTCGGCTCTACTCTCCTACACTCGGCTCTATTCTCCTATGCTCGGCTCTATTCTCCCACGCTCGGCTCTACACTCCCACGCTCGACTCTACTCTCCTACGCTCGGCTCTACTCTCCTACACTTGGCTCTACTCTCCTACACTTGGCTCTACTCTCCTACATTTGGCTCTACTCTACTACACTTGGCTCTACTCTCCTACACTTAGCTCTACTCTCCTACACATGGCTCAACTCTCTTACACTCATCTCAACTCTCTTACACTCATCTCGGCTCTACTCTCCTACACTCGGCTCTGCTCTCCTACACTTAGCTCTACACTCCTATGCTCGGCTCTACTCTCCCACGCTTGGCTCTTCTCTTTTACACTCATCTCTTCTCTCCTACTCATCTCTTCTCTCCTACACTCGGCTCTACTCTCCTACACTCGGCTCTACTCTCCTACACTTGGCTCTACTCTCCTACACTTGGCTCTACTCTCCTACATTTGGCTCTAGTCTCCTACACTTGGCTCTACTCTCCTACACTTAGCTCTACTCTCCTACACATGGCTCAACTCTCTTACACTCATCTCAACTCTCTTACACTCATCTCGGCTCTACTCTCCTACACTCGGCTCTGCTCTCCTACACTCGGCTCTGCTCTCCTACACTTGGCTCTACACTCCTATGCTCGGCTCTACTCTCCCACGCTTGGCTCTTCTCTTTTACACTCATCTCTTCTCTCCTACTCATCTCTTCTCTCCTACACTCAGCTCTCCTCTCCTACACTCGGCTCTACTGTGCTACGCTTGGCTCAACTCTCTTACACTCATCTCGGCTCTACTCTCCTACACTCAGCTCTACTCTCCTACGCTTGGCTCTTCTCTCTTACACTCATCTCTTCTCTCCTACACTCGGCTCTACTCTCCTACACTCGGCTCTATTCTCCCACGCTCGGCTCTACACTCCTACGCTCGACTCTACTCTCCTACGCTCGGCTCTACTCTCCTACACTTGACTCTACTCTCCTACACTTGGCTCTACTCTGCTACACTTGGCTCAACTCTCTTACACTCATCTCGGCTCTACTCTCCTACACTCAGCTCTACTCTCCTACACTTGGCTCTACTCTCCTACACTCGGCTCTACTCACCTACGCTCGGCTCTACTCTCCTACGCTCGGCTCTTCTCTCTTATACTCATCTCTTCTCTCCTACGCTCGGCTCTACTCTCCTACGCTCGGCTCTACTCTCCTACACTTGGTTCTACTCTCCTACACTTGGCTCTACTCTCTTACACTCATCCCGGCTCTGCTCTCCTACACGCGGCTCTACTCCCCTACACTCGCTCTACTCTCCTACACTTGGCTCTACTCTCCTACACTTAGCTCTACTCTCCTACACATGGCTCTACTCTCTTACACTCATCTCGGCTCTACTCTCCTATGCTCGGCTCTACTCTCCCACGCTTGGCTCTTCTCTTTTACACTCATCTCTTCTCTCCTACTCATCTCTTCTCTCCTACACTCGGCTCTACTCTCCTACACTCGGCTCTGCTCTCCTACGCTCGGCTCTACTCTCCTACGCTCGGCTCTACTCTCCTACGCTCGGCTCTACTCTCCTACATTTGGCTCTACTCTCCTACACTTGGCTCTATTCTCCTACACTTGGCTCTACTCTCTTACACTCATCCCGGCTCTGCTCTCCTACACTCGGCTCTACTCCCCTACACTCGCTCTACTCTCCTACACTTGGCTCTACTCTCCTACACTTAGCTCTACTCTCCTACACATGGCTCAACTCTCTTACACTCATCTTAACTCTCTTACACTCATCTCGGCTCTACTCTCCTATGCTCGGCTGTACTCTCCCACGCTTGACTCTTCTCTTTTACACTCATCTCTTCTCTCCTACTCATCTCTTCTCTCCTACACTCAGCTCTACTCTCCTACACTCAGCTCTACTCTCCTACACTCGGCTTTTCTGTGCTACGCTTGGCTCAACTCTCTTACACTCATCTCGGCTCTACTCTCCTACACTCGGCTCTACTCTCCTACGCTTGGCTCTTTTCTCTTACACTCATCTCTTCTCTCCTACACTCGGCTCTACTCTCATACACTCGGCTCTACTGTGCTACGCTTGGCTCAACTCTCTTACACTCATCTCGGCTCTACTCTCCTACACTCGGCTCCACTCTCCTACGCTCGGCTCTTCTCTCTTACACTCATCTCTTCTCTCCTATGCTCAGCTCTACTCTCCTACGCTCGGGTCTACTCTCCTACGCTCGGCTCTGCTCTCCTACGCTCGGCTCTGCTCTCCTACACTTCCTCTACTCTCCTACTCTCGGCTCTACTCTCCTACGCTTGGCTCTACTCGTCTACACTTGGCTCTACTCTTACACTCATCTCGGCTCTGCTCTCCTACACTCGGCTCTACTCCCCTACACTCGGCTCTACTCTCCTACACTAGGCTCTACTCTCCTACACTTAGCTCTACTCTCCTACACATGGCTCAACTCTCTTACACTCATCTCAACTCTCTTACACTCATCTCGGCTCTACTCTCCTACACTCTGCTCTACTCTCCTACACTTGGCTCTACACTTCTATGCTCGGCTCTACTCTCCCACGCTTGGCTCTTCTCTCTTACACTCATCTCTTCTCTCCTACTCATCTCTTCTCTCTTACACTCGGCTCTACTCTCCTACACTCGGCTCTACTGTGCTACGCTTGGGTCAACTCTCTTACACTCATCTCGGCTCTACTCTCCTACACTCGGCTCTACTCTCCTACGCTTGGCTCTTCTCTCTTACACTCATCTCTTCTCTCCTACACTCGGCTCTACTCTCCTACACTCGGCTCTATTCTCCTACGCTCGGCTCTATTCTCCCACGCTCGGCTCTACACTCCTACGCTCGACTCTACTCTCCTACGCTCGGCTCTACTCTCCTACACTTGACTCTACTCTCCTACACTTGGCTCTACTCTGCTACGCTTGGCTCAACTCTCTTACACTCATCTCGGCTCTACTCTCCTACACTCGGCTCTACTCTCCTACACTCGGCTCTACTCTCCTACGCTCGGCTCTACTCTCCTACACTCGGCTCTACTCTCCTACACTCGGCTCTACTGTGCTACGCTTGGCTCAACTCTCTTACACTCATCTCGGCTCTACTCTCCTACACTCGGCTCTACTCTCCTACGCTTGGCTCTTCTCTCTTACACTCATCTCTTCTCTCCTACACTCGGCTCTACTCTCCTACACTCGGCTCTTCTCCTACGCTCGGCTCTATTCTCCCACGCTTGGCTCTACACTCCTACGCTCGACTCTACTCTCCTACGCTCGGCTCTACTCTCCTACACTTGACTCTACTCTCCTACACTTGGCTCTACTCTGCTACGCTTGGCTCAACTCTCTTACACTCATCTCGGTGCTACTCTCCTACACTCAGCTCTACTCTCCTACACTCGGCTCTACTCTCCTACACTCGGCTCTACTCTCCTACGCTCGGCTCTACTCTCCTACGCTCGGCTCTACTCTCCTACGCTCGGCTCTACTCTCCTACGCTCGGCTCTGCTCTCCTACGCTCGGCTCTGCTCTCCTACGCTCGGCTCTGCTCTCGTACACTCGGCTCTACTCTCCTACGCTCGGCTCTATTCTCCTACACTTGACTCTACTCTCCTACACTTGGCTCTACTCTGCTACGCTTGGCTCAACTCTCTTACACTCATCTCGGCTCTACTCTCCTACACTCAGCTCTACTCTCCTACACTCGGCTCTACTCTCCTAAACTCGGCTCTACTCTCCTACACTCGGCTCTACTCTCCTACACTCGGCTCTACTGTGCTACGCTTGGCTCAACTCTCTTACACTCATCTCGGCTCTACTCTCCTACACTCGGCTCTACTCTCCTACGCTTGGCTCTTCTCTCTTACACTCATCTCTTCTCTCCTACACTCGGCTCTACTCTCCTACACTCGGCTCTTCTCCTACGCTCGGCTCTATTCTCCCACGCTTGGCTCTACACTCCTACGCTCGACTCTACTCTCCTACGCTCGGCTCTACTCTCCTACACTTGACTCTACTCTCCTACACTTGGCTCTACTCTGCTACGCTTGGCTCAACTCTCTTACACTCATCTCGGTGATACTCTCCTACACTCAGCTCTACTCTCCTACACTCGGCTCTACTCTCCTACACTCGGCTCTACTCTCCTACGCTCGGCTCTACTCTCCTACGCTCGGCTCTACTCTCCTACGCTCGGCTCTACTCTCCTACGCTCGGCTCTGCTCTCCTACGCTCGGCTCTGCTCTCCTACGCTCGGCTCTGCTCTCGTACACTCGGCTCTACTCTCCTACGCTCGGCTCTATTCTCCTACACTTGACTCTACTCTCCTACACTTGGCTCTACTCTGCTACGCTTGGCTCAACTCTCTTACACTCATCTCGGCTCTACTCTCCTACACTCAGCTCTACTCTCCTACACTCGGCTCTACTCTCCTAAACTCGGCTCTACTCTCCTACGCTCGGCTCTACTCTCCTACGCTCGGCTCTACTCTCCTACGCTCGGCTCTTCTCTCTTACACTCATCTCTTCTCTCTTACACTCATCTCTTCTCTCCTACGCTCAGCTCTACTCTCCTACGCTCAGCTCTACTCTCCTACGCTCGGCTCTACTCTCCTACGCTCGGCTCTGCTCTCCTACGCTCGGCTCTGCTCTCCTACGCTCGGCTCTGCTCTCCTACGCTCGGCTCTACTCTCCTACGCTCGGCTCTACTCTCCTACACTTGGCTCTACTCTCCTACACTTGGCTCTACTCTGTTACACTCATCTCGGCTCTGCTCTCCTACACTCGGCTCTGCTCTCCTACACTCGGCTCTACTCCCCTACACTCGCTCTACTCTCCTAAATTGGCTCTACTCTCCTACACTTAGCTCTACTCTCCTACACATGGCTCAACTCTCTAACACTCATCTCAACTCTCTTACACTCATCTCGGCTCTACTCTCCTATGCTCGGCACTACTCTCCCATGCTTGGCTCTTCTCTCTTACACTCATCTCTTCTCTCCTACTCATCTCTTCTCTACTGCACTCGGCTCTACTCTCCTACACTCGGCTCTACTCTCCTACACTCGGCTCTACTGTGCTACGCTTGACTCAACTCTCTTACACTCTTCTCGGCTCTACTCTCCTACACTCGGCTATACTCTCCTACGCTCGGCTCTACTCTCCTACGCTCGGCTCTTCTCTCTTACACTCATCTCTTCTCTCCTATGCTCAGCTCTACTCTCCTACGCTCGGCTCTACTCTCCTACGCTCGGCTCTACTCTCCTACGCTCGGCTCTGCTCTCCTACACTCGCTCTACTCTCCTACTCTCGGCTCTACTCTCCTACGCTTGGCTCTACTCGTCTACACTTGGCTCTACTCTCTTACACTCATCTCGGCTCTGCTCTCCTACACTCGGCTCTACTCCCCTACACTCGGCTCTACTCTCCTACACTAGGCTCTACTCTCCTACACTTAGCTCTACTCTCCTACACATGGCTCAACTCTCTTACACTCATCTCAACTCTCTTACACTCATCTCGGCTCTACTCTCCTACACTCTGCTCTACTCTCCTACACTTGGCTCTACACTTCTATGCTCGGCTCTACTCTCCCACGCATGGCTCTTCTCTCTTACACTCATCTCTTCTCTCTTACACTCGGCTCTACTCTCCTACACTCGGCTCTACTCTCCTACACTCGGCTCTACTGTGCTACGCTTGGGTCAACTCTCTTACACTCATCTCGGCTCTACTCTCCTACACTCGGCTCTACTCTCCTACACTCGGCTCTATTCTCCTACGCTCGGCTCTATTCTCCCACGCTCGGCTCTACACTCCTACGCTCGACTCTACTCTCCTACGCTCGGCTCTACTCTCCTACACTTGACTCTACTCTCCTACACTTGGCTCTACTCTGCTACGCTTGGCTCAACTCTCTTACACTCATCTCGGCTCTACTCTCCTACACTCGGCTCTACTCTCCTACACTCGGCTCTACTCTCCTACACTCGGCTCTACTCTCCTACGCTCGGCTCTACTCTCCTACGCTCGGCTCTTCTCTCTTACACTCATCTCTTCTCTCCTACTCATCTCTTCTCTACTGCACTCGGCTCTACTCTCCTACACTCGGCTCTACTCTCCTACACTCGGCTCTACTCTCCTACACTCGGCTCTACTGTGCTACGCTTGACTCAACTCTCTTACACTCATCTCGGCTCTACTCTCCTACACTCGGCTCTACTCTCCTACGCTCGGCTCTACTCTCCTACGCTCGGCTCTTCTCTCTTACACTCATCTCTTCTCTCCTATGCTCAGCTCTACTCTCCTACGCTCGGCTCTACTCTCCTACGCTCGGCTCTACTCTCCTACGCTCGGCTCTGCTCTCCTACACTCGCTCTACTCTCCTACTCTCGGCTCTACTCTCCTACGCTTGGCTCTACTCGTCTACACTTGGCTCTACTCTCTTACACTCATCTCGGCTCTGCTCTCCTACACTCGGCTCTACTCCCCTACACTCGGCTCTACTCTCCTACACTAGGCTCTACTCTCCTACACTTAGCTCTACTCTCCTACACATGGCTCAACTCTCTTACACTCATCTCAACTCTCTTACACTCATCTCGGCTCTACTCTCCTACACTCTGCTCTACTCTCCTACACTTGGCTCTACACTCCTACGCTCGGCTCTACTCTCCTACACTTGGCTCTACTCTCCTACACTTGGCTCTACTCTCTTACACTCATCTCGGCTCTGCTCTCCTACACTCGGCTCTACTCCCCTACACTCGGCTCTACTCTCCTACACTCGGCTCTGCTCTCCTACACTCGGCTCTACACTCCTATGCTCGGCTCTACTCTCCCACGCTTGGCTCTTCTCTTTTACACTCATCTCTTCTCTCCTACTCATCTCTTCTCTCCTACACTCGGCTCTACTCTCCTACACTCGGCTCTACTCTCCTACACTCGGCTCTACTGTGCTACGCTTGGCTCAACTCTCTTACACTCATCTCGGCTCTACTCTCCTACACTCGGCTCTACTCTCCTACGCTCGGCTCTTCTCTCTTACACTCATCTCTTCTCTCCTACGCTCAGCTCTACTCTCCTACGCTCAGCTCTACTCTCCTACGCTCAGCTCTACTCTCCTACGCTCGGCTCTACTCTCCTACGCTCGGCTCTGCTCTCCTACACTCGGCTCTGCTCTCCTACGCTCGGCTCTACTCTCCTACGCTCGGCTCTACTCTCCTACACTTGGCTCTACTCTCCTACACTTGGCTCTACTCTCTTACACTCATCCCGACTCTGCTCTCCTATACTCGGCTCTACTCCCCTACACTCGCTCTACTCTCCTACACTTGGCTCTACTCTCCTACACTTAGCTCTACTCTCCTACACATGGCTCAACTCTCTTACACTCATCTCAACTCTCTTACACTCATCTCGGCTCTACTCTCCTACGCTCGGCTCTACTCTCCCACGCTTGGCTCTTCTCTTTTATACTCATCTCTTCTCTCCTACTCATCTCTTCTCTCCTACACTCGGCTCTACTCTCCTACACTCGGCTCTACTCTCCTCCACTCGGCTCTACTGTGCTACGCTTGGCTCAACTCTCTTACACTCATCTCGGCTCTACTCTCCTACACTCGGCTCTACTCTCCTACGCTTGGCTCTTCTCTCTTACACTCATCTCTTCTCTCCTACACTCGGCTCTACTCTCCTACACTCGGCTCTTCTCCTACGCTCGGCTCTATTCTCCCACGCTTGGCTCTACACTCCTACGCTCGACTCTACTCTCCTACGCTCGGCTCTACTCTCCTACACTTGACTCTACTCTCCTACACTTGGCTCTACTCTGCTACGCTTGGCTCAACTCTCTTACACTCATCTCGGTGCTACCTTCCTACACTCAGCTCTACTCTCCTACACTCGGCTCTACTCTCCTACACTCGGCTCTACTCTCCTACGCTCGGCTCTACTCTCCTACGCTCGGCTCTACTCTCCTACGCTCGGCTCTACTCTCCTACGCTCGGCTCTGCTCTCCTACGCTCGGCTCTGCTCTCCTACGCTCGGCTCTGCTCTCCTACGCTCGGCTCTGCTCTCGTACACTCGGCTCTACTCTCCTACGCTCGGCTCTATTCTCCTACACTTGACTCTACTCTCCTACACTTGGCTCTACTCTGCTACGCTTGGCTCAACTCTCTTACACTCATCTCGGCTCTACTCTCCTACACTCAGCTCTACTCTCCTACACTCGGCTCTACTCTCCTAAACTCGGCTCTACTCTCCTACGCTCGGCTCTACTCTCCTACGCTCGGCTCTACTCTCCTACGCTCGGCTCTACTCTCCTACGCTCGGCTCTTCTCTCTTACACTCATCTCTTCTCTCTTACACTCATCTCTTCTCTCCTACGCTCAGCTCTACTCTCCTACGCTCAGCTCTACTCTCCTACGCTCGGCTCTACTCTCCTACGCTCGGCTCTGCTCTCCTACGCTCGGCTCTGCTCTCCTACGCTCGGCTCTGCTCTCCTACGCTCGGCTCTACTCTCCTACGCTCGGCTCTACTCTCCTACACTTGGCTCTACTCTCCTACACTTGGCTCTACTCTGTTACACTCATCTCGGCTCTGCTCTCCTACACTCGGCTCTGCTCTCCTACACTCGGCTCTACTCCCCTACACTCGCTCTACTCTCCTAAATTGGCTCTACTCTCCTACACTTAGCTCTACTCTCCTACACATGGCTCAACTCTCTAACACTCATCTCAACTCTCTTACACTCATCTCGGCTCTACTCTCCTATGCTCGGCACTACTCTCCCATGCTTGGCTCTTCTCTCTTACACTCATCTCTTCTCTCCTACTCATCTCTTCTCTACTGCACTCGGCTCTACTCTCCTACACTCGGCTCTACTCTCCTACACTCGGCTCTACTGTGCTACGCTTGACTCAACTCTCTTACACTCTTCTCGGCTCTACTCTCCTACACTCGGCTCTACTCTCCTACGCTCGGCTCTACTCTCCTACGCTCGGCTCTTCTCTCTTACACTCATCTCTTCTCTCCTATGCTCAGCTCTACTCTCCTACGCTCGGCTCTACTCTCCTACGCTCGGCTCTACTCTCCTACGCTCGGCTCTGCTCTCCTACACTCGCTCTACTCTCCTACTCTCGGCTCTACTCTCCTACGCTTGGCTCTACTCGTCTACACTTGGCTCTACTCTCTTACACTCATCTCGGCTCTGCTCTCCTACACTCGGCTCTACTCCCCTACACTCGGCTCTACTCTCCTACACTAGGCTCTACTCTCCTACACTTAGCTCTACTCTCCTACACATGGCTCAACTCTCTTACACTCATCTCAACTCTCTTACACTCATCTCGGCTCTACTCTCCTACACTCTGCTCTACTCTCCTACACTTGGCTCTACACTTCTATGCTCGGCTCTACTCTCCCACGCTTGGCTCTTCTCTCTTACACTCATCTCTTCTCTCTTACACTCGGCTCTACTCTCCTACACTCGGCTCTACTCTCCTACACTCGGCTCTACTGTGCTACGCTTGGGTCAACTCTCTTACACTCATCTCGGCTCTACTCTCCTACACTCGGCTCTACTCTCCTACACTCGGCTCTATTCTCCTACGCTCGGCTCTATTCTCCCACGCTCGGCTCTACACTCCTACGCTCGACTCTACTCTCCTACGCTCGGCTCTACTCTCCTACACTTGACTCTACTCTCCTACACTTGGCTCTACTCTGCTACGCTTGGCTCAACTCTCTTACACTCATCTCGGCTCTACTCTCCTACACTCGGCTCTACTCTCCTACACTCGGCTCTACTCTCCTACACTCGGCTCTACTCTCCTACGCTCGGCTCTACTCTCCTACGCTCGGCTCTTCTCTCTTACACTCATCTCTTCTCTCCTACTCATCTCTTCTCTACTGCACTCGGCTCTACTCTCCTACACTCGGCTCTACTCTCCTACACTCGGCTCTACTGTGCTACGCTTGACTCAACTCTCTTACACTCATCTCGGCTCTACTCTCCTACACTCGGCTCTACTCTCCTACGCTCGGCTCTACTCTCCTACGCTTGGCTCTTCTCTCTTACACTCATCTCTTCTCTCCTATGCTCAGCTCTACTCTCCTACGCTCGGCTCTACTCTCCTACGCTCGGCTCTACTCTCCTACGCTCGGCTCTGCTCTCCTACACTCGCTCTACTCTCCTACTCTCGGCTCTACTCTCCTACGCTTGGCTCTACTCGTCTACACTTGGCTCTACTCTCTTACACTCATCTCGGCTCTGCTCTCCTACACTCGGCTCTACTCCCCTACACTCGGCTCTACTCTCCTACACTAGGCTCTACTCTCCTACACTTAGCTCTACTCTCCTACACATGGCTCAACTCTCTTACACTCATCTCAACTCTCTTACACTCATCTCGGCTCTACTCTCCTACACTCTGCTCTACTCTCCTACACTTGGCTCTACACTCCTACGCTCGGCTCTACTCTCCTACACTTGGCTCTACTCTCCTACACTTGGCTCTACTCTCTTACACTCATCTCGGCTCTGCTCTCCTACACTCGGCTCTACTCCCCTACACTCGGCTCTACTCTCCTACACTCGGCTCTGCTCTCCTACACTCGGCTCTACACTCCTATGCTCGGCTCTACTCTCCCACGCTTGGCTCTTCTCTTTTACACTCATCTCTTCTCTCCTACTCATCTCTTCTCTCCTACACTCGGCTCTACTCTCCTACACTCGGCTCTACTCTCCTACACTCGGCTCTACTGTGCTACGCTTGGCTCAACTCTCTTACACTCATCTCGGCTCTACTCTCCTACACTCGGCTCTACTCTCCTACGCTCGGCTCTTCTCTCTTACACTCATCTCTTCTCTCCTACGCTCAGCTCTACTCTCCTACGCTCAGCTCTACTCTCCTACGCTCAGCTCTACTCTCCTACGCTCGGCTCTACTCTCCTACGCTCGGCTCTGCTCTCCTACACTCGGCTCTGCTCTCCTACGCTCGGCTCTACTCTCCTACGCTCGGCTCTACTCTCCTACGCTCGGCTCTACTCTCCTACACTTGGCTCTACTCTCCTACACTTGGCTCTACTCTCTTACACTCATCCCGACTCTGCTCTCCTATACTCGGCTCTACTCCCCTACACTCGCTCTACTCTCCTACACTTGGCTCTACTCTCCTACACTTAGCTCTACTCTCCTACACATGGCTCAACTCTCTTACACTCATCTCAACTCTCTTACACTCATCTCGGCTCTACTCTCCTACGCTCGGCTCTACTCTCCCACGCTTGGCTCTTCTCTTTTATACTCATCTCTTCTCTCCTACTCATCTCTTCTCTCCTACACTCGGCTCTACTCTCCTACACTCGGCTCTACTCTCCTACACTCGGCTCTACTGTGCTACGCTTGGCTCAACTCTCTTACACTCATCTCGGCTCTACTCTCCTACACTCGGCTCTACTCTCCTACGCTTGGCTCTTCTCTCTTACACTCATCTCTTCTCTCCTACACTCGGCTCTACTCTCCTACACTCGGCTCTTCTCCTACGCTCGGCTCTATTCTCCCACGCTTGGCTCTACACTCCTACGCTCGACTCTACTCTCCTACGCTCGGCTCTACTCTTCTACACTTGACTCTACTCTCCTACACTTGGCTCTACTCTGCTACGCTTGGCTCAACTCTCTTACACTCATCTCGGTGCTACTCTCCTACACTCAGCTCTACTCTCCTACACTCGGCTCTACTCTCCTACACTCGGCTCTACTCTCCTACGCTCGGCTCTACTCTCCTACGCTCGGCTCTACTCTCCTACGCTCGGCTCTACTCTCCTACGCTCGGCTCTGCTCTCCTACGCTCGGCTCTGCTCTCCTACGCTCGGCTCTGCTCTCGTACACTCGGCTCTACTCTCCTACGCTCGGCTCTATTCTCCTACACTTGACTCTACTCTCCTACACTTGGCTCTACTCTGCTACGCTTGGCTCAACTCTCTTACACTCATCTCGGCTCTACTCTCCTACACTCAGCTCTACTCTCCTACACTCGGCTCTACTCTCCTAAACTCGGCTCTACTCTCCTACGCTCGGCTCTACTCTCCTACGCTCGGCTCTACTCTCCTACGCTCGGCTCTTCTCTCTTACACTCATCTCTTCTCTCTTACACTCATCTCTTCTCTCCTACGCTCAGCTCTACTCTCCTACGCTCAGCTCTACTCTCGGCTCTACTCTCCTACGCTCGGCTCTGCTCTCCTACGCTCGGCTCTGCTCTCCTACGCTCGGCTCTGCTCTCCTACGCTCGGCTCTACTCTCCTACGCTCGGCTCTACTCTCCTACACTTGGCTCTACTCTCCTACACTTGGCTCTACTCTGTTACACTCATCTCGGCTCTGCTCTCCTACACTCGGCTCTGCTCTCCTACACTCGGCTCTACTCCCCTACACTCGCTCTACTCTCCTACACTTGGCTCTACTCTCCTACACTTAGCTCTACTCTCCTACACATGGCTCAACTCTCTTACACTCATCTCAACTCTCTTACACTCATCTCGGCTCTACTCTCCTATGCTCGGCACTACTCTCCCATGCTTGGCTCTTCTCTCTTACACTCATCTCTTCTCTCCTACTCATCTCTTCTCTACTGCACTCGGCTCTACTCTCCTACACTCGGCTCTACTCTCCTACACTCGGCTCTACTGTGCTACGCTTGACTCAACTCTCTTACACTCATCTCGGCTCTACTCTCCTACACTCGGCTCTACTCTCCTACGCTCGGCTCTACTCTCCTACGCTCGGCTCTTCTCTCTTACACTCATCTCTTCTCTCCTATGCTCAGCTCTACTCTCCTACGCTCGGCTCTACTCTCCTACGCTCGGCTCTACTCTCCTACGCTCGGCTCTGCTCTCCTACACTCGCTCTACTCTCCTACTCTCGGCTCTACTCTCCTACGCTTGGCTCTACTCGTCTACACTTGGCTCTACTCTCTTACACTCATCTCGGCTCTGCTCTCCTACACTCGGCTCTACTCCCCTACACTCGGCTCTACTCTCCTACACTAGGCTCTACTCTCCTACACTTAGCTCTACTCTCCTACACATGGCTCAACTCTCTTACACTCATCTCAACTCTCTTACACTCATCTCGGCTCTACTCTCCTACACTCTGCTCTACTCTCCTACACTTGGCTCTACACTTCTATGCTCGGCTCTACTCTCCCACGCTTGGCTCTTCTCTCTTACACTCATCTCTTCTCTCTTACACTCGGCTTTCCTTTCCTACACTCGGCTCTACTCTCCTACACTCGGCTCTACTGTGCTACGCTTGGGTCAACTCTCTTCCCCTACGCTCAGCTCTACTCTCCTACACTCGGCTCTACTCTCCTACACTCGGCTCTATTCTCCTACGCTCGGCTCTATTCTCCCACGCTCGGCTCTACACTCCTACGCTCGACTCTACTCTCCTACGCTCGGCTCTACTCTCCTACACTTGACTCTACTCTCCTACACTTGGCTCTACTCTGCTACGCTTGGCTCAACTCTCTTACACTCATCTCGGCTCTACTCTCCTACACTCGGCTCTACTCTCCTACACTCGGCTCTACTCTCCTACACTCGGCTCTACTCTCCTACGCTCGGCTCTACTCTCCTACGCTCGGCTCTTCTCTCTTACACTCATCTCTTCTCTCCTACTCATCTCTTCTCTACTGCACTCGGCTCTACTCTCCTACACTCGGCTCTACTCTCCTACACTCGGCTCTACTGTGCTACGCTTGACTCAACTCTCTTACACTCATCTCGGCTCTACTCTCCTACACTCGGCTCTACTCTCCTACACTCGGCTCTACTCTCCTACGCTCGGCTCTACTCTCCTACGCTCGGCTCTTCTCTCTTACATTCATCTCTTCTCTCCTATGCTCAGCTCTACTCTCCTACGCTCGGCTCTACTCTCCTACGCTCGGCTCTACTCTCCTACGCTCGGCTCTGCTCTCCTACACTCGCTCTACTCTCCTACTCTCGGCTCTACTCTCCTACGCTTGGCTCTACTCGTCTACACTTGGCTCTACTCTCTTACACTCATCTCGGCTCTGCTCTCCTACACTCGGCTCTACTCCCCTACACTCGGCTCTACTCTCCTACACTAGGCTCTACTCTCCTACACTTAGCTCTACTCTCCTACACATGGCTCAACTCTCTTACACTCATCTCAACTCTCTTACACTCATCTCGGCTCTACTCTCCTACACTCTGCTCTACTCTCCTACACTTGGCTCTACACTTCTATGCTCGGCTCTACTCTCCCACGCTTGGCTCTTCTCTCTTACACTCATCTCTTCTCTCTTACACTCGGCTCTACTCTCCTACACTCGGCTCTACTCTCCTACACTCGGCTCTACTGTGCTACGCTTGGGTCAACTCTCTTACACTCATCTCGGCTCTACTCTCCTACACTCGGCTCTACTCTCCTACACTCGGCTCTATTCTCCTACGCTCGGCTCTATTCTCCCACGCTCGGCTCTACACTCCTACGCTCGACTCTACTCTCCTACGCTCGGCTCTACTCTCCTACACTTGACTCTACTCTCCTACACTTGGCTCTACTCTGCTACGCTTGGCTCAACTCTCTTACACTCATCTCGGCTCTACTCTCCTACACTCGGCTCTACTCTCCTACACTCGGCTCTACTCTCCTACACTCGGCTCTACTCTCCTACGCTCGGCTCTACTCTCCTACGCTCGGCTCTTCTCTCTTACACTCATCTCTTCTCTCCTACGCTCAGCTCTACTCTCCTACGCTCAGCTCTACTCTCCTACGCTCGGCTCTACTCTCCTACGCTCGGCTCTGCCCTCCTACGCTCGGCTCTGCTCTCCTACGCTCGGCTCTACTCTCCTACGCTCGGCTCTACTCTCCTACGCTCGGCTCTACTCTCCTACGCTTGGCTCTACTCTCCTACACTTGGCTTTACTCTCTTACACTCATCTCGGCTCTGCTCTCCTACACTCGGCTCTACTCCCCTACACTCGGCTCTACTCTCCTACACTTGGCTCTACTCTCCTAAACTTAGCTCTACTCTCCTACACATGGCTCAACTCTCTTACACTCATCTCAACTCTCTTACACTCATCTCGGCTCTACTCTCCTATGCTCGGCTCTACTCTCCCACGCTTGGCTCTTCTCTCTTACACTCATCTCTTCTCTCCTACTCATCTCTTCTCTACTGCACTTTGCTCCACTCTCCTACACTCGGCTCTACTCTCCTACACTCGGCTCTACTGTGCTACGCTTGGCTCAA
This sequence comes from Gastrophryne carolinensis, assembly GCA_027917425.1. NCBI lineage: Eukaryota > Metazoa > Chordata > Amphibia > Anura > Microhylidae > Gastrophryne > Gastrophryne carolinensis. The sequence goes on along the minus strand of CM051237.1, from coordinate 489,177,585 downwards.
CTCTCTTACACTCATCTCGGCTCTACTCTCCTACACTCGGCTCTACTCTCCTACGCTTGGCTCTTCTCTCTTACATTCATCTCTTCTCTCCTACACTCGGCTCTACTCTCCTACACTCGGCTCTATTCTCCTATGCTCGGCTCTATTCTCCCACGCTCGGCTCTACACTCCCACGCTCGACTCTACTCTCCTACGCTCGGCTCTACTCTCCTACACTTGGCTCTACTCTCCTACACTTGGCTCTACTCTCCTACATTTGGCTCTACTCTACTACACTTGGCTCTACTCTCCTACACTTAGCTCTACTCTCCTACACATGGCTCAACTCTCTTACACTCATCTCAACTCTCTTACACTCATCTCGGCTCTACTCTCCTACACTCGGCTCTGCTCTCCTACACTTAGCTCTACACTCCTATGCTCGGCTCTACTCTCCCACGCTTGGCTCTTCTCTTTTACACTCATCTCTTCTCTCCTACTCATCTCTTCTCTCCTACACTCGGCTCTACTCTCCTACACTCGGCTCTACTCTCCTACACTTGGCTCTACTCTCCTACACTTGGCTCTACTCTCCTACATTTGGCTCTAGTCTCCTACACTTGGCTCTACTCTCCTACACTTAGCTCTACTCTCCTACACATGGCTCAACTCTCTTACACTCATCTCAACTCTCTTACACTCATCTCGGCTCTACTCTCCTACACTCGGCTCTGCTCTCCTACACTCGGCTCTGCTCTCCTACACTTGGCTCTACACTCCTATGCTCGGCTCTACTCTCCCACGCTTGGCTCTTCTCTTTTACACTCATCTCTTCTCTCCTACTCATCTCTTCTCTCCTACACTCAGCTCTCCTCTCCTACACTCGGCTCTACTGTGCTACGCTTGGCTCAACTCTCTTACACTCATCTCGGCTCTACTCTCCTACACTCAGCTCTACTCTCCTACGCTTGGCTCTTCTCTCTTACACTCATCTCTTCTCTCCTACACTCGGCTCTACTCTCCTACACTCGGCTCTATTCTCCCACGCTCGGCTCTACACTCCTACGCTCGACTCTACTCTCCTACGCTCGGCTCTACTCTCCTACACTTGACTCTACTCTCCTACACTTGGCTCTACTCTGCTACACTTGGCTCAACTCTCTTACACTCATCTCGGCTCTACTCTCCTACACTCAGCTCTACTCTCCTACACTTGGCTCTACTCTCCTACACTCGGCTCTACTCACCTACGCTCGGCTCTACTCTCCTACGCTCGGCTCTTCTCTCTTATACTCATCTCTTCTCTCCTACGCTCGGCTCTACTCTCCTACGCTCGGCTCTACTCTCCTACACTTGGTTCTACTCTCCTACACTTGGCTCTACTCTCTTACACTCATCCCGGCTCTGCTCTCCTACACGCGGCTCTACTCCCCTACACTCGCTCTACTCTCCTACACTTGGCTCTACTCTCCTACACTTAGCTCTACTCTCCTACACATGGCTCTACTCTCTTACACTCATCTCGGCTCTACTCTCCTATGCTCGGCTCTACTCTCCCACGCTTGGCTCTTCTCTTTTACACTCATCTCTTCTCTCCTACTCATCTCTTCTCTCCTACACTCGGCTCTACTCTCCTACACTCGGCTCTGCTCTCCTACGCTCGGCTCTACTCTCCTACGCTCGGCTCTACTCTCCTACGCTCGGCTCTACTCTCCTACATTTGGCTCTACTCTCCTACACTTGGCTCTATTCTCCTACACTTGGCTCTACTCTCTTACACTCATCCCGGCTCTGCTCTCCTACACTCGGCTCTACTCCCCTACACTCGCTCTACTCTCCTACACTTGGCTCTACTCTCCTACACTTAGCTCTACTCTCCTACACATGGCTCAACTCTCTTACACTCATCTTAACTCTCTTACACTCATCTCGGCTCTACTCTCCTATGCTCGGCTGTACTCTCCCACGCTTGACTCTTCTCTTTTACACTCATCTCTTCTCTCCTACTCATCTCTTCTCTCCTACACTCAGCTCTACTCTCCTACACTCAGCTCTACTCTCCTACACTCGGCTTTTCTGTGCTACGCTTGGCTCAACTCTCTTACACTCATCTCGGCTCTACTCTCCTACACTCGGCTCTACTCTCCTACGCTTGGCTCTTTTCTCTTACACTCATCTCTTCTCTCCTACACTCGGCTCTACTCTCATACACTCGGCTCTACTGTGCTACGCTTGGCTCAACTCTCTTACACTCATCTCGGCTCTACTCTCCTACACTCGGCTCCACTCTCCTACGCTCGGCTCTTCTCTCTTACACTCATCTCTTCTCTCCTATGCTCAGCTCTACTCTCCTACGCTCGGGTCTACTCTCCTACGCTCGGCTCTGCTCTCCTACGCTCGGCTCTGCTCTCCTACACTTCCTCTACTCTCCTACTCTCGGCTCTACTCTCCTACGCTTGGCTCTACTCGTCTACACTTGGCTCTACTCTTACACTCATCTCGGCTCTGCTCTCCTACACTCGGCTCTACTCCCCTACACTCGGCTCTACTCTCCTACACTAGGCTCTACTCTCCTACACTTAGCTCTACTCTCCTACACATGGCTCAACTCTCTTACACTCATCTCAACTCTCTTACACTCATCTCGGCTCTACTCTCCTACACTCTGCTCTACTCTCCTACACTTGGCTCTACACTTCTATGCTCGGCTCTACTCTCCCACGCTTGGCTCTTCTCTCTTACACTCATCTCTTCTCTCCTACTCATCTCTTCTCTCTTACACTCGGCTCTACTCTCCTACACTCGGCTCTACTGTGCTACGCTTGGGTCAACTCTCTTACACTCATCTCGGCTCTACTCTCCTACACTCGGCTCTACTCTCCTACGCTTGGCTCTTCTCTCTTACACTCATCTCTTCTCTCCTACACTCGGCTCTACTCTCCTACACTCGGCTCTATTCTCCTACGCTCGGCTCTATTCTCCCACGCTCGGCTCTACACTCCTACGCTCGACTCTACTCTCCTACGCTCGGCTCTACTCTCCTACACTTGACTCTACTCTCCTACACTTGGCTCTACTCTGCTACGCTTGGCTCAACTCTCTTACACTCATCTCGGCTCTACTCTCCTACACTCGGCTCTACTCTCCTACACTCGGCTCTACTCTCCTACGCTCGGCTCTACTCTCCTACACTCGGCTCTACTCTCCTACACTCGGCTCTACTGTGCTACGCTTGGCTCAACTCTCTTACACTCATCTCGGCTCTACTCTCCTACACTCGGCTCTACTCTCCTACGCTTGGCTCTTCTCTCTTACACTCATCTCTTCTCTCCTACACTCGGCTCTACTCTCCTACACTCGGCTCTTCTCCTACGCTCGGCTCTATTCTCCCACGCTTGGCTCTACACTCCTACGCTCGACTCTACTCTCCTACGCTCGGCTCTACTCTCCTACACTTGACTCTACTCTCCTACACTTGGCTCTACTCTGCTACGCTTGGCTCAACTCTCTTACACTCATCTCGGTGCTACTCTCCTACACTCAGCTCTACTCTCCTACACTCGGCTCTACTCTCCTACACTCGGCTCTACTCTCCTACGCTCGGCTCTACTCTCCTACGCTCGGCTCTACTCTCCTACGCTCGGCTCTACTCTCCTACGCTCGGCTCTGCTCTCCTACGCTCGGCTCTGCTCTCCTACGCTCGGCTCTGCTCTCGTACACTCGGCTCTACTCTCCTACGCTCGGCTCTATTCTCCTACACTTGACTCTACTCTCCTACACTTGGCTCTACTCTGCTACGCTTGGCTCAACTCTCTTACACTCATCTCGGCTCTACTCTCCTACACTCAGCTCTACTCTCCTACACTCGGCTCTACTCTCCTAAACTCGGCTCTACTCTCCTACACTCGGCTCTACTCTCCTACACTCGGCTCTACTGTGCTACGCTTGGCTCAACTCTCTTACACTCATCTCGGCTCTACTCTCCTACACTCGGCTCTACTCTCCTACGCTTGGCTCTTCTCTCTTACACTCATCTCTTCTCTCCTACACTCGGCTCTACTCTCCTACACTCGGCTCTTCTCCTACGCTCGGCTCTATTCTCCCACGCTTGGCTCTACACTCCTACGCTCGACTCTACTCTCCTACGCTCGGCTCTACTCTCCTACACTTGACTCTACTCTCCTACACTTGGCTCTACTCTGCTACGCTTGGCTCAACTCTCTTACACTCATCTCGGTGATACTCTCCTACACTCAGCTCTACTCTCCTACACTCGGCTCTACTCTCCTACACTCGGCTCTACTCTCCTACGCTCGGCTCTACTCTCCTACGCTCGGCTCTACTCTCCTACGCTCGGCTCTACTCTCCTACGCTCGGCTCTGCTCTCCTACGCTCGGCTCTGCTCTCCTACGCTCGGCTCTGCTCTCGTACACTCGGCTCTACTCTCCTACGCTCGGCTCTATTCTCCTACACTTGACTCTACTCTCCTACACTTGGCTCTACTCTGCTACGCTTGGCTCAACTCTCTTACACTCATCTCGGCTCTACTCTCCTACACTCAGCTCTACTCTCCTACACTCGGCTCTACTCTCCTAAACTCGGCTCTACTCTCCTACGCTCGGCTCTACTCTCCTACGCTCGGCTCTACTCTCCTACGCTCGGCTCTTCTCTCTTACACTCATCTCTTCTCTCTTACACTCATCTCTTCTCTCCTACGCTCAGCTCTACTCTCCTACGCTCAGCTCTACTCTCCTACGCTCGGCTCTACTCTCCTACGCTCGGCTCTGCTCTCCTACGCTCGGCTCTGCTCTCCTACGCTCGGCTCTGCTCTCCTACGCTCGGCTCTACTCTCCTACGCTCGGCTCTACTCTCCTACACTTGGCTCTACTCTCCTACACTTGGCTCTACTCTGTTACACTCATCTCGGCTCTGCTCTCCTACACTCGGCTCTGCTCTCCTACACTCGGCTCTACTCCCCTACACTCGCTCTACTCTCCTAAATTGGCTCTACTCTCCTACACTTAGCTCTACTCTCCTACACATGGCTCAACTCTCTAACACTCATCTCAACTCTCTTACACTCATCTCGGCTCTACTCTCCTATGCTCGGCACTACTCTCCCATGCTTGGCTCTTCTCTCTTACACTCATCTCTTCTCTCCTACTCATCTCTTCTCTACTGCACTCGGCTCTACTCTCCTACACTCGGCTCTACTCTCCTACACTCGGCTCTACTGTGCTACGCTTGACTCAACTCTCTTACACTCTTCTCGGCTCTACTCTCCTACACTCGGCTATACTCTCCTACGCTCGGCTCTACTCTCCTACGCTCTGCTCTTCTCTCTTACACTCATCTCTTCTCTCCTATGCTCAGCTCTACTCTCCTACGCTCGGCTCTACTCTCCTACGCTCGGCTCTACTCTCCTACGCTCGGCTCTGCTCTCCTACACTCGCTCTACTCTCCTACTCTCGGCTCTACTCTCCTACGCTTGGCTCTACTCGTCTACACTTGGCTCTACTCTCTTACACTCATCTCGGCTCTGCTCTCCTACACTCGGCTCTACTCCCCTACACTCGGCTCTACTCTCCTACACTAGGCTCTACTCTCCTACACTTAGCTCTACTCTCCTACACATGGCTCAACTCTCTTACACTCATCTCAACTCTCTTACACTCATCTCGGCTCTACTCTCCTACACTCTGCTCTACTCTCCTACACTTGGCTCTACACTTCTATGCTCGGCTCTACTCTCCCACGCATGGCTCTTCTCTCTTACACTCATCTCTTCTCTCTTACACTCGGCTCTACTCTCCTACACTCGGCTCTACTCTCCTACACTCGGCTCTACTGTGCTACGCTTGGGTCAACTCTCTTACACTCATCTCGGCTCTACTCTCCTACACTCGGCTCTACTCTCCTACACTCGGCTCTATTCTCCTACGCTCGGCTCTATTCTCCCACGCTCGGCTCTACACTCCTACGCTCGACTCTACTCTCCTACGCTCGGCTCTACTCTCCTACACTTGACTCTACTCTCCTACACTTGGCTCTACTCTGCTACGCTTGGCTCAACTCTCTTACACTCATCTCGGCTCTACTCTCCTACACTCGGCTCTACTCTCCTACACTCGGCTCTACTCTCCTACACTCGGCTCTACTCTCCTACGCTCGGCTCTACTCTCCTACGCTCGGCTCTTCTCTCTTACACTCATCTCTTCTCTCCTACTCATCTCTTCTCTACTGCACTCGGCTCTACTCTCCTACACTCGGCTCTACTCTCCTACACTCGGCTCTACTCTCCTACACTCGGCTCTACTGTGCTACGCTTGACTCAACTCTCTTACACTCATCTCGGCTCTACTCTCCTACACTCGGCTCTACTCTCCTACGCTCGGCTCTACTCTCCTACGCTCGGCTCTTCTCTCTTACACTCATCTCTTCTCTCCTATGCTCAGCTCTACTCTCCTACGCTCGGCTCTACTCTCCTACGCTCGGCTCTACTCTCCTACGCTCGGCTCTGCTCTCCTACACTCGCTCTACTCTCCTACTCTCGGCTCTACTCTCCTACGCTTGGCTCTACTCGTCTACACTTGGCTCTACTCTCTTACACTCATCTCGGCTCTGCTCTCCTACACTCGGCTCTACTCCCCTACACTCGGCTCTACTCTCCTACACTAGGCTCTACTCTCCTACACTTAGCTCTACTCTCCTACACATGGCTCAACTCTCTTACACTCATCTCAACTCTCTTACACTCATCTCGGCTCTACTCTCCTACACTCTGCTCTACTCTCCTACACTTGGCTCTACACTCCTACGCTCGGCTCTACTCTCCTACACTTGGCTCTACTCTCCTACACTTGGCTCTACTCTCTTACACTCATCTCGGCTCTGCTCTCCTACACTCGGCTCTACTCCCCTACACTCGGCTCTACTCTCCTACACTCGGCTCTGCTCTCCTACACTCGGCTCTACACTCCTATGCTCGGCTCTACTCTCCCACGCTTGGCTCTTCTCTTTTACACTCATCTCTTCTCTCCTACTCATCTCTTCTCTCCTACACTCGGCTCTACTCTCCTACACTCGGCTCTACTCTCCTACACTCGGCTCTACTGTGCTACGCTTGGCTCAACTCTCTTACACTCATCTCGGCTCTACTCTCCTACACTCGGCTCTACTCTCCTACGCTCGGCTCTTCTCTCTTACACTCATCTCTTCTCTCCTACGCTCAGCTCTACTCTCCTACGCTCAGCTCTACTCTCCTACGCTCAGCTCTACTCTCCTACGCTCGGCTCTACTCTCCTACGCTCGGCTCTGCTCTCCTACACTCGGCTCTGCTCTCCTACGCTCGGCTCTACACTCCTACGCTCGGCTCTACTCTCCTACGCTCGGCTCTACTCTCCTACACTTGGCTCTACTCTCCTACACTTGGCTCTACTCTCTTACACTCATCCCGACTCTGCTCTCCTATACTCGGCTCTACTCCCCTACACTCGCTCTACTCTCCTACACTTGGCTCTACTCTCCTACACTTAGCTCTACTCTCCTACACATGGCTCAACTCTCTTACACTCATCTCAACTCTCTTACACTCATCTCGGCTCTACTCTCCTACGCTCGGCTCTACTCTCCCACGCTTGGCTCTTCTCTTTTATACTCATCTCTTCTCTCCTACTCATCTCTTCTCTCCTACACTCGGCTCTACTCTCCTACACTCGGCTCTACTCTCCTCCACTCGGCTCTACTGTGCTACGCTTGGCTCAACTCTCTTACACTCATCTCGGCTCTACTCTCCTACACTCGGCTCTACTCTCCTACGCTTGGCTCTTCTCTCTTACACTCATCTCTTCTCTCCTACACTCGGCTCTACTCTCCTACACTCGGCTCTTCTCCTACGCTCGGCTCTATTCTCCCACGCTTGGCTCTACACTCCTACGCTCGACTCTACTCTCCTACGCTCGGCTCTACTCTTCTACACTTGACTCTACTCTCCTACACTTGGCTCTACTCTGCTACGCTTGGCTCAACTCTCTTACACTCATCTCGGTGCTACTCTCCTACACTCAGCTCTACTCTCCTACACTCGGCTCTACTCTCCTACACTCGGCTCTACTCTCCTACGCTCGGCTCTACTCTCCTACGCTCGGCTCTACTCTCCTACGCTCGGCTCTACTCTCCTACGCTCGGCTCTGCTCTCCTACGCTCGGCTCTGCTCTCCTACGCTCGGCTCTGCTCTCCTACGCTCGGCTCTGCTCTCGTACACTCGGCTCTACTCTCCTACGCTCGGCTCTATTCTCCTACACTTGACTCTACTCTCCTACACTTGGCTCTACTCTGCTACGCTTGGCTCAACTCTCTTACACTCATCTCGGCTCTACTCTCCTACACTCAGCTCTACTCTCCTACACTCGGCTCTACTCTCCTAAACTCGGCTCTACTCTCCTACGCTCGGCTCTACTCTCCTACGCTCGGCTCTACTCTCCTACGCTCGGCTCTTCTCTCTTACACTCATCTCTTCTCTCTTACACTCATCTCTTCTCTCCTACGCTCAGCTCTACTCTCCTACGCTCAGCTCTACTCTCGGCTCTACTCTCCTACGCTCGGCTCTGCTCTCCTACGCTCGGCTCTGCTCTCCTACGCTCGGCTCTGCTCTCCTACGCTCGGCTCTGCTCTCCTACGCTCGGCTCTACTCTCCTACGCTCGGCTCTACTCTCCTACACTTGGCTCTACTCTGTTACACTCATCTCGGCTCTGCTCTCCTACACTCGGCTCTGCTCTCCTACACTCGGCTCTACTCCCCTACACTCGCTCTACTCTCCTACACTTGGCTCTACTCTCCTACACTTAGCTCTACTCTCCTACACATGGCTCAACTCTCTTACACTCATCTCAACTCTCTTACACTCATCTCGGCTCTACTCTCCTATGCTCGGCACTACTCTCCCATGCTTGGCTCTTCTCTCTTACACTCATCTCTTCTCTCCTACTCATCTCTTCTCTACTGCACTCGGCTCTACTCTCCTACACTCGGCTCTACTCTCCTACACTCGGCTCTACTGTGCTACGCTTGACTCAACTCTCTTACACTCATCTCGGCTCTACTCTCCTACACTCGGCTCTACTCTCCTACGCTCGGCTCTACTCTCCTACGCTCGGCTCTTCTCTCTTACACTCATCTCTTCTCTCCTATGCTCAGCTCTACTCTCCTACGCTCGGCTCTACTCTCCTACGCTCGGCTCTACTCTCCTTCGCTCGGCTCTGCTCTCCTACACTCGCTCTACTCTCCTACTCTCGGCTCTACTCTCCTACGCTTGGCTCTACTCGTCTACACTTGGCTCTACTCTCTTACACTCATCTCGGCTCTGCTCTCCTACACTCGGCTCTACTCCCCTACACTCGGCTCTACTCTCCTACACTAGGCTCTACTCTCCTACACTTAGCTCTACTCTCCTACACATGGCTCAACTCTCTTACACTCATCTCAACTCTCTTACACTCATCTCGGCTCTACTCTCCTACACTCTGCTCTTCTCTCCTACACTTGGCTCTACACTTCTATGCTCGGCTCTACTCTCCCACGCTTGGCTCTTCTCTCTTACACTCATCTCTTCTCTCTTACACTCGGCTTTCCTTTCCTACACTCGGCTCTACTCTCCTACACTCGGCTCTACTGTGCTACGCTTGGGTCAACTCTCTTCCCCTACGCTCAGCTCTACTCTCCTACACTCGGCTCTACTCTCCTACACTCGGCTCTATTCTCCTACGCTCGGCTCTATTCTCCCACGCTCGGCTCTACACCTACGCTCGACTCTACTCTCCTACGCTCGGCTCTACTCTCCTACACTTGACTCTACTCTCCTACACTTGGCTCTACTCTGCTACGCTTGGCTCAACTCTCTTACACTCATCTCGGCTCTACTCTCCTACACTCGGCTCTACTCTCCTACACTCGGCTCTACTCTCCTACGCTCGGCTCTACTCTCCTACGCTCGGCTCTTCTTTCTTACACTCATCTCTTCTCTCCTACTCATCTCTTCTCTACTGCACTCGGCTCTACTCTCCTACACTCGGCTCTACTCTCCTACACTCGGCTCTACTGTGCTACGCTTGACTCAACTCTCTTACACTCATCTCGGCTCTACTCTCCTACACTCGGCTCTACTCTCCTACACTCGGCTCTACTCTCCTACGCTCGGCTCTACTCTCCTACGCTCGGCTCTTCTCTCTTACATTCATCTCTTCTCTCCTATGCTCAGCTCTACTCTCCTACGCTCGGCTCTACTCTCCTACGCTCGGCTCTACTCTCCTACGCTCGGCTCTGCTCTCCTACACTCGCTCTACTCTCCTACTCTCGGCTCTACTCTCCTACGCTTGGCTCTACTCGTCTACACTTGGCTCTACTCTCTTACACTCATCTCGGCTCTGCTCTCCTACACTCGGCTCTACTCCCCTACACTCGGCTCTACTCTCCTACACTAGGCTCTACTCTCCTACACTTAGCTCTACTCTCCTACACATGGCTCAACTCTCTTACACTCATCTCAACTCTCTTACACTCATCTCGGCTCTACTCTCCTACACTCTGCTCTACTCTCCTACACTTGGCTCTACACTTCTATGCTCGGCTCTACTCTCCCACGCTTGGCTCTTCTCTCTTACACTCATCTCTTCTCTCTTACACTCGGCTCTACTCTCCTACACTCGGCTCTACTCTCCTACACTCGGCTCTACTGTGCTACGCTTGGGTCAACTCTCTTACACTCATCTCGGCTCTACTCTCCTACACTCGGCTCTACTCTCCTACACTCGGCTCTATTCTCCTACGCTCGGCTCTATTCTCCCACGCTCGGCTCTACACTCCTACGCTCGACTCTACTCTCCTACGCTCGGCTCTACTCTCCTACACTTGACTCTACTCTCCTACACTTGGCTCTACTCTGCTACGCTTGGCTCAACTCTCTTACACTCATCTCGGCTCTACTCTCCTACACTCGGCTCTACTCTCCTACACTCGGCTCTACTCTCCTACACTCGGCTCTACTCTCCTACGCTCGGCTCTACTCTCCTACGCTCGGCTCTTCTCTCTTACACTCATCTCTTCTCTCCTACGCTCAGCTCTACTCTCCTACGCTCAGCTCTACTCTCCTACGCTCGGCTCTACTCTCCTACGCTCGGCTCTGCCCTCCTACGCTCGGCTCTGCTCTCCTACGCTCGGCTCTACTCTCCTACGCTCGGCTCTACTCTCCTACGCTCGGCTCTACTCTCCTACGCTTGGCTCTACTCTCCTACACTTGGCTTTACTCTCTTACACTCATCTCGGCTCTGCTCTCCTACACTCGGCTCTACTCCCCTACACTCGGCTCTACTCTCCTACACTTGGCTCTACTCTCCTAAACTTAGCTCTACTCTCCTACACATGGCTCAACTCTCTTACACTCATCTCAACTCTCTTACACTCATCTCGGCTCTACTCTCCTATGCTCGGCTCTACTCTCCCACGCTTGGCTCTTCTCTCTTACACTCATCTCTTCTCTCCTACTCATCTCTTCTCTACTGCACTTTGCTCCACTCTCCTACACTCGGCTCTACTCTCCTACACTCGGCTCTACTGTGCTACGCTTGGCTCAACTCTCTTACACTCATCTCGGCTCTACTCTCCTACACTCGGCTCTACTCTCCTACGCTTGGCTCTTCTCTCTTACATTCATCTCTTCTCTCCTACACTCGGCTCTACTCTCCTAAACTCGGCTCTATTCTCCTATGCTCGGCTCTATTCTCCCACGCTCGGCTCTACACTCCCACGCTCGACTCTACTCTCCTACGCTCGGCTCTACTCTCCTACACTTGGCTCTACTCTCCTACACTTGGCTCTACTCTCCTACATTTGGCTCTACTCTCCTACACTTGGCTCTACTCTCCTACACTTAGCTCTACTCTCCTACACATGGCTCAACTCTCTTACACTCATCTCAACTCTCTTACACTCATCTCGGCTCTACTCTCCTACACTCGGCTCTGCTCTCCTACACTTGGCTCTACACTCCTATGCTCGGCTCTACTCTCCCACGCTTGGCTCTTCTCTTTTACACTCATCTCTTCTCTCCTACTCATCTCTTCTCTCCTACACTCGGCTCTACTCTCCTACACTCGGCTCTACTCTCCTACACTTGGCTCTACTCTCCTACACTTGGCTCTACTCTCCTACATTTGGCTCTAGTCTCCTACACTTGGCTCTACTCTCCTACACTTAGCTCTACTCTCCTACACATGGCTCAACTCTCTTACACTCATCTCAACTCTCTTACACTCATCTCGGCTCTACTCTCCTACACTCGGCTCTGCTCTCCTACACTTGGCTCTACACTCCTATGCTCGGCTCTACTCTCCCACGCTTGGCTCTTCTCTTTTACACTCATCTCTTCTCTCCTACTCATCTCTTCTCTCCTACACTCAGCTCTCCTCTCCTACACTCGGCTCTACTGTGCTACGCTTGGCTCAACTCTCTTACACTCATCTCGGCTCTACTCTCCTACACTTGGCTCTACTCTCCTACACTTGGCTCTACTCTCCTACACTTGGCTCTACTCTCCTACATTTGGCTCTAGTCTCCTACACTTGGCTCTACTCTCCTACACTTAGCTCTACTCTCCTACACATGGCTCAACTCTCTTACACTCATCTCAACTCTCTTACACTCATCTCGGCTCTACTCTCCTACACTCGGCTCTGCTCTCCTACACTTGGCTCTACACTCCTATGCTCGGCTCTACTCTCCCACGCTTGGCTCTTCTCTTTTACACTCATCTCTTCTCTCCTACTCATCTCTTCTCTCCTACACTCAGCTCTCCTCTCCTACACTCGGCTCTACTGTGCTACGCTTGGCTCAACTCTCTTACACTCATCTCGGCTCTACTCTCCTACACTCAGCTCTACTCTCCTACGCTTGGCTCTTCTCTCTTACACTCATCTCTTCTCTCCTACACTCGGCTCTACTCTCCTACACTCGGCTCTATTCTCCCACGCTCGGCTCTACACTCCTACGCTCGACTCTACTCTCCTACGCTCGGCTCTACTCTCCTACACTTGACTCTACTCTCCTACACTTGGCTCTACTCTGCTACACTTGGCTCAACTCTCTTACACTCATCTCGGCTCTACTCTCCTACACTCAGCTCTACTCTCCTACACTCGGCTCTACTCTCCTACACTCGGCTCTACTCACCTACGCTCGGCTCTACTCTCCTACGCTCGGCTCTTCTCTCTTACACTCATCTCTTCTCTCCTACGCTCGGCTCTACTCTCCTACGCTCGGCTCTACTCTCCTACACTTGGTTCTACTCTCCTACACTTGGCTCTACTCTCTTACACTCATCCCGGCTCTGCTCTCCTACACGCGGCTCTACTCCCCTACACTCGCTCTACTCTCCTACACTTGGCTCTACTCTCCTACACTTAGCTCTACTCTCCTACACATGGCTCTACTCTCTTACACTCATCTCAACTCTCTTACACTCATCTCGGCTCTACTCTCCTATGCTCGGCTCTACTCTCCCACGCTTGGCTCTTCTCTTTTACACTCATCTCTTCTCTCCTACTCATCTCTTCTCTCCTACACTCGGCTCTACTCTCCTACACTCGGCTCTGCTCTCCTACGCTCGGCTCTACTCTCCTACGCTCGGCTCTAGTCTCCTACGCTCGGCTCTACTCTCCTACATTTGGCTCTACTCTCCTACACTTGGCTCTATTCTCCTACACTTGGCTCTACTCTCTTACACTCATCCCGGCTCTGCTCTCCTACACTCGGCTCTACTCCCCTACACTCGCTCTACTCTCCTACACTTGGCTCTACTCTCCTACACTTAGCTCTACTCTCCTACACATGGCTCAACTCTCTTACACTCATCTTAACTCTCTTACACTCATCTCGGCTCTACTCTCCTATGCTCGGCTGTACTCTCCCACGCTTGACTCTTCTCTTTTACACTCATCTCTTCTCTCCTACTCATCTCTTCTCTCCTACACTCGGCTCTACTCTCCTACACTCAGCTCTACTCTCCTACACTCGGCTTTTCTGTGCTACGCTTGGCTCAACTCTCTTACACTCATCTCGGCTCTACTCTCCTACACTCGGCTCTACTCTCCTACGCTTGGCTCTTTTCTCTTACACTCATCTCTTCTCTCCTACACTCGGCTCTACTCTCATACACTCGGCTCTACTGTGCTACGCTTGGCTCAACTCTCTTACACTCATCTCGGCTCTACTCTCCTACACTCGGCTCCACTCTCCTACGCTCGGCTCTTCTCTCTTACACTCATCTCTTCTCTCCTATGCTCAGCTCTACTCTCCTACGCTCGGGTCTACTCTCCTACGCTCGGCTCTGCTCTCCTACGCTCGGCTCTGCTCTCCTACACTTGCTCTACTCTCCTACTCTCGGCTCTACTCTCCTACGCTTGGCTCTACTCGTCTACACTTGGCTCTACTCTTACACTCATCTCGGCTCTGCTCTCCTACACTCGGCTCTACTCCCCTACACTCGGCTCTACTCTCCTACACTAGGCTCTACTCTCCTACACTTAGCTCTACTCTCCTACACATGGCTCAACTCTCTTACACTCATCTCAACTCTCTTACACTCATCTCGGCTCTACTCTCCTACACTCTGCTCTACTCTCCTACACTTGGCTCTACACTTCTATGCTCGGCTCTACTCTCCCACGCTTGGCTCTTCTCTCTTACACTCATCTCTTCTCTCCTACTCATCTCTTCTCTCTTACACTCGGCTCTACTCTCCTACACTCGGCTCTACTGTGCTACGCTTGGGTCAACTCTCTTACACTCATCTCGGCTCTACTCTCCTACACTCGGCTCTACTCTCCTACGCTTGGCTCTTCTCTCTTACACTCATCTCTTCTCTCCTACACTCGGCTCTACTCTCCTACACTCGGCTCTATTCTCCTACGCTCGGCTCTATTCTCCCACGCTCGGCTCTACACTCCTACGCTCGACTCTACTCTCCTACGCTCGGCTCTACTCTCCTACACTTGACTCTACTCTCCTACACTTGGCTCTACTCTGCTACGCTTGGCTCAACTCTCTTACACTCATCTCGGCTCTACTCTCCTACACTCGGCTCTACTCTCCTACACTCGGCTCTACTCTCCTACGCTCGGCTCTACTCTCCTACGCTCGGCTCTTCTCTCTTACACTCATCTCTTCTCTCCTACGCTCAGCTCTACTCTCCTACGCTCGGCTCTACTCTCCTACGCTCGGCTCTACTCTCCTACGCTTGGCTCTACTCTCCTACACTTGGCTCTACTCTCTTACACTCATCTCGGCTCGGCTCTGCTCTCCTACACTCGGATCTACTCCCCTACACTCGGCTCTACTCTCCTACACTTGGCTCTACTCTCCTAAACTTAGCTCTACTCTCCTACACATGGCTCAACTCTCCTACACATGGCTCAACTCTCTTACACTCATCTCGGCTCTACTCTCCTATGCTCGGCTCTACTCTCCCACGCTTGGCTCTTCTCTCTTACACTCATCTCTTCTCTCCTACTCATCTCTTCTCTACTGCACTCGGCTCTACTCTCCTACACTCGGCTCTACTGTGCTACGCTTGGCTCAACTCTCTTACACTCATCTCGGCTCTACTCTCCTACACTCGGCTCTACTCTCCTACGCTCGGCTCTACTCTCCTACGCTCGGCTCTTCTCTCTTACACTCATCTCTTCTCTCCTATGCTCAGCTCTACTCTCCTACGCTCGGCTCTACTCTCCTACGCTCGGCTCTACTCTCCTACGCTCGGCTCTGCTCTCCTACACTCGCTCTACTCTCCTACTCTCGGCTCTACTCTCCTACGCTTGGCTCTACTCGTCTACACTTGGCTCTACTCTCTTACACTCATCTCGGCTCTGCTCTCCTACACTCGGCTCTACTCCCCTACACTCGGCTCTACTCTCCTACACTAGGCTCTACTCTCCTACACTTAGCTCTACTCTCCTACACATGGCTCAACTCTCTTACACTCATCTCAACTCTCTTACACTCATCTCAGCTCTACTCTCCTACACTCTGCTCTACTCTCCTACACTTGGCTCTACACTTCTATGCTCGGCTCTACTCTCCCACGCTTGGCTCTTCTCTCTTACACTCATCTCTTCTCTCTTACACTCGGCTTTCCTTTCCTACACTCGGCTCTACTCTCCTACACTCGGCTCTACTGTGCTACGCTTGGGTCAACTCTCTTCCCCTACGCTCAGCTCTACTCTCCTACACTCGGCTCTACTCTCCTACACTCGGCTCTATTCTCCTACGCTCGGCTCTATTCTCCCACGCTCGGCTCTACACTCCTACGCTCGACTCTACTCTCCTACGCTCGGCTCTACTCTCCTACACTTGACTCTACTCTCCTACACTTGGCTCTACTCTGCTACGCTTGGCTCAACTCTCTTACACTCATCTCGGCTCTACTCTCCTACACTCGGCTCTACTCTCCTACACTCGGCTCTATTCTCCTACGCTCGGCTCTATTCTCCCACGCTCGGCTCTACACTCCTACGCTCGACTCTACTCTCCTACGCTCGGCTCTACTCTCCTACACTTGACTCTACTCTCCTACACTTGGCTCTACTCTGCTACGCTTGGCTCAACTCTCTTACACTCATCTCGGCTCTACTCTCCTACACTCGGCTCTACTCTCCTACACTCGGCTCTACTCTCCTACACTCGGCTCTACTCTCCTACGCTCGGCTCTACTCTCCTACGCTCGGCTCTTCTCTCTTACACTCATCTCTTCTCTCCTACGCTCAGCTCTACTCTCCTACGCTCAGCTCTACTCTCCTACGCTCGGCTCTACTCTCCTACGCTCGGCTCTGCCCTCCTACGCTCGGCTCTGCTCTCCTACGCTCGGCTCTACTCTCCTACGCTCGGCTCTACTCTCCTACGCTCGGCTCTACTCTCCTACGCTTGGCTCTACTCTCCTACACTTGGCTTTACTCTCTTACACTCATCTCGGCTCTGCTCTCCTACACTCGGCTCTACTCCCCTACCCTCGGCTCTACTCTCCTACACTTGGCTCTACTCTCCTAAACTTAGCTCTACTCTCCTACACATGGCTCAACTCTCTTACACTCATCTCAACTCTCTTACACTCATCTCGGCTCTACTCTCCTATGCTCGGCTCTACTCTCCCACGCTTGGCTCTTCTCTCTTACACTCATCTCTTCTCTCCTACTCATCTCTTCTCTACTGCACTTTGCTCCACTCTCCTACACTCGGCTCTACTCTCCTACACTCGGCTCTACTGTGCTACGCTTGGCTCAACTCTCTTACACTCATCTCGGCTCTACTCTCCTACACTCGGCCCTACTCTCCTACGCTTGGCTCTTCTCTCTTACATTCATCTCTTCTCTCCTACACTCGGCTCTACTCTCCTACACTCGGCTCTATTCTCCTATGCTCGGCTCTATTCTCCCACGCTCGGCTCTACACTCCCACGCTCGACTCTACTCTCCTACGCTCGGCTCTACTCTCCTACACTTGGCTCTACTCTCCTACACTTGGCTCTACTCTCCTACATTTGGCTCTACTCTCCTACACTTGGCTCTACTCTCCTACACTTAGCTCTACTCTCCTACACATGGCTCAACTCTCTTACACTCATCTCAACTCTCTTACACTCATCTCGGCTCTACTCTCCTACACTCGGCTCTGCTCTCCTACACTTGGCTCTACACTCCTATGCTCGGCTCTACTCTCCCACGCTTGGCTCTTCTCTTTTACACTCATCTCTTCTCTCCTACTCATCTCTTCTCTCCTACACTCGGCTCTACTCTCCTACACTCGGCTCTACTCTCCTACACTTGGCTCTACTCTCCTACACTTGGCTCTACTCTCCTACATTTGGCTCTAGTCTCCTACACTTGGCTCTACTCTCCTACACTTAGCTCTACTCTCCTACACATGGCTCAACTCTCTTACACTCATCTCAACTCTCTTACACTCATCTCGGCTCTACTCTCCTACACTCGGCTCTGCTCTCCTACACTTGGCTCTACACTCCTATGCTCGGCTCTACTCTCCCACGCTTGGCTCTTCTCTTTTACACTCATCTCTTCTCTCCTACTCATCTCTTCTCTCCTACACTCAGCTCTCCTCTCCTACACTCGGCTCTACTGTGCTACGCTTGGCTCAACTCTCTTACACTCATCTCGGCTCTACTCTCCTACACTCAGCTCTACTCTCCTACGCTTGGCTCTTCTCTCTTACACTCATCTCTTCTCTCCTACACTCGGCTCTACTCTCCTACACTCGGCTCTATTCTCCCACGCTCGGCTCTACACTCCTACGCTCGACTCTACTCTCCTACGCTCGGCTCTACTCTCCTACACTTGACTCTACTCTCCTACACTTGGCTCTACTCTGCTACACTTGGCTCAACTCTCTTACACTCATCTCGGCTCTACTCTCCTACACTCAGCTCTACTCTCCTACACTCGGCTCTACTCTCCTACACTCGGCTCTACTCACCTACGCTCGGCTCTACTCTCCTACGCTCGGCTCTTCTCTCTTACACTCATCTCTTCTCTCCTACGCTCGGCTCTACTCTCCTACGCTCGGCTCTACTCTCCTACACTTGGTTCTACTCTCCTACACTTGGCTCTACTCTCTTACACTCATCCCGGCTCTGCTCTCCTACACGCGGCTCTACTCCCCTACACTCGCTCTACTCTCCTACACTTGGCTCTACTCTCCTACACTTAGCTCTACTCTCCTACACATGGCTCTACTCTCTTACACTCATCTCAACTCTCTTACACTCATCTCGGCTCTACTCTCCTATGCTCGGCTCTACTCTCCCACGCTTGGCTCTTCTCTTTTACACTCATCTCTTCTCTCCTACTCATCTCTTCTCTCCTACACTCGGCTCTACTCTCCTACACTCGGCTCTGCTCTCCTACGCTCGGCTCTACTCTCCTTCGCTCGGCTCTACTCTCCTACGCTCGGCTCTACTCTCCTACATTTGGCTCTACTCTCCTACACTTGGCTCTATTCTCCTACACTTGGCTCTACTCTCTTACACTCATCCCGGCTCTGCTCTCCTACACTCGGCTCTACTCCCCTACACTCGCTCTACTCTCCTACACTTGGCTCTACTCTCCTACACTTAGCTCTACTCTCCTACACATGGCTCAACTCTCTTACACTCATCTTAACTCTCTTACACTCATCTCGGCTCTACTCTCCTATGCTCGGCTGTACTCTCCCACGCTTGACTCTTCTCTTTTACACTCATCTCTTCTCTCCTACTCATCTCTTCTCTCCTACACTCGGCTCTACTCTCCTACACTCGGCTCTACTCTCCTACACTCAGCTCTACTCTCCTACACTCGGCTTTTCTGTGCTACGCTTGGCTCAACTCTCTTACACTCATCTCGGCTCTACTCTCCTACACTCGGCTCTACTCTCCTACGCTTGGCTCTTTTCTCTTACACTCATCTCTTCTCTCCTACACTCGGCTCTACTCTCATACACTCGGCTCTACTGTGCTACGCTTGGCTCAACTCTCTTACACTCATCTCGGCTCTACTCTCCTACACTCGGCTCCACTCTCCTACGCTCGGCTCTTCTCTCTTACACTCATCTCTTCTCTCCTATGCTCAGCTCTACTCTCCTACGCTCGGCTCTACTCTCCTACGCTCGGCTCTGCTCTCCTACGCTCGGCTCTGCTCTCCTACGCTCGGCTCTGCTCTCCTACACTTGCTCTACTCTCCTACTCTCGGCTCTACTCTCCTACGCTTGGCTCTACTCGTCTACACTTGGCTCTACTCTTACACTCATCTCGGCTCTGCTCTCCTACACTCGGCTCTACTCCCCTACACTCGGCTCTACTCTCCTACACTAGGCTCTACTCTCCTACACTTAGCTCTACTCTCCTACACATGGCTCAACTCTCTTACACTCATCTCAACTCTCTTACACTCATCTCGGCTCTACTCTCCTACACTCTGCTCTACTCTCCTACACTTGGCTCTACACTTCTATGCTCGGCTCTACTCTCCCACGCTTGGCTCTTCTCTCTTACACTCATCTCTTCTCTCCTACTCATCTCTTCTCTCTTACACTCGGCTCTACTCTCCTACACTCGGCTCTACTGTGCTACGCTTGGGTCAACTCTCTTACACTCATCTCGGCTCTACTCTCCTACACTCGGCTCTACTCTCCTACGCTTGGCTCTTCTCTCTTACACTCATCTCTTCTCTCCTACACTCGGCTCTACTCTCCTACACTCGGCTCTATTCTCCTACGCTCGGCTCTATTCTCCCACGCTCGGCTCTACACTCCTACGCTCGACTCTACTCTCCTACGCTCGGCTCTACTCTCCTACACTTGACTCTACTCTCCTACACTTGGCTCTACTCTGCTACGCTTGGCTCAACTCTCTTACACTCATCTCGGCTCTACTCTCCTACACTCGGCTCTACTCTCCTACACTCGGCTCTACTCTCCTACGCTCGGCTCTACTCTCCTACGCTCGGCTCTTCTCTCTTACACTCATCTCTTCTCTCCTACTCTCAGCTCTACTCTCCTACGCTCGGCTCTACTCTCCTACGCTCGGCTCTACTCTCCTACGCTTGGCTCTACTCTCCTACACTTGGCTCTACTCTCTTACACTCATCTCGGCTCGGCTCTGCTCTCCTACACTCGGCTCTACTCCCCTACACTCGGCTCTACTCTCCTACACTTGGCTCTACTCTCCTAAACTTAGCTCTACTCTCCTACACATGGCTCAACTCTCCTACACATGGCTCAACTCTCTTACACTCATCTCGGCTCTACTCTCCTATGCTCGGCTCTACTCTCCCACGCTTGGCTCTTCTCTCTTACACTCATCTCTTCTCTCCTACTCATCTCTTCTCTACTGCACTCGGCTCTACTCTCCTACACTCGGCTCTACTCTCCTATGCTTGGCTCTTCTCTCTTACACTCATCTCTTCTCTCCTACACTCGGCTCTACTCTCCTACACTCGGCTCTATTCTCCTATGCTCGGCTCTATTCTCCCACGCTCGGCTCTACACTCCCACGCTCGACTCTACTCTCCTACGCTCGGCTCTACTCTCCTACACTTGGCTCTACTCTCCTACACTTGGCTCTACTCTCCTACATTTGGCTCTACTCTCCTACACTTGGCTCTACTCTCCTACACTTAGCTCTACTCTCCTACACATGGCTCAACTCTCTTACACTCATCTCAACTCTCTTACACTCATCTTGGCTCTACTCTCCTACACTCGGCTCTACTCTCCTACACTTGGCTCTACTCTCCTACGCTCGGCTCTACTCTTCCACGCTTGGCTCTTCTCTCTTACACTCATCTCTTCTCTCCTACTCTCGGCTCTACTCTCCTACACTCGGCTCTACTCTCCTACGCTCGGCTCTGCTCTCCTACGCTCGGCTCTGCTCTCCTACACTCGGCTCTACTCTCCTACGCTCGGCTCTACTCTCCTACACTTGGCTCTACTCTCTTACACTCATCTCGGCTCTGCTCTCCTACATTCGGCTCTACTCCCCTACACTCGGCTCTACTCTCCTACACTCGGCTCTGCTCTCCTACACTCGGCTCTACACTCCTATGCTCGGCTCTACTCTCCCACGCTTGGCTCTTCTCTTTTACACTCATCTCTTCTCTCCTACTCATCTCTTCTCTCCTACACTCGGCTCTACTCTCCTACACTCGGCTCTACTCTCCTACACTCGGCTCTACTGTGCTACGCTTGGCTCAACTCTCTTACACTCATCTCGGCTCTACTCTCCTACACTCGGCTCTACTCTCCTACGCTCGGCTCTATTCTCTTACACTCATCTCTTCTCTCCTACGCTCAGCTCTACTCTCCTACGCTCAGCTCTACTCTCCTACGCTCAGCTCTACTCTCCTACGCTCTGCTCTACTCTCCTACGCTCGGCTCTGCTCTCCTACACTCGGCTCTGCTCTCCTACGCTCGGCTCTACTCCCCTACGCTCGGCTCTACTCTCCTACGCTCGGCTCTACTCTCCTACACTTGGCTCTACTCTCCTAACTTGGCTCTACTCTCTTACACTCATCCCGACTCTGCTCTCCTATACTCGGCTCTACTCCCCTACACTCGCTCTACTCTCCTACACTTGGCTCTACTCTCCTACACTTAGCTCTACTCTCCTACACATGGCTCAACTCTCTTACACTCATCTCAACTCTCTTACACTCATCTCGGCTCTACTCTCCCACGCTTGGCTCTTCTCTTTTATACTCATCTCTTCTCTCCTACTCATCTCTTCTCTCCTACACTCGGCTCTACTCTCCTACACTCGGCTCTACTCTCCTACACTCGGCTCTACTGTGCTACGCTTGGCTCAACTCTCTTACACTCATCTCGGCTCTACTCTCCTACACTCGGCTCTACTCTCCTACGCTTGGCTCTTCTCTCTTACACTCATCTCTTCTCTCCTACACTCGGCTCTACTCTCCTACACTCGGCTCTTCTCCTACGCTCGGCTCTATTTTCCCACGCTTGGCTCTACACTCCTACGCTCGACTCTACTCTCCTACGCTCGGCTCTACTCTCCTACACTTGACTCTACTCTCCTACACTTGGCTCTACTCTGCTACGCTTGGCTCAACTCCCTTACACTCATCTCGGCGCTACTCTCCTACACTCAGCTCTACTCTCCTACACTCGGCTCTACTCTCCTACACTCGGCTCTACTCTCCTACGCTCGGCTCTACTCTCCTACGCTCGGCTCTACTCTCCTACGCTCGGCTCTGCTCTCGTACACTCGGCTCTACTCTCCTACGCTCGGCTCTATTCTCCTACACTTGACTCTACTCTCCTACACTTGGCTCTACTCTGCTACGCTTGGCTCAACTCTCTTACACTCATCTCGGCTCTACTCTCCTACACTCAGCTCTACTCTCCTACACTCAGCTCTACTCTCCTACACTCGGCTCTACTCTCCTACGCTCGGCTCTACTCTCCTACGCTCGGCTCTACTCTCCTACGCTCGGCTCTACTCTCCTACGCTCGGCTCTTCTCTCTTACACTCATCTCTTCTCTCCTACGCTCAGCTCTACTCTCCTACGCTCGGCTCTACTCTCCTACGCTCGGCTCTACTCTCCTACGCTCGGCTCTGCTCTCCTACGCTCGGCTCTGCTCTCCTACGCTCGGATCTACTCTCCTACGCTCGGCTCTACTCTCCTACGCTCGACTCTACTCTCCTACACTTGGCTCTACTCTGTTACACTCATCTCGGCTCTGCTCTCCTACACTCGGCTCTGCTCTCCTACACTCGGCTCTACTCCCCTACACTCGCTCTACTCTCCTACACTTGGCTCTACTCTCCTACACTTAGCTCTACTCTCCTACACATGGCTCAACTCTCTTACACTCATCTCAACTCTCTTACACTCATCTCGGCTCTACTCTCCTACACTCGGCTCTACTCTCCTACGCTTGGCTCTTCTCTCTTACACTCATCTCTTCTCTCCTACACTCGGCTCTTCTCCTACGCTCGGCTCTACTCTCCTACGCTCGGCTCTACTCTCCTACGCTCGGCTCTACTCTCCTACGCTCGGCTCTTCTCTCTTACACTCATCTCTTCTCTCCTACGCTCAGCTCTACTCTCCTACGCTCAGCTCTACTCTCCTACGCTCGGCTCTACTCTCCTACGCTCGGCTCTGCTCTCCTACGCTCGGCTCTGCTCTCCTACGCTCGGATCTACTCTCCTACGCTCGGCTCTACTCTCCTACGCTCGGCTCTACTCTCCTACACTTGGCTCTACTCTGTTACACTCATCTCGGCTCTGCTCTCCTACACTCGGCTCTGCTCTCCTACACTCGGCTCTACTCCCCTACACTCGCTCTACTCTCCTACACTTGGCTCTACTCTCCTACACTTAGCTCTACTCTCCTACACATGGCTCAACTCTCTTACACTCATCTCAACTCTCTTACACTCATCTCGGCTCTACTCTCCTACACTCGGCTCTACTCTCCTACGCTTGGCTCTTCTCTCTTACACTCATCTCTTCTCTCCTACACTCGGCTCTTCTCCTACGCTCGGCTCTATTCTCCCACGCTTGGCTCTACACTCCTACGCTCGACTCTACTCTCCTACGCTCGGCTCTACTCTCCTACACTTGACTCTACTCTCCTACACTTGGCTCTACTCTGCTACGCTTGGCTCAACTCCCTTACACTCATCTCGGCGCTACTCTCCTACACTCAGCTCTACTCTCCTACACTCGGCTCTACTCTCCTACACTCGGCTCTACTCTCCTACACTCGGCTCTACTCTCCTACGCTCGGCTCTACTCTCCTACGCTCGGCTCTACTCTCCTACGCTCGGCTCTGCTCTCCTACGCTCGGCTCTGCTCTCCTACGCTCGGCTCTGCTCTCGTACACTCGGCTCTACTCTCCTACGCTCGGCTCTATTCTCCTACACTTGACTCTACTCTCCTACACTTGGCTCTACTCTGCTACGTTTGGCTCAACTCTCTTACACTCATCTCGGCTCTACTCTCCTACACTCAGCTCTACTCTCCTACACTCGGCTCTACTCTCCTACACTCGGCTCTACTCTCCTACACTCGGCTCTACTCTCCTACGCTCGGCTCTACTCTCCTACGCTCGGCTCTACTCTCCTACGCTCGGCTCTTCTCTCTTACACTCATCTCTTCTCTCCTACGCTCAGCTCTACTCTCCTACGCTCAGCTCTACTCTCCTACGCTCGGCTCTACTCTCCTACGCTCGGCTCTGCTCTCCTACGCTCGGCTCTGCTCTCCTACGCTCGGCTCTACTCTCCTACGCTCGGCTCTACTCTCCTACGCTCGGCTCTACTCTCCTACACTTGGCTCTACTCTGTTACACTCATCTCGGCTCTGCTCTCCTACACTCGGCTCTGCTCTCCTACGCTCGGCTCTGCTCTCCTACGCTCGGCTCTGCTCTCCTACACTCGCTCTACTCTCCTACTCTCGGCTCTACTTTCCTACGCTTGGCTCTACTCGTCTACACTTGGCTCTACTCTCTTACACTCATCTCGGCTCTGCTCTCCTACACTCGGCTCTACTCCCCTACACTCGGCTCTACTCTCCTACACTTAGCTCTACTCTCCTACACATGGCTCAACTCTCTTACACTCATCTCAACTCTCTTACACTCATCTCGGCTCTACTCTCCTACACTCTGCTCTACTCTCCTACACTTGGCTCTACACTTCTATGCTCGGCTCTACTCTCCCACGCTTGGCTCTTCTCTCTTACACTCATCTCTTCTCTCCTACTCATCTCTTCTCTCTTACACTCGGCTCTACTCTCCTACACTCGGCTCTACTCTCCTACACTCGGCTCTACTGTGCTACGCTTGGGTCAACTCTCTTACACTCATCTCGGCTCTACTCTCCTACACTCGGCTCTACTCTCCTACGCTAGGCTCTTCTCTCTTACACTTATCTCTTCTCTCCTACTCTCGGCTCTACTCTCCTACACTCGGCTCTATTCTCCTACGCTCGGCTCTATTCTCCCACGCTCAGCTCTACACTCCTACGCCCGACTCTACTCTCCTACGCTCGGCTCTACTCTCCTACACTTGGCTCTACTCTTCTACGCTTGGCTCAGCTCTCTTACACTCATCTCGGCTCTACTCTCCCACACTCGGCTCTACTCTCCTACACTCGGCTCTACTCTCCTACACTCGGCTCTACTCTCCTACACTCGACTCTACTCTCCTACGCTTGGCTCTACTCTCCTACGCTCGGCTCTTCTCTCCTACACTCATCTCTTCTCTCCTACGCTCAGCTCTACTCTCCTACGCTCGGCTCTGCTCTCCTACGCTCGGCTCTACTCTCCTACGCTCGGCTCTACTCTCCTACGCTCGGCTCTACTCTCCTACGCTTGGCTCTACTCTCCTACACTTGGCTCTACTCTCTTACACTCATCTCGGCTCTGCTCTCCTACACTCGGCTCTACTCCCCTACACTCGGCTCTACTCTCCTACACTTGGCTCTACTCTCCTAAACTTAGCTCTACTCTCCTACACATGGCTCAACTCTCTTACACTCATCTCAACTCTCTTACACTCATCTCGGCTCTACTCTCCTATGCTCGGCTCTACTCTCCCACGCTTGGCTCTCCTCTCTTACACTCATCTCTTCTCTCCTACTCATCTCTTCTCTACTGCACTCGGCTCTACTCTCCTACACTCGGCTCTACTCTCCTACACTCGGCTCTACTGTGCTACGCTTGGCTCAACTCTCTTACACTCATCTCGGCTCTACTCTCCTACACTCGGCTCTACTCTCCTACGCTTGGCTCTTCTCTCTTACACTCATCTCTTCTCTCCTACACTTGGCTCTACTCTCCTACACTCGGCTCTATTCTCCTATGCTCGGCTCTATTCTCCCATGCTCGGCTCTACACTCCCACGCTCGACTCTACTCTCCTACGCTCGGCTCTACTCTCCTACACTTGGCTCTACTCTCCTACACTTGGCTCTACTCTCCTACACTTGGCTCTACTCTCCTACACTTAGCTCTACTCTCCTACACATGGCTCAACTCTCTTACACTCATCTCAACTCTCTTACACTCATCTCGGCTCTACTCTCCTACACTCGGCTCTACTCTCCTACACTTGGCTCTACTCTCCTACGCTCGGCTCTACTCTTCCACGCTTGGCTCTTCTCTCTTACACTCATCTCTTCTCTCCTACACTTGGCTCTACTCTCCTACACTCGGCTCTACTCTCCTACGCTCGGCTCTGCTCTCCTACGCTCGGCTCTGCTCTCCTACACTCGGCTCTACTCTCCTACACTTGGCTCTACACTCCTATGCTCGGCTCTACTCTCCCACGCTTGGCTCTTCTCTTTTACACTCATCTGTTCTCTCCTACTCATCTCTGCTCTCCTACACTCGGCTCTACTCTCCTACACTCGGCTCTACTCTCCTACACTCGGCTCTACTGTGCTACGCTTGGCTCAACTCTCTTACACTCATCTCGGCTCTGCTCTCCTACACTCGGCTCTACTCTCCTACGCTCGGCTCTACTCTCCTACACTTGGCTCTACTCTCTTACACTCATCTCAACTCTCTTACACTCATCTCGGCTCTACTCTCCTACACTCGGCTCTGCTCTCCTACACTTGGCTCTACACTCCTATGCTCGGCTCTACTCTCCCATGCTTGGCTCTTCTCTTTTACACTCATCTCTTCTCTCCTACTCATCTCTTCTCTCCTACACTCGGCTCTACTCTCCTACACTCGGCTCTACTCTCCTACACTCGGCTCTACTGTGCTACGCTTGGGTCAACTCTCTTACACTCATCTCGGCTCTACTCTCCTACACTCGGCTCTACTCTCCTACGCTCGGCTCTTCTCTCTTACACTCATCTCTTCTCTCCTACGCTCAGCTCTACTCTCCTACGCTCAGCTCTACTCTCCTACGCTCGGCTCTACTCTCCTACGCTCGGCTCTGCTCTCCTACACACGGCTCTACTCTCCTACGCTCAGCTCTACTCTCCTACACTTGGCTCTACTCTCCTACACTTGGCTCTACTCTCTTACACTCATCCCGGCTCTGCTCTCCTACACTCGGCTCTACTCCCCTACACTCGCTCTACTCTCCTACACTTGGCTCTACTCTCCTACACTTAGCTCTACTCTCCTACACATGGCTCAACTCTCTTACACTCATCTCAACTCTCTTACACTCATCTCGGCTCTACTCTCCTATGCTCGGCTCTACTCTCCCACGCTTGGCTCTTCTCTTTTACACTCATCTCGTCTCTCCTACACTTGGCTCTACTCTCCCACACTCGGCTCTACTCTCCTACGCTCGGCTCTGCTCTCCTATGCTCGGCTCTGCTCTCCTACACTCGGCTCTACTCTCCTACGCTCGGCTCTACTCTCCTACACTTGGCTCTACTCTCCTACACTTGGCTCTACTCTCTTACACTCATATCAACTCTCTTACACTCATCTCGACTCTACTCTCCTTCACTCGGCTCTGCTCTCCTACACTTGGCTCTACACTCCTATGCTCGGCTCTACTCTCCCACGCTTGGCTCTTCTCTTTTACACTCATCTGTTCTCTCCTACTCATCTCTGCTCTCCTACACTCGGCTCTACTCTCCTACACTCGGCTCTACTCTCCTACACTCGGCTCTACTTTGCTACGCTTGGCTCTACTCTCTTACACTCATCTCGACTCTACTCTCCTACACTCGGCTCTACTCTCCTACGCTCGGCTCTTCTCTCTTACACTCATCTCTTCTCTCCTACGCTCAGCTCTACTCTCCTACGCTCAGCTCTACTCTCCTACGCTCGGCTCTACTCTCCTACGCTCGGCTCTGCTCTCCTACACTCGGCTCTGCTCTCCTACGCTCGGCTCTACTCTCCTACGCTCGGCTCTACTCTCCTACGCTCGGCTCTACTCTCCTACACTTGGCTCTACTCTCCTACACTTGGCTCTACTCTCTTACACTCATCCCGGCTCTGCTCTCCTACACTCGGCTCTACTCCCCTACACTCGCTCTACTCTCCTACACTTGGCTCTACTCTCCTACACTTAGCTCTACTCTCCTACACATGGCTCAACTCTCTTACACTCATCTCAACTCTCTTACACTCATCTCGGCTCTACTCTCCTATGCTCGGCTCTACTCTCCCACGCTTGGCTCTTCTCTTTTACACTCATCTCTTCTCTCCTACTCATCTCTTCTCTCCTACACTCGGCTCTACTCTCCTACACTCGGCTCTACTCTCCTACACTCGGCTCTACTGTGCTACGCTTGGGTCAACTCTCTTACACTCATCTCGGCTCTACTCTCCT
The DNA here is from genome assembly GCA_027917425.1 of Gastrophryne carolinensis. Lineage (NCBI taxonomy): Eukaryota > Metazoa > Chordata > Amphibia > Anura > Microhylidae > Gastrophryne > Gastrophryne carolinensis. The sequence continues at coordinate 489,148,744 of CM051237.1, read as the reverse complement.
ACACTCGGCTCTACTCTCCTACGCTTGGCTCTTCTCTCTTACACTCATCTCTTCTCTCCTACACTCGGCTCTACTCTCCTACACTCGGCTCTATTCTCCTACGCTCAGCTCTATTCTCCCACGCTCGGCTCTACACTCCTACGCTCGACTCTACTCTCCTACGCTCGGCTCTACTATCCTACACTTGACTCTACTCTCCTACACTTGGCTCTACTCTGCTACGCTTGGCTCAACTCTCTTACACTCATCTCGGCTCTACTCTCCTACACTCGGCTCTACTCTCCTACACTCGGCTCTACTCTCCTACACTCGGCTCTACTCTCCTACGCTCGGCTCTACTCTCCTATGCTCGGCTCTTCTCTCTTACACTCATCTTTTCTCTCATACGCTCAGCTCTACTCTCCTACACTTGGCTCTACTCTCCTACACTTGGCTCTACTCTCTTACACTCATCTCGGCTCTGCTCTCCTACACTCGGCTCTACTCCCCTACACTCGGCTCTACTCTCCTACACTAGGCTCTACTCTCCTACACTTAGCTCTACTCTCCTACACATGGTTCAACTCTCTTACACTCATCTCTTCTCTCCTACTCTCGGCTCTACTCTCCTACACTGGGCTCTACTCTCCTACGTTCGGCTCTGCTCTCCTACGCTCGGCTCTGCTCTCCTACACTCGGCTCTACTCTCCTACGCTCGGCTCTACTCTCCTACACTTGGCTCTACTCTCCTACACTTGGCTCTACTCTCTTACACTCATCTCGGCTCTACTCTCCTACACTCGGCTCTACTCTCCTACGCTCGGCTCTACTCTTCCACGCTTGGCTCTTCTCTCTTACACTCATCTCTTCTCTCCTACTCTCGGCTCTACTCTCCTACACTGGGCTCTACTCTCCTACGTTCGGCTCTGCTCTCCTACGCTCGGCTCTGCTCTCCTACACTCGGCTCTACTCTCCTACGCTCGGCTCTACTCTCCTACACTTGGCTCTACTCTCCTACACTTGGCTCTACTCTCTTACACTCATCTCGGCTCTGCTCTCCTACACTCGGCTCTACTCCCCTACACTCGGCTCTACTCTCCTACACTAGGCTCTACTCTCCTACACTTAGCTCTACTCTCCTACACATGGTTCAACTCTCTTACACTCATCTCAACTCTCCTACACTCATCTCGGCTCTACTCTCCTACACTCGGCTCTGCTCTCCTACACTTGGCTCTACACTCCTATGCTCGGCTCTACTCTCCCACGCTTGGCTCTTCTCTTTTACACTCATCTCTTCTCTCCTACTCATCTCTTCTCTCCTACATTTGGCTCTACTCTCCTACACTCGGCTCTACTCACCTACACTCGGCTCTACTGTGCTACGCTTGGCTCAACTCTCTTACACTCATCTCGGTTCTACTCTCCTACACTCGGCTCTACTCTCCTACGCTTGGCTCTTCTCTCTTACACTCATCTCTTCTCTCCTACACTCGGCTCTACTCTCCTACACTCGGCTCTATTATCCTACGCTCGGCTCTATTCTCCCACGCTCGGCTCTAAACTCCTACGCTCGACTCTACTCTCCTACGCTCGGCTCTACTCTCCTACACTTGACTCTACTCTCCTACACTTGGCTCTACTCTGCTACGCTTGGCTCAACTCTCTTACACTCATCTCGGCTCTACTCTCCTACACTCAGCTCTACTCTCCTACACTCGGCTCTACTCTCCTACACTCGGCTCTACTCTCCTACACTTGGCTCTACTCTCCTACACTCGGCTCTACTCTCCTACGCTCGGCTCTACTCTCCTAAGCTCGGCTCTTCTCTCTTACACTCATCTCTTCTCTCCTACGCTCAGCTCTACTCTCCTACGCTCGGCTCTACTCTCCTACGCTCGGCTCTACTCTCCTACACTTGGCTCTACTCTCCTACACTTGGCTCTACTCTCTTACACTCATCCCGGCTCTGCTCTCCTACACTCGGCTCTACTCCCCTACACTCACTCTACTCTCCTACACTTGGCTCTACTCTCCTACACTTAGCTCTACTCTCCTACACATGGATCAACTCTCTTACACTCATCTCAACTCTCTTACACTCATCTCGGCTCTACTCTCCTATGCTCGGCTGTACTCTCCCATGCTTGGCTCTTCTCTTTTACACTCATCTCTTCTCTCCTACTCATCTCTTCTCTCCTACACTCGGCTCTACTCTCCTACACTCAGCTCTGCTCTCCTACGCTCGGCTCTACTCTCCTACGCTCGGCTCTACTCTCCTACGCTCGGCTCTACTCTCCTACACTTGGCTCTACTCTCCTACACTTGGCTCTACTCTCCTACACTTGGCTTTTCTGTGCTACGCTTGGCTCAACTCTCTTACACTCATCTCGGCTCTACTCTCCTAATCTCGGCTCTACTCTCCTACGCTTGGCTCTTTTCTCTTACACTCATCTCTTCTCTCCTACACTCGGCTCTACTCTCATACACTCGGCTCTACTGTGCTACGCTTGGCTCAACTCTCTTACACTCATCTCGGCTCTACTCTCCTACACTCGGCTCTACTCTCCTACGCTCGGCTCTACTCTCCTACGCTCGGCTCTTCTCTCTTACACTCATCTCTTCTCTCCTATGCTCAGCTCTACTCTCCTACGCTCGGCTCTACTCTCCTACGCTCGGCTCTACTCTCCTACGCTCGGCTCTGCTCTCCTACACTCGCTCTACTCTCCTACTCTCGGCTCTACTCTCCTACGCTTGGCTCTACTCGTCTACACTTGGCTCTACTCTCTTACACTCATCTCGGCTCTGCTCTCCTACACTCGGCTCTACTCCCCTACACTCGGCTCTACTCTCCTACACTAGGCTCTACTCTCCTACACATGGCTCAACTCTCTTACACTCATCTCAACTCTCTTACACTCATCTTGGCTCTACTCTCCTACACTCTGCTCTACTCTCCTACACTTGGCTCTACACTTCTATGCTCGGCTCTACTCTCCCACGCTTGGCTCTTCTCTCTTACACTCATCTCTTCTCTCTTACACTCGGCTCTACTCTCCTACACTCGGCTCTACTGTGCTACGCTTGGGTCAACTCTCTTACACTCATCTCGGCTCTACTCTCCTACACTCGGCTCTACTCTCCTACGCTTGGCTCTTCTCTCTTAAACTCATCTCTTCTCTCCTACACTCGGCTCTACTCTCCTACACTCGGCTCTACACTCCTACGCTCGACTCTACTCTCCTACGCTCGGCTCTACTCTCCTACACTTGACTCTACTCTCCTACACTTGGCTCTACTCTGCTACGCTTGGCTCAACTCTCTTACACTCATCTCGGCTCTACTCTCCTACACTCGGCTCTACTCTCCTACACTCATCTCTTCTCTCCTACACTCAGCTCTACTCTCCTACGCTCAGCTCTACTCTCCTACGCTCGGCTCTACTCTCCTACGCTCGGCTCTGCTCTCCTACGCTCGGCTCTGCTCTCCTACGCTCGGCTCTACTCTCCTACGCTCGGCTCTACTCTCCTACGCTCGGCTCTACTCTCCTACGCTTGGCTCTACTCTCCTACACTTGGCTCTACTCTCTTACACTCATCCCGGCTCTGCTCTCCTACACTCGGCTCTACTCCCCTACACTCGCTCTACTCTCCTACACTTGGCTCTACTCTCCTACACTTAGCTCTACTCTCCTACACATGGCTCAACTCTCTTACACTCATCTCAACTCTCTTACACTCATCTCGGCTCTACTCTCCTATGCTCGGCTCTACTCTCCCACGCTTGGCTCTTCTCTTTTACACTCATCTCTTCTCTCCTACTCATCTCTTCTCTCCTACACTCGGCTCTACTCTCCTACACTCGGCTCTACTCTCCTACACTCGGCTCTACTGTGCTACGCTTGGGTCAACTCTCTTACACTCATCTCGGCTCTACTCTCCTACACTCGGCTCTACTCTCCTACGCTTGGCTCTTCTCTCTTACACTCATCTCTTCTCTCCTACACTCGGCTCTACTCTCCTACACTCGGCTCTATTCTCCTACGCTCAGCTCTATTCTCCCACGCTCGGCTCTACACTCCTACGCTCGACTCTACTCTCCTACGCTCGGCTCTACTATCCTACACTTGACTCTACTCTCCTACACTTGGCTCTACTCTGCTACGCTTGGCTCAACTCTCTTACACTCATCTCGGCTCTACTCTCCTACACTCGGCTCTACTCTCCTACACTCGGCTCTACTCTCCTACACTCGGCTCTACTCTCCTACGCTCGGCTCTACTCTCCTATGCTCGGCTCTTCTCTCTTACACTCATCTTTTCTCTCATACGCTCAGCTCTACTCTCCTACACTTGGCTCTACTCTCCTACACTTGGCTCTACTCTCTTACACTCATCTCGGCTCTGCTCTCCTACACTCGGCTCTACTCCCCTACACTCGGCTCTACTCTCCTACACTAGGCTCTACTCTCCTACACTTAGCTCTACTCTCCTACACATGGTTCAACTCTCTTACACTCATCTCTTCTCTCCTACTCTCGGCTCTACTCTCCTACACTGGGCTCTACTCTCCTACGTTCGGCTCTGCTCTCCTACGCTCGGCTCTGCTCTCCTACACTCGGCTCTACTCTCCTACGCTCGGCTCTACTCTCCTACACTTGGCTCTACTCTCCTACACTTGGCTCTACTCTCTTACACTCATCTCGGCTCTACTCTCCTACACTCGGCTCTACTCTCCTACGCTCGGCTCTACTCTTCCACGCTTGGCTCTTCTCTCTTACACTCATCTCTTCTCTCCTACTCTCGGCTCTACTCTCCTACACTGGGCTCTACTCTCCTACGTTCGGCTCTGCTCTCCTACGCTCGGCTCTGCTCTCCTACACTCGGCTCTACTCTCCTACGCTCGGCTCTACTCTCCTACACTTGGCTCTACTCTCCTACACTTGGCTCTACTCTCTTACACTCATCTCGGCTCTGCTCTCCTACACTCGGCTCTACTCCCCTACACTCGGCTCTACTCTCCTACACTAGGCTCTACTCTCCTACACTTAGCTCTACTCTCCTACACATGGTTCAACTCTCTTACACTCATCTCAACTCTCCTACACTCATCTCGGCTCTACTCTCCTACACTCGGCTCTGCTCTCCTACACTTGGCTCTACACTCCTATGCTCGGCTCTACTCTCCCACGCTTGGCTCTTCTCTTTTACACTCATCTCTTCTCTCCTACTCATCTCTTCTCTCCTACATTTGGCTCTACTCTCCTACACTCGGCTCTACTCACCTACACTCGGCTCTACTGTGCTACGCTTGGCTCAACTCTCTTACACTCATCTCGGTTCTACTCTCCTACACTCGGCTCTACTCTCCTACGCTTGGCTCTTCTCTCTTACACTCATCTCTTCTCTCCTACACTCGGCTCTACTCTCCTACACTCGGCTCTATTATCCTACGCTCGGCTCTATTCTCCCACGCTCGGCTCTAAACTCCTACGCTCGACTCTACTCTCCTACGCTCGGCTCTACTCTCCTACACTTGACTCTACTCTCCTACACTTGGCTCTACTCTGCTACGCTTGGCTCAACTCTCTTACACTCATCTCGGCTCTACTCTCCTACACTCAGCTCTACTCTCCTACACTCGGCTCTACTCTCCTACACTCGGCTCTACTCTCCTACACTTGGCTCTACTCTCCTACACTCGGCTCTACTCTCCTACGCTCGGCTCTACTCTCCTAAGCTCGGCTCTTCTCTCTTACACTCATCTCTTCTCTCCTACGCTCAGCTCTACTCTCCTACGCTCGGCTCTACTCTCCTACGCTCGGCTCTACTCTCCTACACTTGGCTCTACTCTCCTACACTTGGCTCTACTCTCTTACACTCATCCCGGCTCTGCTCTCCTACACTCGGCTCTACTCCCCTACACTCACTCTACTCTCCTACACTTGGCTCTACTCTCCTACACTTAGCTCTACTCTCCTACACATGGATCAACTCTCTTACACTCATCTCAACTCTCTTACACTCATCTCGGCTCTACTCTCCTATGCTCGGCTGTACTCTCCCATGCTTGGCTCTTCTCTTTTACACTCATCTCTTCTCTCCTACTCATCTCTTCTCTCCTACACTCGGCTCTACTCTCCTACACTCAGCTCTGCTCTCCTACGCTCGGCTCTACTCTCCTACGCTCGGCTCTACTCTCCTACGCTCGGCTCTACTCTCCTACACTTGGCTCTACTCTCCTACACTTGGCTCTACTCTCCTACACTTGGCTTTTCTGTGCTACGCTTGGCTCAACTCTCTTACACTCATCTCGGCTCTACTCTCCTAATCTCGGCTCTACTCTCCTACGCTTGGCTCTTTTCTCTTACACTCATCTCTTCTCTCCTACACTCGGCTCTACTCTCATACACTCGGCTCTACTGTGCTACGCTTGGCTCAACTCTCTTACACTCATCTCGGCTCTACTCTCCTACACTCGGCTCTACTCTCCTACGCTCGGCTCTACTCTCCTACGCTCGGCTCTTCTCTCTTACACTCATCTCTTCTCTCCTATGCTCAGCTCTACTCTCCTACGCTCGGCTCTACTCTCCTACGCTCGGCTCTACTCTCCTACGCTCGGCTCTGCTCTCCTACACTCGCTCTACTCTCCTACTCTCGGCTCTACTCTCCTACGCTTGGCTCTACTCGTCTACACTTGGCTCTACTCTCTTACACTCATCTCGGCTCTGCTCTCCTACACTCGGCTCTACTCCCCTACACTCGGCTCTACTCTCCTACACTAGGCTCTACTCTCCTACACATGGCTCAACTCTCTTACACTCATCTCAACTCTCTTACACTCATCTTGGCTCTACTCTCCTACACTCTGCTCTACTCTCCTACACTTGGCTCTACACTTCTATGCTCGGCTCTACTCTCCCACGCTTGGCTCTTCTCTCTTACACTCATCTCTTCTCTCTTACACTCGGCTCTACTCTCCTACACTCGGCTCTACTGTGCTACGCTTGGGTCAACTCTCTTACACTCATCTCGGCTCTACTCTCCTACACTCGGCTCTACTCTCCTACGCTTGGCTCTTCTCTCTTAAACTCATCTCTTCTCTCCTACACTCGGCTCTACTCTCCTACACTCGGCTCTACACTCCTACGCTCGACTCTACTCTCCTACGCTCTGCTCTACTCTCCTACACTTGACTCTACTCTCCTACACTTGGCTCTACTCTGCTACGCTTGGCTCAACTCTCTTACACTCATCTCGGCTCTACTCTCCTACACTCGGCTCTACTCTCCTACACTCATCTCTTCTCTCCTACACTCAGCTCTACTCTCCTACGCTCAGCTCTACTCTCCTACGCTCGGCTCTACTCTCCTACGCTCGGCTCTGCTCTCCTACGCTCGGCTCTGCTCTCCTACGCTCGGCTCTACTCTCCTACGCTCGGCTCTACTCTCCTACGCTCGGCTCTACTCTCCTACGCTTGGCTCTACTCTCCTACACTTGGCTCTACTCTCTTACACTCATCTCGGCTCTGCTCTCCTACACTCGGCTCTACTCCCCTACACTCGGCTCTACTCTCCTACACTTGGCTCTACTCTCCTAAACTTAGCTCTACTCTCCTACACATGGCTCAATTCTCTTACACTCATCTCAACTCTCTTACACTCATCTCGGCTCTACTCTCCTATGCTCGGCTCTACTCTCCCACGCTTGGCTCTTCTCTCTTACACTCATCTCTTCTCTCCTACTCATCTCTTCTCTACTGCACTCGGCTCCACTCTCCTACACTCGGCTCTACTGTGCTACGCTTGGCTCAACTCTCTTACACTCATCTCGGGTCTACTCTCCTACACTCGGCTCTACTCTCCTACGCTTGGCTCTTCTCTCTTACATTCATCTCTTCTCTCCTACACTCGGCTCTACTCTCCTACACTCGGCTCTATTCTCCTATGCTCGGCTCTATTCTCCCACGCTCGGCTCTACACTCCCACGCTCGACTCTACTCTCCTACGCTCGGCTCTACTCTCCTACACTTGGCTCTACTCTCCTACACTTGGCTCTACTCTCCTACATTTGGCTCTACTCTCCTACACTTGGCTCTACTCTCCTACACTTAGCTCTACTCTCCTACACATGGCTCAACTCTCTTACACTCATCTCAACTCTCTTACACTCATCTCGGCTCTACTCTCCTACACTCGGCTCTGCTCTCCTACACTTGGCTCTACACTCCTATGCTCGGCTCTACTCTCCCACGCTTGGCTCTTCTCTTTTTCACTCATCTCTTCTCTCCTACTCATCTCTTCTCTCCTACACTCGGCTCCACTCTCCTACACTCGGCTCTACTCTCCTACACTTGGCTCTACTCTCCTACATTTGGCTCTACTCTCCTACACTTGGCTCTACTCTCCTACACTTAGCTCTACTCCCCTACACATGGCTCAACTCTCTTACACTCATCTCAACTCTCTTACACTCATCTCGGCTCTACTCTCCTACACTCGGCTCTGCTCTCCTACACTTGGCTCTACACTCCTATGCTCGGCTCTACTCTCCCACGCTTGGCTCTTCTCTTTTACACTCATCTCTTCTCTCCTACTCATCTCTTCTCTCCTACACTCAGCTCTCCTCTCCTACACTCGGCTCTACTGTGCTACACTTGGCTCAACTCTCTTACACTCATCTCGGCTCTACTCTCCTACACTCAGCTCTACTCTCCTACGCTTGGCTCTTCTCTCTTACACTCATCTCTTCTCTCCTACACTCGGCTCTACTCTCCTACACTCGGCTCTATTCTCCCACGCTCGGCTCTACACTCCTACGCTCGACTCTACTCTCCTACGCTTGGCTCTACTCTCCTACACTTGACTCTACTCTCCTACACTTGGCTCTACTCTGCTACGCTTGGCTCAACTCTCTTACACTCATCTCGGCTCTACTCTCCTACACTCAGCTCTACTCTCCTACACTCGGCTCTACTCTCCTACACTTGGCTCTACTCTCCTACACTCAGCTCTACTCTCCTACGCTTGGCTCTTCTCTCTTACACTCATCTCTTCTCTCCTACACTCGGCTCTACTCTCCTACACTCGGCTCTATTCTCCCACGCTCGGCTCTACACTCCTACGCTCGACTCTACTCTCCTACGCTCGGCTCTACTCTCCTACACTTGACTCTACTCTCCTACACTTGGCTCTACTCTGCTACGCTTGGCTCAACTCTCTTACAGTCATCTCGGCTCTACTCTCCTACACTCAGCTCTACTCTCCTACACTCGGCTCTACTCTCCTACACTTGGCTCTACTCTCCTACGCTCGGCTCTACTCACCTACGCTCGGCTCTTCTCTCTTACACTCATCTCTTCTCTCCTACGCTCGGCTCTACTCTCCTACGCTCGGCTCTACTCTCCTACGCTCGGCTCTACTCTCCTACACTTGGTTCTACTCTCCTACACTTGGCTCTACTCTCCTACACTTGGCTCTACTCTCTTACACTCATCCCGGCTCTGCTCTCCTACACTCGGCTCTACTCCCCTACACTCGCTCTACTCTCCTACACTTGGCTCTACTCTCCTACACTTAGCTCTACTCTCCTACACATGGCTCAACTCTCTTACACTCATCTCAACTCTCTTACACTCATCTCGGCTCTACTCTCCTATGCTCGGCTCTACTCTCCCACGCTTGGCTCTTCTCTTTTACACTCATCTCTTCTCTCCTACTCATCTCTTCTCTCCTACACTCGGCTCTACTCTCCTACACTCGGCTCTGCTCTCCTACGCTCGGCTCTACTCTCCTACGCTCGGCTCTACTCTCCTACGCTCGGCTCTACTCTCCTACATTTGGCTCTACTCTCCTACACTTGGCTCTACTCTCCTACACTTGGCTCTACTCTCTTACACTCATCCCGGCTCTGCTCTCCTACACTCGGCTCTACTCCCCTACACTCGCTCTACTCTCCTACACTTGGCTCTACTCTCCTACACTTAGCTCTACTCTCCTACACATGGCTCAACTCTCTTACACTCATCTCAACTCTCTTACACTCATCTCGGCTCTACTCTCCTGTGCTCGGCTGTACTCTCCCACGCTTGACTCTTCTCTTTTACACTCATCTCTTCTCTCCTACTCATCTCTTCTCTCCTACACTCGGCTCTACTCTCCTACACTCAGCTCTACTCTCCTACACTCGGCTTTTCTGTGCTACGCTTGGCTCAACTCTCTTACACTCATCTCGGCTCTACTCTCCTACACTCGGCTCTACTCTCCTACGCTTGGCTCTTTTCTCTTACACTCATCTCTTCTCTCCTACACTCGGCTCTACTCTCATACACTCGGCTCTACTGTGCTACGCTTGGCTCAACTCTCTTACACTCATCTCGGCTCTACTCTCCTACACTCGGCTCCACTCTCCTACGCTCGGCTCTTCTCTCTTACACTCATCTCTTCTCTCCTATGCTCAGCTCTACTCTCCTACGCTCGGCTCTACTCTCCTACGCTCGGCTCTACTCTCCTACGCTCGGCTCTACTCTCCTACGCTTGGCTCTGCTCTCCTACGCTCGGCTCTGCTCTCCTACACTCGCTCTACTCTCCTACTCTCGGCTCTACTCTCCTACGCTTGGCTCTACTAGTCTACACTTGGCTCTACTCTCTTACACTCATCTCGGCTCTGCTCTCCTACACTCGGCTCTACTCCCCTACACTCGGCTCTACTCTCCTACACTAGGCTCTACACTTAGCTCTACTCTCCTACACATGGCTCAACTCTCTTACACTCATCTCAACTCTCTTACACTCATCTCGGCTCTACTCTCCTACACTCTGCTCTACTCTCCTACACTTGGCTCTACACTTCTATGCTCGGCTCTACTCTCCCACGCTTGGCTCTTCTCTCTTACACTCATCTCTTCTCTCCTACTCATCTCTTCTCTCTTACACTCGGCTCTACTCTCCTACACTCGGCTCTACTCTCCTACACTCGGCTCTACTGTGCTACGCTTGAGTCAACTCTCTAACACTCATCTCGGCTCTACTCTCCTACACTCGGCTCTACTCTCCTACGCTTGGCTCTTCTCTCTTGCACTCATCTCTTCTCTCCTACACTCGGCTCTACTCTCCTACACTCGGCTCTATTCTCCTATGCTCGGCTCTATTCTCCCACGCTCGGCTCTACACTCCTACGCTCGACTCTACTCTCCTACGCTCGGCTCTACTCTCCTACACTTGACTCTACTCTCCTACACTTGGCTCTACTCTGCTACGCTTGGCTCAACTCTCTTACACTCATCTCGGCTCTACTCTCCTACACTCGGCTCTACTCTCCTACACTCGGATCTACTCTCCTACACTCGGCTCTACTCTCCTACACTCGTCTCTACTCTCTTACGCTTGGCTCTTCTTTCTTACACTCATCTCTTCTCTCCTACACTCGGCTCTACTCTCCTACACTCGGCTCTACTATCCTACACTCGGCTCTATTCTCCTACGCTCGGCTCTACTCTCCTACACTTGGCTCTACTCTCCTACTCTTGCCTCTACTCTCCTACGCTTGGCTCTTCTCTCTTACACTCAGCTCTACTTTCCTACGCTAGGCTCTACTCTCCTACGCTTGGCTCTACTCTCCTACGTTTGGCTCTTCTCTCCTACGCTCGTCTCTTCTCTTCTATGCTTGGCTCTTCTCTCCTACGCTCTTCTCTTCAAGCTCGTCTCTTCTCTCCTCCGCTCATCTCTTCTCTCCAATGCTCATCTCTTCTCTTCTCTCCTACACTCGTCTCTTTTCTCCTCCAGTTATCTCTTCTCTCTTACACCCATCTTGTCGCTTCTCTTTTACGCTCGGCTCTTCTCTCCTATGCTCGGCTCTCCTACGCTTGGCTCTTTTCTCCTACGCTTGTCACTTCTCTCCTACGCTCATCACTTCTCTCCTATGCTTATCACTTCTCTCCTACGCTCGTCTCTCCTACACTCAGCTCTTCTCTCCTATGCTCGTCACTTCTCTCCTATGCTCTTCTCTCCTACGCTCAGCTCGTCTCTTCTACGCTTGGCTCGATACCCCACGCTCAGCTTGATACTCCGCGTTCGGACCTACTCTTCTGCGCTCGGCTCTTCTCTCTTAGGCTCATCTCTTCTCTTCTCGCCTACTCTCGGCTCTTCTGTCCTACGCTTATCCTTACGCTCATCTCTTCTCTCTAATGTCCATCTCTTCTCTCCTACGCTCATCTCTTCTCTTCTCTCCTACGCTTGGCTCTTCTCGTCTCTCCTACGCTTGGCTCTTCTCGTCTCTCCTAGGCTCGGCAATTCTCTCTTATGCTTGTCTATTTTTTCTCTCCTACGCTAATCTCTTCTCTCCTACGCTCGGCTCTTCTCTACTACGCTCGGCTCTTCTCTACTACGCTCTTCTTTTCTCTACTATGCTCGGCTCTTCTCTCCAACGCTCGGCTCTTCTCTCCAACGCTCGGCTCTACTCTCCTACGCTCGGCTTAACTCTCCTACGCTTGTCTATACTCTCCTACGCTTGGCTCTTCTCTCTTACACTCATCTCTTCTCTCCTACGCTCGGCTCTACTCTCCTACGCTCGGCTCTACTCTCCTACGCTCGGCTCTACTCTCCTATGCTCGGCTCTACTCTCCTACGCTTGGCTCTACTCTCCTACGCTCGGCTCTACTCTCCTACGCTCGGCTCTACTCTCCTACGCTTGGCTCTACTCTCCTACACTTGGCTCAACTCTCTTACACTCATCTTGGCTCTACTCTCCTACACTCGGCTCTACTCTCCTACACTCGGCTTAACTCTCCTACGCTTGGCTCTACTCTCCTACACTCAACTCTACTCTCATACACTCGGCTTAACTCTCCTACGCTTGATCTACTCTCCTATGCTTGGCTCTACTCTCCTACGCTTGGCTCTTCTCTCTTACACTCATCTCTACTCTTCTACGCTTGGCTCTATTCTTCTACGCTCAGCTCTACTCTCCTACGCTCGGCTCTACTCTCCTACGCTCGGCTCTACTCTCCTACGCTTGGCTCTACTCTCCTACACTTGGCTCTACTCTGCTACGCTTGGCTCAACTCTCTTACACTCATGTCGGCTCTACTCTCCTACGCTCGGCTCTACTCTCCTACGCTCGGCTCTACTCTCCTACGCTCGGCTCTACTCTCCTACGCTTGGCTCTACTCTCCTATGCTCGGCTCTACTCTTTTACACTCATCTCGGCTCTACTCTCCTACACTCGGATCTACTCTCCTACACTCGGCTCTACTCTTTTACACTCATCTCGGCTCTACTCTCCTACACTCGGCTCTACTCTCCTACACTCGTCTCTACTCTCTTACGCTTGGCTCTTCTCTCTTACACTCATCTCTTCTCTCCTACACTCGGCTCTACTCTCCTACACTCGGCTCTACTATCCTACACTCGGCTCTATTCTCCTACGCTCGGCTCTACTCTCCTACGCTTGGCTCTACTCTCCTACACTTGGCTCTACTCTCCTACATTTGGCTCTACTCTGCTACGCTTGGCTCAACTCTCTTACACTCATCTTGGCTCTACTCTCCTACAGTCGGCTCTACTCTCCTACACTAGGCTCTACTCTCCTACACTCGGCTCTACTCTCCCACACTCGGCTCTACTTTCCTACGCTTGGCTGTTCTCTCTTACACTCATCTCTTCTATCTTACACTCAGCTCTACTCTCCTACACTCGGCTCTACTCTCCTACGCTTGGCTCTATTCTCCTACGCTCAGCTCTACTCGCTGACGCTCTACTCTCCTATGCTTGGCTCTACTCTCCTACGCTTGGCTCTACTCTGTTACGCTTGGCTCAACTCTGTTACACTCATCTCGTCTCTCCTACGCTCGGCTCTTCTCTACTACGCTCGGCTCTTCTCTACTACGCTCGGCTCTTCTCTACAACGCTCGGCTCTTCTGTCCAACGCTCGGCTCTACTCTCCTATGCTCGGCTTAACTCTCCTACGCTTGGCTCTACTCTCCTACGCTTCTCTCTTACACTCGGCTCTTCTCTCTTACACTCATCTCTTCTCTCCTACGCTCGGCTCTACTCTCCTACGCTCGGCTCTACTCTCCTACGCTCGGCTCTACTCTCCTACGCTTGGCTCTACTCTCCTACGCTTGGCTCTACTCTCCTACACTTGGCTCTACTCTCCTACACTTGGCTCTACTCTGCTACGCTTGGCTCAACTTTCTTACACTCATCTCGGCTCTACTCTCCTACACTCGGCTCTACTCTCCTACACTAAGCTCTACTCTCCCACACTCGGCTCTACTTTCCAACGCTTGGCTGTTTTCTCTTACACTCATCTCTTCTCTCCTACACTCGGCTCTACTCTCCTACGCTTGGCTCTACTCTCCTACGCTTGGCTCTACTCTCCTACGTTTGGCTCTTCTCTCCTACGCTCGGCTCTTCTCTTCTATGCTTGGCTCTTCTCTCCTACGTTCTTCTCTTCAAGCTCGTCTCTTCTCTCCTCCGTTCATCTCTTCTCTCCAATGCTCATCTCTTCTATTCTCTTCTACGCTCGTCTCTTTTCTCCTCCAGTTATCTCTTCTCTCTTACACCCATCTTGTCGCTTCTCTTTTACGCTAGGCTCTTCTCTCCTATGCTCGGCTCTCCTACGCTTGGCTCTTTTCTCCTACGCTTGTCACTTCTCTCCTACGCGCATCACTTCTCTCCTATGCTTATCACTTCTCTCCTACGCTCGTCTCTCCTACACTCAGCTCTTCTCTCCTATGCTCGTCACTTCTCTCCTATGCTCTTCTCTCCTACGCTCAGCTCGTCTCTTCTACGCTTGGCTCGATACCCCACGCTCAGCTTGATACTCCGCGCTCGGCCCTACTCTTCTGCGCTCGGCTCTTCTCTCTTGGGCTCATCTCTTCTCTTCTCGCCTACTCTCGGCTCTTCTCTCCTACGCTTATCCTTACGCTCATCTCTTCTCTCTAATGTCCATCTCTTCTCTCCTACGCTCATCTCTTCTCTTCTCTCCTACGCTTGGCTCTTCTCGTCTCTCCTACGCTTGGCTCTTCTCGTCTCTCCTAGGCTCGGCAATTCTCTCTTATGCTTGTCTCTTTTTTCTCTCCTACGCTAATCTCTTCTCTCCTACGCTCGGCTCTTCTCTACTACGCTCGGCTCTTCTCTACTACGCTCTTCTCTTCTCTACTATGCTTGGCTCTTCTCTCCAACGCTCGGCTCATCTCTCCAACGCTCGGCTCTACTCTCCTACGCTCGGCTTAACTCTCCTACGCTCGGCTTAACTCTCCTACGCTTGGCTCTTCTCTCTTACACTCATCTCTTCTCTCCTACGCTCGGCTCTACTCTCCTACGCTCGGCTCTACTCTCCTACACTCGGCTCTACTCTCCTACGCTCGGCTCTACTCTCCTACGCTCGGCTCTACTCTCCTACGCTCGGCTCTACTCTCCTACGCTCGGCTCTACTCTCCTACGCTCGGCTCTACTCTCCTACGCTTGGCTCTACTCTCCTACACTTGGCTCAACTCTCTTACACTCATCTTGGCTCTACTCTCCTACACTCAGACTACTTTCCTACACTCGGCTGTACTCTCCTACACTCGGCTTAACTCTCCTACACTCGGCTTAACTCTCCTACGCTTGGCTCTACTGTCCTACACTCGACTCTACTCTCATACACTCGGCTTAACTCTCCTACGCTTGGCTCTACTTTCCTATGCTTGGTTCTACTCTCCTACGCTTGGCTCTTCTCTCTTACACTCATCTCTGCTCTTCTACGCTTGGCTCTATTCTTCTACGCTCAGCTCTACTCTCCTACGCTCGGCTCTACTCTCCTACGCTCGCCTCTACTCTCCTACGCTTGGCTCTACTCTCCTACACTTGGCTCTACTCTGCTACGCTTGGCTCAACTCTCTTACACTCATCTCGGCTCTACTCTCCTACGCTCGGCTCTACTCTCCTACGCTTGGCTCTACTCTCCTACGCTCGGCTCTACTCTTTTACACTCATCTCGGCTCTACTCTCCTACACTCGGATCTACTCTCCTACACTCGGATCTACTCTCCTACACTCGTCTCTACTCTCTTACGCTTGGCTCTTCTCTCTTACACTCATCGCTTCTCTCCTACACTTGGCTCTACTCTCCTACACTCGGCTCTACTATCCTACACTCGGCTCTATTCTCCTACGCTCGGCTCTACTCTCCTACACTTGGCTCTACTCTGCTACGCTTGGCTCAAATCTCTTACACTCATCTCGGCTCTACTCTCCTACGCTCGGCTCTACTCTCCTACGCTTGGCTCTACTCTCCTACACTTGGCTCAACTCTCTTACACTCATCTTGGCTCTACTCTCCTACACTCGGATCTACTTTCCTACACTCGGCTGTACTCTCCTACACTCGGCTTAACTCTCCTACACTCGGCTTAACTCTCCTACGCTTGGCTCTACTGTCCTACACTCGACTCTACTCTCATACACTCGGCTTAACTCTCCTACGCTTGGCTCTACTTTCCTATGCTTGGTTCTACTCTCCTACGCTTGGCTCTTCTCTCTTACACTCATCTCTGCTCTTCTACGCTTGGCTCTATTCTTCTACGCTCAGCTCTACTCTCCTACGCTCGGCTCTACTCTCCTACGCTCGCCTTTACTCTCCTACGCTTGGCTCTACTCTCCTACACTTGGCTCTACTCTGCTACGCTCGCCTCTACTCTCCTACGCTTGGCTCTACTCTCCTACACTTGGCTCTACTCTGCTACGCTTGGCTCAACTCTCTTACACTCATCTCGGCTCTACTCTCCTACGCTCGGCTCTACTCTCCTACGCTTGGCTCTACTCTCCTACGCTCGGCTCTACTCTTTTACACTCATCTCGGCTCTACTCTCCTACACTCGGATCTACTCTCCTACACTCGGATCTACTCTCCTACACTCGTCTCTACTCTCTTACGCTTGGCTCTTCTCTCTTACACTCATCGCTTCTCTCCTACACTTGGCTCTACTCTCCTACACTCGGCTCTACTATCCTACACTCGGCTCTATTCTCCTACGCTCGGCTCTACTCTCCTACACTTGGCTCTACTCTGCTACGCTTGGCTCAAATCTCTTACACTCATCTCGGCTCTACTCTCCTACGCTCGGCTCTACTCTCCTACGCTCGGCTCTACTCTCCTACGCTCGGCTCTACTCTCCTACGCTTGGCTCTACTCTCCTACGCTCGGCTCTACTCTTTTACACTCATCTCGGCTCTACTCTCCTACACTCGGATCTACTCTCCTACACTCGGCTCTACTCTCCTACACTCGTCTCTACTCTCTTACGCTTGGCTCTTCTCTCTTACACTCATCTCTTCTCTCCTACACTCAGCTCTACTCTCCTACACTCGGCTCTACTATCCTACACTCGGCTCTATTCTCCTATGCTCGGCTCTACTCTCCTACGCTTGGCTCTACTCTCCTACACTTGGCTCTACTCTCCTACATTTGGCTCTACTCTGCTACGCTTGGCTCAACTCTCTTACACTCATCTCGGCTCTACTCTCCTACACTAGGCTCTACTCTCCTACACTCGGCTCTACTCTCCCACACTCGGCTCTACTTTCCTACGCTTGGCTGTTCTCTCTTACACTCATCTCTTCTCTCTTACACTCGGCTCTACTCTCCAACACTCGGCTCTACTCTCCTACGCTTGGCTCTACTCGCCGACGCTCTACTCTCCTATGCTCGGCTCTACTCTCCTACGCTTGGCTCTACTCTGCTACGCTTGGCTCAACTCTGTTACACTCATCTCGTCTCTCCTACGCTCGGCTCTTCTCTACTACGCTCGGCTCTTCTCTACTACGCTCGGCTCTTCTCTACAACGCTCGGCTCTTCTGTCCAACGCTCGGCTCTACTCTCCTATGCTCGGCTTAACTCTCCTACGCTTGGCTCTACTCTCCTACGCTTCTCTTTTACACTCGGTTATTCTCTCTTACACTCATCTCTTCTCTCCTACGCTCGGCTCTACTCTCCTACGCTCGGCTCTACTCTCCTACGCTCGGCTCTACTCTCCTACGCTCGGCTCTACTCTCCTACGCTTGGCTCTACTCTCCTACACTTGGCTCTACTCTCCTACACTTGGCTCTACTCTGCTACGCTTGGCTCAACTTTCTTACACTCATCTCGGCTCTACTCTCCTACACTCGGCTCTACTCTCCTACACTAAGCTCTACTCTCCCACACTCGGCTCTACTTTCCAACGCTTGGCTGTTCTCTCTTACACTCATCTCTTCTCTCCTACGCTCGGCTCTACTCTCCTACGCTTGGCTCTACTCTCCTACGTTTGGCTCTTCTCTCCTACGCTCGGCTCTTCTCTTCTATGCTTGGCTCTTCTCTCCTACGCTCTTCTCTTCAAGCTCGTCTCTTCTCTCCTCCGTTCATCTCTTGTCTCCAATGCTCATCTCTTCTCTTCTCTCCTACGCTCGTCTCTTTTCTCCTCCAGTTATCTCTTCTCTCTTACACCCATCTTGTCGCTTCTCTTTTACGCTCGGCTCTTCTCTCCTATGCTCGGCTCTCCTACGCTTGGCTCTTCTCTCCTACGCTTGTCACTTCTCTCCTACGCTCATCACTTCTCTCCTATGCTTATCACTTCTCTCCTACGCTCGTCTCTCCTACACTCAGCCCTTCTCTCCTATGCTCGTCACTTCTCTCCTATGCTCTTCTCTCCTACGCTCAGCTCATCTCTTCTACGCTTGGCTCGATACCCCACGCTCAGCTTGATACTCCGCGCTCGGCTCTTCTTGTGACAGACGCTCTGTCTTAATTAGGTCATTGTAGTTTGGATTGTATTATAAACTGCCTTTGTGTTAATTGATTACGTCACAGGCAATGGCATTGTTCTGATTGAGTGTATTACAGACGCCTATTGTTTTGCTGATTGCGTCACCAGCAGAGTTGGTCTGTGTATTTGTCATGAGGTCCACGGGGGAGGTCCCATTGCATGGAGACTTGTGTATATAAGGCCTAGAGTGGCACTAATAAAAACACTTCACCTTCACCCTCAATACTGAAGTTCTGTCTCTTATTGGGGGAAACGCTATATTACAATTCACTAGCCCTTGTAAGGGCTGTTCCTGTTTCCTCACGGACGACCCTGGAATTCCAGCAGCACCTCTTACAATTGGGAAAAGGACGTCTCGGGCGGTGAAGCCCTCCGGCGATAAGGGTTATCGCTACAATTGGTGGCAAGCGGTCGGATGGTCCTTTGTACCCAGAGAGAGTGCTACCCTGATGGAGAGTCAGTAGGACAAGTTGAAAAGGCTGACCCTGAAGGATCTACTCGAGAGCCGGGGAAGGTCAGCTAGCAACCGCCCACGTCGGGAACTGATAGCCGAGCTGATCGAAATGGATCGTGCAGCAGTGAGGACTTAAACCAATATAGAGATCGATGAAGACGCTGCTCTTGTTCAAGCGGTTCGGAACAGATTGTCGGTCTATGGCCCGAATCCATCACAGGAACTGATCGACCGAGTCTTCGCCGCAGCGGAGGCAGAGGCCAGTAAGCGAAGGGAAGATCGGCGACTTTCAACCCAGCAGCCTCTCAGCCTCAGTTACACTGGGGGGAGAAAGATTCCATTTGCAGCATTTAAGTCCTTCCAGGAAAGTGACGACGAGATTGACGAACTTGGGCCGATTTTGAACGCCAGTGCGCTTTACACCGGGTACCCACGGAGGAATGGGTCACCATATTATCAGGGAAACTATCTGGGAAAGCTTCCGATGCTTTCCGGGCCATCCCTGATGCGGACTTACCACACTACCATCTGGTAAAGGAGGCTTTGTTAGCCCGGTACGCTGTCACCCCGGAAGCCTACAGGCGACGATTTCGGGAATCCCAAAAGAAGGGAGGAGATTCTTACACGGAGTGGGCATGTCGCCTCCATCGTACAGCATCACACTGGGTCACTGGATGCAAAGCCACGACCGTTGAGGATGTACTACAGTTGATTTTACTAGAACATTTTCTCAATGCCCTGCAACCAGAGCTAAGAGAGTGGGTACGTGACCGGAGGCCTCTAACGCTACCTGAGGCTGCTCGTCTAGCCGACGAGTACACTGATGCTCGCCGGACAGAACAGTCCGCTCCAAAACCACAACCTCCCATCAAATTTCAAGCACCTGTGGCTTCAGCGCCAACTCGTGACTCTGGGCCACATAGGCCAGCGCAGCAACCGAACCTCTCCACAGTTCAGTGCCATCGTTGCAAACAATGGGGACATTATCGCAGTGATTGCGCCCTAGAGCCTCCCCGAAACACGTGGGGGCAAAAGCAACCTTCCACCTCCCGTACTCCTGTGGCACACTGTCTGGAAGCTGAGAGCAGTTCGGAAGAGTATCTGGGGGTACTGTATGAAGCTGATCCCGTACAAGCGGCCATCCAAGATAACCGACAGCACCATTGCCAGGAGGTACGAGTCAATGGGCGCACCGCGCAAGGATTACGCGACACCGGAGCCACACTTACCTTGCTTCAACCTCATTTGGTCAAGAACAAAGACCGCACTGGACACACCGTTGCAGTAAGGGTGGCGGGAGGAGCTGTGTTTCGACTCCCCACCGCCCGAGTACATCTTGACTGGGGCGCTGGATCCGGCAGGGTACAGGTGGGACTTATGGACAACTTACCAGCAGAAGTACTATTGGGAAATGATCTAGGACCAATGACTTCTGCCTACGCTATCTCTGGACCAGCCAGCGTCAACCCTGTTACAACCCGGTCTCCAGCCCGAGCTGCCGACTCCAGCCCACTGGTCGGGGAGACCCAGGGGTTTCGTCTGCATCACGTCATGTCTGTTACAAGAAGCCAAGAAGAGGATCAGCCATCAGGTTACGTCCTTCCAGCAGGGAAACGTATGCCAAACACTATTTTTGTTGGGGGCATTGGCCGTCGGATTAATCAGCCTGAAATTAAGGATGTTTTTTCAAAGTATGGCGCTGTAAAGAGTGTCAAAATTATTAGGGATGCCTCTGGCGTTTCTAAGGGTTATGGTTTTGTCTACTTTTACGATGATGTAGATGTGCAGAAGATTGTGGATTCTCCGATCAGCTTCCATGGAAAGAGATTGAAACTTGGGCCAGCTATAAGAAAGCAGAGCACCTGTGCACACATCCAACCAAGGACTTTGGTGCTGAACTCACCAACGCCACAATATCCCAGTGTTTGGACCCCACCCATGACCGATTCCTATGTACAGCCCACATCAATGTTTAGTCCGGTTACTCACTATGTGCAGACTTGTCCTTACACAGAACTCTGCCCATAACAAGAGTCCGGACAGCCCCACGTTAACCCGAACAGGGTCAATCCGGATCTGCCGGGTGTTCCACAAAAAGGGGGCATTGTGACAGACGCTCTGTCTTTTGGATGTCATCACTATTCAGTTGCCCACCGGGTCATTCACTAGCCTTTTCTTAATTAGGTCATTGTAGTTTGGATTGTATTATAAACTGCCTTTGTGTTAATTGATTACGTCACAGGCAATGGCATTGTTCTGATTGAGTGTATTACAGACGCCTATTGTTTTGCTGATTGCGTCACCAGCAGAGTTGGTCTGTGTATTTGTCATGAGGTCCATGGGGGAGGTCCCATTGCATGGAGACTTGTGTATATAAGGCCTAGAGTGGCACTAATAAAAACACTTCACCTTCACCCTCAATACTGAAGTTCTGTCTCTTATTGGGGGAAACGCTATATTACAATTCACTAGCCCTTGTAAGGGCTGTTCCTGTTTCCTCACGGACGACTCTGGAATTCCAGCAGCACCTCTTACAATTGGGAAAAGGACGTCTCGGGCGGTGAAGCCCTCCGGCGATAAGGGTTCTCGCTACACTTCTCTCTTAGGCTCATCTCTTCTCGCCTACTCTCGGCTCTTCTCTCCTACGCTTATCCTTACGCTCATCTCTTCTCTCTAATGTCCATCTCTTCTCTCCTACGCTCATCTCTTCTCTTCTCTCCTACGCTTGGCTCTTCTCGTCTCTCCTACGCTTGGCTCTTCTCGTCTCTCCTAGGCTCGGCAATTCTCTCTTATGCTTGTCTCTTTTTTCTCTCCTACGCTAATCTCTTCTCTCCTACGCTCGGCTCTTCTCTACTACGCTCAGCTCTTCTCTACTACGCTCTTCTCTACTACGCTCGGCTCTTCTCTCCAACGCTCGGCTCTTCTCTCCAACGCTCGGCTCTACTCTCCTACGCTCGGCTTAACTCTCCTACGCTCGGCTTAACTCTCCTATGCTTGGCTCTTCTCTCTTACACTCATCTCTTCTCTCCTACGCTCGGCTCTACTCTCCTACGCTCGGCTCTACTCTCCTACGCTCGGCTCTACTCTCCTACGCTTGGCTCTACTCTCCTACGCTCGGCTCTACTCTCCTACGCTCGGCTCTGCTCTCCTACGCTTGGCTCTACTCTCCTACACTTGGCTCAACTCTCTTACACTCATCTTGGCTCTACTCTCCTACACTCGGATCTACTTTCCTACACTCGGCTCTACTCTCCTACACTCGGCTTAACTCTCCTACACTCGGCTTAACTCTCCTACGCTTGGCTCTACTGTCCTACACTCGACTCTACTCTCATACACTCGGCTTAACTCTCCTACGCTTGGCTCTACTCTCCTATGCTTGGCTCTACTCTCCTACGCTTGGCTCTTCTCTCTTACACTCATCTCTACTCTTCTACGCTTGGCTCTATTCTTCTACGCTCAGCTCTACTCTCCTACGCTCGGCTCTACTCTCCTACGCTCGGCTCTACTCTCCTACGCTTGGCTCTACTCTCCTACACTTGGCTCTACTCTGCTACGCTTGGCTCAACTCTCTTACACTCATCTCGGCTCTACTCTCCTACGCTCGGCTCTACTCTCCTACGCTCGGCTCTACTCTCCTACGCTCGGCTCTACTCTCCTACGCTTGGCTCTACTCTCCTACGCTCGGCTCTACTCTTTTACACTCATCTCGGCTCTACTCTCCTACACTCGGCTCTACTCTCCTACACTCGGCTCTACTCTCCTACACTCGGCTCTACTCTCTGACGCTTGGCTCTTCTCTCTTACACTCATCTCTACTCTACTACACTCGGTTCTACTCTCCTACACTCGGCTCTACTATCCTACACTCGGCTCTATTCTCCTACGCTCGGCTCTACTCTCCTACGCTTGGCTCTACTCTCCTACACTTGGCTCTACTCTCCTACACTTGGCTCTACTCTGCTACGCTTGGCTCAACTCTCTTACACTCATCTTGGCTCTACTCTCCTACAGTCGGCTCTACTCTCCTACACTCGGCTCTACTCTCCTACACTCGGCTCTACCCTCCTACACTCAGCTCTACTCTCCTACGCTCGGCTCTACTCTCCTACGCTCGGCTCTACTCTCCTACACTTGGCTCTACTCTCCTACACTTGGCTCTACTCTCTTACACTCATCTGTTCTCTCCTACGCTCAGCTCTACTCTCCTACGCTCAGCTCTACTCTCCTACGCTCGGCGCTACTCTCCTACGCTCGGTTTTGCTCTCCTACACTCGGCTCTGCTCTCCTACGCTCGCCTCTACTCTCCTACGCTCGGCTCTACTCTCCTACACTTGGCTCTACTCTCCTACACTTGGCTCTACTCTCTTACACTCATCCCGGCTCTGCTCTCCTACACTCGGCTCTACTCCCCTACACTCGCTCTACTCTCCTACACTTGGCTCTACTCTCCTACACTTAGCTCTACTCTCCTACACATGGCTCAACTCTCTTACACTCATCTCAACTCTCTTACACTCATCTCGGCTCTACTCTCCTATGCTCGGCTGTACTCTCCCACGCTTGGCTCTTCTATTTTACACTCATCTCTTCTCTCCTACTCATCTCTTCTCTCCTACACTCGGCTCTACTCTCCTACACTCAGCTCTACTCTCCTACACTCGGCTTTTCTGTGCTACGCTTGGCTCAACTCTCTTACACTCATCTCGGATCTACTCTCCTATGCTCGGCTGTACTCTCCCACGCTTGGCTCTTCTATTTTACACTCATCTCTTCTCTCCTACTCATCTCTTCTCTCCTACACTTGGCTCTACTTTCCTACACTCGGCTCTACTCTACTACACTCAGCTCTACTCTCCTACACTCGGCTTTTCTGTGCTAAGCTTGGCTCAACTCTCTTACACTCATCTCGGCTCTACTCTCCTACACTCGGCTCTACTCTCCTACGCTTGGCTCTTTTCTCTTACACTCATCTCTTCTCTCCTACACTCGGCTCTACTCTCATACACTCGGCTCTACTGTGCTACGCTTGGCTCAACTCTCTTACACTCATCTCGGCTCTACTCTCCTACACTCGGCTCTACTCTCCTACGCTCGGCTCTACTCTCCTACGCTCGGCTCTTCTCTCTTACACTCATCTCTTCTCTCCTATGCTCAGCTCTACTCTCCTACGCTCGGCTCTACTCTCCTACGCTCGGCTCTACTCTCCTACGCTCGGCTCTGCTCTCCTACGCTCGGCTCTGCTCTCCTACACTCGCTCTACTCTCCTACTCTCGGCTCTACTCTCCTACGCTTGGCTCTACTTGTCTACACTTGGCTCTACTCTCTTACACTCATCTCGGCTCTGCTCTCCTACACTCGGCTCTACTGCCCTACACTCGGCTCTACTCTCCTACACTAGGCTCTACTCTCCTACACTTAGCTCTACTCTCCTACACATGGCTCAACTCTCTTACACTCATCTCAACTCTCTTACACTCATCTCGGCTCTACTCTCCTACACTCTGCTCTACTCTCCTACACTTGGCTCTACACTTCTATGCTCGGCTCTACTCTCCCACGCTTGGCTCTTCTCTCTCACACTCATCTCTTCTCTCCTACTCATCTCTTCTCTCTTACACTCGGCTCTACTCTCCTACACTCGGCTCTACTCTCCTACACTCGGCTCTACTGTGCTACGCTTGGGTCAACTCTCTTACACTCATCTCGGCTCTACTCTCCTACACTCGGCTCTACTCTCCTACGCTTGGCTCTTCTCTCTTACACTCATCTCTTCTCTCCTACACTCGGCTCTACTCTCCTACACTCGGCTCTATTCTCCTACGCTCGGCTCTATTCTCCCACGCTCGGCTCTACACTCCTACGCTCGACTCTACTCTCCTACGCTCGGCTCTACTCTCCTACACTTGGCTCTACTCTGCTACGCTTGGCTCAACTCTCTTACACTCATCTCGGCTCTACTCTCCTACACTCGGCTCTACTCTCCTACACTCGGCTCTACTCTCCTACACTCGGCTCTACTCTCCTACGCTCGGCTCTTCTCTCCTACGCTCGGCTCTTCTCTCTTACACTCATCTCTTCTCTCCTACGCTCAGCTCTACTCTCCTACGCTCAGCTCTACTCTCCTACGCTCGGCTCTACTCTCCTACGCTCGGCTCTACTCTCCTACGCTCGGCTCTGCTCTCCTACGCTCGGCTCTACTCTCCTACGCTCGGCTCTACTCTCCTACGCTCGGCTCTACTCTCCTACGCTCGGCTCTACTCTCCTACGCTTGGCTCTACTCTCCTACACTCATCTCGGCTCTGCTCTCCTACACTCGGCTCTACTCCCCTACACTCGGCTCTACTCTCCTACACTTGGCTCTACTCTCCTAAACTTAGCTCTACTCTCCTACACATGGCTCAACTCTCTTACACTCATCTCAACTCTCTTACACTCATCTAGGCTCTACTCTCCTATGCTCGGCTCTACTCTCCCACGCTTGGCTCTTCTCTCTTACACTCATCTCTTCTCTCCTACTCATCTCTTCTCTACTGCACTCGGCTCTACTCTCCTACACTCGGCTCTACTGTGCTACGCTTGGCTCAACTCTCTTACACTCATCTCGGCTCTACTCTCCTACACTCGGCTCTACTCTCCTACGCTCGGCTCTGCTCTCCTACACTCGGCTCTGCTCTCCTACGCTCGGCTCTACTCTCCTACGCTCGGCTCTACTCTCCTACACTTGGCTCTACTCTCTTACACTCATCCCGGCTCTGCTCTCCTACACTCGGCTCTACTCCCCTACACTCGCTCTACTCTCCTACACTTGGCTCTACTCTCCTACACTTAGCTCTACTCTCCTACACATGGCTCAACTCTCTTACACTCATCTCAACTCTCTTACACTCATCTCGGCTCTACTCTCCTATGCTCGGCTCTACTCTCCCACGCTTGGCTCTTCTCTTTTACACTCATCTCTTCTATCCTACTCATCTCTTCTCTCCTACACTCGGCTCTACTCTCCTACGCTCGGCTCTACTCTCCTACGCTCGGCTCTACTCTCCTACGCTCGGCTCTACTCTCCTACACTTGGCTCTACTCTCTTACACTCATCTCGGCTCTGCTCTCCTACACTCGGCTCTACTCCCCTACACTCGGCTCTACTCTCCTACACTTGGCTCTACTCTCCTAAACTTAGCTCTACTCTCCTACACATGGCTCAACTCTCTTACACTCATCTCAACTCTCTTACACTCATCTCGGCTCTACTCTCCTATGCTCGGCTCTACTCTCCCATGCTTGGCTCTTCTCTCTTACACTCATCTCTTCTCTCCTACTCATCTCTTCTCTACTGCACTTGGCTCTACTGTCCTACACTCGGCTCTACTGTGCTACGCTTGGCTCAACTCTCTTACACTCCTCTCGGCTCTACTCTCCTACACTCGGCTCTACTCTCCTACGCTTGGCTCTTCTCTCTTACACTCATCTCTTCTCTCCTACACTCGGCTCTACTCTCCTACACTCGGCTCTATTCTCCTATGCTCGGCTCTATTCTCCCACGCTCGGCTCTACACTCCCACGCTCGACTCTACTCTCCTACGCTCGGCTCTACTCTCCTACACTTGGCTCTACTCTCCTACACTTGGCTCTACTCTCCTACATTTGGCTCTACTCTCCTACACTTGGCTCTACTCTCCTACACTTGGCTCTACTCTCCTACACTTAGCTCTACTCTCCTACACATGGCTCAACTCTCTTACACTCATCTCAACTCTCTTACACTCATCTCGGCTCTACTCTCCTACACTCGGCTCTACTCTCCTACACTTGGCTCTACTCTTCTACGCTCGGCTCTACTCTTCCACGCTTGGCTCTTCTCTCTTACACTCATCTCTTCTATCCTACTCTCGGCTCTACTCTCCCACACTCGGCTCTACTCTCCTACGCTCGGCTCTGCTCTTCTACGCTCAGCTCTGCTCTCCTACACTCGGCTCTACTCTCCTACGCTCGGCTCTACTCTCCTACACTTGGCTCTACTCTCTTACACTCATCTCAACTCTCTTACACTTATCTCGGCTCTACTCTCCTACACTCGGCTCTGCTCTCCTACACTTGGCTCTACACTCCTATGCTCGGCTCTACTCTCCCATGCTTGGCTCTTCTCTTTTACACTCATCTCTTCTCTCCTACTCATCTCTTCTCTCCTACTCATCTCTTCTCTCCTACACTCGGCTCTACTCTCCTACACTCGGCTCTACTCTCCTACACTCGGCTCTACTCTCCTACACTCGGCTCTACTGTGCTACGCTTGGCTCAACTCTCTTACACTCATCTCGGCTCTACTCTCCTATGCTTGGCTCTAGTCTCCCATGCTTGGCTCTTCTCTCTTACACTCATCTCTTCTCTCCTACTCATCTCTTCTCTACTGCACTCGGCTCTACTCTCCTACACTCGGCTCTACTGTGCTACGCTTGGCTCAACTCTCTTACACTCCTCTCGGCTCTACTCTCCTACACTCGGCTCTACTCTCCTACGCTTGGCTCTTCTCTCTTACACTCATCTCTTCTCTCCTACACTCGGCTCTACTCTCCTACACTCGGCTCTATTCTCCTATGCTCGGCTCTATTCTCCCACGCTCGGCTCTACACTCCCACGCTCGACTCTACTCTCCTACGCTCGGCTCTACTCTCCTACACTTGGCTCTACTCTCCTACACTTGGCTCTACTCTCCTACATTTGGCTCTACTCTCCTACACTTGTCTCTACTCTCCTACACTTAGCTCTACTCTCCTACACATGGCTCAACTCTCTTACACTCATGTCAACTCTCTTACACTCATCTCGGCTCTACTCTCCTACACTCGGCTCTACTCTCCTACACTTGGCTCTACTCTTCTACGCTCGGCTCTACTCTTCCACGCTTGGCTCTTCTCTCTTACACTCATCTCTTCTCTCCTACTCTCGGCTCTACTCTCCTACACTCGGCTCTACTCTCCTACACTCGGCTCTGCTCTCCTACGCTCGGCTCTGCTCTCCTACACTCGGCTCTACTCTCCTACACTCGGCTCTACTCTCCTACACTTGGCTCTACTCTCTTACACTCATCTCAACTCTCTTACACACATCTCGGCTCTACTCTCCTACACTCGGCTCTGCTCTCCTACACTTGGCTCTACACTCCTATGCTCGGCTCTACTCTCCCATGCTTGGCTCTTCTCTTTTACACTCATCTCTTCTCTCCTACTCATCTCTTCTCTCCTACACTCGGCTCTACTCTCCTACACTCGGCTCTACTCTCCTACACTCGGCTCTACTGTGCTACGCTTGGCTCAACTCTCTTACACTCATCTCGGCTCTACTCTCCTACACTCGGCTCTACTCTCCTACGCTCGGCTCTTCTCTCTTACACTCATCTCTTCTCTCCTACGCTCAGCTCTACTCTCCTACGCTCAGCTCTACTCTCCTACGCTCGGCTCTACTCTCCTACGCTCGGCTCTGCTCTCCTACACACGGCTCTACTCTCCTACGCTCGGCTCTACTCTCCTACACTTGGCTCTACTCTCCTACACTTGGCTCTACTCTCTTACACTCATCCCGGCTCTGCTCTCCTACACTCGGCTCTACTCCCCTACACTCGCTCTACTCTCCTACACTTGGCTCTACTCTCCTACACTTAGCTCTACTCTCCTACACATGGCTCAACTCTCTTACACTCATCTCAACTCTTTTACACTCATCTCGGCTCTACTCTCCTATGCTCGGCTCTACTCTCCCACGCTTGGCTCTTCTCTTTTACACTCATCTCTTCTCTCCTACTCATCTCTTCTCTCCTACACTTGGCTCTACTCTCCTACACTCGGCTCTACTCTCCTACACTCGGCTCTACTGTGCTACGCTTGGGTCAACTCTCTTACACTCATCTCGGCTCTACTCTCCTACACTCGGCTCTACTCTCCTACGCTTGGCTCTTCTCTCTTACACTCATCTCTTCTCTCCTACACTCGGCTCTACTCTCCTACACTCGGCTCTATTTTCCTACGCTCGGCTCTATTCTCCCACGCTCGGCTCTACACTCCTACGCTCGACTCTACTCTCCTACGCTCGGCTTTACTATCCTACACTTGACTCTACTCTCCTACACTTGGCTCTACTCTGCTACGCTTGGCTCAACTCTCTTACACTCATCTCGGCTCTACTCTCCTACACTCGGCTCTACTCTCCTACACTCGGCTCTACTCTCCTACACTTGGCTCTACACTCCTATGCTCGGCTCTACTCTCCCATGCTTGGCTCTTCTCTTTTACACTCATCTCTTCTCTCCTACTCATCTCTTCTCTCCTACACTCGGCTCTACTCTCCTACACTCGGCTCTACTGTGCTACGCTTGGCTCAACTCTCTTACACTCATCTCGGCTCTACTCTCCTACACTCGGCTCTACTCTCCTACGCTCGGCTCTTCTCTCTTACACTCATCTCTTCTCTCCTACGCTCAGCTCTACTCTCCTACGCTCAGCTCTACTCTCCTACGCTCGGCTCTGCTCTCCTACGCTCGGCTCTGCTCTCCTACGCTCGGCTCTACTCTCCTACACTTGGCTCTACTCTCCTACACTTGGCTCTACTCTCTTACACTCATCCCGACTCTGCTCTCCTACACTCGGCTCTACTCCCCTACACTCGCTCTACTCTCCTACACTTGGCTCTACTCTCCTACACATGGCTCAACTCTCTTACACTCATCTCAACTCTCTTACACTCATCTCGGCTCTACTCTCCTATGCTCGGCTCTACTCTCCCACGCTTGGCTCTTCTCCTTTACACTCATCTCTTCTCTCCTACTCATCTCTTCTCTCCTACACTCGGCTCTACTCTCCTACACTCGGCTCTACTCTCCTACACTCGGCTCTACTGTGCTACGCTTGGGTCAACTCTCTTACACTCATCTCGGCTCTACTCTCCTACACTCGGCTCTACTCTCCTACGCTTGGCTCTTCTCTCTTACACTCATCTCTTCTCTCCTACACTCGGCTCTACTCTCCTACACTCGGCTCTATTCTCCTACGCTCGGCTCTATTCTCCCACGCTCGGCTCTACACTCCTACGCTCGACTCTACTCTCCTACGCTCGGCTCTACTATCCTACACTTGACTCTACTCTCCTACACTTGGCTCTACTCTGCTACGCTTGGCTCAACTCTCTTACACTCATCTCGGCTCTACTCTCCTACACTCGGCTCTACTCTCCTACACTCGGCTCTGCTCTCCTACACTCGGCTCTACTCTCCTACGCTCGGCTCTACTCTCCTACGCTCGGCTCTTCTCTCTTACACTCATCTCTTCTCTCCTACGCTCAGCTCTACTCTCCTACGCTCAGCTCTACTCTCCTACGCTCAGCTCTACTCTCCTACGCTCGGCTCTACTCTCCTACGCTCGGCTCTGCTCTCCTACGCTCGGCTCTGCTCTCTTACGCTCGGCTCTACTCTCCTACGCTCGGCTCTACTCTCCTACGCTCGGCTCTACTCTCCTACTCTTGGCTCTACTCTCCTACACTTGGCTCTACTCTCTTACACTCATCTCGGCTCTGCTCTCCTACACTCGGCTCTACTCTCCTATGCTCGGCTCTACTCTCCCACGCTTGGCTCTTCTCTCTTACACTCATCTCTTCTCTCCTACTCATCTCTTCTCTACTGCACTCGGCTCTACTCTCCTACACTCGGCTCTACTCTCCTACACTCGGCTCTACTGTGCTACGCTTGGCTCAACTCTCTTACACTCATCTCGGCTCTACTCTCCTACACTCGGCTCTACTCTCCTACGCTTGGCTCTTCTCTCTTACACTCATCTCTTCTCTCCTACACTCGGCTCTACTCTCCTACACTCGGCTCTATTCTCCTACGCTCGGCTCTATTCTCCCACGCTCGGCTCTACACTCCCACGCTCGACTCTACTCTCCTACGCTCGGCTCTACTCTCCTACACTTGGCTCTACTCTCCTACACTTGGCTCTACTCTCCTACATTTGGCTCTACTCTCCTACACTTGGCTCTACTCTCCTACACATGGCTCAAATCTCTTACACTCATCTCAACTCTACTCTCCTACACTGGGCTCTACTCTCCTACGCTCGGCTCTGCTCTCCTACGCTCGGCTCTGCTCTCCTACACTCGGCTCTACTCTCCTACGCTCGGCTCTACTCTCCTACACTTGGCTCTACTCTCCTACACTTGGCTCTACTCTCTTACACTCATCTCGGCTCTGCTCTCCTACACTCGGCTCTACTCCCCTACACTCGGCTCTACTCTCCTACACTAGGCTCTACTCTCCTACACTTAGCTCTACTCTCCTACACATGGTTAAACTCTCTTACACTCATCTCAACTCTCCTACACTCATCTCGGCTCTACTCTCCTACACTCGGCTCTGCTCTCCTACACTTGGCTCTACACTCCTATGCTCGGCTCTACTCTCCCACGCTTGGCTCTTCTCTTTTACACTCATCTCTTCTCTCCTACTCATCTCTTCTCTCCTACACTCAGCTCTACTCTCCTACACTCGGTTCTACTCTCCTACACTCGGCTCTACTCTCCTACGCTCGGCTCTACTCTCCTACGCTCGGCTCTTCTCTCTTACACTCATCTCTTCTCTCCTACGCTCAGCTCTACTCTCCTACGCTCAGCTCTACTCTCCTACACTCGGCTCTACTCCCCTACACTCGCTCTACTCTCCTACACTTGGCTCTACTCTCCTACACTTAGCTCTACTCTCCTACACATGGCTCAACCCTCTTACACTCATCTCAACTCTCTTACACTCATCTCGGCTCTACTCTCCTATGCTCGGCTCTACTCTCCCACGCTTGGCTCTTCTCTTTTACACTCATCTCTTCTCTCCTACTCATCTCTTCTCTCCTACACTCGGCTCTACTTTCCTACACTCAGCTCTACTCTCCTACACTCAGCTCTACTCTCCTACACTCGGCTTTTCTGTGCTACGCTTGGCTCAACTCTCTTACACTCATCTCGGCTCTACTCTCCTACACTCGGCTCTACTCTCCTACGCTTGGCTCTTTTCTCTTACACTCATCTCTTCTATCCTACACTCGGCTCTACTCTCATACACTCGGCTCTACTGTGCTACGCTTGGCTCAACTCTCTTACACTCATCTCGGCTCTACTCTCCTACACTCGGCTCTACTCTCCTACACTTGGCTCTACTCTCCTACGCTCGGCTCTACTCTCCTACGCTTGGCTCTTCTCTCTTAAACTCATCTTTTCTCTCCTATGCTCAGCTCTACTCTCCTACGCTCGGCTCTACTCTCCTACGCTCGGCTCTACTCTCCTACGCTCGGCTCTGCTCTCCTACGCTCGGCTCTGCTCTCCTACGCTCGGCTCTGCTCTCCTACGCTCGGCTCTGCTCTCCTACACTCGCTCTACTCTCCTACTCTCGGCTCTACTTTCCTACGCTTGGCTCTACTCGTCTACACTTGGCTCTACTCTCTTACACTCATCTCGGCTCTGCTCTCCTACACTCGGCTCTACTCCCCTACACTCGGCTCTACTCTCCTACACTTAGCTCTACTCTCCTACACATGGCTCAACTCTCTTACACTCATCTCAACTCTCTTACACTCATCTCGGCTCTACTCTCCTACACTCTGCTCTACTCTCCTACACTTGGCTCTACACTTCTATGTTCGGCTCTACTCTCCCACGCTTGGCTCTTCTCTCTTACACTCATCTCTTCTCTCCTACTCATCTCTTCTCTCTTAAACTCGGCTCTACTCTCCTACACTCGGCTCTACTCTCCTACACTCGGCTCTACTGTGCTACGCTTGGGTCAACTCTCTTACACTCATCTCGGCTCTACTCTCCTACACTCGGCTCTACTCTCCTACGCTTGGCTCTTCTCTCTTACACTCATCTCTTCTCTCCTACTCTCGGCTCTACTCTCCTACACTCGGCTCTATTCTCCTACGCTCGGCTCTATTCTCCCTCGCTCAGCTCTACACTCCTACGCTCGACTCTACTCTCCTACGCTCGGCTCTACTCTCCTACACTTGGCTCTACTCTTCTACGCTTGGCTCAGCTCTCTTACACTCATCTCGGCTCTACTCTCCCACACTCGGCTCTACTCTCCTACACTCGGCTCTACTCTCCTACACTCGGCTCTACTCTCCTACGCTTGGCTCTACTCTCCTACGCTCGGCTCTTCTCTCTTACACTCATCTCTTCTCTCCTACGCTCAGCTCTACTCTCCTACGCTCGGCTCTGCTCTCCTACGCTCGGCTCTACTCTCCTACGCTCGGCTCTACTCTCCTACGCTCGGCTCTACTCTCCTACGCTTGGCTCTACTCTCCTACACTTGGCTCTACTCTCTTACACTCATCTCGGCTCTGCTCTCCTACACTCGGCTCTACTCCCCTACACTCGGCTCTACACTCCTACACTTGGCTCTACTCTCCTAAACTTAGCTCTACTCTCCTACACATGGCTCAACTCTCTTACACTCATCTCAACTCTCTTACACTCATCTAGGCTCTACTCTCCTATGCTCGGCTCTACTCTCCCACGCTTGGCTCTTCTCTCTTACACTCATCTCTTCTCTCCTACTCATCTCTTCTCTACTGCACTCGGCTCTACTCTCCTACACTCGGCTCTACTGTGCTACGCTTGGCTCAACTCTCTTACACTCATCTCGGCTCTACTCTCCTACACTCGGCTCTACTCTCCTACGCTCGGCTCTGCTCTCCTACACTCGGCTCTGCTCTCCTACGCTCGGCTCTACTCTCCTACGCTCGGCTCTACTCTCCTACACTTGGCTCTACTCTCTTACACTCATCCCGGCTCTGCTCTCCTACACTCGGCTCTACTCCCCTACACTCGCTCTACTCTCCTACACTTGGCTCTACTCTCCTACACTTAGCTCTACTCTCCTACACATGGCTCAACTCTCTTACACTCATCTCAACTCTCTTACACTCATCTCGGCTCTACTCTCCTATGCTCGGCTCTACTCTCCCACGCTTGGCTCTTCTCTTTTACACTCATCTCTTCTCTCCTACTCATCTCTTCTCTCCTACACTCGGCTCTACTCTCCTACGCTCGGCTCTACTCTCCTACGCTCGGCTCTACTCTCCTACACTTGGCTCTACTCTCTTACACTCATCTCGGCTCTGCTCTCCTACACTCGGCTCTACTCCCCTACACTCGGCTCTACTCTCCTACACTTGGCTCTACTCTCCTAAACTTAGCTCTACTCTCCTACACATGGCTCAACTCTCTTACACTCATCTCAACTCTCTTACACTCATCTCGGCTCTACTCTCCTATGCTCGGCTCTACTCTCCCATGCTTGGCTCTTCTCTCTTACACTCATCTCTTCTCTCCTACTCATCTCTTCTCTACTGCACTTGGCTCTACTGTCCTACACTCGGCTCTACTGTGCTACGCTTGGCTCAACTCTCTTACACTCCTCTCGGCTCTACTCTCCTACACTCGGCTCTACTCTCCTACGCTTGGCTCTTCTCTCTTACACTCATCTCTTCTCTCCTACACTCGGCTCTACTCTCCTACACTCGGCTCTATTCTCCTATGCTCGGCTCTATTCTCCCACGCTCGGCTCTACACTCCCACGCTCGACTCTACTCTCCTACGCTCGGCTCTACTCTCCTACACTTGGCTCTACTCTCCTACACTTGGCTCTACTCTCCTACATTTGGCTCTACTCTCCTACACTTGGCTCTACTCTCCTACACTTAGCTCTACTCTCCTACACATGGCTCAACTCTCTTACACTCATCTCAACTCTCTTACACTCATCTCGGCTCTACTCTCCTACACTCGGCTTTACTCTCCTACACTTGGCTCTACTCTTCTACGCTCGGCTCTACTCTTCCACGCTTGGCTCTTCTCTCTTACACTCATCTCTTCTCTCCTACTCTCGGCTCTACTCTCCTACACTCGGCTCTACTCTCCTACGCTCGGCTCTGCTCTCCTACGCTCAGCTCTGCTCTCCTACACTCGGCTCTACTCTCCTACGCTCGGCTCTACTCTCCTACACTTGGCTCTACTCTCTTACACTCATCTCAACTCTCTTACACTCATCTCGGCTCTACTCTCCTACACTCGGCTCTGCTCTCCTACACTTGGCTCTACACTCCTATGCTCGGCTCTACTCTCCCATGCTTGGCTCTTCTCTTTTACACTCATCTCTTCTCTCCTACTCATCTCTTCTCTCCTACACTCGGCTCTACTCTCCTACACTCGGCTCTACTCTCCTACACTCGGCTCTACTGTGCTACGCTTGGCTCAACTCTCTTACACTCATCTCGGCTCTACTCTCCTACACTCGGCTCTACTCTCCTACGCTCGGCTCTTCTCTCTTACACTCATCTCTTCTCTCCTACGCTCAGCTCTACTCTCCTACGCTCAACTCTACTCTCCTACGCTCGGCTCTACTCTCCTACGCTCGGCTCTGCTCTCCTACACACGGCTCTACTCTCCTACGCTCGGCTCTACTCTCCTACACTTGGCTCTACTCTCTTACACTCATCCCGGCTCTGCTCTCCTACACTCGGCTCTACTCCCCTACACTCGCTCTACTCTCCTACACTTGGCTCTACTCTCCTACACTTAGCTCTACTCTCCTACACATGGCTCAACTCTCTTACACTCATCTCAACTCTCTTACACTCATCTCGGCTCTACTCTCCTATGCTCGGCTCTACTCTCCCACGCTTGGCTCTTCTCTTTTACACTCATCTCTTCTCTCCTACACTTGGCTCTACTCTCCTACACTCGGCTCTACTCTCCTACGCTCGGCTCTGCTCTCCTATGCTCGGCTCTGCTCTCCTACACTCGGCTCTACTCTCCTACGCTCGGCTCTACTCTCCTACACTTGGCTCTATTCTCCTACACTTGGCTCTACTCTCTTACACTCATCTCAACTCTCTTACACTCATCTCGGCTCTACTCTCCTTCACTCGGCTCTGCTCTCCTACACTTGGCTCTACACTCCTATGCTCGGCTCTACTCTCCAACGCTTGGCTCTTCTCTTTTACACTCATCTGTTCTCTCCTACTCATCTCTGCTCTCCTACACTCGGCTCTACTCTCCTACACTCGGCTCTACTCTCCTACACTCGGCTCTACTTTGCTACGCTTGGCTCTACTCTCTTACACTCATCTCGACTCTACTCTCCTACACTCGGCTCTACTCTCCTACGCTCGGCTCTTCTCTCTTACACTCATCTCTTCTCTCCTACGCTCAGCTCTACTCTCCTACGCTCAGCTCTACTCTCCTACGCTCGGCTCTACTCTCCTACGCTCGGCTCTGCTCTCCTACGCTCGGCTCTACTCTCCTACGCTCGGCTCTACTCTCCTACGCTCGGCTCTACTCTCCTACACTTGGCTCTACTCTCCTACGCTCGGCTCTACTCTCCTACACTCGGCTCTACTCTCCTACGCTTGGCTCTTTTCTCTTACACTCATCTCTTCTATCCTACACTCGGCTCTACTCTCATACACTCGGCTCTACTGTGCTACGCTTGGCTCAACTCTCTTACACTCATCTCGGCTCTACTCTCCTACACTTGGCTCTACTCTCCTACGCTCGGCTCTACTCTCCTACGCTTGGCTCTTCTCTCTTAAACTCATCTTTTCTCTCCTATGCTCAGCTCTACTCTCCTACGCTCGGCTCTACTCTCCTACGCTCGGCTCTACTCTCCTACGCTCGGCTCTGCTCTCCTACGCTCGGCTCTGCTCTCCTACGCTCGGCTCTGCTCTCCTACACTCGCTCTACTCTCCTACTCTCGGCTCTACTTTCCTACGCTTGGCTCTACTCGTCTACACTTGGCTCTACTCTCTTACACTCATCTCGGCTCTGCTCTCCTACACTCGGCTCTACTCCCCTACACTCGGCTCTACTCTCCTACACTTAGCTCTACTCTCCTACACATGGCTCAACTCTCTTACACTCATCTCAACTCTCTTACACTCATCTCGGCTCTACTCTCCTACACTCTGCTCTACTCTCCTACACTTGGCTCTACACTTCTATGCTCGGCTCTACTCTCCCACGCTTGGCTCTTCTCTCTTACACTCATCTCTTCTCTCCTACTCATCTCTTCTCTCTTACACTCGGCTCTACTCTCCTACACTCGGCTCTACTCTCCTACACTCGGCTCTACGGTGCTACGCTTGGGTCAACTCTCTTACACTCATCTCGGCTCTACTCTCCTACACTCGGCTCTACTCTCCTACGCTTGGCTCTTCTCTCTTACACTTATCTCTTCTCTCCTACTCTCGGCTCTACTCTCCTACACTCGGCTCTATTCTCCTACTCTCGGCTCTATTCTCCCACGCTCAGCTCTACACTCCTACGCTCGACTCTACTCTCCTACGCTCGGCTCTACTCTCCTACACTTGGCTCTACTCTTCTACGCTTGGCTCAGCTCTCTTACACTCATCTCGGCTCTACTCTCCCACACTCGGCTCTACTCTCCTACACTCGGCTCTACTCTCCTACACTCGGCTCTACTCTCCTACACTCGGCTCTACTCTCCTACGCTTGGCTCTACTCTCCTACGCTCGGCTCTTCTCTCCTACACTCATCTCTTCTCTCCTACGCTCAGCTCTACTCTCCTACGCTCGGCTCTGCTCTCCTACGCTCGGCTCTACTCTCCTACGCTCGGCTCTACTCTCCTACGCTCGGCTCTACTCTCCTACGCTTGGCTCTACTCTCCTACACTTGGCTCTACTCTCTTACACTCATCTCGGCTCTGCTCTCCTACACTCGGCTCTACTCCCCTACACTCGGCTCTACTCTCCTACACTTGGCTCTACTCTCCTAAACTTAGCTCTACTCTCCTACACATGGCTCAACTCTCTTACACTCATCTCAACTCTCTTACACTCATCTCGGCTCTACTCTCCTATGCTCGGCTCTACTCTCCCACGCTTGGCTCTTCTCTCTTACACTCATCTCTTCTCTCCTACTCATCTCTTCTCTACTGCACTCGGCTCTACTCTCCTACACTCGGCTCTACTCTCCTACACTCGGCTCTACTGTGCTACGCTTGGCTGAACTCTCTTACACTCATCTCGGCTCTACTCTCCTACACTCGGCTCTACTCTCCTACGCTTGGCTCTTCTCTCTTACACTCATCTCTTCTCTCCTACACTTGGCTCTACTCTCCTACACTCGGCTCTATTCTCCTATGCTCGGCTCTATTCTCCCATGCTCGGCTCTACACTCCCACGCTCGACTCTACTCTCCTACGCTCGGCTCTACTCTCCTACACTTGGCTCTACTCTCCTACACTTGGCTCTACTCTCCTACACTTGGCTCTACTCTCCTACACTTAGCTCTACTCTCCTACACATGGCTCAACTCTCTTACACTCATCTCAACTCTCTTACACTCATCTCGGCTCTACTCTCCTACACTCGGCTCTACTCTCCTACACTTGGCTCTACTCTCCTACGCTCGGCTCTACTCTTCCACGCTTAGCTCTTCTCTCTTACACTCATCTCTTCTCTCCTACACTTGGCTCTACTCTCCTACACTCGGCTCTACTCTCCTACGCTCGGCTCTGCTCTCCTACGCTCGGCTCTGCTCTCCTACACTCGGCTCTACTCTCCTACACTTGGCTCTACACTCCTATGCTCGGCTCTACTCTCCCACGCTTGGCTCTTCTCTTTTACACTCATCTGTTCTCTCCTACTCATCTCTGCTCTCCTACACTCGGCTCTACTCTCCTACACTCGGCTCTACTCTCCTACACTCGGCTCTACTGTGCTACGCTTGGCTCAACTCTCTTACACTCATCTCGGCTCTGCTCTCCTACACTCGGCTCTACTCTCCTACGCTCGGCTCTACTCTCCTACACTTGGCTCTACTCTCTTACACTCATCTCAACTCTCTTACACTCATCTCGGCTCTACTCTCCTACACTCGGCTCTGCTCTCCTACACTTGGCTCTACACTCCTATGCTCGGCTCTACTCTCCCATGCTTGGCTCTTCTCTTTTACACTCATCTCTTCTCTCCTACTCATCTCTTCTCTCCTACACTCGGCTCTACTCTCCTACACTCGGCTCTACTCTCCTACACTCGGCTCTACTGTGCTACGCTTGGCTCAACTCTCTTACACTCATCTCGGCTCTACTCTCCTACACTCGGCTCTACTCTCCTACGCTCGGCTCTTCTCTCTTACACTCATCTCTTCTCTCCTACGCTCAGCTCTACTCTCCTACGCTCAGCTCTACTCTCCTACGCTCGGCTCTACTCTCCTACGCTCGGCTCTGCTCTCCTACACACGGCTCTACTCTCCTACGCTCGGCTCTACTCTCCTACACTTGGCTCTACTCTCCTACACTTGGCTCTACTCTCTTACACTCATCCCGGCTCTGCTCTCCTACACTCGGCTCTACTCCCCTACACTCGCTCTACTCTCCTACACTTGGCTCTACTCTCCTACACTTAGCTCTACTCTCCTACACATGGCTCAACTCTCTTACACTCATCTCAACTCTCTTACACTCATCTCGGCTCTACTCTCCTATGCTCGGCTCTACTCTCCCACGCATGGCTCTTCTCTTTTACACTCATCTCTTCTCTCCTACACTTGGCTCTACTCTCCCACACTCGGCTCTACTCTCCTACGCTCGGCTCTGCTCTCCTATGCTCGGCTCTGCTCTCCTACACTCGGCTCTACTCTCCTACGCTCGGCTCTACTCTCCTACACTTGGCTCTACTCTCCTACACTTGGCTCTACTCTCTTACACTCATATCAACTCTCTTACACTCATCTCGGCTCTACTCTCCTTCACTCGGCTCTGCTCTCCTACACTTGGCTCTACACTCCTATGCTCGGCTCTACTCTCCCACGCTTGGCTCTTCTCTTTTACACTCATCTGTTCTCTCCTACTCATCTCTGCTCTCCTACACTCGGCTCTACTCTCCTACACTCGGCTCTACTCTCCTACACTCGGCTCTACTTTGCTACGCTTGGCTCTACTCTCTTACACTCATCTCGACTCTACTCTCCTACACTCGGCTCTACTCTCCTACGCTCGGCTCTTCTCTCTTACACTCATCTCTTCTCTCCTACGCTCAGCTCTACTCTCCTACGCTCAGCTCTACTCTCCTACGCTCGGCTCTACTCTCCTACGCTCGGCTCTGCTCTCCTACACTCGGCTCTGCTCTCCTACACTCGGCTCTGCTCTCCTACACTCGGCTCTACTCTCCTACGCTCGGCTCTACTCTCCTACACTTGGCTCTACTCTCCTACACTTGGCTCTACTCTCTTACACTCATCCCGGCTCTGCTCTCCTACACTCGGCTCTACTCCCCTACACTCGCTCTACTCTCCTACACTTGGCTCTACTCTCCTACACTTAGCTCTACTCTCCTACACATGGCTCAACTCTCTTACACTCATCTCAACTCTCTTACACTCATCTCGGCTCTACTCTCCTATGCTCGGCTCTACTCTCCCACGCTTGGCTCTTCT
The DNA here is from genome assembly GCA_027917425.1 of Gastrophryne carolinensis. Taxonomy (NCBI): domain Eukaryota; kingdom Metazoa; phylum Chordata; class Amphibia; order Anura; family Microhylidae; genus Gastrophryne; species Gastrophryne carolinensis. The sequence goes on along the minus strand of CM051237.1, from coordinate 489,108,037 downwards.
CTTTTACACTCATCTCTTCTCTCCTACTCATCTCTTCTCTCCTACACTCGGCTCTACTCTCCTACACCCGGCTCTACTCTCCTACACTCCGCTCTACTGTGCTACGCTTGGGTCAACTCTCTTACACTCATCTCGGCTCTACTCTCCTACACTCGGCTCTACTCTCCTACGCTTGGCTCTTCTCTCTTACACTCATCTCTTCTCTCCTACACTCGGCTCTACTCTCCTACACTCGGCTCTATTCTCCTACGCTCAGCTCTATTCTCCCACGCTCGGCTCTACACTCCTACGCTCGACTCTACTCTCCTACGCTCGGCTCTACTATCCTACACTTGACTCTACTCTCCTACACTTGGCTCTACTCTGCTACGCTTGGCTCAACTCTCTTACACTCATCTCGGCTCTACTCTCCTACACTCGGCTCTACTCTCCTACACTCGGCTCTACTCTCCTACACTCGGCTCTACTCTCCTACGCTCGGCTCTACTCTCCTATGCTCGGCTCTTCTCTCTTACACTCATCTTTTCTCTCATACGCTCAGCTCTACTCTCCTACACTTGGCTCTACTCTCCTACACTTGGCTCTACTCTCTTACACTCATCTCGGCTCTGCTCTCCTACACTCGGCTCTACTCCCCTACACTCGGCTCTACTCTCCTACACTTAGCTCTACTCTCCTACACATGGTTCAACTCTCTTACACTCATCTCTTCTCTCCTACTCTCGGCTCTACTCTCCTACACTGGGCTCTACTCTCCTACGTTCGGCTCTGCTCTCCTACGCTCGGCTCTGCTCTCCTACACTCGGCTCTACTCTCCTACGCTCGGCTCTACTCTCCTACACTTGGCTCTACTCTCCTACACTTGGCTCTACTCTCTTACACTCATCTCGGCTCTACTCTCCTACACTCGGCTCTACTCTCCTACGCTCGGCTCTACTCTTCCACGCTTGGCTCTTCTCTCTTACACTCATCTCTTCTCTCCTACTCTCGGCTCTACTCTCCTACACTGGGCTCTACTCTCCTACGTTCGGCTCTGCTCTCCTACGCTCGGCTCTGCTCTCCTACACTCGGCTCTACTCTCCTACGCTCGGCTCTACTCTCCTACACTTGGCTCTACTCTCCTACACTTGGCTCTACTCTCTTACACTCATCTCGGCTCTGCTCTCCTACACTCGGCTCTACTCTCCTACACTAGGCTCTACTCTCCTACACTTAGCTCTACTCTCCTACACATGGTTCAACTCTCTTACACTCATCTCAACTCTCCTACACTCATCTCGGCTCTACTCTCCTACACTCGGCTCTGCTCTCCTACACTTGGCTCTACACTCCTATGCTCGGCTCTACTCTCCCACGCTTGGCTCTTCTCTTTTACACTCATCTCTTCTCTCCTACTCATCTCTTCTCTCCTACATTTGGCTCTACTCTCCTACACTCGGCTCTACTCACCTACACTCGGCTCTACTGTGCTACGCTTGGCTCAACTCTCTTACACTCATCTCGGTTCTACTCTCCTACACTCGGCTCTACTCTCCTACGCTTGGCTCTTCTCTCTTACACTCATCTCTTCTCTCCTACACTCGGCTCTACTCTCCTACACTCGGCTCTATTATCCTACGCTCGGCTCTATTCTCCCACGCTCGGCTCTAAACTCCTACGCTCGACTCTACTCTCCTACGCTCGGCTCTACTCTCCTACACTTGACTCTACTCTCCTACACTTGGCTCTACTCTGCTACGCTTGGCTCAACTCTCTTACACTCATCTCGGCTCTACTCTCCTACACTCAGCTCTACTCTCCTACACTCGGCTCTACTCTCCTACACTCGGCTCTACTCTCCTACACTTGGCTCTACTCTCCTACACTCGGCTCTACTCTCCTACGCTCGGCTCTACTCTCCTACGCTCGGCTCTTCTCTCTTACACTCATCTCTTCTCTCCTACGCTCAGCTCTACTCTCCTACGCTCGGCTCTACTCTCCTACGCTCGGCTCTACTCTCCTACACTTGGCTCTACTCTCCTACACTTGGCTCTACTCTCTTACACTCATCCCGGCTCTGCTCTCCTACACTCGGCTCTACTCCCCTACACTCGCTCTACTCTCCTACACTTGGCTCTACTCTCCTACACTTAGCTCTACTCTCCTACACATGGATCAACTCTCTTACACTCATCTCAACTCTCTTACACTCATCTCGGCTCTACTCTCCTATGCTCGGCTGTACTCTCCCATGCTTGGCTCTTCTCTTTTACACTCATCTCTTCTCTCCTACTCATCTCTTCTCTCCTACACTTGGCTCTACTCTCCTACACTCAGCTCTGCTCTCCTACGCTCGGCTCTACTCTCCTACGCTCGGCTCTACTCTCCTACGCTCGGCTCTACTCTCCTACACTTGGCTCTACTCTCCTACACTTGGCTCTACTCTCCTACACTTGGCTTTTCTGTGCTACGCTTGGCTCAACTCTCTTACACTCATCTCGGCTCTACTCTCCTAATCTCGGCTCTACTCTCCTACGCTTGGCTCTTTTCTCTTACACTCATCTCTTCTCTCCTACACTCGGCTCTACTCTCATACACTCGGCTCTACTGTGCTACGCTTGGCTCAACTCTCTTACACTCATCTCGGCTCTACTCTCCTACACTCGGCTCTACTCTCCTATGCTCGGCTCTACTCTCCTACGCTCGGCTCTTCTCTCTTACACTCATCTCTTCTCTCCTATGCTCAGCTCTACTCTCCTACGCTCGGCTCTACTCTCCTACGCTCGGCTCTACTCTCCTACGCTCGGCTCTGCTCTCCTACACTCGCTCTACTCTCCTACTCTCGGCTCTACTCTCCTACGCTTGGCTCTACTCGTCTACACTTGGCTCTACTCTCTTACACTCATCTCGGCTCTGCTCTCCTACACTCGGCTCTACTCCCCTACACTCGGCTCTACTCTCCTACACTAGGCTCTACTCTCCTACACATGGCTCAACTCTCTTACACTCATCTCAACTCTCTTACACTCATCTTGGCTCTACTCTCCTACACTCTGCTCTACTCTCCTACACTTGGCTCTACACTTCTATGCTCGGCTCTACTCTCCCACGCTTGGCTCTTCTCTCTTACACTCATCTCTTCTCTCTTACACTCGGCTCTACTCTCCTACACTCGGCTCTACTCTCCTACACTCGGCTCTACTGTGCTACGCTTGGGTCAACTCTCTTACACTCATCTCGGCTCTACTCTCCTACACTCGGCTCTACTCTCCTACGCTTGGCTCTTCTCTCTTAAACTCATCTCTTCTCTCCTACACTCGGCTCTACTCTCCTACACTCGGCTCTACACTCCTACGCTCGACTCTACTCTCCTACGCTCGGCTCTACTCTCCTACACTTGACTCTACTCTCCTACACTTGGCTCTACTCTGCTACGCTTGGCTCAACTCTCTTACACTCATCTCGGCTCTACTCTCCTACACTCGGCTCTACTCTCCTACACTCGGCTCTACTCTCCTACGCTCGGCTCTACTCTCCTACGCTCGGCTCTTCTCTCTTACACTCATCTCTTCTCTCCTACACTCAGCTCTACTCTCCTACGCTCAGCTCTACTCTCCTACGCTCGGCTCTACTCTCCTACGCTCGGCTCTGCTCTCCTACGCTCGGCTCTGCTCTCCTACGCTCGGCTCTACTCTCCTACGCTCGGCTCTACTCTCCTACGCTTGGCTCTACTCTCCTACACTTGGCTCTACTCTCTTACACTCATCTCGGCTCTGCTCTCCTACACTCGGCTCTACTCCCCTACACTCGGCTCTACTCTCCTACACTTGGCTCTACTCTCCTAAACTTAGCTCTACTCTCCTACACATGGCTCAATTCTCTTACACTCATCTCAACTCTCTTACACTCATCTCGGCTCTACTCTCCTATGCTCGGCTCTACTCTCCCACGCTTGGCTCTTCTCTCTTACACTCATCTCTTCTCTCCTACTCATCTCTTCTCTACTGCACTCGGCTCCACTCTCCTACACTCGGCTCTACTGTGCTACGCTTGGCTCAACTCTCTTACACTCATCTCGGGTCTACTCTCCTACACTCGGCTCTACTCTCCTACGCTTGGCTCTTCTCTCTTACATTCATCTCTTCTCTCCTACACTCGGCTCTACTCTCCTACACTCGGCTCTATTCTCCTATGCTCGGCTCTATTCTCCCACGCTCGGCTCTACACTCCCACGCTCGACTCTACTCTCCTACGCTCGGCTCTACTCTCCTACACTTGGCTCTACTCTCCTACACTTGGCTCTACTCTCCTACATTTGGCTCTACTCTCCTACACTTGGCTCTACTCTCCTACACTTAGCTCTACTCTCCTACACATGGCTCAACTCTCTTACACTCATCTCAACTCTCTTACACTCATCTCGGCTCTACTCTCCTACACTCGGCTCTGCTCTCCTACACTTGGCTCTACACTCCTATGCTCGGCTCTACTCTCCCACGCTTGGCTCTTCTCTTTTTCACTCATCTCTTCTCTCCTACTCATCTCTTCTCTCCTACACTCGGCTCCACTCTCCTACACTCGGCTCTACTCTCCTACACTTGGCTCTACTCTCCTACATTTGGCTCTACTCTCCTACACTTGGCTCTACTCTCCTACACTTAGCTCTACTCTCCTACGCTTGGCTCTTCTCTCTTACACTCATCTCTTCTCTCCTACACTCGGCTCTACTCTCCTACACTCGGCTCTATTCTCCCACGCTCGGCTCTACACTCCTACGCTCGACTCTACTCTCCTACGCTCGGCTCTACTCTCCTACACTTGACTCTACTCTCCTACACTTGGCTCTACTCTGCTACGCTTGGCTCAACTCTCTTACACTCATCTCAACTCTCTTACACTCATCTCGGCTCTACTCTCCTACACTCGGCTCTGCTCTCCTACACTTGGCTCTACACTCCTATGCTCGGCTCTACACTCCCACGCTTGGCTCTTCTCTTTTACACTCATCTCTTCTCTCCTACTCATCTCTTCTCTCCTACACTCAGCTCTCCTCTCCTACACTCAGCTCTACTGTGCTACGCTTGGCTCAACTCTCTTACACTCATCTCGGCTCTACTCTCCTACACTCAGCTCTACTCTCCTACGCTTGGCTCTTCTCTCTTACACTCATCTCTTCTCTCCTACACTCGGCTCTACTCTCCTACACTCGGCTCTATTCTCCCACGCTCGGCTCTACACTCCTACGCTCGACTCTACTCTCCTACGCTCGGCTCTACTCTCCTACACTTGACTCTACTCTCCTACACTTGGCTCTACTCTGCTACGCTTGGCTCAACTCTCTTACACTCATCTCGGCTCTACTCTCCTACACTCAGCTCTACTCTCCTACACTCGGCTCTACTCTCCTACACTTGGCTCTACTCTCCTACACTCAGCTCTACTCTCCTACGCTTGGCTCTTCTCTCTTACACTCATCTCTTCTCTCCTACACTCGGCTCTACTCTCCTACACTCGGCTCTATTCTCCCACGCTCGGCTCTACACTCCTACGCTCGACTCTACTCTCCTACGCTCGGCTCTACTCTCCTACACTTGACTCTACTCTCCTACACTTGGCTCTACTCTGCTACGCTTGGCTCAACTCTCTTACACTCATCTCGGCTCTACTCTCCTACACTCAGCTCTACTCTCCTACACTCGGCTCTACTCTCCTACACTTGGCTCTACTCTCCTACGCTCGGCTCTACTCACCTACGCTCGGCTCTTCTCTCTTACACTCATCTCTTCTCTCCTACGCTCGGCTCTACTCTCCTACGCTCGGCTCTACTCTCCTACGCTCGGCTCTACTCTCCTATACTTGGTTCTACTCTCCTACACTTGGCTCTACTCTCCTACACTTGGCTCTACTCTCTTACACTCATCCCGGCTCTGCTCTCCTACACTCGGCTCTACTCCCCTACACTCGCTCTACTCTCCTACACTTGGCTCTACTCTCCTACACTTAGCTCTACTCTCCTACACATGGCTCAACTCTCTTACACTCATCTCAACTCTCTTACACTCATCTCGGCTCTACTCTCCTATGCTCGGCTCTACTCTCCCACGCTTGGCTCTTCTCTTTTACACTCATCTCTTCTCTCCTACTCATCTCTTCTCTCCTACACTCGGCTCTACTCTCCTACACTCGGCTCTGCTCTCCTACGCTCGGCTCTACTCTCCTACGCTCGGCTCTACTCTCCTACGCTCGGCTCTACTCTCCTACACTTGGCTCTACTCTCCTACACTTGGCTCTACTCTCCTACACTTGGCTCTACTCTCCTACACTTAGCTCTACTCTCCTACACATGGCTCAACTCTCTTACACTCATCTCAACTCTCTTACACTCATCTCGGCTCTACTCTCCTACACTCGGCTCTACTCTCCTACACTTGGCTCTACTCTCCTACGCTCGGCTCTACTCTTCCACGCTTAGCTCTTCTCTCTTACACTCATCTCTTCTCTCCTACACTTGGCTCTACTCTCCTACACTCGGCTCTACTCTCCTACGCTCGGCTCTGCTCTCCTACGCTCGGCTCTGCTCTCCTACACTCGGCTCTACTCTCCTACACTTGGCTCTACACTCCTATGCTCGGCTCTACTCTCCCACGCTTGGCTCTTCTCTTTTACACTCATCTGTTCTCTCCTACTCATCTCTGCTCTCCTACACTCGGCTCTACTCTCCTACACTCGGCTCTACTCTCCTACACTCGGCTCTACTGTGCTACGCTTGGCTCAACTCTCTTACACTCATCTCGGCTCTGCTCTCCTACACTCGGCTCTACTCTCCTACGCTCGGCTCTACTCTCCTACACTTGGCTCTACTCTCTTACACTCATCTCAACTCTCTTACACTCATCTCGGCTCTACTCTCCTACACTCGGCTCTGCTCTCCTACACTTGGCTCTACACTCCTATGCTCGGCTCTACTCTCCCATGCTTGGCTCTTCTCTTTTACACTCATCTCTTCTCTCCTACTCATCTCTTCTCTCCTACACTCGGCTCTACTCTCCTACACTCGGCTCTACTCTCCTACACTCGGCTCTACTGTGCTACGCTTGGCTCAACTCTCTTACACTCATCTCGGCTCTACTCTCCTACACTCGGCTCTACTCTCCTACGCTCGGCTCTTCTCTCTTACACTCATCTCTTCTCTCCTACGCTCAGCTCTACTCTCCTACGCTCAGCTCTACTCTCCTACGCTCGGCTCTACTCTCCTACGCTCGGCTCTGCTCTCCTACACACGGCTCTACTCTCCTACGCTCGGCTCTACTCTCCTACACTTGGCTCTACTCTCCTACACTTGGCTCTACTCTCTTACACTCATCCCGGCTCTGCTCTCCTACACTCGGCTCTACTCCCCTACACTCGCTCTACTCTCCTACACTTGGCTCTACTCTCCTACACTTAGCTCTACTCTCCTACACATGGCTCAACTCTCTTACACTCATCTCAACTCTCTTACACTCATCTCGGCTCTACTCTCCTATGCTCGGCTCTACTCTCCCACGCATGGCTCTTCTCTTTTACACTCATCTCTTCTCTCCTACACTTGGCTCTACTCTCCCACACTCGGCTCTACTCTCCTACGCTCGGCTCTGCTCTCCTATGCTCGGCTCTGCTCTCCTACACTCGGCTCTACTCTCCTACGCTCGGCTCTACTCTCCTACACTTGGCTCTACTCTCCTACACTTGGCTCTACTCTCTTACACTCATATCAACTCTCTTACACTCATCTCGGCTCTACTCTCCTTCACTCGGCTCTGCTCTCCTACACTTGGCTCTACACTCCTATGCTCGGCTCTACTCTCCCACGCTTGGCTCTTCTCTTTTACACTCATCTGTTCTCTCCTACTCATCTCTGCTCTCCTACACTCGGCTCTACTCTCCTACACTCGGCTCTACTCTCCTACACTCGGCTCTACTTTGCTACGCTTGGCTCTACTCTCTTACACTCATCTCGACTCTACTCTCCTACACTCGGCTCTACTCTCCTACGCTCGGCTCTTCTCTCTTACACTCATCTCTTCTCTCCTACGCTCAGCTCTACTCTCCTACGCTCAGCTCTACTCTCCTACGCTCGGCTCTACTCTCCTACGCTCGGCTCTGCTCTCCTACACTCGGCTCTGCTCTCCTACACTCGGCTCTGCTCTCCTACACTCGGCTCTACTCTCCTACGCTCGGCTCTACTCTCCTACACTTGGCTCTACTCTCCTACACTTGGCTCTACTCTCTTACACTCATCCCGGCTCTGCTCTCCTACACTCGGCTCTACTCCCCTACACTCGCTCTACTCTCCTACACTTGGCTCTACTCTCCTACACTTAGCTCTACTCTCCTACACATGGCTCAACTCTCTTACACTCATCTCAACTCTCTTACACTCATCTCGGCTCTACTCTCCTATGCTCGGCTCTACTCTCCCACGCTTGGCTCTTCTCTTTTACACTCATCTCTTCTCTCCTACTCATCTCTTCTCTCCTACACTCGGCTCTACTCTCCTACACCCGGCTCTACTCTCCTACACTCCGCTCTACTGTGCTACGCTTGGGTCAACTCTCTTACACTCATCTCGGCTCTACTCTCCTACACTCGGCTCTACTCTCCTACGCTTGGCTCTTCTCTCTTACACTCATCTCTTCTCTCCTACACTCGGCTCTACTCTCCTACACTCGGCTCTATTCTCCTACGCTCAGCTCTATTCTCCCACGCTCGGCTCTACACTCCTACGCTCGACTCTACTCTCCTACGCTCGGCTCTACTATCCTACACTTGACTCTACTCTCCTACACTTGGCTCTACTCTGCTACGCTTGGCTCAACTCTCTTACACTCATCTCGGCTCTACTCTCCTACACTCGGCTCTACTCTCCTACACTCGGCTCTACTCTCCTACACTCGGCTCTACTCTCCTACGCTCGGCTCTACTCTCCTATGCTCGGCTCTTCTCTCTTACACTCATCTTTTCTCTCATACGCTCAGCTCTACTCTCCTACACTTGGCTCTACTCTCCTACACTTGGCTCTACTCTCTTACACTCATCTCGGCTCTGCTCTCCTACACTCGGCTCTACTCCCCTACACTCGGCTCTACTCTCCTACACTTAGCTCTACTCTCCTACACATGGTTCAACTCTCTTACACTCATCTCTTCTCTCCTACTCTCGGCTCTACTCTCCTACACTGGGCTCTACTCTCCTACGTTCGGCTCTGCTCTCCTACGCTCGGCTCTGCTCTCCTACACTCGGCTCTACTCTCCTACGCTCGGCTCTACTCTCCTACACTTGGCTCTACTCTCCTACACTTGGCTCTACTCTCTTACACTCATCTCGGCTCTACTCTCCTACACTCGGCTCTACTCTCCTACGCTCGGCTCTACTCTTCCACGCTTGGCTCTTCTCTCTTACACTCATCTCTTCTCTCCTACTCTCGGCTCTACTCTCCTACACTGGGCTCTACTCTCCTACGTTCGGCTCTGCTCTCCTACGCTCGGCTCTGCTCTCCTACACTCGGCTCTACTCTCCTACGCTCGGCTCTACTCTCCTACACTTGGCTCTACTCTCCTACACTTGGCTCTACTCTCTTACACTCATCTCGGCTCTACTCTCCTACACTCGGCTCTACTCCCCTACACTCGGCTCTACTCTCCTACACTAGGCTCTACTCTCCTACACTTAGCTCTACTCTCCTACACATGGTTCAACTCTCTTACACTCATCTCAACTCTCCTACACTCATCTCGGCTCTACTCTCCTACACTCGGCTCTGCTCTCCTACACTTGGCTCTACACTCCTATGCTCGGCTCTACTCTCCCACGCTTGGCTCTTCTCTTTTACACTCATCTCTTCTCTCCTACTCATCTCTTCTCTCCTACATTTGGCTCTACTCTCCTACACTCGGCTCTACTCACCTACACTCGGCTCTACTGTGCTACGCTTGGCTCAACTCTCTTACACTCATCTCGGTTCTACTCTCCTACACTCGGCTCTACTCTCCTACGCTTGGCTCTTCTCTCTTACACTCATCTCTTCTCTCCTACACTCGGCTCTACTCTCCTACACTCGGCTCTATTATCCTACGCTCGGCTCTATTCTCCCACGCTCGGCTCTAAACTCCTACGCTCGACTCTACTCTCCTACGCTCGGCTCTACTCTCCTACACTTGACTCTACTCTCCTACACTTGGCTCTACTCTGCTACGCTTGGCTCAACTCTCTTACACTCATCTCGGCTCTACTCTCCTACACTCAGCTCTACTCTCCTACACTCGGCTCTACTCTCCTACACTCGGCTCTACTCTCCTACACTTGGCTCTACTCTCCTACACTCGGCTCTACTCTCCTACGCTCGGCTCTACTCTCCTACGCTCGGCTCTTCTCTCTTACACTCATCTCTTCTCTCCTACGCTCAGCTCTACTCTCCTACGCTCGGCTCTACTCTCCTACGCTCGGCTCTACTCTCCTACACTTGGCTCTACTCTCCTACACTCCGCTCTACTCTCTTACACTCATCCCGGCTCTGCTCTCCTACACTCGGCTCTACTCCCCTACACTCGCTCTACTCTCCTACACTTGGCTCTACTCTCCTACACTTAGCTCTACTCTCCTACACATGGATCAACTCTCTTACACTCATCTCAACTCTCTTACACTCATCTCGGCTCTACTCTCCTATGCTCGGCTGTACTCTCCCATGCTTGGCTCTTCTCTTTTACACTCATCTCTTCTCTCCTACTCATCTCTTCTCTCCTACACTTGGCTCTACTCTCCTACACTCAGCTCTGCTCTCCTACGCTCGGCTCTACTCTCCTACGCTCGGCTCTACTCTCCTACGCTCGGCTCTACTCTCCTACACTTGGCTCTACTCTCCTACACTTGGCTCTACTCTCCTACACTTGGCTTTTCTGTGCTACGCTTGGCTCAACTCTCTTACACTCATCTCGGCTCTACTCTCCTAATCTCGGCTCTACTCTCCTACGCTTGGCTCTTTTCTCTTACACTCATCTCTTCTCTCCTACACTCGGCTCTACTCTCATACACTCGGCTCTACTGTGCTACGCTTGGCTCAACTCTCTTACACTCATCTCGGCTCTACTCTCCTACACTCGGCTCTACTCTCCTATGCTCGGCTCTACTCTCCTACGCTCGGCTCTTCTCTCTTACACTCATCTCTTCTCTCCTATGCTCAGCTCTACTCTCCTACGCTCGGCTCTACTCTCCTACGCTCGGCTCTACTCTCCTACGCTCGGCTCTGCTCTCCTACACTCGCTCTACTCTCCTACTCTCGGCTCTACTCTCCTACGCTTGGCTCTACTCGTCTACACTTGGCTCTACTCTCTTACACTCATCTCGGCTCTGCTCTCCTACACTCGGCTCTACTCCCCTACACTCGGCTCTACTCTCCTACACTAGGCTCTACTCTCCTACACATGGCTCAACTCTCTTACACTCATCTCAACTCTCTTACACTCATCTTGGCTCTACTCTCCTACACTCTGCTCTACTCTCCTACACTTGGCTCTACACTTCTATGCTCGGCTCTACTCTCCCACGCTTGGCTCTTCTCTCTTACACTCATCTCTTCTCTCTTACACTCGGCTCTACTCTCCTACACTCGGCTCTACTCTCCTACACTCGGCTCTACTGTGCTACGCTTGGGTCAACTCTCTTACACTCATCTCGGCTCTACTCTCCTACACTCGGCTCTACTCTCCTACGCTTGGCTCTTCTCTCTTAAACTCATCTCTTCTCTCCTACACTCGGCTCTACTCTCCTACACTCGGCTCTACACTCCTACGCTCGACTCTACTCTCCTACGCTCGGCTCTACTCTCCTACACTTGACTCTACTCTCCTACACTTGGCTCTACTCTGCTACGCTTGGCTCAACTCTCTTACACTCATCTCGGCTCTACTCTCCTACACTCGGCTCTACTCTCCTACACTCGGCTCTACTCTCCTACGCTCGGCTCTACTCTCCTACGCTCGGCTCTTCTCTCTTACACTCATCTCTTCTCTCCTACACTCAGCTCTACTCTCCTACGCTCAGCTCTACTCTCCTACGCTCGGCTCTACTCTCCTACGCTCGGCTCTGCTCTCCTACGCTCGGCTCTGCTCTCCTACGCTCGGCTCTACTCTCCTACGCTCGGCTCTACTCTCCTACGCTCGGCTCTACTCTCCTACGCTTGGCTCTACTCTCCTACACTTGGCTCTACTCTCTTACACTCATCTCGGCTCTGCTCTCCTACACTCGGCTCTACTCCCCTACACTCGGCTCTACTCTCCTACACTTGGCTCTACTCTCCTAAACTTAGCTCTACTCTCCTACACATGGCTCAATTCTCTTACACTCATCTCAACTCTCTTACACTCATCTCGGCTCTACTCTCCTATGCTCGGCTCTACTCTCCCACGCTTGGCTCTTCTCTCTTACACTCATCTCTTCTCTCCTACTCATCTCTTCTCTACTGCACTCGGCTCCACTCTCCTACACTCGGCTCTACTGTGCTACGCTTGGCTCAACTCTCTTACACTCATCTCGGGTCTACTCTCCTACACTCGGCTCTACTCTCCTACGCTTGGCTCTTCTCTCTTACATTCATCTCTTCTCTCCTACACTCGGCTCTACTCTCCTACACTCGGCTCTATTCTCCTATGCTCGGCTCTATTCTCCCACGCTCGGCTCTACACTCCCACGCTCGACTCTACTCTCCTACGCTCGGCTCTACTCTCCTACACTTGGCTCTACTCTCCTACACTTGGCTCTACTCTCCTACATTTGGCTCTACTCTCCTACACTTGGCTCTACTCTCCTACACTTAGCTCTACTCTCCTACACATGGCTCAACTCTCTTACACTCATCTCAACTCTCTTACACTCATCTCGGCTCTACTCTCCTACACTCGGCTCTGCTCTCCTACACTTGGCTCTACACTCCTATGCTCGGCTCTACTCTCCCACGCTTGGCTCTTCTCTTTTTCACTCATCTCTTCTCTCCTACTCATCTCTTCTCTCCTACACTCGGCTCCACTCTCCTACACTCGGCTCTACTCTCCTACACTTGGCTCTACTCTCCTACATTTGGCTCTACTCTCCTACACTTGGCTCTACTCTCCTACACTTAGCTCTACTCTCCTACGCTTGGCTCTTCTCTCTTACACTCATCTCTTCTCTCCTACACTCGGCTCTACTCTCCTACACTCGGCTCTATTCTCCCACGCTCGGCTCTACACTCCTACGCTCGACTCTACTCTCCTACGCTCGGCTCTACTCTCCTACACTTGACTCTACTCTCCTACACTTGGCTCTACTCTGCTACGCTTGGCTCAACTCTCTTACACTCATCTCAACTCTCTTACACTCATCTCGGCTCTACTCTCCTACACTCGGCTCTGCTCTCCTACACTTGGCTCTACACTCCTATGCTCGGCTCTACACTCCCACGCTTGGCTCTTCTCTTTTACACTCATCTCTTCTCTCCTACTCATCTCTTCTCTCCTACACTCAGCTCTCCTCTCCTACACTCAGCTCTACTGTGCTACGCTTGGCTCAACTCTCTTACACTCATCTCGGCTCTACTCTCCTACACTCAGCTCTACTCTCCTACGCTTGGCTCTTCTCTCTTACACTCATCTCTTCTCTCCTACACTCGGCTCTACTCTCCTACACTCGGCTCTATTCTCCCACGCTCGGCTCTACACTCCTACGCTCGACTCTACTCTCCTACGCTCGGCTCTACTCTCCTACACTTGACTCTACTCTCCTACACTTGGCTCTACTCTGCTACGCTTGGCTCAACTCTCTTACACTCATCTCGGCTCTACTCTCCTACACTCAGCTCTACTCTCCTACACTCGGCTCTACTCTCCTACACTTGGCTCTACTCTCCTACACTCAGCTCTACTCTCCTACGCTTGGCTCTTCTCTCTTACACTCATCTCTTCTCTCCTACACTCGGCTCTACTCTCCTACACTCGGCTCTATTCTCCCACGCTCGGCTCTACACTCCTACGCTCGACTCTACTCTCCTACGCTCGGCTCTACTCTCCTACACTTGACTCTACTCTCCTACACTTGGCTCTACTCTGCTACGCTTGGCTCAACTCTCTTACACTCATCTCGGCTCTACTCTCCTACACTCAGCTCTACTCTCCTACACTCGGCTCTACTCTCCTACACTTGGCTCTACTCTCCTACGCTCGGCTCTACTCACCTACGCTCGGCTCTTCTCTCTTACACTCATCTCTTCTCTCCTACGCTCGGCTCTACTCTCCTACGCTCGGCTCTACTCTCCTACGCTCGGCTCTACTCTCCTATACTTGGTTCTACTCTCCTACACTTGGCTCTACTCTCCTACACTTGGCTCTACTCTCTTACACTCATCCCGGCTCTGCTCTCGTACACTCGGCTCTACTCCCCTACACTCGCTCTACTCTCCTACACTTGGCTCTACTCTCCTACACTTAGCTCTACTCTCCTACACATGGCTCAACTCTCTTACACTCATCTCAACTCTCTTACACTCATCTCGGCTCTACTCTCCTATGCTCGGCTCTACTCTCCCACGCTTGGCTCTTCTCTTTTACACTCATCTCTTCTCTCCTACTCATCTCTTCTCTCCTACACTCGGCTCTACTCTCCTACACTCGGCTCTGCTCTCCTACGCTCGGCTCTACTCTCCTACGCTCGGCTCTACTCTCCTACGCTCGGCTCTACTCTCCTACATTTGGCTCTACTCTCCTACACTTGGCTCTACTCTCCTACACTTGGCTCTACTCTCTTACACTCATCCCGGCTCTGCTCTCCTACACTCGGCTCTACTCCCCTACACTCGCTCTACTCTCCTACACTTGGCTCTACTCTCCTACACTTGGCTCTACTCTCCTACACTTAGCTCTACTCTCCTACACATGGCTCAACTCTCTTACACTCATCTCAACTCTCTTACACTCATCTCGGCTCTACTCTCCAATGCTCGGCTGTACTCTCCCACGCTTGACTCTTCTCTTTTACACTCATCTCTTCTCTCCTACTCATCTCTTCTCTCCTACACTCGGCTCTACTCTCCTACACTCAGCTCTACTCTCCTACACTCGGCTTTTCTGTGCTACGCTTGGCTCAACTCTCTTACACTCATCTCGGCTCTACTCTCCTACACTCGGCTCTACTCTCCTACGCTTGGCTCTTTTCTCTTACACTCATCTCTTCTCTCCTACACTCGGCTCTACTCTCATACACTCGGCTCTACTGTGCTACGCTTGGCTCAACTCTCTTACACTCATCTCGGCTCTACTCTCCTACACTCGGCTCCACTCTCCTACGCTCGGCTCTTCTCTCTTACACTCATCTCTTCTCTCCTATGCTCAGCTCTACTCTCCTACGCTCGGCTCTACTCTCCTACGCTCGGCTCTACTCTCCTACGCTCGGCTCTACTCTCCTACGCTTGGCTCTGCTCTCCTACGCTCGGCTCTGCTCTCCTACACTCGCTCTACTCTCCTACTCTCGGCTCTACTCTCCTACGCTTGTCTCTACTAGTCTACACTTGGCTCTACTCTCTTACACTCATCTCGGCTCTGCTCTCCTACACTCGGCTCTACTCCCCTACACTCGGCTCTACTCTCCTACACTAGGCTCTACACTTAGCTCTACTCTCCTACACATGGCTCAACTCTCTTACACTCATCTCAACTCTCTTACACTCATCTCGGCTCTACTCTCCTACACTCTGCTCTACTCTCCTACACTTGGCTCTACACTTCTATGCTCGGCTCTACTCTCCCACGCTTGGCTCTTCTCTCTTACACTCATCTCTTCTCTCCTACTCATCTCTTCTCTCTTACACTCGGCTCTACTCTCCTACACTCGGCTCTACTCTCCTACACTCGGCTCTACTGTGCTACGCTTGAGTCAACTCTCTAACACTCATCTCGGCTCTACTCTCCTACACTCGGCTCTACTCTCCTACGCTTGGCTCTTCTCTCTTGCACTCATCTCTTCTCTCCTACACTCGGCTCTACTCTCCTACACTCGGCTCTATTCTCCTATGCTCGGCTCTATTCTCCCACGCTCGGCTCTACACTCCTACGCTCGACTCTACTCTCCTACGCTCGGCTCTACTCTCCTACACTTGACTCTACTCTCCTACACTTGGCTCTACTCTGCTACGCTTGGCTCAACTCTCTTACACTCATCTCGGCTCTACTCTCCTACACTCGGCTCTACTCTCCTACACTCGGCTCTACTCTCCTACACTCGGCTCTACTCTCCTACACTCGGCTCTACTCTCCTACGCTCGGCTCTTCTCTCTTACACTCATCTCTTCTCTCCTACGCTCAGCTCTACTCTCCTACGCTCAGCTCTACTCTCCTACGCTCGGCTCTACTCTCCTACGCTCGGCTCTGCTCTCCTACGCTCGGCTCTGCTCTCCTACGCTCGGCTCTACTCTCCTACGCTCGGCTCTACTCTCCTACGCTTGGCTCTACTCTCCTACACTTGGCTCTACTCTCTTACACTCATCTCGGCTCTGCTCTCCTACACTCGGCTCTACTCCCCTACACTCGGCTCTACTCTCCTACACTTGGCTCTACTCTCCTAAACTTAGCTCTACTCTCCTACACATGGCTCAACTCTCTTACACTCATCTCAACTCTCTTACACTCATCTCGGCTCTACTCTCCTATGCTCGGCTCTACTCTCCCACGCTTGGCTCTTCTCTCTTACACTCATCTCTTCTCTCCTACTCATCTCTTCTCTACTGCACTCGGCTCTACTCTCCTACTCGCGGCTCTACTGTGCTACGCTTGGCTCAACTCTCTTACACTCATCTCGGCTCTACTCTCCTACACTCGGCTCTACTCTCCTACGCTTGGCTCTTCTTTCTTACACTCATCTCTTCTCTCCTACACTCGGCTCTACTCTCCTACACTCGGCTCTATTCTCCTATGCTCGGCTCTATTCTCCCACGCTCGGCTCTACACTCCCACGCTCGACTCTACTCTCCTACGCTCGGCTCTACTCTCCTACACTTGGCTCTACTCTCCTACACTTGGCTCTACTCTCCTACATTTGGCTCTACTCTCCTACACTTGGCTCTACTCTCCTACACTTAGCTCTACTCTCCTACACATGGCTCAACTCTCTTACACTCATCTCAACTCTCTTACACTCATCTTGGCTCTACTCTCCTACACTCGGCTCTACTCTCCTACACTTGGCTCTACTCTCCTACGCTCGGCTCTACTCTTCCACGCTTGGCTCTTCTCTCTTACACTCATCTCTTCTCTCCTACTCTCGGCTCTACTCTCCTACACTCGGCTCTACTCTCCTACGCTCGGCTCTGCTCTCCTACGCTCGGCTCTGCTCTCCTACACTCGGCTCTACTCTCCTACGCTCGGCTCTACTCTCCTACACTTGGCTCTACTCTCCTACACTTGGCTCTACTCTCTTACACTCATCTCGGCTCTGCTCTCCTACACTCGGCTCTACTCCCCTACACTCGGCTCTACTCTCCTACACTCGGCTCTGCTCTCCTACACTCGGCTCTACACTCCTATGCTCGGCTCTACTCTCCCACGCTTGGCTCTTCTCTTTTACACTCATCTCTTCTCTCCTACTCATCTCTTCTCTCCTACACTCGGCTCTACTCTCCTACACTCGGCTCTACTCTCCTACACTCGGCTCTACTGTGCTACGCTTGGCTCAACTCTCTTACACTCATCTCGGCTCTACTCTCCTACACTCGGCTCTACTCTCCTACGCTCGGCTCTTCTCTCTTACACTCATCTCTTCTCTCCTACGCTCAGCTCTACTCTCCTACGCTCAGCTCTACTCTCCTACGCTCAGCTCTACTCTCCTACGCTCGGCTCTACTCTCCTACGCTCGGCTCTGCTCTCCTACACTCGGCTCTGCTCTCCTACGCTCGGCTCTACTCTCCTACGCTCGGCTCTACTCTCCTACGCTCGGCTCTACTCTCCTACACTTGGCTCTACTCTCCTACACTTGGCTCTACTCTCTTACACTCATCCCGACTCTGCTCTCCTATACTCGGCTCTACTCCCCTACACTCGCTCTACTCTCCTACACTTGGCTCTACTCTCCTACACTTAGCTCTACTCTCCTACACATGGCTCAACTCTCTTACACTCATCTCAACTCTCTTACACTCATCTCGGCTCTACTCTCCTACGCTCGGCTCTACTCTCCCACGCTTGGCTCTTCTCTTTTATACTCATCTCTTCTCTCCTACTCATCTCTTCTCTCCTACACTCGGCTCTACTCTCCTACACTCGGCTCTACTCTCCTACACTCGGCTCTTCTCTCTTACACTCATCTCTTCTCTCCTACACTCGGCTCTACTCTCCTACACTCGGCTCTACTCTCCTACGCTTGGCTCTTCTCTCTTACACTCATCTCTTCTCTCCTACACTCGGCTCTACTCTCCTACACTCGGCTCTTCTCCTACGCTCGGCTCTATTCTCCCACGCTTGGCTCTACACTCCTACGCTCGACTCTACTCTCCTACGCTCGGCTCTACTCTCCTACACTTGACTCTACTCTCCTACACTTGGCTCTACTCTGCTACGCTTGGCTCAACTCTCTTACACTCATCTCGGTGCTACCTTCCTACACTCAGCTCTACTCTCCTACACTCGGCTCTACTCTCCTACACTCGGCTCTACTCTCCTACGCTCGGCTCTACTCTCCTACGCTCGGCTCTACTCTCCTACGCTCGGCTCTACTCTCCTACGCTCGGCTCTGCTCTCCTACGCTCGGCTCTGCTCTCCTACGCTCGGCTCTGCTCTCCTACGCTCGGCTCTGCTCTCGTACACTCGGCTCTACTCTCCTACGCTCGGCTCTATTCTCCTACACTTGACTCTACTCTCCTACACTTGGCTCTACTCTGCTACGCTTGGCTCAACTCTCTTACACTCATCTCGGCTCTACTCTCCTACACTCAGCTCTACTCTCCTACACTCGGCTCTACTCTCCTAAACTCGGCTCTACTCTCCTACGCTCGGCTCTACTCTCCTACGCTCGGCTCTACTCTCCTACGCTCGGCTCTACTCTCCTACGCTCGGCTCTTCTCTCTTACACTCATCTCTTCTCTCTTACACTCATCTCTTCTCTCCTACGCTCAGCTCTACTCTCCTACGCTCAGCTCTACTCTCCTACGCTCGGCTCTACTCTCCTACGCTCGGCTCTGCTCTCCTACGCTCGGCTCTGCTCTCCTACGCTCGGCTCTGCTCTCCTACGCTCGGCTCTACTCTCCTACGCTCGGCTCTACTCTCCTACACTTGGCTCTACTCTCCTACACTTGGCTCTACTCTGTTACACTCATCTCGGCTCTGCTCTCCTACACTCGGCTCTGCTCTCCTACACTCGGCTCTACTCCCCTACACTCGCTCTACTCTCCTAAATTGGCTCTACTCTCCTACACTTAGCTCTACTCTCCTACACATGGCTCAACTCTCTAACACTCATCTCAACTCTCTTACACTCATCTCGGCTCTACTCTCCTATGCTCGGCACTACTCTCCCATGCTTGGCTCTTCTCTCTTACACTCATCTCTTCTCTCCTACTCATCTCTTCTCTACTGCACTCGGCTCTACTCTCCTACACTCGGCTCTACTCTCCTACACTCGGCTCTACTGTGCTACGCTTGACTCAACTCTCTTACACTCTTCTCGGCTCTACTCTCCTACACTCGGCTCTACTCTCCTACGCTCGGCTCTACTCTCCTACGCTCGGCTCTTCTCTCTTACACTCATCTCTTCTCTCCTATGCTCAGCTCTACTCTCCTACGCTCGGCTCTACTCTCCTACGCTCGGCTCTACTCTCCTACGCTCGGCTCTGCTCTCCTACACTCGCTCTACTCTCCTACTCTCGGCTCTACTCTCCTACGCTTGGCTCTACTCGTCTACACTTGGCTCTACTCTCTTACACTCATCTCGGCTCTGCTCTCCTACACTCGGCTCTACTCCCCTACACTCGGCTCTACTCTCCTACACTAGGCTCTACTCTCCTACACTTAGCTCTACTCTCCTACACATGGCTCAACTCTCTTACACTCATCTCAACTCTCTTACACTCATCTCGGCTCTACTCTCCTACACTCTGCTCTACTCTCCTACACTTGGCTCTACACTTCTATGCTCGGCTCTACTCTCCCACGCTTGGCTCTTCTCTCTTACACTCATCTCTTCTCTCTTACACTCGGCTCTACTCTCCTACACTCGGCTCTACTCTCCTACACTCGGCTCTACTGTGCTACGCTTGGGTCAACTCTCTTACACTCATCTCGGCTCTACTCTCCTACACTCGGCTCTACTCTCCTACACTCGGCTCTATTCTCCTACGCTCGGCTCTATTCTCCCACGCTCGGCTCTACACTCCTACGCTCGACTCTACTCTCCTACGCTCGGCTCTACTCTCCTACACTTGACTCTACTCTCCTACACTTGGCTCTACTCTGCTACGCTTGGCTCAACTCTCTTACACTCATCTCGGCTCTACTCTCCTACACTCGGCTCTACTCTCCTACACTCGGCTCTACTCTCCTACACTCGGCTCTACTCTCCTACGCTCGGCTCTACTCTCCTACGCTCGGCTCTTCTCTCTTACACTCATCTCTTCTCTCCTACTCATCTCTTCTCTACTGCACTCGGCTCTACTCTCCTACACTCGGCTCTACTCTCCTACACTCGGCTCTACTGTGCTACGCTTGACTCAACTCTCTTACACTCATCTCGGCTCTACTCTCCTACACTCGGCTCTACTCTCCTACGCTCGGCTCTACTCTCCTACGCTTGGCTCTTCTCTCTTACACTCATCTCTTCTCTCCTATGCTCAGCTCTACTCTCCTACGCTCGGCTCTACTCTCCTACGCTCGGCTCTACTCTCCTACGCTCGGCTCTGCTCTCCTACACTCGCTCTACTCTCCTACTCTCGGCTCTACTCTCCTACGCTTGGCTCTACTCGTCTACACTTGGCTCTACTCTCTTACACTCATCTCGGCTCTGCTCTCCTACACTCGGCTCTACTCCCCTACACTCGGCTCTACTCTCCTACACTAGGCTCTACTCTCCTACACTTAGCTCTACTCTCCTACACATGGCTCAACTCTCTTACACTCATCTCAACTCTCTTACACTCATCTCGGCTCTACTCTCCTACACTCTGCTCTACTCTCCTACACTTGGCTCTACACTCCTACGCTCGGCTCTACTCTCCTACACTTGGCTCTACTCTCCTACACTTGGCTCTACTCTCTTACACTCATCTCGGCTCTGCTCTCCTACACTCGGCTCTACTCCCCTACACTCGGCTCTACTCTCCTACACTCGGCTCTGCTCTCCTACACTCGGCTCTACACTCCTATGCTCGGCTCTACTCTCCCACGCTTGGCTCTTCTCTTTTACACTCATCTCTTCTCTCCTACTCATCTCTTCTCTCCTACACTCGGCTCTACTCTCCTACACTCGGCTCTACTCTCCTACACTCGGCTCTACTGTGCTACGCTTGGCTCAACTCTCTTACACTCATCTCGGCTCTACTCTCCTACACTCGGCTCTACTCTCCTACGCTCGGCTCTTCTCTCTTACACTCATCTCTTCTCTCCTACGCTCAGCTCTACTCTCCTACGCTCAGCTCTACTCTCCTACGCTCAGCTCTACTCTCCTACGCTCGGCTCTACTCTCCTACGCTCGGCTCTGCTCTCCTACACTCGGCTCTGCTCTCCTACGCTCGGCTCTACTCTCCTACGCTCGGCTCTACTCTCCTACGCTCGGCTCTACTCTCCTACACTTGGCTCTACTCTCCTACACTTGGCTCTACTCTCTTACACTCATCCCGACTCTGCTCTCCTATACTCGGCTCTACTCCCCTACACTCGCTCTACTCTCCTACACTTGGCTCTACTCTCCTACACTTAGCTCTACTCTCCTACACATGGCTCAACTCTCTTACACTCATCTCAACTCTCTTACACTCATCTCGGCTCTACTCTCCTACGCTCGGCTCTACTCTCCCACGCTTGGCTCTTCTCTTTTATACTCATCTCTTCTCTCCTACTCATCTCTTCTCTCCTACACTCGGCTCTACTCTCCTACACTCGGCTCTACTCTCCTACACTCGACTCTACTGTGCTACGCTTGGCTCAACTCTCTTACACTCATCTCGGCTCTACTCTCCTACACTCGGCTCTACTCTCCTACGCTTGGCTCTTCTCTCTTACACTCATCTCTTCTCTCCTACACTCGGCTCTACTCTCCTACACTCGGCTCTTCTCCTACGCTCGGCTCTATTCTCCCACGCTTGGCTCTACACTCCTACGCTCGACTCTACTCTCCTACGCTCGGCTCTACTCTTCTACACTTGACTCTACTCTCCTACACTTGGCTCTACTCTGCTACGCTTGGCTCAACTCTCTTACACTCATCTCGGTGCTACTCTCCTACACTCAGCTCTACTCTCCTACACTCGGCTCTACTCTCCTACACTCGGCTCTACTCTCCTACGCTCGGCTCTACTCTCCTACGCTCGGCTCTACTCTCCTACGCTCGGCTCTACTCTCCTACGCTCGGCTCTGCTCTCCTACGCTCGGCTCTGCTCTCCTACGCTCGGCTCTGCTCTCGTACACTCGGCTCTACTCTCCTACGCTCGGCTCTATTCTCCTACACTTGACTCTACTCTCCTACACTTGGCTCTACTCTGCTACGCTTGGCTCAACTCTCTTACACTCATCTCGGCTCTACTCTCCTACACTCAGCTCTACTCTCCTACACTCGGCTCTACTCTCCTAAACTCGGCTCTACTCTCCTACGCTCGGCTCTACTCTCCTACGCTCGGCTCTACTCTCCTACGCTCGGCTCTTCTCTCTTACACTCATCTCTTCTCTCTTACACTCATCTCTTCTCTCCTACGCTCAGCTCTACTCTCCTACGCTCAGCTCTACTCTCGGCTCTACTCTCCTACGCTCGGCTCTGCTCTCCTACGCTCGGCTCTGCTCTCCTACGCTCGGCTCTGCTCTCCTACGCTCGGCTCTACTCTCCTACGCTCGGCTCTACTCTCCTACACTTGGCTCTACTCTCCTACACTTGGCTCTACTCTGTTACACTCATCTCGGCTCTGCTCTCCTACACTCGGCTCTGCTCTCCTACACTCGGCTCTACTCCCCTACACTCGCTCTACTCTCCTACACTTGGCTCTACTCTCCTACACTTAGCTCTACTCTCCTACACATGGCTCAACTCTCTTACACTCATCTCAACTCTCTTACACTCATCTCGGCTCTACTCTCCTATGCTCGGCACTACTCTCCCATGCTTGGCTCTTCTCTCTTACACTCATCTCTTCTCTCCTACTCATCTCTTCTCTACTGCACTCGGCTCTACTCTCCTACACTCGGCTCTACTCTCCTACACTCGGCTCTACTGTGCTACGCTTGACTCAACTCTCTTACACTCATCTCGGCTCTACTCTCCTACACTCGGCTCTACTCTCCTACGCTCGGCTCTACTCTCCTACGCTCGGCTCTTCTCTCTTACACTCATCTCTTCTCTCCTATGCTCAGCTCTACTCTCCTACGCTCGGCTCTACTCTCCTACGCTCGGCTCTACTCTCCTACGCTCGGCTCTGCTCTCCTACACTCGCTCTACTCTCCTACTCTCGGCTCTACTCTCCTACGCTTGGCTCTACTCGTCTACACTTGGCTCTACTCTCTTACACTCATCTCGGCTCTGCTCTCCTACACTCGGCTCTACTCCCCTACACTCGGCTCTACTCTCCTACACTAGGCTCTACTCTCCTACACTTAGCTCTACTCTCCTACACATGGCTCAACTCTCTTACACTCATCTCAACTCTCTTACACTCATCTCGGCTCTACTCTCCTACACTCTGCTCTACTCTCCTACACTTGGCTCTACACTTCTATGCTCGGCTCTACTCTCCCACGCTTGGCTCTTCTCTCTTACACTCATCTCTTCTCTCTTACACTCGGCTTTCCTTTCCTACACTCGGCTCTACTCTCCTACACTCGGCTCTACTGTGCTACGCTTGGGTCAACTCTCTTCCCCTACGCTCAGCTCTACTCTCCTACACTCGGCTCTACTCTCCTACACTCGGCTCTATTCTCCTACGCTCGGCTCTATTCTCCCACGCTCGGCTCTACACTCCTACGCTCGACTCTACTCTCCTACGCTCGGCTCTACTCTCCTACACTTGACTCTACTCTCCTACACTTGGCTCTACTCTGCTACGCTTGGCTCAACTCTCTTACACTCATCTCGGCTCTACTCTCCTACACTCGGCTCTACTCTCCTACACTCGGCTCTACTCTCCTACACTCGGCTCTACTCTCCTACGCTCGGCTCTACTCTCCTACGCTCGGCTCTTCTCTCTTACACTCATCTCTTCTCTCCTACTCATCTCTTCTCTACTGCACTCGGCTCTACTCTCCTACACTCGGCTCTACTCTCCTACACTCGGCTCTACTGTGCTACGCTTGACTCAACTCTCTTACACTCATCTCGGCTCTACTCTCCTACACTCGGCTCTACTCTCCTACACTCGGCTCTACTCTCCTACGCTCGGCTCTACTCTCCTACGCTCGGCTCTTCTCTCTTACATTCATCTCTTCTCTCCTATGCTCAGCTCTACTCTCCTACGCTCGGCTCTACTCTCCTACGCTCGGCTCTACTCTCCTACGCTCGGCTCTGCTCTCCTACACTCGCTCTACTCTCCTACTCTCGGCTCTACTCTCCTACGCTTGGCTCTACTCGTCTACACTTGGCTCTACTCTCTTACACTCATCTCGGCTCTGCTCTCCTACACTCGGCTCTACTCCCCTACACTCGGCTCTACTCTCCTACACTAGGCTCTACTCTCCTACACTTAGCTCTACTCTCCTACACATGGCTCAACTCTCTTACACTCATCTCAACTCTCTTACACTCATCTCGGCTCTACTCTCCTACACTCTGCTCTACTCTCCTACACTTGGCTCTACACTTCTATGCTCGGCTCTACTCTCCCACGCTTGGCTCTTCTCTCTTACACTCATCTCTTCTCTCTTACACTCGGCTCTACTCTCCTACACTCGGCTCTACTCTCCTACACTCGGCTCTACTGTGCTACGCTTGGGTCAACTCTCTTACACTCATCTCGGCTCTACTCTCCTACACTCGGCTCTACTCTCCTACACTCGGCTCTATTCTCCTACGCTCGGCTCTATTCTCCCACGCTCGGCTCTACACTCCTACGCTCGACTCTACTCTCCTACGCTCGGCTCTACTCTCCTACACTTGACTCTACTCTCCTACACTTGGCTCTACTCTGCTACGCTTGGCTCAACTCTCTTACACTCATCTCGGCTCTACTCTCCTACACTCGGCTCTACTCTCCTACACTCGGCTCTACTCTCCTACACTCGGCTCTACTCTCCTACGCTCGGCTCTACTCTCCTACGCTCGGCTCTTCTCTCTTACACTCATCTCTTCTCTCCTACGCTCAGCTCTACTCTCCTACGCTCAGCTCTACTCTCCTACGCTCGGCTCTACTCTCCTACGCTCGGCTCTGCCCTCCTACGCTCGGCTCTGCTCTCCTACGCTCGGCTCTACTCTCCTACGCTCGGCTCTACTCTCCTACGCTCGGCTCTACTCTCCTACGCTTGGCTCTACTCTCCTACACTTGGCTTTACTCTCTTACACTCATCTCGGCTCTGCTCTCCTACACTCGGCTCTACTCCCCTACACTCGGCTCTACTCTCCTACACTTGGCTCTACTCTCCTAAACTTAGCTCTACTCTCCTACACATGGCTCAACTCTCTTACACTCATCTCAACTCTCTTACACTCATCTCGGCTCTACTCTCCTATGCTCGGCTCTACTCTCCCACGCTTGGCTCTTCTCTCTTACACTCATCTCTTCTCTCCTACTCATCTCTTCTCTACTGCACTTTGCTCCACTCTCCTACACTCGGCTCTACTCTCCTACACTCGGCTCTACTGTGCTACGCTTGGCTCAACTCTCTTACACTCATCTCGGCTCTACTCTCCTACACTCGGCTCTACTCTCCTACGCTTGGCTCTTCTCTCTTACATTCATCTCTTCTCTCCTACACTCGGCTCTACTCTCCTACACTCGGCTCTATTCTCCTATGCTCGGCTCTATTCTCCCACGCTCGGCTCTACACTCCCACGCTCGACTCTACTCTCCTACGCTCGGCTCTACTCTCCTACACTTGGCTCTACTCTCCTACACTTGGCTCTACTCTCCTACATTTGGCTCTACTCTACTACACTTGGCTCTACTCTCCTACACTTAGCTCTACTCTCCTACACATGGCTCAACTCTCTTACACTCATCTCAACTCTCTTACACTCATCTCGGCTCTACTCTCCTACACTCGGCTCTGCTCTCCTACACTTAGCTCTACACTCCTATGCTCGGCTCTACTCTCCCACGCTTGGCTCTTCTCTTTTACACTCATCTCTTCTCTCCTACTCATCTCTTCTCTCCTACACTCGGCTCTACTCTCCTACACTCGGCTCTACTCTCCTACACTTGGCTCTACTCTCCTACACTTGGCTCTACTCTCCTACATTTGGCTCTAGTCTCCTACACTTGGCTCTACTCTCCTACACTTAGCTCTACTCTCCTACACATGGCTCAACTCTCTTACACTCATCTCAACTCTCTTACACTCATCTCGGCTCTACTCTCCTACACTCGGCTCTGCTCTCCTACACTCGGCTCTGCTCTCCTACACTTGGCTCTACACTCCTATGCTCGGCTCTACTCTCCCACGCTTGGCTCTTCTCTTTTACACTCATCTCTTCTCTCCTACTCATCTCTTCTCTCCTACACTCAGCTCTCCTCTCCTACACTCGGCTCTACTGTGCTACGCTTGGCTCAACTCTCTTACACTCATCTCGGCTCTACTCTCCTACACTCAGCTCTACTCTCCTACGCTTGGCTCTTCTCTCTTACACTCATCTCTTCTCTCCTACACTCGGCTCTACTCTCCTACACTCGGCTCTATTCTCCCACGCTCGGCTCTACACTCCTACGCTCGACTCTACTCTCCTACGCTCGGCTCTACTCTCCTACACTTGACTCTACTCTCCTACACTTGGCTCTACTCTGCTACACTTGGCTCAACTCTCTTACACTCATCTCGGCTCTACTCTCCTACACTCAGCTCTACTCTCCTACACTTGGCTCTACTCTCCTACACTCGGCTCTACTCACCTACGCTCGGCTCTACTCTCCTACGCTCGGCTCTTCTCTCTTATACTCATCTCTTCTCTCCTACGCTCGGCTCTACTCTCCTACGCTCGGCTCTACTCTCCTACACTTGGTTCTACTCTCCTACACTTGGCTCTACTCTCTTACACTCATCCCGGCTCTGCTCTCCTACACGCGGCTCTACTCCCCTACACTCGCTCTACTCTCCTACACTTGGCTCTACTCTCCTACACTTAGCTCTACTCTCCTACACATGGCTCTACTCTCTTACACTCATCTCGGCTCTACTCTCCTATGCTCGGCTCTACTCTCCCACGCTTGGCTCTTCTCTTTTACACTCATCTCTTCTCTCCTACTCATCTCTTCTCTCCTACACTCGGCTCTACTCTCCTACACTCGGCTCTGCTCTCCTACGCTCGGCTCTACTCTCCTACGCTCGGCTCTACTCTCCTACGCTCGGCTCTACTCTCCTACATTTGGCTCTACTCTCCTACACTTGGCTCTATTCTCCTACACTTGGCTCTACTCTCTTACACTCATCCCGGCTCTGCTCTCCTACACTCGGCTCTACTCCCCTACACTCGCTCTACTCTCCTACACTTGGCTCTACTCTCCTACACTTAGCTCTACTCTCCTACACATGGCTCAACTCTCTTACACTCATCTTAACTCTCTTACACTCATCTCGGCTCTACTCTCCTATGCTCGGCTGTACTCTCCCACGCTTGACTCTTCTCTTTTACACTCATCTCTTCTCTCCTACTCATCTCTTCTCTCCTACACTCAGCTCTACTCTCCTACACTCAGCTCTACTCTCCTACACTCGGCTTTTCTGTGCTACGCTTGGCTCAACTCTCTTACACTCATCTCGGCTCTACTCTCCTACACTCGGCTCTACTCTCCTACGCTTGGCTCTTTTCTCTTACACTCATCTCTTCTCTCCTACACTCGGCTCTACTCTCATACACTCGGCTCTACTGTGCTACGCTTGGCTCAACTCTCTTACACTCATCTCGGCTCTACTCTCCTACACTCGGCTCCACTCTCCTACGCTCGGCTCTTCTCTCTTACACTCATCTCTTCTCTCCTATGCTCAGCTCTACTCTCCTACGCTCGGGTCTACTCTCCTACGCTCGGCTCTGCTCTCCTACGCTCGGCTCTGCTCTCCTACACTTCCTCTACTCTCCTACTCTCGGCTCTACTCTCCTACGCTTGGCTCTACTCGTCTACACTTGGCTCTACTCTTACACTCATCTCGGCTCTGCTCTCCTACACTCGGCTCTACTCCCCTACACTCGGCTCTACTCTCCTACACTAGGCTCTACTCTCCTACACTTAGCTCTACTCTCCTACACATGGCTCAACTCTCTTACACTCATCTCAACTCTCTTACACTCATCTCGGCTCTACTCTCCTACACTCTGCTCTACTCTCCTACACTTGGCTCTACACTTCTATGCTCGGCTCTACTCTCCCACGCTTGGCTCTTCTCTCTTACACTCATCTCTTCTCTCCTACTCATCTCTTCTCTCTTACACTCGGCTCTACTCTCCTACACTCGGCTCTACTGTGCTACGCTTGGGTCAACTCTCTTACACTCATCTCGGCTCTACTCTCCTACACTCGGCTCTACTCTCCTACGCTTGGCTCTTCTCTCTTACACTCATCTCTTCTCTCCTACACTCGGCTCTACTCTCCTACACTCGGCTCTATTCTCCTACGCTCGGCTCTATTCTCCCACGCTCGGCTCTACACTCCTACGCTCGACTCTACTCTCCTACGCTCGGCTCTACTCTCCTACACTTGACTCTACTCTCCTACACTTGGCTCTACTCTGCTACGCTTGGCTCAACTCTCTTACACTCATCTCGGCTCTACTCTCCTACACTCGGCTCTACTCTCCTACACTCGGCTCTACTCTCCTACGCTCGGCTCTACTCTCCTACACTCGGCTCTACTCTCCTACACTCGGCTCTACTGTGCTACGCTTGGCTCAACTCTCTTACACTCATCTCGGCTCTACTCTCCTACACTCGGCTCTACTCTCCTACGCTTGGCTCTTCTCTCTTACACTCATCTCTTCTCTCCTACACTCGGCTCTACTCTCCTACACTCGGCTCTTCTCCTACGCTCGGCTCTATTCTCCCACGCTTGGCTCTACACTCCTACGCTCGACTCTACTCTCCTACGCTCGGCTCTACTCTCCTACACTTGACTCTACTCTCCTACACTTGGCTCTACTCTGCTACGCTTGGCTCAACTCTCTTACACTCATCTCGGTGCTACTCTCCTACACTCAGCTCTACTCTCCTACACTCGGCTCTACTCTCCTACACTCGGCTCTACTCTCCTACGCTCGGCTCTACTCTCCTACGCTCGGCTCTACTCTCCTACGCTCGGCTCTACTCTCCTACGCTCGGCTCTGCTCTCCTACGCTCGGCTCTGCTCTCCTACGCTCGGCTCTGCTCTCGTACACTCGGCTCTACTCTCCTACGCTCGGCTCTATTCTCCTACACTTGACTCTACTCTCCTACACTTGGCTCTACTCTGCTACGCTTGGCTCAACTCTCTTACACTCATCTCGGCTCTACTCTCCTACACTCAGCTCTACTCTCCTACACTCGGCTCTACTCTCCTAAACTCGGCTCTACTCTCCTACACTCGGCTCTACTCTCCTACACTCGGCTCTACTGTGCTACGCTTGGCTCAACTCTCTTACACTCATCTCGGCTCTACTCTCCTACACTCGGCTCTACTCTCCTACGCTTGGCTCTTCTCTCTTACACTCATCTCTTCTCTCCTACACTCGGCTCTACTCTCCTACACTCGGCTCTTCTCCTACGCTCGGCTCTATTCTCCCACGCTTGGCTCTACACTCCTACGCTCGACTCTACTCTCCTACGCTCGGCTCTACTCTCCTACACTTGACTCTACTCTCCTACACTTGGCTCTACTCTGCTACGCTTGGCTCAACTCTCTTACACTCATCTCGGTGATACTCTCCTACACTCAGCTCTACTCTCCTACACTCGGCTCTACTCTCCTACACTCGGCTCTACTCTCCTACGCTCGGCTCTACTCTCCTACGCTCGGCTCTACTCTCCTACGCTCGGCTCTACTCTCCTACGCTCGGCTCTGCTCTCCTACGCTCGGCTCTGCTCTCCTACGCTCGGCTCTGCTCTCGTACACTCGGCTCTACTCTCCTACGCTCGGCTCTATTCTCCTACACTTGACTCTACTCTCCTACACTTGGCTCTACTCTGCTACGCTTGGCTCAACTCTCTTACACTCATCTCGGCTCTACTCTCCTACACTCAGCTCTACTCTCCTACACTCGGCTCTACTCTCCTAAACTCGGCTCTACTCTCCTACGCTCGGCTCTACTCTCCTACGCTCGGCTCTACTCTCCTACGCTCGGCTCTTCTCTCTTACACTCATCTCTTCTCTCTTACACTCATCTCTTCTCTCCTACGCTCAGCTCTACTCTCCTACGCTCAGCTCTACTCTCCTACGCTCGGCTCTACTCTCCTACGCTCGGCTCTGCTCTCCTACGCTCGGCTCTGCTCTCCTACGCTCGGCTCTGCTCTCCTACGCTCGGCTCTACTCTCCTACGCTCGGCTCTACTCTCCTACACTTGGCTCTACTCTCCTACACTTGGCTCTACTCTGTTACACTCATCTCGGCTCTGCTCTCCTACACTCGGCTCTGCTCTCCTACACTCGGCTCTACTCCCCTACACTCGCTCTACTCTCCTAAATTGGCTCTACTCTCCTACACTTAGCTCTACTCTCCTACACATGGCTCAACTCTCTAACACTCATCTCAACTCTCTTACACTCATCTCGGCTCTACTCTCCTATGCTCGGCACTACTCTCCCATGCTTGGCTCTTCTCTCTTACACTCATCTCTTCTCTCCTACTCATCTCTTCTCTACTGCACTCGGCTCTACTCTCCTACACTCGGCTCTACTCTCCTACACTCGGCTCTACTGTGCTACGCTTGACTCAACTCTCTTACACTCTTCTCGGCTCTACTCTCCTACACTCGGCTATACTCTCCTACGCTCGGCTCTACTCTCCTACGCTCGGCTCTTCTCTCTTACACTCATCTCTTCTCTCCTATGCTCAGCTCTACTCTCCTACGCTCGGCTCTACTCTCCTACGCTCGGCTCTACTCTCCTACGCTCGGCTCTGCTCTCCTACACTCGCTCTACTCTCCTACTCTCGGCTCTACTCTCCTACGCTTGGCTCTACTCGTCTACACTTGGCTCTACTCTCTTACACTCATCTCGGCTCTGCTCTCCTACACTCGGCTCTACTCCCCTACACTCGGCTCTACTCTCCTACACTAGGCTCTACTCTCCTACACTTAGCTCTACTCTCCTACACATGGCTCAACTCTCTTACACTCATCTCAACTCTCTTACACTCATCTCGGCTCTGCTCTCCTACACTTAGCTCTACACTCCTATGCTCGGCTCTACTCTCCCACGCTTGGCTCTTCTCTTTTACACTCATCTCTTCTCTCCTACTCATCTCTTCTCTCCTACACTCGGCTCTACTCTCCTACACTCGGCTCTACTCTCCTACACTTGGCTCTACTCTCCTACACTTGGCTCTACTCTCCTACATTTGGCTCTAGTCTCCTACACTTGGCTCTACTCTCCTACACTTAGCTCTACTCTCCTACACATGGCTCAACTCTCTTACACTCATCTCAACTCTCTTACACTCATCTCGGCTCTACTCTCCTACACTCGGCTCTGCTCTCCTACACTCGGCTCTGCTCTCCTACACTTGGCTCTACACTCCTATGCTCGGCTCTACTCTCCCACGCTTGGCTCTTCTCTTTTACACTCATCTCTTCTCTCCTACTCATCTCTTCTCTCCTACACTCAGCTCTCCTCTCCTACACTCGGCTCTACTGTGCTACGCTTGGCTCAACTCTCTTACACTCATCTCGGCTCTACTCTCCTACACTCAGCTCTACTCTCCTACGCTTGGCTCTTCTCTCTTACACTCATCTCTTCTCTCCTACACTCGGCTCTACTCTCCTACACTCGGCTCTATTCTCCCACGCTCGGCTCTACACTCCTACGCTCGACTCTACTCTCCTACGCTCGGCTCTACTCTCCTACACTTGACTCTACTCTCCTACACTTGGCTCTACTCTGCTACACTTGGCTCAACTCTCTTACACTCATCTCGGCTCTACTCTCCTACACTCAGCTCTACTCTCCTACACTTGGCTCTACTCTCCTACACTCGGCTCTACTCACCTACGCTCGGCTCTACTCTCCTACGCTCGGCTCTTCTCTCTTATACTCATCTCTTCTCTCCTACGCTCGGCTCTACTCTCCTACGCTCGGCTCTACTCTCCTACACTTGGTTCTACTCTCCTACACTTGGCTCTACTCTCTTACACTCATCCCGGCTCTGCTCTCCTACACGCGGCTCTACTCCCCTACACTCGCTCTACTCTCCTACACTTGGCTCTACTCTCCTACACTTAGCTCTACTCTCCTACACATGGCTCTACTCTCTTACACTCATCTCGGCTCTACTCTCCTATGCTCGGCTCTACTCTCCCACGCTTGGCTCTTCTCTTTTACACTCATCTCTTCTCTCCTACTCATCTCTTCTCTCCTACACTCGGCTCTACTCTCCTACACTCGGCTCTGCTCTCCTACGCTCGGCTCTACTCTCCTACGCTCGGCTCTACTCTCCTACGCTCGGCTCTACTCTCCTACATTTGGCTCTACTCTCCTACACTTGGCTCTATTCTCCTACACTTGGCTCTACTCTCTTACACTCATCCCGGCTCTGCTCTCCTACACTCGGCTCTACTCCCCTACACTCGCTCTACTCTCCTACACTTGGCTCTACTCTCCTACACTTAGCTCTACTCTCCTACACATGGCTCAACTCTCTTACACTCATCTTAACTCTCTTACACTCATCTCGGCTCTACTCTCCTATGCTCGGCTGTACTCTCCCACGCTTGACTCTTCTCTTTTACACTCATCTCTTCTCTCCTACTCATCTCTTCTCTCCTACACTCAGCTCTACTCTCCTACACTCAGCTCTACTCTCCTACACTCGGCTTTTCTGTGCTACGCTTGGCTCAACTCTCTTACACTCATCTCGGCTCTACTCTCCTACACTCGGCTCTACTCTCCTACGCTTGGCTCTTTTCTCTTACACTCATCTCTTCTCTCCTACACTCGGCTCTACTCTCATACACTCGGCTCTACTGTGCTACGCTTGGCTCAACTCTCTTACACTCATCTCGGCTCTACTCTCCTACACTCGGCTCCACTCTCCTACGCTCGGCTCTTCTCTCTTACACTCATCTCTTCTCTCCTATGCTCAGCTCTACTCTCCTACGCTCGGGTCTACTCTCCTACGCTCGGCTCTGCTCTCCTACGCTCGGCTCTGCTCTCCTACACTTCCTCTACTCTCCTACTCTCGGCTCTACTCTCCTACGCTTGGCTCTACTCGTCTACACTTGGCTCTACTCTTACACTCATCTCGGCTCTGCTCTCCTACACTCGGCTCTACTCCCCTACACTCGGCTCTACTCTCCTACACTAGGCTCTACTCTCCTACACTTAGCTCTACTCTCCTACACATGGCTCAACTCTCTTACACTCATCTCAACTCTCTTACACTCATCTCGGCTCTACTCTCCTACACTCTGCTCTACTCTCCTACACTTGGCTCTACACTTCTATGCTCGGCTCTACTCTCCCACGCTTGGCTCTTCTCTCTTACACTCATCTCTTCTCTCCTACTCATCTCTTCTCTCTTACACTCGGCTCTACTCTCCTACACTCGGCTCTACTGTGCTACGCTTGGGTCAACTCTCTTACACTCATCTCGGCTCTACTCTCCTACACTCGGCTCTACTCTCCTACGCTTGGCTCTTCTCTCTTACACTCATCTCTTCTCTCCTACACTCGGCTCTACTCTCCTACACTCGGCTCTATTCTCCTACGCTCGGCTCTATTCTCCCACGCTCGGCTCTACACTCCTACGCTCGACTCTACTCTCCTACGCTCGGCTCTACTCTCCTACACTTGACTCTACTCTCCTACACTTGGCTCTACTCTGCTACGCTTGGCTCAACTCTCTTACACTCATCTCGGCTCTACTCTCCTACACTCGGCTCTACTCTCCTACACTCGGCTCTACTCTCCTACGCTCGGCTCTACTCTCCTACACTCGGCTCTACTCTCCTACACTCGGCTCTACTGTGCTACGCTTGGCTCAACTCTCTTACACTCATCTCGGCTCTACTCTCCTACACTCGGCTCTACTCTCCTACGCTTGGCTCTTCTCTCTTACACTCATCTCTTCTCTCCTACACTCGGCTCTACTCTCCTACACTCGGCTCTTCTCCTACGCTCGGCTCTATTCTCCCACGCTTGGCTCTACACTCCTACGCTCGACTCTACTCTCCTACGCTCGGCTCTACTCTCCTACACTTGACTCTACTCTCCTACACTTGGCTCTACTCTGCTACGCTTGGCTCAACTCTCTTACACTCATCTCGGTGCTACTCTCCTACACTCAGCTCTACTCTCCTACACTCGGCTCTACTCTCCTACACTCGGCTCTACTCTCCTACGCTCGGCTCTACTCTCCTACGCTCGGCTCTACTCTCCTACGCTCGGCTCTACTCTCCTACGCTCGGCTCTGCTCTCCTACGCTCGGCTCTGCTCTCCTACGCTCGGCTCTGCTCTCGTACACTCGGCTCTACTCTCCTACGCTCGGCTCTATTCTCCTACACTTGACTCTACTCTCCTACACTTGGCTCTACTCTGCTACGCTTGGCTCAACTCTCTTACACTCATCTCGGCTCTACTCTCCTACACTCAGCTCTACTCTCCTACACTCGGCTCTACTCTCCTAAACTCGGCTCTACTCTCCTACACTCGGCTCTACTCTCCTACACTCGGCTCTACTGTGCTACGCTTGGCTCAACTCTCTTACACTCATCTCGGCTCTACTCTCCTACACTCGGCTCTACTCTCCTACGCTTGGCTCTTCTCTCTTACACTCATCTCTTCTCTCCTACACTCGGCTCTACTCTCCTACACTCGGCTCTTCTCCTACGCTCGGCTCTATTCTCCCACGCTTGGCTCTACACTCCTACGCTCGACTCTACTCTCCTACGCTCGGCTCTACTCTCCTACACTTGACTCTACTCTCCTACACTTGGCTCTACTCTGCTACGCTTGGCTCAACTCTCTTACACTCATCTCGGTGATACTCTCCTACACTCAGCTCTACTCTCCTACACTCGGCTCTACTCTCCTACACTCGGCTCTACTCTCCTACGCTCGGCTCTACTCTCCTACGCTCGGCTCTACTCTCCTACGCTCGGCTCTACTCTCCTACGCTCGGCTCTGCTCTCCTACGCTCGGCTCTGCTCTCCTACGCTCGGCTCTGCTCTCGTACACTCGGCTCTACTCTCCTACGCTCGGCTCTATTCTCCTACACTTGACTCTACTCTCCTACACTTGGCTCTACTCTGCTACGCTTGGCTCAACTCTCTTACACTCATCTCGGCTCTACTCTCCTACACTCAGCTCTACTCTCCTACACTCGGCTCTACTCTCCTAAACTCGGCTCTACTCTCCTACGCTCGGCTCTACTCTCCTACGCTCGGCTCTACTCTCCTACGCTCGGCTCTTCTCTCTTACACTCATCTCTTCTCTCTTACACTCATCTCTTCTCTCCTACGCTCAGCTCTACTCTCCTACGCTCAGCTCTACTCTCCTACGCTCGGCTCTACTCTCCTACGCTCGGCTCTGCTCTCCTACGCTCGGCTCTGCTCTCCTACGCTCGGCTCTGCTCTCCTACGCTCGGCTCTACTCTCCTACGCTCGGCTCTACTCTCCTACACTTGGCTCTACTCTCCTACACTTGGCTCTACTCTGTTACACTCATCTCGGCTCTGCTCTCCTACACTCGGCTCTGCTCTCCTACACTCGGCTCTACTCCCCTACACTCGCTCTACTCTCCTAAATTGGCTCTACTCTCCTACACTTAGCTCTACTCTCCTACACATGGCTCAACTCTCTAACACTCATCTCAACTCTCTTACACTCATCTCGGCTCTACTCTCCTATGCTCGGCACTACTCTCCCATGCTTGGCTCTTCTCTCTTACACTCATCTCTTCTCTCCTACTCATCTCTTCTCTACTGCACTCGGCTCTACTCTCCTACACTCGGCTCTACTCTCCTACACTCGGCTCTACTGTGCTACGCTTGACTCAACTCTCTTACACTCTTCTCGGCTCTACTCTCCTACACTCGGCTATACTCTCCTACGCTCGGCTCTACTCTCCTACGCTCGGCTCTTCTCTCTTACACTCATCTCTTCTCTCCTATGCTCAGCTCTACTCTCCTACGCTCGGCTCTACTCTCCTACGCTCGGCTCTACTCTCCTACGCTCGGCTCTGCTCTCCTACACTCGCTCTACTCTCCTACTCTCGGCTCTACTCTCCTACGCTTGGCTCTACTCGTCTACACTTGGCTCTACTCTCTTACACTCATCTCGGCTCTGCTCTCCTACACTCGGCTCTACTCCCCTACACTCGGCTCTACTCTCCTACACTAGGCTCTACTCTCCTACACTTAGCTCTACTCTCCTACACATGGCTCAACTCTCTTACACTCATCTCAACTCTCTTACACTCATCTCGGCTCTACTCTCCTACACTCTGCTCTACTCTCCTACACTTGGCTCTACACTTCTATGCTCGGCTCTACTCTCCCACGCATGGCTCTTCTCTCTTACACTCATCTCTTCTCTCTTACACTCGGCTCTACTCTCCTACACTCGGCTCTACTCTCCTACACTCGGCTCTACTGTGCTACGCTTGGGTCAACTCTCTTACACTCATCTCGGCTCTACTCTCCTACACTCGGCTCTACTCTCCTACACTCGGCTCTATTCTCCTACGCTCGGCTCTATTCTCCCACGCTCGGCTCTACACTCCTACGCTCGACTCTACTCTCCTACGCTCGGCTCTACTCTCCTACACTTGACTCTACTCTCCTACACTTGGCTCTACTCTGCTACGCTTGGCTCAACTCTCTTACACTCATCTCGGCTCTACTCTCCTACACTCGGCTCTACTCTCCTACACTCGGCTCTACTCTCCTACACTCGGCTCTACTCTCCTACGCTCGGCTCTACTCTCCTACGCTCGGCTCTTCTCTCTTACACTCATCTCTTCTCTCCTACTCATCTCTTCTCTACTGCACTCGGCTCTACTCTCCTACACTCGGCTCTACTCTCCTACACTCGGCTCTACTCTCCTACACTCGGCTCTACTGTGCTACGCTTGACTCAACTCTCTTACACTCATCTCGGCTCTACTCTCCTACACTCGGCTCTACTCTCCTACGCTCGGCTCTACTCTCCTACGCTCGGCTCTTCTCTCTTACACTCATCTCTTCTCTCCTATGCTCAGCTCTACTCTCCTACGCTCGGCTCTACTCTCCTACGCTCGGCTCTACTCTCCTACGCTCGGCTCTGCTCTCCTACACTCGCTCTACTCTCCTACTCTCGGCTCTACTCTCCTACGCTTGGCTCTACTCGTCTACACTTGGCTCTACTCTCTTACACTCATCTCGGCTCTGCTCTCCTACACTCGGCTCTACTCCCCTACACTCGGCTCTACTCTCCTACACTAGGCTCTACTCTCCTACACTTAGCTCTACTCTCCTACACATGGCTCAACTCTCTTACACTCATCTCAACTCTCTTACACTCATCTCGGCTCTACTCTCCTACACTCTGCTCTACTCTCCTACACTTGGCTCTACACTCCTACGCTCGGCTCTACTCTCCTACACTTGGCTCTACTCTCCTACACTTGGCTCTACTCTCTTACACTCATCTCGGCTCTGCTCTCCTACACTCGGCTCTACTCCCCTACACTCGGCTCTACTCTCCTACACTCGGCTCTGCTCTCCTACACTCGGCTCTACACTCCTATGCTCGGCTCTACTCTCCCACGCTTGGCTCTTCTCTTTTACACTCATCTCTTCTCTCCTACTCATCTCTTCTCTCCTACACTCGGCTCTACTCTCCTACACTCGGCTCTACTCTCCTACACTCGGCTCTACTGTGCTACGCTTGGCTCAACTCTCTTACACTCATCTCGGCTCTACTCTCCTACACTCGGCTCTACTCTCCTACGCTCGGCTCTTCTCTCTTACACTCATCTCTTCTCTCCTACGCTCAGCTCTACTCTCCTACGCTCAGCTCTACTCTCCTACGCTCAGCTCTACTCTCCTACGCTCGGCTCTACTCTCCTACGCTCGGCTCTGCTCTCCTACACTCGGCTCTGCTCTCCTACGCTCGGCTCTACTCTCCTACGCTCGGCTCTACTCTCCTACACTTGGCTCTACTCTCCTACACTTGGCTCTACTCTCTTACACTCATCCCGACTCTGCTCTCCTATACTCGGCTCTACTCCCCTACACTCGCTCTACTCTCCTACACTTGGCTCTACTCTCCTACACTTAGCTCTACTCTCCTACACATGGCTCAACTCTCTTACACTCATCTCAACTCTCTTACACTCATCTCGGCTCTACTCTCCTACGCTCGGCTCTACTCTCCCACGCTTGGCTCTTCTCTTTTATACTCATCTCTTCTCTCCTACTCATCTCTTCTCTCCTACACTCGGCTCTACTCTCCTACACTCGGCTCTACTCTCCTCCACTCGGCTCTACTGTGCTACGCTTGGCTCAACTCTCTTACACTCATCTCGGCTCTACTCTCCTACACTCGGCTCTACTCTCCTACGCTTGGCTCTTCTCTCTTACACTCATCTCTTCTCTCCTACACTCGGCTCTACTCTCCTACACTCGGCTCTTCTCCTACGCTCGGCTCTATTCTCCCACGCTTGGCTCTACACTCCTACGCTCGACTCTACTCTCCTACGCTCGGCTCTACTCTCCTACACTTGACTCTACTCTCCTACACTTGGCTCTACTCTGCTACGCTTGGCTCAACTCTCTTACACTCATCTCGGTGCTACCTTCCTACACTCAGCTCTACTCTCCTACACTCGGCTCTACTCTCCTACACTCGGCTCTACTCTCCTACGCTCGGCTCTACTCTCCTACGCTCGGCTCTACTCTCCTACGCTCGGCTCTACTCTCCTACGCTCGGCTCTGCTCTCCTACGCTCGGCTCTGCTCTCCTACGCTCGGCTCTGCTCTCCTACGCTCGGCTCTGCTCTCGTACACTCGGCTCTACTCTCCTACGCTCGGCTCTATTCTCCTACACTTGACTCTACTCTCCTACACTTGGCTCTACTCTGCTACGCTTGGCTCAACTCTCTTACACTCATCTCGGCTCTACTCTCCTACACTCAGCTCTACTCTCCTACACTCGGCTCTACTCTCCTAAACTCGGCTCTACTCTCCTACGCTCGGCTCTACTCTCCTACGCTCGGCTCTACTCTCCTACGCTCGGCTCTACTCTCCTACGCTCGGCTCTTCTCTCTTACACTCATCTCTTCTCTCTTACACTCATCTCTTCTCTCCTACGCTCAGCTCTACTCTCCTACGCTCAGCTCTACTCTCCTACGCTCGGCTCTACTCTCCTACGCTCGGCTCTGCTCTCCTACGCTCGGCTCTGCTCTCCTACGCTCGGCTCTGCTCTCCTACGCTCGGCTCTACTCTCCTACGCTCGGCTCTACTCTCCTACACTTGGCTCTACTCTCCTACACTTGGCTCTACTCTGTTACACTCATCTCGGCTCTGCTCTCCTACACTCGGCTCTGCTCTCCTACACTCGGCTCTACTCCCCTACACTCGCTCTACTCTCCTAAATTGGCTCTACTCTCCTACACTTAGCTCTACTCTCCTACACATGGCTCAACTCTCTAACACTCATCTCAACTCTCTTACACTCATCTCGGCTCTACTCTCCTATGCTCGGCACTACTCTCCCATGCTTGGCTCTTCTCTCTTACACTCATCTCTTCTCTCCTACTCATCTCTTCTCTACTGCACTCGGCTCTACTCTCCTACACTCGGCTCTACTCTCCTACACTCGGCTCTACTGTGCTACGCTTGACTCAACTCTCTTACACTCTTCTCGGCTCTACTCTCCTACACTCGGCTCTACTCTCCTACGCTCGGCTCTACTCTCCTACGCTCGGCTCTTCTCTCTTACACTCATCTCTTCTCTCCTATGCTCAGCTCTACTCTCCTACGCTCGGCTCTACTCTCCTACGCTCGGCTCTACTCTCCTACGCTCGGCTCTGCTCTCCTACACTCGCTCTACTCTCCTACTCTCGGCTCTACTCTCCTACGCTTGGCTCTACTCGTCTACACTTGGCTCTACTCTCTTACACTCATCTCGGCTCTGCTCTCCTACACTCGGCTCTACTCCCCTACACTCGGCTCTACTCTCCTACACTAGGCTCTACTCTCCTACACTTAGCTCTACT
This sequence comes from Gastrophryne carolinensis, assembly GCA_027917425.1. Taxonomy (NCBI): domain Eukaryota; kingdom Metazoa; phylum Chordata; class Amphibia; order Anura; family Microhylidae; genus Gastrophryne; species Gastrophryne carolinensis. The sequence goes on along the minus strand of CM051237.1, from coordinate 489,067,292 downwards.
CTCCTACACATGGCTCAACTCTCTTACACTCATCTCAACTCTCTTACACTCATCTCGGCTCTACTCTCCTACACTCTGCTCTACTCTCCTACACTTGGCTCTACACTTCTATGCTCGGCTCTACTCTCCCACGCTTGGCTCTTCTCTCTTACACTCATCTCTTCTCTCTTACACTCGGCTCTACTCTCCTACACTCGGCTCTACTCTCCTACACTCGGCTCTACTGTGCTACGCTTGGGTCAACTCTCTTACACTCATCTCGGCTCTACTCTCCTACACTCGGCTCTACTCTCCTACACTCGGCTCTATTCTCCTACGCTCGGCTCTATTCTCCCACGCTCGGCTCTACACTCCTACGCTCGACTCTACTCTCCTACGCTCGGCTCTACTCTCCTACACTTGACTCTACTCTCCTACACTTGGCTCTACTCTGCTACGCTTGGCTCAACTCTCTTACACTCATCTCGGCTCTACTCTCCTACACTCGGCTCTACTCTCCTACACTCGGCTCTACTCTCCTACACTCGGCTCTACTCTCCTACGCTCGGCTCTACTCTCCTACGCTCGGCTCTTCTCTCTTACACTCATCTCTTCTCTCCTACTCATCTCTTCTCTACTGCACTCGGCTCTACTCTCCTACACTCGGCTCTACTCTCCTACACTCGGCTCTACTGTGCTACGCTTGACTCAACTCTCTTACACTCATCTCGGCTCTACTCTCCTACACTCGGCTCTACTCTCCTACGCTCGGCTCTACTCTCCTACGCTTGGCTCTTCTCTCTTACACTCATCTCTTCTCTCCTATGCTCAGCTCTACTCTCCTACGCTCGGCTCTACTCTCCTACGCTCGGCTCTACTCTCCTACGCTCGGCTCTGCTCTCCTACACTCGCTCTACTCTCCTACTCTCGGCTCTACTCTCCTACGCTTGGCTCTACTCGTCTACACTTGGCTCTACTCTCTTACACTCATCTCGGCTCTGCTCTCCTACACTCGGCTCTACTCCCCTACACTCGGCTCTACTCTCCTACACTAGGCTCTACTCTCCTACACTTAGCTCTACTCTCCTACACATGGCTCAACTCTCTTACACTCATCTCAACTCTCTTACACTCATCTCGGCTCTACTCTCCTACACTCTGCTCTACTCTCCTACACTTGGCTCTACACTCCTACGCTCGGCTCTACTCTCCTACACTTGGCTCTACTCTCCTACACTTGGCTCTACTCTCTTACACTCATCTCGGCTCTGCTCTCCTACACTCGGCTCTACTCCCCTACACTCGGCTCTACTCTCCTACACTCGGCTCTGCTCTCCTACACTCGGCTCTACACTCCTATGCTCGGCTCTACTCTCCCACGCTTGGCTCTTCTCTTTTACACTCATCTCTTCTCTCCTACTCATCTCTTCTCTCCTACACTCGGCTCTACTCTCCTACACTCGGCTCTACTCTCCTACACTCGGCTCTACTGTGCTACGCTTGGCTCAACTCTCTTACACTCATCTCGGCTCTACTCTCCTACACTCGGCTCTACTCTCCTACGCTCGGCTCTTCTCTCTTACACTCATCTCTTCTCTCCTACGCTCAGCTCTACTCTCCTACGCTCAGCTCTACTCTCCTACGCTCAGCTCTACTCTCCTACGCTCGGCTCTACTCTCCTACGCTCGGCTCTGCTCTCCTACACTCGGCTCTGCTCTCCTACGCTCGGCTCTACTCTCCTACGCTCGGCTCTACTCTCCTACGCTCGGCTCTACTCTCCTACACTTGGCTCTACTCTCCTACACTTGGCTCTACTCTCTTACACTCATCCCGACTCTGCTCTCCTATACTCGGCTCTACTCCCCTACACTCGCTCTACTCTCCTACACTTGGCTCTACTCTCCTACACTTAGCTCTACTCTCCTACACATGGCTCAACTCTCTTACACTCATCTCAACTCTCTTACACTCATCTCGGCTCTACTCTCCTACGCTCGGCTCTACTCTCCCACGCTTGGCTCTTCTCTTTTATACTCATCTCTTCTCTCCTACTCATCTCTTCTCTCCTACACTCGGCTCTACTCTCCTACACTCGGCTCTACTCTCCTACACTCGGCTCTACTGTGCTACGCTTGGCTCAACTCTCTTACACTCATCTCGGCTCTACTCTCCTACACTCGGCTCTACTCTCCTACGCTTGGCTCTTCTCTCTTACACTCATCTCTTCTCTCCTACACTCGGCTCTACTCTCCTACACTCGGCTCTTCTCCTACGCTCGGCTCTATTCTCCCACGCTTGGCTCTACACTCCTACGCTCGACTCTACTCTCCTACGCTCGGCTCTACTCTTCTACACTTGACTCTACTCTCCTACACTTGGCTCTACTCTGCTACGCTTGGCTCAACTCTCTTACACTCATCTCGGTGCTACTCTCCTACACTCAGCTCTACTCTCCTACACTCGGCTCTACTCTCCTACACTCGGCTCTACTCTCCTACGCTCGGCTCTACTCTCCTACGCTCGGCTCTACTCTCCTACGCTCGGCTCTACTCTCCTACGCTCGGCTCTGCTCTCCTACGCTCGGCTCTGCTCTCCTACGCTCGGCTCTGCTCTCGTACACTCGGCTCTACTCTCCTACGCTCGGCTCTATTCTCCTACACTTGACTCTACTCTCCTACACTTGGCTCTACTCTGCTACGCTTGGCTCAACTCTCTTACACTCATCTCGGCTCTACTCTCCTACACTCAGCTCTACTCTCCTACACTCGGCTCTACTCTCCTAAACTCGGCTCTACTCTCCTACGCTCGGCTCTACTCTCCTACGCTCGGCTCTACTCTCCTACGCTCGGCTCTTCTCTCTTACACTCATCTCTTCTCTCTTACACTCATCTCTTCTCTCCTACGCTCAGCTCTACTCTCCTACGCTCAGCTCTACTCTCGGCTCTACTCTCCTACGCTCGGCTCTGCTCTCCTACGCTCGGCTCTGCTCTCCTACGCTCGGCTCTGCTCTCCTACGCTCGGCTCTACTCTCCTACGCTCGGCTCTACTCTCCTACACTTGGCTCTACTCTCCTACACTTGGCTCTACTCTGTTACACTCATCTCGGCTCTGCTCTCCTACACTCGGCTCTGCTCTCCTACACTCGGCTCTACTCCCCTACACTCGCTCTACTCTCCTACACTTGGCTCTACTCTCCTACACTTAGCTCTACTCTCCTACACATGGCTCAACTCTCTTACACTCATCTCAACTCTCTTACACTCATCTCGGCTCTACTCTCCTATGCTCGGCACTACTCTCCCATGCTTGGCTCTTCTCTCTTACACTCATCTCTTCTCTCCTACTCATCTCTTCTCTACTGCACTCGGCTCTACTCTCCTACACTCGGCTCTACTCTCCTACACTCGGCTCTACTGTGCTACGCTTGACTCAACTCTCTTACACTCATCTCGGCTCTACTCTCCTACACTCGGCTCTACTCTCCTACGCTCGGCTCTACTCTCCTACGCTCGGCTCTTCTCTCTTACACTCATCTCTTCTCTCCTATGCTCAGCTCTACTCTCCTACGCTCGGCTCTACTCTCCTACGCTCGGCTCTACTCTCCTACGCTCGGCTCTGCTCTCCTACACTCGCTCTACTCTCCTACTCTCGGCTCTACTCTCCTACGCTTGGCTCTACTCGTCTACACTTGGCTCTACTCTCTTACACTCATCTCGGCTCTGCTCTCCTACACTCGGCTCTACTCCCCTACACTCGGCTCTACTCTCCTACACTAGGCTCTACTCTCCTACACTTAGCTCTACTCTCCTACACATGGCTCAACTCTCTTACACTCATCTCAACTCTCTTACACTCATCTCGGCTCTACTCTCCTACACTCTGCTCTACTCTCCTACACTTGGCTCTACACTTCTATGCTCGGCTCTACTCTCCCACGCTTGGCTCTTCTCTCTTACACTCATCTCTTCTCTCTTACACTCGGCTTTCCTTTCCTACACTCGGCTCTACTCTCCTACACTCGGCTCTACTGTGCTACGCTTGGGTCAACTCTCTTCCCCTACGCTCAGCTCTACTCTCCTACACTCGGCTCTACTCTCCTACACTCGGCTCTATTCTCCTACGCTCGGCTCTATTCTCCCACGCTCGGCTCTACACTCCTACGCTCGACTCTACTCTCCTACGCTCGGCTCTACTCTCCTACACTTGACTCTACTCTCCTACACTTGGCTCTACTCTGCTACGCTTGGCTCAACTCTCTTACACTCATCTCGGCTCTACTCTCCTACACTCGGCTCTACTCTCCTACACTCGGCTCTACTCTCCTACACTCGGCTCTACTCTCCTACGCTCGGCTCTACTCTCCTACGCTCGGCTCTTCTCTCTTACACTCATCTCTTCTCTCCTACTCATCTCTTCTCTACTGCACTCGGCTCTACTCTCCTACACTCGGCTCTACTCTCCTACACTCGGCTCTACTGTGCTACGCTTGACTCAACTCTCTTACACTCATCTCGGCTCTACTCTCCTACACTCGGCTCTACTCTCCTACACTCGGCTCTACTCTCCTACGCTCGGCTCTACTCTCCTACGCTCGGCTCTTCTCTCTTACATTCATCTCTTCTCTCCTATGCTCAGCTCTACTCTCCTACGCTCGGCTCTACTCTCCTACGCTCGGCTCTACTCTCCTACGCTCGGCTCTGCTCTCCTACACTCGCTCTACTCTCCTACTCTCGGCTCTACTCTCCTACGCTTGGCTCTACTCGTCTACACTTGGCTCTACTCTCTTACACTCATCTCGGCTCTGCTCTCCTACACTCGGCTCTACTCCCCTACACTCGGCTCTACTCTCCTACACTAGGCTCTACTCTCCTACACTTAGCTCTACTCTCCTACACATGGCTCAACTCTCTTACACTCATCTCAACTCTCTTACACTCATCTCGGCTCTACTCTCCTACACTCTGCTCTACTCTCCTACACTTGGCTCTACACTTCTATGCTCGGCTCTACTCTCCCACGCTTGGCTCTTCTCTCTTACACTCATCTCTTCTCTCTTACACTCGGCTCTACTCTCCTACACTCGGCTCTACTCTCCTACACTCGGCTCTACTGTGCTACGCTTGGGTCAACTCTCTTACACTCATCTCGGCTCTACTCTCCTACACTCGGCTCTACTCTCCTACACTCGGCTCTATTCTCCTACGCTCGGCTCTATTCTCCCACGCTCGGCTCTACACTCCTACGCTCGACTCTACTCTCCTACGCTCGGCTCTACTCTCCTACACTTGACTCTACTCTCCTACACTTGGCTCTACTCTGCTACGCTTGGCTCAACTCTCTTACACTCATCTCGGCTCTACTCTCCTACACTCGGCTCTACTCTCCTACACTCGGCTCTACTCTCCTACACTCGGCTCTACTCTCCTACGCTCGGCTCTACTCTCCTACGCTCGGCTCTTCTCTCTTACACTCATCTCTTCTCTCCTACGCTCAGCTCTACTCTCCTACGCTCAGCTCTACTCTCCTACGCTCGGCTCTACTCTCCTACGCTCGGCTCTGCCCTCCTACGCTCGGCTCTGCTCTCCTACGCTCGGCTCTACTCTCCTACGCTCGGCTCTACTCTCCTACGCTCGGCTCTACTCTCCTACGCTTGGCTCTACTCTCCTACACTTGGCTTTACTCTCTTACACTCATCTCGGCTCTGCTCTCCTACACTCGGCTCTACTCCCCTACACTCGGCTCTACTCTCCTACACTTGGCTCTACTCTCCTAAACTTAGCTCTACTCTCCTACACATGGCTCAACTCTCTTACACTCATCTCAACTCTCTTACACTCATCTCGGCTCTACTCTCCTATGCTCGGCTCTACTCTCCCACGCTTGGCTCTTCTCTCTTACACTCATCTCTTCTCTCCTACTCATCTCTTCTCTACTGCACTTTGCTCCACTCTCCTACACTCGGCTCTACTCTCCTACACTCGGCTCTACTGTGCTACGCTTGGCTCAACTCTCTTACACTCATCTCGGCTCTACTCTCCTACACTCGGCTCTACTCTCCTACGCTTGGCTCTTCTCTCTTACATTCATCTCTTCTCTCCTACACTCGGCTCTACTCTCCTACACTCGGCTCTATTCTCCTATGCTCGGCTCTATTCTCCCACGCTCGGCTCTACACTCCCACGCTCGACTCTACTCTCCTACGCTCGGCTCTACTCTCCTACACTTGGCTCTACTCTCCTACACTTGGCTCTACTCTCCTACATTTGGCTCTACTCTACTACACTTGGCTCTACTCTCCTACACTTAGCTCTACTCTCCTACACATGGCTCAACTCTCTTACACTCATCTCAACTCTCTTACACTCATCTCGGCTCTACTCTCCTACACTCGGCTCTGCTCTCCTACACTTAGCTCTACACTCCTATGCTCGGCTCTACTCTCCCACGCTTGGCTCTTCTCTTTTACACTCATCTCTTCTCTCCTACTCATCTCTTCTCTCCTACACTCGGCTCTACTCTCCTACACTCGGCTCTACTCTCCTACACTTGGCTCTACTCTCCTACACTTGGCTCTACTCTCCTACATTTGGCTCTAGTCTCCTACACTTGGCTCTACTCTCCTACACTTAGCTCTACTCTCCTACACATGGCTCACAGGTCTCTCTACACTCGCTCGGCTCTACACTCATCTCGGCTCTGCTCTCCTACACAGGTTAGGATCTACAATCTATGAGCGGCTCTGCGTACTCTCGGAGCTATAGCTCTTGAGCTCTCTATACACTCGATGGCGATTGTCACTCTCTTACTCTCTCGTCTCTCCTACAATCTCTCCTTCACTACACTCGGCTCTACTGTGCTACGCTTGGCTCAACTCTCTTACACTCATCTCGGCTCTACTCTCCTACACTCAGCTCTACTCTCCTACGCTTGGCTCTTCTCTCTTACACTCATCTCTTCTCTCCTACACTCGGCTCTACTCTCCTACACTCGGCTCTATTCTCCCACGCTCGGCTCTACACTCCTACGCTCGACTCTACTCTCCTACGCTCGGCTCTACTCTCCTACACTTGACTCTACTCTCCTACACTTGGCTCTACTCTGCTACACTTGGCTCAACTCTCTTACACTCATCTCGGCTCTACTCTCCTACACTCAGCTCTACTCTCCTACACTTGGCTCTACTCTCCTACACTCGGCTCTACTCACCTACGCTCGGCTCTACTCTCCTACGCTCGGCTCTTCTCTCTTATACTCATCTCTTCTCTCCTACGCTCGGCTCTACTCTCCTACGCTCGGCTCTACTCTCCTACACTTGGTTCTACTCTCCTACACTTGGCTCTACTCTCTTACACTCATCCCGGCTCTGCTCTCCTACACGCGGCTCTACTCCCCTACACTCGCTCTACTCTCCTACACTTGGCTCTACTCTCCTACACTTAGCTCTACTCTCCTACACATGGCTCTACTCTCTTACACTCATCTCGGCTCTACTCTCCTATGCTCGGCTCTACTCTCCCACGCTTGGCTCTTCTCTTTTACACTCATCTCTTCTCTCCTACTCATCTCTTCTCTCCTACACTCGGCTCTACTCTCCTACACTCGGCTCTGCTCTCCTACGCTCGGCTCTACTCTCCTACGCTCGGCTCTACTCTCCTACGCTCGGCTCTACTCTCCTACATTTGGCTCTACTCTCCTACACTTGGCTCTATTCTCCTACACTTGGCTCTACTCTCTTACACTCATCCCGGCTCTGCTCTCCTACACTCGGCTCTACTCCCCTACACTCGCTCTACTCTCCTACACTTGGCTCTACTCTCCTACACTTAGCTCTACTCTCCTACACATGGCTCAACTCTCTTACACTCATCTTAACTCTCTTACACTCATCTCGGCTCTACTCTCCTATGCTCGGCTGTACTCTCCCACGCTTGACTCTTCTCTTTTACACTCATCTCTTCTCTCCTACTCATCTCTTCTCTCCTACACTCAGCTCTACTCTCCTACACTCAGCTCTACTCTCCTACACTCGGCTTTTCTGTGCTACGCTTGGCTCAACTCTCTTACACTCATCTCGGCTCTACTCTCCTACACTCGGCTCTACTCTCCTACGCTTGGCTCTTTTCTCTTACACTCATCTCTTCTCTCCTACACTCGGCTCTACTCTCATACACTCGGCTCTACTGTGCTACGCTTGGCTCAACTCTCTTACACTCATCTCGGCTCTACTCTCCTACACTCGGCTCCACTCTCCTACGCTCGGCTCTTCTCTCTTACACTCATCTCTTCTCTCCTATGCTCAGCTCTACTCTCCTACGCTCGGGTCTACTCTCCTACGCTCGGCTCTGCTCTCCTACGCTCGGCTCTGCTCTCCTACACTTCCTCTACTCTCCTACTCTCGGCTCTACTCTCCTACGCTTGGCTCTACTCGTCTACACTTGGCTCTACTCTTACACTCATCTCGGCTCTGCTCTCCTACACTCGGCTCTACTCCCCTACACTCGGCTCTACTCTCCTACACTAGGCTCTACTCTCCTACACTTAGCTCTACTCTCCTACACATGGCTCAACTCTCTTACACTCATCTCAACTCTCTTACACTCATCTCGGCTCTACTCTCCTACACTCTGCTCTACTCTCCTACACTTGGCTCTACACTTCTATGCTCGGCTCTACTCTCCCACGCTTGGCTCTTCTCTCTTACACTCATCTCTTCTCTCCTACTCATCTCTTCTCTCTTACACTCGGCTCTACTCTCCTACACTCGGCTCTACTGTGCTACGCTTGGGTCAACTCTCTTACACTCATCTCGGCTCTACTCTCCTACACTCGGCTCTACTCTCCTACGCTTGGCTCTTCTCTCTTACACTCATCTCTTCTCTCCTACACTCGGCTCTACTCTCCTACACTCGGCTCTATTCTCCTACGCTCGGCTCTATTCTCCCACGCTCGGCTCTACACTCCTACGCTCGACTCTACTCTCCTACGCTCGGCTCTACTCTCCTACACTTGACTCTACTCTCCTACACTTGGCTCTACTCTGCTACGCTTGGCTCAACTCTCTTACACTCATCTCGGCTCTACTCTCCTACACTCGGCTCTACTCTCCTACACTCGGCTCTACTCTCCTACGCTCGGCTCTACTCTCCTACACTCGGCTCTACTCTCCTACACTCGGCTCTACTGTGCTACGCTTGGCTCAACTCTCTTACACTCATCTCGGCTCTACTCTCCTACACTCGGCTCTACTCTCCTACGCTTGGCTCTTCTCTCTTACACTCATCTCTTCTCTCCTACACTCGGCTCTACTCTCCTACACTCGGCTCTTCTCCTACGCTCGGCTCTATTCTCCCACGCTTGGCTCTACACTCCTACGCTCGACTCTACTCTCCTACGCTCGGCTCTACTCTCCTACACTTGACTCTACTCTCCTACACTTGGCTCTACTCTGCTACGCTTGGCTCAACTCTCTTACACTCATCTCGGTGCTACTCTCCTACACTCAGCTCTACTCTCCTACACTCGGCTCTACTCTCCTACACTCGGCTCTACTCTCCTACGCTCGGCTCTACTCTCCTACGCTCGGCTCTACTCTCCTACGCTCGGCTCTACTCTCCTACGCTCGGCTCTGCTCTCCTACGCTCGGCTCTGCTCTCCTACGCTCGGCTCTGCTCTCGTACACTCGGCTCTACTCTCCTACGCTCGGCTCTATTCTCCTACACTTGACTCTACTCTCCTACACTTGGCTCTACTCTGCTACGCTTGGCTCAACTCTCTTACACTCATCTCGGCTCTACTCTCCTACACTCAGCTCTACTCTCCTACACTCGGCTCTACTCTCCTAAACTCGGCTCTACTCTCCTACACTCGGCTCTACTCTCCTACACTCGGCTCTACTGTGCTACGCTTGGCTCAACTCTCTTACACTCATCTCGGCTCTACTCTCCTACACTCGGCTCTACTCTCCTACGCTTGGCTCTTCTCTCTTACACTCATCTCTTCTCTCCTACACTCGGCTCTACTCTCCTACACTCGGCTCTTCTCCTACGCTCGGCTCTATTCTCCCACGCTTGGCTCTACACTCCTACGCTCGACTCTACTCTCCTACGCTCGGCTCTACTCTCCTACACTTGACTCTACTCTCCTACACTTGGCTCTACTCTGCTACGCTTGGCTCAACTCTCTTACACTCATCTCGGTGATACTCTCCTACACTCAGCTCTACTCTCCTACACTCGGCTCTACTCTCCTACACTCGGCTCTACTCTCCTACGCTCGGCTCTACTCTCCTACGCTCGGCTCTACTCTCCTACGCTCGGCTCTACTCTCCTACGCTCGGCTCTGCTCTCCTACGCTCGGCTCTGCTCTCCTACGCTCGGCTCTGCTCTCGTACACTCGGCTCTACTCTCCTACGCTCGGCTCTATTCTCCTACACTTGACTCTACTCTCCTACACTTGGCTCTACTCTGCTACGCTTGGCTCAACTCTCTTACACTCATCTCGGCTCTACTCTCCTACACTCAGCTCTACTCTCCTACACTCGGCTCTACTCTCCTAAACTCGGCTCTACTCTCCTACGCTCGGCTCTACTCTCCTACGCTCGGCTCTACTCTCCTACGCTCGGCTCTTCTCTCTTACACTCATCTCTTCTCTCTTACACTCATCTCTTCTCTCCTACGCTCAGCTCTACTCTCCTACGCTCAGCTCTACTCTCCTACGCTCGGCTCTACTCTCCTACGCTCGGCTCTGCTCTCCTACGCTCGGCTCTGCTCTCCTACGCTCGGCTCTGCTCTCCTACGCTCGGCTCTACTCTCCTACGCTCGGCTCTACTCTCCTACACTTGGCTCTACTCTCCTACACTTGGCTCTACTCTGTTACACTCATCTCGGCTCTGCTCTCCTACACTCGGCTCTGCTCTCCTACACTCGGCTCTACTCCCCTACACTCGCTCTACTCTCCTAAATTGGCTCTACTCTCCTACACTTAGCTCTACTCTCCTACACATGGCTCAACTCTCTAACACTCATCTCAACTCTCTTACACTCATCTCGGCTCTACTCTCCTATGCTCGGCACTACTCTCCCATGCTTGGCTCTTCTCTCTTACACTCATCTCTTCTCTCCTACTCATCTCTTCTCTACTGCACTCGGCTCTACTCTCCTACACTCGGCTCTACTCTCCTACACTCGGCTCTACTGTGCTACGCTTGACTCAACTCTCTTACACTCTTCTCGGCTCTACTCTCCTACACTCGGCTATACTCTCCTACGCTCGGCTCTACTCTCCTACGCTCGGCTCTTCTCTCTTACACTCATCTCTTCTCTCCTATGCTCAGCTCTACTCTCCTACGCTCGGCTCTACTCTCCTACGCTCGGCTCTACTCTCCTACGCTCGGCTCTGCTCTCCTACACTCGCTCTACTCTCCTACTCTCGGCTCTACTCTCCTACGCTTGGCTCTACTCGTCTACACTTGGCTCTACTCTCTTACACTCATCTCGGCTCTGCTCTCCTACACTCGGCTCTACTCCCCTACACTCGGCTCTACTCTCCTACACTAGGCTCTACTCTCCTACACTTAGCTCTACTCTCCTACACATGGCTCAACTCTCTTACACTCATCTCAACTCTCTTACACTCATCTCGGCTCTACTCTCCTACACTCTGCTCTACTCTCCTACACTTGGCTCTACACTTCTATGCTCGGCTCTACTCTCCCACGCATGGCTCTTCTCTCTTACACTCATCTCTTCTCTCTTACACTCGGCTCTACTCTCCTACACTCGGCTCTACTCTCCTACACTCGGCTCTACTGTGCTACGCTTGGGTCAACTCTCTTACACTCATCTCGGCTCTACTCTCCTACACTCGGCTCTACTCTCCTACACTCGGCTCTATTCTCCTACGCTCGGCTCTATTCTCCCACGCTCGGCTCTACACTCCTACGCTCGACTCTACTCTCCTACGCTCGGCTCTACTCTCCTACACTTGACTCTACTCTCCTACACTTGGCTCTACTCTGCTACGCTTGGCTCAACTCTCTTACACTCATCTCGGCTCTACTCTCCTACACTCGGCTCTACTCTCCTACACTCGGCTCTACTCTCCTACACTCGGCTCTACTCTCCTACGCTCGGCTCTACTCTCCTACGCTCGGCTCTTCTCTCTTACACTCATCTCTTCTCTCCTACTCATCTCTTCTCTACTGCACTCGGCTCTACTCTCCTACACTCGGCTCTACTCTCCTACACTCGGCTCTACTCTCCTACACTCGGCTCTACTGTGCTACGCTTGACTCAACTCTCTTACACTCATCTCGGCTCTACTCTCCTACACTCGGCTCTACTCTCCTACGCTCGGCTCTACTCTCCTACGCTCGGCTCTTCTCTCTTACACTCATCTCTTCTCTCCTATGCTCAGCTCTACTCTCCTACGCTCGGCTCTACTCTCCTACGCTCGGCTCTACTCTCCTACGCTCGGCTCTGCTCTCCTACACTCGCTCTACTCTCCTACTCTCGGCTCTACTCTCCTACGCTTGGCTCTACTCGTCTACACTTGGCTCTACTCTCTTACACTCATCTCGGCTCTGCTCTCCTACACTCGGCTCTACTCCCCTACACTCGGCTCTACTCTCCTACACTAGGCTCTACTCTCCTACACTTAGCTCTACTCTCCTACACATGGCTCAACTCTCTTACACTCATCTCAACTCTCTTACACTCATCTCGGCTCTACTCTCCTACACTCTGCTCTACTCTCCTACACTTGGCTCTACACTCCTACGCTCGGCTCTACTCTCCTACACTTGGCTCTACTCTCCTACACTTGGCTCTACTCTCTTACACTCATCTCGGCTCTGCTCTCCTACACTCGGCTCTACTCCCCTACACTCGGCTCTACTCTCCTACACTCGGCTCTGCTCTCCTACACTCGGCTCTACACTCCTATGCTCGGCTCTACTCTCCCACGCTTGGCTCTTCTCTTTTACACTCATCTCTTCTCTCCTACTCATCTCTTCTCTCCTACACTCGGCTCTACTCTCCTACACTCGGCTCTACTCTCCTACACTCGGCTCTACTGTGCTACGCTTGGCTCAACTCTCTTACACTCATCTCGGCTCTACTCTCCTACACTCGGCTCTACTCTCCTACGCTCGGCTCTTCTCTCTTACACTCATCTCTTCTCTCCTACGCTCAGCTCTACTCTCCTACGCTCAGCTCTACTCTCCTACGCTCAGCTCTACTCTCCTACGCTCGGCTCTACTCTCCTACGCTCGGCTCTGCTCTCCTACACTCGGCTCTGCTCTCCTACGCTCGGCTCTACACTCCTACGCTCGGCTCTACTCTCCTACGCTCGGCTCTACTCTCCTACACTTGGCTCTACTCTCCTACACTTGGCTCTACTCTCTTACACTCATCCCGACTCTGCTCTCCTATACTCGGCTCTACTCCCCTACACTCGCTCTACTCTCCTACACTTGGCTCTACTCTCCTACACTTAGCTCTACTCTCCTACACATGGCTCAACTCTCTTACACTCATCTCAACTCTCTTACACTCATCTCGGCTCTACTCTCCTACGCTCGGCTCTACTCTCCCACGCTTGGCTCTTCTCTTTTATACTCATCTCTTCTCTCCTACTCATCTCTTCTCTCCTACACTCGGCTCTACTCTCCTACACTCGGCTCTACTCTCCTCCACTCGGCTCTACTGTGCTACGCTTGGCTCAACTCTCTTACACTCATCTCGGCTCTACTCTCCTACACTCGGCTCTACTCTCCTACGCTTGGCTCTTCTCTCTTACACTCATCTCTTCTCTCCTACACTCGGCTCTACTCTCCTACACTCGGCTCTTCTCCTACGCTCGGCTCTATTCTCCCACGCTTGGCTCTACACTCCTACGCTCGACTCTACTCTCCTACGCTCGGCTCTACTCTTCTACACTTGACTCTACTCTCCTACACTTGGCTCTACTCTGCTACGCTTGGCTCAACTCTCTTACACTCATCTCGGTGCTACTCTCCTACACTCAGCTCTACTCTCCTACACTCGGCTCTACTCTCCTACACTCGGCTCTACTCTCCTACGCTCGGCTCTACTCTCCTACGCTCGGCTCTACTCTCCTACGCTCGGCTCTACTCTCCTACGCTCGGCTCTGCTCTCCTACGCTCGGCTCTGCTCTCCTACGCTCGGCTCTGCTCTCCTACGCTCGGCTCTGCTCTCGTACACTCGGCTCTACTCTCCTACGCTCGGCTCTATTCTCCTACACTTGACTCTACTCTCCTACACTTGGCTCTACTCTGCTACGCTTGGCTCAACTCTCTTACACTCATCTCGGCTCTACTCTCCTACACTCAGCTCTACTCTCCTACACTCGGCTCTACTCTCCTAAACTCGGCTCTACTCTCCTACGCTCGGCTCTACTCTCCTACGCTCGGCTCTACTCTCCTACGCTCGGCTCTTCTCTCTTACACTCATCTCTTCTCTCTTACACTCATCTCTTCTCTCCTACGCTCAGCTCTACTCTCCTACGCTCAGCTCTACTCTCGGCTCTACTCTCCTACGCTCGGCTCTGCTCTCCTACGCTCGGCTCTGCTCTCCTACGCTCGGCTCTGCTCTCCTACGCTCGGCTCTGCTCTCCTACGCTCGGCTCTACTCTCCTACGCTCGGCTCTACTCTCCTACACTTGGCTCTACTCTGTTACACTCATCTCGGCTCTGCTCTCCTACACTCGGCTCTGCTCTCCTACACTCGGCTCTACTCCCCTACACTCGCTCTACTCTCCTACACTTGGCTCTACTCTCCTACACTTAGCTCTACTCTCCTACACATGGCTCAACTCTCTTACACTCATCTCAACTCTCTTACACTCATCTCGGCTCTACTCTCCTATGCTCGGCACTACTCTCCCATGCTTGGCTCTTCTCTCTTACACTCATCTCTTCTCTCCTACTCATCTCTTCTCTACTGCACTCGGCTCTACTCTCCTACACTCGGCTCTACTCTCCTACACTCGGCTCTACTGTGCTACGCTTGACTCAACTCTCTTACACTCATCTCGGCTCTACTCTCCTACACTCGGCTCTACTCTCCTACGCTCGGCTCTACTCTCCTACGCTCGGCTCTTCTCTCTTACACTCATCTCTTCTCTCCTATGCTCAGCTCTACTCTCCTACGCTCGGCTCTACTCTCCTACGCTCGG
The DNA here is from genome assembly GCA_027917425.1 of Gastrophryne carolinensis. Taxonomy (NCBI): domain Eukaryota; kingdom Metazoa; phylum Chordata; class Amphibia; order Anura; family Microhylidae; genus Gastrophryne; species Gastrophryne carolinensis. The sequence goes on along the minus strand of CM051237.1, from coordinate 489,052,118 downwards.
CTCTACTCTCCTTCGCTCGGCTCTGCTCTCCTACACTCGCTCTACTCTCCTACTCTCGGCTCTACTCTCCTACGCTTGGCTCTACTCGTCTACACTTGGCTCTACTCTCTTACACTCATCTCGGCTCTGCTCTCCTACACTCGGCTCTACTCCCCTACACTCGGCTCTACTCTCCTACACTAGGCTCTACTCTCCTACACTTAGCTCTACTCTCCTACACATGGCTCAACTCTCTTACACTCATCTCAACTCTCTTACACTCATCTCGGCTCTACTCTCCTACACTCTGCTCTTCTCTCCTACACTTGGCTCTACACTTCTATGCTCGGCTCTACTCTCCCACGCTTGGCTCTTCTCTCTTACACTCATCTCTTCTCTCTTACACTCGGCTTTCCTTTCCTACACTCGGCTCTACTCTCCTACACTCGGCTCTACTGTGCTACGCTTGGGTCAACTCTCTTCCCCTACGCTCAGCTCTACTCTCCTACACTCGGCTCTACTCTCCTACACTCGGCTCTATTCTCCTACGCTCGGCTCTATTCTCCCACGCTCGGCTCTACACCTACGCTCGACTCTACTCTCCTACGCTCGGCTCTACTCTCCTACACTTGACTCTACTCTCCTACACTTGGCTCTACTCTGCTACGCTTGGCTCAACTCTCTTACACTCATCTCGGCTCTACTCTCCTACACTCGGCTCTACTCTCCTACACTCGGCTCTACTCTCCTACGCTCGGCTCTACTCTCCTACGCTCGGCTCTTCTTTCTTACACTCATCTCTTCTCTCCTACTCATCTCTTCTCTACTGCACTCGGCTCTACTCTCCTACACTCGGCTCTACTCTCCTACACTCGGCTCTACTGTGCTACGCTTGACTCAACTCTCTTACACTCATCTCGGCTCTACTCTCCTACACTCGGCTCTACTCTCCTACACTCGGCTCTACTCTCCTACGCTCGGCTCTACTCTCCTACGCTCGGCTCTTCTCTCTTACATTCATCTCTTCTCTCCTATGCTCAGCTCTACTCTCCTACGCTCGGCTCTACTCTCCTACGCTCGGCTCTACTCTCCTACGCTCGGCTCTGCTCTCCTACACTCGCTCTACTCTCCTACTCTCGGCTCTACTCTCCTACGCTTGGCTCTACTCGTCTACACTTGGCTCTACTCTCTTACACTCATCTCGGCTCTGCTCTCCTACACTCGGCTCTACTCCCCTACACTCGGCTCTACTCTCCTACACTAGGCTCTACTCTCCTACACTTAGCTCTACTCTCCTACACATGGCTCAACTCTCTTACACTCATCTCAACTCTCTTACACTCATCTCGGCTCTACTCTCCTACACTCTGCTCTACTCTCCTACACTTGGCTCTACACTTCTATGCTCGGCTCTACTCTCCCACGCTTGGCTCTTCTCTCTTACACTCATCTCTTCTCTCTTACACTCGGCTCTACTCTCCTACACTCGGCTCTACTCTCCTACACTCGGCTCTACTGTGCTACGCTTGGGTCAACTCTCTTACACTCATCTCGGCTCTACTCTCCTACACTCGGCTCTACTCTCCTACACTCGGCTCTATTCTCCTACGCTCGGCTCTATTCTCCCACGCTCGGCTCTACACTCCTACGCTCGACTCTACTCTCCTACGCTCGGCTCTACTCTCCTACACTTGACTCTACTCTCCTACACTTGGCTCTACTCTGCTACGCTTGGCTCAACTCTCTTACACTCATCTCGGCTCTACTCTCCTACACTCGGCTCTACTCTCCTACACTCGGCTCTACTCTCCTACACTCGGCTCTACTCTCCTACGCTCGGCTCTACTCTCCTACGCTCGGCTCTTCTCTCTTACACTCATCTCTTCTCTCCTACGCTCAGCTCTACTCTCCTACGCTCAGCTCTACTCTCCTACGCTCGGCTCTACTCTCCTACGCTCGGCTCTGCCCTCCTACGCTCGGCTCTGCTCTCCTACGCTCGGCTCTACTCTCCTACGCTCGGCTCTACTCTCCTACGCTCGGCTCTACTCTCCTACGCTTGGCTCTACTCTCCTACACTTGGCTTTACTCTCTTACACTCATCTCGGCTCTGCTCTCCTACACTCGGCTCTACTCCCCTACACTCGGCTCTACTCTCCTACACTTGGCTCTACTCTCCTAAACTTAGCTCTACTCTCCTACACATGGCTCAACTCTCTTACACTCATCTCAACTCTCTTACACTCATCTCGGCTCTACTCTCCTATGCTCGGCTCTACTCTCCCACGCTTGGCTCTTCTCTCTTACACTCATCTCTTCTCTCCTACTCATCTCTTCTCTACTGCACTTTGCTCCACTCTCCTACACTCGGCTCTACTCTCCTACACTCGGCTCTACTGTGCTACGCTTGGCTCAACTCTCTTACACTCATCTCGGCTCTACTCTCCTACACTCGGCTCTACTCTCCTACGCTTGGCTCTTCTCTCTTACATTCATCTCTTCTCTCCTACACTCGGCTCTACTCTCCTAAACTCGGCTCTATTCTCCTATGCTCGGCTCTATTCTCCCACGCTCGGCTCTACACTCCCACGCTCGACTCTACTCTCCTACGCTCGGCTCTACTCTCCTACACTTGGCTCTACTCTCCTACACTTGGCTCTACTCTCCTACATTTGGCTCTACTCTCCTACACTTGGCTCTACTCTCCTACACTTAGCTCTACTCTCCTACACATGGCTCAACTCTCTTACACTCATCTCAACTCTCTTACACTCATCTCGGCTCTACTCTCCTACACTCGGCTCTGCTCTCCTACACTTGGCTCTACACTCCTATGCTCGGCTCTACTCTCCCACGCTTGGCTCTTCTCTTTTACACTCATCTCTTCTCTCCTACTCATCTCTTCTCTCCTACACTCGGCTCTACTCTCCTACACTCGGCTCTACTCTCCTACACTTGGCTCTACTCTCCTACACTTGGCTCTACTCTCCTACATTTGGCTCTAGTCTCCTACACTTGGCTCTACTCTCCTACACTTAGCTCTACTCTCCTACACATGGCTCAACTCTCTTACACTCATCTCAACTCTCTTACACTCATCTCGGCTCTACTCTCCTACACTCGGCTCTGCTCTCCTACACTTGGCTCTACACTCCTATGCTCGGCTCTACTCTCCCACGCTTGGCTCTTCTCTTTTACACTCATCTCTTCTCTCCTACTCATCTCTTCTCTCCTACACTCAGCTCTCCTCTCCTACACTCGGCTCTACTGTGCTACGCTTGGCTCAACTCTCTTACACTCATCTCGGCTCTACTCTCCTACACTTGGCTCTACTCTCCTACACTTGGCTCTACTCTCCTACACTTGGCTCTACTCTCCTACATTTGGCTCTAGTCTCCTACACTTGGCTCTACTCTCCTACACTTAGCTCTACTCTCCTACACATGGCTCAACTCTCTTACACTCATCTCAACTCTCTTACACTCATCTCGGCTCTACTCTCCTACACTCGGCTCTGCTCTCCTACACTTGGCTCTACACTCCTATGCTCGGCTCTACTCTCCCACGCTTGGCTCTTCTCTTTTACACTCATCTCTTCTCTCCTACTCATCTCTTCTCTCCTACACTCAGCTCTCCTCTCCTACACTCGGCTCTACTGTGCTACGCTTGGCTCAACTCTCTTACACTCATCTCGGCTCTACTCTCCTACACTCAGCTCTACTCTCCTACGCTTGGCTCTTCTCTCTTACACTCATCTCTTCTCTCCTACACTCGGCTCTACTCTCCTACACTCGGCTCTATTCTCCCACGCTCGGCTCTACACTCCTACGCTCGACTCTACTCTCCTACGCTCGGCTCTACTCTCCTACACTTGACTCTACTCTCCTACACTTGGCTCTACTCTGCTACACTTGGCTCAACTCTCTTACACTCATCTCGGCTCTACTCTCCTACACTCAGCTCTACTCTCCTACACTCGGCTCTACTCTCCTACACTCGGCTCTACTCACCTACGCTCGGCTCTACTCTCCTACGCTCGGCTCTTCTCTCTTACACTCATCTCTTCTCTCCTACGCTCGGCTCTACTCTCCTACGCTCGGCTCTACTCTCCTACACTTGGTTCTACTCTCCTACACTTGGCTCTACTCTCTTACACTCATCCCGGCTCTGCTCTCCTACACGCGGCTCTACTCCCCTACACTCGCTCTACTCTCCTACACTTGGCTCTACTCTCCTACACTTAGCTCTACTCTCCTACACATGGCTCTACTCTCTTACACTCATCTCAACTCTCTTACACTCATCTCGGCTCTACTCTCCTATGCTCGGCTCTACTCTCCCACGCTTGGCTCTTCTCTTTTACACTCATCTCTTCTCTCCTACTCATCTCTTCTCTCCTACACTCGGCTCTACTCTCCTACACTCGGCTCTGCTCTCCTACGCTCGGCTCTACTCTCCTACGCTCGGCTCTAGTCTCCTACGCTCGGCTCTACTCTCCTACATTTGGCTCTACTCTCCTACACTTGGCTCTATTCTCCTACACTTGGCTCTACTCTCTTACACTCATCCCGGCTCTGCTCTCCTACACTCGGCTCTACTCCCCTACACTCGCTCTACTCTCCTACACTTGGCTCTACTCTCCTACACTTAGCTCTACTCTCCTACACATGGCTCAACTCTCTTACACTCATCTTAACTCTCTTACACTCATCTCGGCTCTACTCTCCTATGCTCGGCTGTACTCTCCCACGCTTGACTCTTCTCTTTTACACTCATCTCTTCTCTCCTACTCATCTCTTCTCTCCTACACTCGGCTCTACTCTCCTACACTCAGCTCTACTCTCCTACACTCGGCTTTTCTGTGCTACGCTTGGCTCAACTCTCTTACACTCATCTCGGCTCTACTCTCCTACACTCGGCTCTACTCTCCTACGCTTGGCTCTTTTCTCTTACACTCATCTCTTCTCTCCTACACTCGGCTCTACTCTCATACACTCGGCTCTACTGTGCTACGCTTGGCTCAACTCTCTTACACTCATCTCGGCTCTACTCTCCTACACTCGGCTCCACTCTCCTACGCTCGGCTCTTCTCTCTTACACTCATCTCTTCTCTCCTATGCTCAGCTCTACTCTCCTACGCTCGGGTCTACTCTCCTACGCTCGGCTCTGCTCTCCTACGCTCGGCTCTGCTCTCCTACACTTGCTCTACTCTCCTACTCTCGGCTCTACTCTCCTACGCTTGGCTCTACTCGTCTACACTTGGCTCTACTCTTACACTCATCTCGGCTCTGCTCTCCTACACTCGGCTCTACTCCCCTACACTCGGCTCTACTCTCCTACACTAGGCTCTACTCTCCTACACTTAGCTCTACTCTCCTACACATGGCTCAACTCTCTTACACTCATCTCAACTCTCTTACACTCATCTCGGCTCTACTCTCCTACACTCTGCTCTACTCTCCTACACTTGGCTCTACACTTCTATGCTCGGCTCTACTCTCCCACGCTTGGCTCTTCTCTCTTACACTCATCTCTTCTCTCCTACTCATCTCTTCTCTCTTACACTCGGCTCTACTCTCCTACACTCGGCTCTACTGTGCTACGCTTGGGTCAACTCTCTTACACTCATCTCGGCTCTACTCTCCTACACTCGGCTCTACTCTCCTACGCTTGGCTCTTCTCTCTTACACTCATCTCTTCTCTCCTACACTCGGCTCTACTCTCCTACACTCGGCTCTATTCTCCTACGCTCGGCTCTATTCTCCCACGCTCGGCTCTACACTCCTACGCTCGACTCTACTCTCCTACGCTCGGCTCTACTCTCCTACACTTGACTCTACTCTCCTACACTTGGCTCTACTCTGCTACGCTTGGCTCAACTCTCTTACACTCATCTCGGCTCTACTCTCCTACACTCGGCTCTACTCTCCTACACTCGGCTCTACTCTCCTACGCTCGGCTCTACTCTCCTACGCTCGGCTCTTCTCTCTTACACTCATCTCTTCTCTCCTACGCTCAGCTCTACTCTCCTACGCTCGGCTCTACTCTCCTACGCTCGGCTCTACTCTCCTACGCTTGGCTCTACTCTCCTACACTTGGCTCTACTCTCTTACACTCATCTCGGCTCGGCTCTGCTCTCCTACACTCGGATCTACTCCCCTACACTCGGCTCTACTCTCCTACACTTGGCTCTACTCTCCTAAACTTAGCTCTACTCTCCTACACATGGCTCAACTCTCCTACACATGGCTCAACTCTCTTACACTCATCTCGGCTCTACTCTCCTATGCTCGGCTCTACTCTCCCACGCTTGGCTCTTCTCTCTTACACTCATCTCTTCTCTCCTACTCATCTCTTCTCTACTGCACTCGGCTCTACTCTCCTACACTCGGCTCTACTGTGCTACGCTTGGCTCAACTCTCTTACACTCATCTCGGCTCTACTCTCCTACACTCGGCTCTACTCTCCTACGCTCGGCTCTACTCTCCTACGCTCGGCTCTTCTCTCTTACACTCATCTCTTCTCTCCTATGCTCAGCTCTACTCTCCTACGCTCGGCTCTACTCTCCTACGCTCGGCTCTACTCTCCTACGCTCGGCTCTGCTCTCCTACACTCGCTCTACTCTCCTACTCTCGGCTCTACTCTCCTACGCTTGGCTCTACTCGTCTACACTTGGCTCTACTCTCTTACACTCATCTCGGCTCTGCTCTCCTACACTCGGCTCTACTCCCCTACACTCGGCTCTACTCTCCTACACTAGGCTCTACTCTCCTACACTTAGCTCTACTCTCCTACACATGGCTCAACTCTCTTACACTCATCTCAACTCTCTTACACTCATCTCAGCTCTACTCTCCTACACTCTGCTCTACTCTCCTACACTTGGCTCTACACTTCTATGCTCGGCTCTACTCTCCCACGCTTGGCTCTTCTCTCTTACACTCATCTCTTCTCTCTTACACTCGGCTTTCCTTTCCTACACTCGGCTCTACTCTCCTACACTCGGCTCTACTGTGCTACGCTTGGGTCAACTCTCTTCCCCTACGCTCAGCTCTACTCTCCTACACTCGGCTCTACTCTCCTACACTCGGCTCTATTCTCCTACGCTCGGCTCTATTCTCCCACGCTCGGCTCTACACTCCTACGCTCGACTCTACTCTCCTACGCTCGGCTCTACTCTCCTACACTTGACTCTACTCTCCTACACTTGGCTCTACTCTGCTACGCTTGGCTCAACTCTCTTACACTCATCTCGGCTCTACTCTCCTACACTCGGCTCTACTCTCCTACACTCGGCTCTATTCTCCTACGCTCGGCTCTATTCTCCCACGCTCGGCTCTACACTCCTACGCTCGACTCTACTCTCCTACGCTCGGCTCTACTCTCCTACACTTGACTCTACTCTCCTACACTTGGCTCTACTCTGCTACGCTTGGCTCAACTCTCTTACACTCATCTCGGCTCTACTCTCCTACACTCGGCTCTACTCTCCTACACTCGGCTCTACTCTCCTACACTCGGCTCTACTCTCCTACGCTCGGCTCTACTCTCCTACGCTCGGCTCTTCTCTCTTACACTCATCTCTTCTCTCCTACGCTCAGCTCTACTCTCCTACGCTCAGCTCTACTCTCCTACGCTCGGCTCTACTCTCCTACGCTCGGCTCTGCCCTCCTACGCTCGGCTCTGCTCTCCTACGCTCGGCTCTACTCTCCTACGCTCGGCTCTACTCTCCTACGCTCGGCTCTACTCTCCTACGCTTGGCTCTACTCTCCTACACTTGGCTTTACTCTCTTACACTCATCTCGGCTCTGCTCTCCTACACTCGGCTCTACTCCCCTACCCTCGGCTCTACTCTCCTACACTTGGCTCTACTCTCCTAAACTTAGCTCTACTCTCCTACACATGGCTCAACTCTCTTACACTCATCTCAACTCTCTTACACTCATCTCGGCTCTACTCTCCTATGCTCGGCTCTACTCTCCCACGCTTGGCTCTTCTCTCTTACACTCATCTCTTCTCTCCTACTCATCTCTTCTCTACTGCACTTTGCTCCACTCTCCTACACTCGGCTCTACTCTCCTACACTCGGCTCTACTGTGCTACGCTTGGCTCAACTCTCTTACACTCATCTCGGCTCTACTCTCCTACACTCGGCCCTACTCTCCTACGCTTGGCTCTTCTCTCTTACATTCATCTCTTCTCTCCTACACTCGGCTCTACTCTCCTACACTCGGCTCTATTCTCCTATGCTCGGCTCTATTCTCCCACGCTCGGCTCTACACTCCCACGCTCGACTCTACTCTCCTACGCTCGGCTCTACTCTCCTACACTTGGCTCTACTCTCCTACACTTGGCTCTACTCTCCTACATTTGGCTCTACTCTCCTACACTTGGCTCTACTCTCCTACACTTAGCTCTACTCTCCTACACATGGCTCAACTCTCTTACACTCATCTCAACTCTCTTACACTCATCTCGGCTCTACTCTCCTACACTCGGCTCTGCTCTCCTACACTTGGCTCTACACTCCTATGCTCGGCTCTACTCTCCCACGCTTGGCTCTTCTCTTTTACACTCATCTCTTCTCTCCTACTCATCTCTTCTCTCCTACACTCGGCTCTACTCTCCTACACTCGGCTCTACTCTCCTACACTTGGCTCTACTCTCCTACACTTGGCTCTACTCTCCTACATTTGGCTCTAGTCTCCTACACTTGGCTCTACTCTCCTACACTTAGCTCTACTCTCCTACACATGGCTCAACTCTCTTACACTCATCTCAACTCTCTTACACTCATCTCGGCTCTACTCTCCTACACTCGGCTCTGCTCTCCTACACTTGGCTCTACACTCCTATGCTCGGCTCTACTCTCCCACGCTTGGCTCTTCTCTTTTACACTCATCTCTTCTCTCCTACTCATCTCTTCTCTCCTACACTCAGCTCTCCTCTCCTACACTCGGCTCTACTGTGCTACGCTTGGCTCAACTCTCTTACACTCATCTCGGCTCTACTCTCCTACACTCAGCTCTACTCTCCTACGCTTGGCTCTTCTCTCTTACACTCATCTCTTCTCTCCTACACTCGGCTCTACTCTCCTACACTCGGCTCTATTCTCCCACGCTCGGCTCTACACTCCTACGCTCGACTCTACTCTCCTACGCTCGGCTCTACTCTCCTACACTTGACTCTACTCTCCTACACTTGGCTCTACTCTGCTACACTTGGCTCAACTCTCTTACACTCATCTCGGCTCTACTCTCCTACACTCAGCTCTACTCTCCTACACTCGGCTCTACTCTCCTACACTCGGCTCTACTCACCTACGCTCGGCTCTACTCTCCTACGCTCGGCTCTTCTCTCTTACACTCATCTCTTCTCTCCTACGCTCGGCTCTACTCTCCTACGCTCGGCTCTACTCTCCTACACTTGGTTCTACTCTCCTACACTTGGCTCTACTCTCTTACACTCATCCCGGCTCTGCTCTCCTACACGCGGCTCTACTCCCCTACACTCGCTCTACTCTCCTACACTTGGCTCTACTCTCCTACACTTAGCTCTACTCTCCTACACATGGCTCTACTCTCTTACACTCATCTCAACTCTCTTACACTCATCTCGGCTCTACTCTCCTATGCTCGGCTCTACTCTCCCACGCTTGGCTCTTCTCTTTTACACTCATCTCTTCTCTCCTACTCATCTCTTCTCTCCTACACTCGGCTCTACTCTCCTACACTCGGCTCTGCTCTCCTACGCTCGGCTCTACTCTCCTTCGCTCGGCTCTACTCTCCTACGCTCGGCTCTACTCTCCTACACTTGGCTCTATTCTCCTACACTTGGCTCTATTCTCTTACACTCATCCCGGCTCTGCTCTCCTACACTCGGCTCTACTCCCCTACACTCGCTCTACTCTCCTACACTTGGCTCTACTCTCCTACACTTAGCTCTACTCTCCTACACATGGCTCAACTCTCTTACACTCATCTTAACTCTCTTACACTCATCTCGGCTCTACTCTCCTATGCTCGGCTGTACTCTCCCACGCTTGACTCTTCTCTTTTACACTCATCTCTTCTCTCCTACTCATCTCTTCTCTCCTACACTCGGCTCTACTCTCCTACACTCGGCTCTACTCTCCTACACTCAGCTCTACTCTCCTACACTCGGCTTTTCTGTGCTACGCTTGGCTCAACTCTCTTACACTCATCTCGGCTCTACTCTCCTACACTCGGCTCTACTCTCCTACGCTTGGCTCTTTTCTCTTACACTCATCTCTTCTCTCCTACACTCGGCTCTACTCTCATACACTCGGCTCTACTGTGCTACGCTTGGCTCAACTCTCTTACACTCATCTCGGCTCTACTCTCCTACACTCGGCTCCACTCTCCTACGCTCGGCTCTTCTCTCTTACACTCATCTCTTCTCTCCTATGCTCAGCTCTACTCTCCTACGCTCGGCTCTACTCTCCTACGCTCGGCTCTGCTCTCCTACGCTCGGCTCTGCTCTCCTACGCTCGGCTCTGCTCTCCTACACTTGCTCTACTCTCCTACTCTCGGCTCTACTCTCCTACGCTTGGCTCTACTCGTCTACACTTGGCTCTACTCTTACACTCATCTCGGCTCTGCTCTCCTACACTCGGCTCTACTCCCCTACACTCGGCTCTACTCTCCTACACTAGGCTCTACTCTCCTACACTTAGCTCTACTCTCCTACACATGGCTCAACTCTCTTACACTCATCTCAACTCTCTTACACTCATCTCGGCTCTACTCTCCTACACTCTGCTCTACTCTCCTACACTTGGCTCTACACTTCTATGCTCGGCTCTACTCTCCCACGCTTGGCTCTTCTCTCTTACACTCATCTCTTCTCTCCTACTCATCTCTTCTCTCTTACACTCGGCTCTACTCTCCTACACTCGGCTCTACTGTGCTACGCTTGGGTCAACTCTCTTACACTCATCTCGGCTCTACTCTCCTACACTCGGCTCTACTCTCCTACGCTTGGCTCTTCTCTCTTACACTCATCTCTTCTCTCCTACACTCGGCTCTACTCTCCTACACTCGGCTCTATTCTCCTACGCTCGGCTCTATTCTCCCACGCTCGGCTCTACACTCCTACGCTCGACTCTACTCTCCTACGCTCGGCTCTACTCTCCTACACTTGACTCTACTCTCCTACACTTGGCTCTACTCTGCTACGCTTGGCTCAACTCTCTTACACTCATCTCGGCTCTACTCTCCTACACTCGGCTCTACTCTCCTACACTCGGCTCTACTCTCCTACGCTCGGCTCTACTCTCCTACGCTCGGCTCTTCTCTCTTACACTCATCTCTTCTCTCCTACTCTCAGCTCTACTCTCCTACGCTCGGCTCTACTCTCCTACGCTCGGCTCTACTCTCCTACGCTTGGCTCTACTCTCCTACACTTGGCTCTACTCTCTTACACTCATCTCGGCTCGGCTCTGCTCTCCTACACTCGGCTCTACTCCCCTACACTCGGCTCTACTCTCCTACACTTGGCTCTACTCTCCTAAACTTAGCTCTACTCTCCTACACATGGCTCAACTCTCCTACACATGGCTCAACTCTCTTACACTCATCTCGGCTCTACTCTCCTATGCTCGGCTCTACTCTCCCACGCTTGGCTCTTCTCTCTTACACTCATCTCTTCTCTCCTACTCATCTCTTCTCTACTGCACTCGGCTCTACTCTCCTACTCTCGGCTCTACTGTGCTACGCTTGGCTCAACTCTCTTACACTCATCTCGGCTCTACTCTCCTACACTCGGCTCTACTCTCCTATGCTTGGCTCTTCTCTCTTACACTCATCTCTTCTCTCCTACACTCGGCTCTACTCTCCTACACTCGGCTCTATTCTCCTATGCTCGGCTCTATTCTCCCACGCTCGGCTCTACACTCCCACGCTCGACTCTACTCTCCTACGCTCGGCTCTACTCTCCTACACTTGGCTCTACTCTCCTACACTTGGCTCTACTCTCCTACATTTGGCTCTACTCTCCTACACTTGGCTCTACTCTCCTACACTTAGCTCTACTCTCCTACACATGGCTCAACTCTCTTACACTCATCTCAACTCTCTTACACTCATCTTGGCTCTACTCTCCTACACTCGGCTCTACTCTCCTACACTTGGCTCTACTCTCCTACGCTCGGCTCTACTCTTCCACGCTTGGCTCTTCTCTCTTACACTCATCTCTTCTCTCCTACTCTCGGCTCTACTCTCCTACACTCGGCTCTACTCTCCTACGCTCGGCTCTGCTCTCCTACGCTCGGCTCTGCTCTCCTACACTCGGCTCTACTCTCCTACGCTCGGCTCTACTCTCCTACACTTGGCTCTACTCTCTTACACTCATCTCGGCTCTGCTCTCCTACATTCGGCTCTACTCCCCTACACTCGGCTCTACTCTCCTACACTCGGCTCTGCTCTCCTACACTCGGCTCTACACTCCTATGCTCGGCTCTACTCTCCCACGCTTGGCTCTTCTCTTTTACACTCATCTCTTCTCTCCTACTCATCTCTTCTCTCCTACACTCGGCTCTACTCTCCTACACTCGGCTCTACTCTCCTACACTCGGCTCTACTGTGCTACGCTTGGCTCAACTCTCTTACACTCATCTCGGCTCTACTCTCCTACACTCGGCTCTACTCTCCTACGCTCGGCTCTATTCTCTTACACTCATCTCTTCTCTCCTACGCTCAGCTCTACTCTCCTACGCTCAGCTCTACTCTCCTACGCTCAGCTCTACTCTCCTACGCTCTGCTCTACTCTCCTACGCTCGGCTCTGCTCTCCTACACTCGGCTCTGCTCTCCTACGCTCGGCTCTACTCCCCTACGCTCGGCTCTACTCTCCTACGCTCGGCTCTACTCTCCTACACTTGGCTCTACTCTCCTAACTTGGCTCTACTCTCTTACACTCATCCCGACTCTGCTCTCCTATACTCGGCTCTACTCCCCTACACTCGCTCTACTCTCCTACACTTGGCTCTACTCTCCTACACTTAGCTCTACTCTCCTACACATGGCTCAACTCTCTTACACTCATCTCAACTCTCTTACACTCATCTCGGCTCTACTCTCCCACGCTTGGCTCTTCTCTTTTATACTCATCTCTTCTCTCCTACTCATCTCTTCTCTCCTACACTCGGCTCTACTCTCCTACACTCGGCTCTACTCTCCTACACTCGGCTCTACTGTGCTACGCTTGGCTCAACTCTCTTACACTCATCTCGGCTCTACTCTCCTACACTCGGCTCTACTCTCCTACGCTTGGCTCTTCTCTCTTACACTCATCTCTTCTCTCCTACACTCGGCTCTACTCTCCTACACTCGGCTCTTCTCCTACGCTCGGCTCTATTTTCCCACGCTTGGCTCTACACTCCTACGCTCGACTCTACTCTCCTACGCTCGGCTCTACTCTCCTACACTTGACTCTACTCTCCTACACTTGGCTCTACTCTGCTACGCTTGGCTCAACTCCCTTACACTCATCTCGGCGCTACTCTCCTACACTCAGCTCTACTCTCCTACACTCGGCTCTACTCTCCTACACTCGGCTCTACTCTCCTACGCTCGGCTCTACTCTCCTACGCTCGGCTCTACTCTCCTACGCTCGGCTCTGCTCTCGTACACTCGGCTCTACTCTCCTACGCTCGGCTCTATTCTCCTACACTTGACTCTACTCTCCTACACTTGGCTCTACTCTGCTACGCTTGGCTCAACTCTCTTACACTCATCTCGGCTCTACTCTCCTACACTCAGCTCTACTCTCCTACACTCAGCTCTACTCTCCTACACTCGGCTCTACTCTCCTACGCTCGGCTCTACTCTCCTACGCTCGGCTCTACTCTCCTACGCTCGGCTCTACTCTCCTACGCTCGGCTCTTCTCTCTTACACTCATCTCTTCTCTCCTACGCTCAGCTCTACTCTCCTACGCTCGGCTCTACTCTCCTACGCTCGGCTCTACTCTCCTACGCTCGGCTCTGCTCTCCTACGCTCGGCTCTGCTCTCCTACGCTCGGATCTACTCTCCTACGCTCGGCTCTACTCTCCTACGCTCGACTCTACTCTCCTACACTTGGCTCTACTCTGTTACACTCATCTCGGCTCTGCTCTCCTACACTCGGCTCTGCTCTCCTACACTCGGCTCTACTCCCCTACACTCGCTCTACTCTCCTACACTTGGCTCTACTCTCCTACACTTAGCTCTACTCTCCTACACATGGCTCAACTCTCTTACACTCATCTCAACTCTCTTACACTCATCTCGGCTCTACTCTCCTACACTCGGCTCTACTCTCCTACGCTTGGCTCTTCTCTCTTACACTCATCTCTTCTCTCCTACACTCGGCTCTTCTCCTACGCTCGGCTCTACTCTCCTACGCTCGGCTCTACTCTCCTACGCTCGGCTCTACTCTCCTACGCTCGGCTCTTCTCTCTTACACTCATCTCTTCTCTCCTACGCTCAGCTCTACTCTCCTACGCTCAGCTCTACTCTCCTACGCTCGGCTCTACTCTCCTACGCTCGGCTCTGCTCTCCTACGCTCGGCTCTGCTCTCCTACGCTCGGATCTACTCTCCTACGCTCGGCTCTACTCTCCTACGCTCGGCTCTACTCTCCTACACTTGGCTCTACTCTGTTACACTCATCTCGGCTCTGCTCTCCTACACTCGGCTCTGCTCTCCTACACTCGGCTCTACTCCCCTACACTCGCTCTACTCTCCTACACTTGGCTCTACTCTCCTACACTTAGCTCTACTCTCCTACACATGGCTCAACTCTCTTACACTCATCTCAACTCTCTTACACTCATCTCGGCTCTACTCTCCTACACTCGGCTCTACTCTCCTACGCTTGGCTCTTCTCTCTTACACTCATCTCTTCTCTCCTACACTCGGCTCTTCTCCTACGCTCGGCTCTATTCTCCCACGCTTGGCTCTACACTCCTACGCTCGACTCTACTCTCCTACGCTCGGCTCTACTCTCCTACACTTGACTCTACTCTCCTACACTTGGCTCTACTCTGCTACGCTTGGCTCAACTCCCTTACACTCATCTCGGCGCTACTCTCCTACACTCAGCTCTACTCTCCTACACTCGGCTCTACTCTCCTACACTCGGCTCTACTCTCCTACACTCGGCTCTACTCTCCTACGCTCGGCTCTACTCTCCTACGCTCGGCTCTACTCTCCTACGCTCGGCTCTGCTCTCCTACGCTCGGCTCTGCTCTCCTACGCTCGGCTCTGCTCTCGTACACTCGGCTCTACTCTCCTACGCTCGGCTCTATTCTCCTACACTTGACTCTACTCTCCTACACTTGGCTCTACTCTGCTACGTTTGGCTCAACTCTCTTACACTCATCTCGGCTCTACTCTCCTACACTCAGCTCTACTCTCCTACACTCGGCTCTACTCTCCTACACTCGGCTCTACTCTCCTACACTCGGCTCTACTCTCCTACGCTCGGCTCTACTCTCCTACGCTCGGCTCTACTCTCCTACGCTCGGCTCTTCTCTCTTACACTCATCTCTTCTCTCCTACGCTCAGCTCTACTCTCCTACGCTCAGCTCTACTCTCCTACGCTCGGCTCTACTCTCCTACGCTCGGCTCTGCTCTCCTACGCTCGGCTCTGCTCTCCTACGCTCGGCTCTACTCTCCTACGCTCGGCTCTACTCTCCTACGCTCGGCTCTACTCTCCTACACTTGGCTCTACTCTGTTACACTCATCTCGGCTCTGCTCTCCTACACTCGGCTCTGCTCTCCTACGCTCGGCTCTGCTCTCCTACGCTCGGCTCTGCTCTCCTACACTCGCTCTACTCTCCTACTCTCGGCTCTACTTTCCTACGCTTGGCTCTACTCGTCTACACTTGGCTCTACTCTCTTACACTCATCTCGGCTCTGCTCTCCTACACTCGGCTCTACTCCCCTACACTCGGCTCTACTCTCCTACACTTAGCTCTACTCTCCTACACATGGCTCAACTCTCTTACACTCATCTCAACTCTCTTACACTCATCTCGGCTCTACTCTCCTACACTCTGCTCTACTCTCCTACACTTGGCTCTACACTTCTATGCTCGGCTCTACTCTCCCACGCTTGGCTCTTCTCTCTTACACTCATCTCTTCTCTCCTACTCATCTCTTCTCTCTTACACTCGGCTCTACTCTCCTACACTCGGCTCTACTCTCCTACACTCGGCTCTACTGTGCTACGCTTGGGTCAACTCTCTTACACTCATCTCGGCTCTACTCTCCTACACTCGGCTCTACTCTCCTACGCTAGGCTCTTCTCTCTTACACTTATCTCTTCTCTCCTACTCTCGGCTCTACTCTCCTACACTCGGCTCTATTCTCCTACGCTCGGCTCTATTCTCCCACGCTCAGCTCTACACTCCTACGCCCGACTCTACTCTCCTACGCTCGGCTCTACTCTCCTACACTTGGCTCTACTCTTCTACGCTTGGCTCAGCTCTCTTACACTCATCTCGGCTCTACTCTCCCACACTCGGCTCTACTCTCCTACACTCGGCTCTACTCTCCTACACTCGGCTCTACTCTCCTACACTCGACTCTACTCTCCTACGCTTGGCTCTACTCTCCTACGCTCGGCTCTTCTCTCCTACACTCATCTCTTCTCTCCTACGCTCAGCTCTACTCTCCTACGCTCGGCTCTGCTCTCCTACGCTCGGCTCTACTCTCCTACGCTCGGCTCTACTCTCCTACGCTCGGCTCTACTCTCCTACGCTTGGCTCTACTCTCCTACACTTGGCTCTACTCTCTTACACTCATCTCGGCTCTGCTCTCCTACACTCGGCTCTACTCCCCTACACTCGGCTCTACTCTCCTACACTTGGCTCTACTCTCCTAAACTTAGCTCTACTCTCCTACACATGGCTCAACTCTCTTACACTCATCTCAACTCTCTTACACTCATCTCGGCTCTACTCTCCTATGCTCGGCTCTACTCTCCCACGCTTGGCTCTCCTCTCTTACACTCATCTCTTCTCTCCTACTCATCTCTTCTCTACTGCACTCGGCTCTACTCTCCTACACTCGGCTCTACTCTCCTACACTCGGCTCTACTGTGCTACGCTTGGCTCAACTCTCTTACACTCATCTCGGCTCTACTCTCCTACACTCGGCTCTACTCTCCTACGCTTGGCTCTTCTCTCTTACACTCATCTCTTCTCTCCTACACTTGGCTCTACTCTCCTACACTCGGCTCTATTCTCCTATGCTCGGCTCTATTCTCCCATGCTCGGCTCTACACTCCCACGCTCGACTCTACTCTCCTACGCTCGGCTCTACTCTCCTACACTTGGCTCTACTCTCCTACACTTGGCTCTACTCTCCTACACTTGGCTCTACTCTCCTACACTTAGCTCTACTCTCCTACACATGGCTCAACTCTCTTACACTCATCTCAACTCTCTTACACTCATCTCGGCTCTACTCTCCTACACTCGGCTCTACTCTCCTACACTTGGCTCTACTCTCCTACGCTCGGCTCTACTCTTCCACGCTTGGCTCTTCTCTCTTACACTCATCTCTTCTCTCCTACACTTGGCTCTACTCTCCTACACTCGGCTCTACTCTCCTACGCTCGGCTCTGCTCTCCTACGCTCGGCTCTGCTCTCCTACACTCGGCTCTACTCTCCTACACTTGGCTCTACACTCCTATGCTCGGCTCTACTCTCCCACGCTTGGCTCTTCTCTTTTACACTCATCTGTTCTCTCCTACTCATCTCTGCTCTCCTACACTCGGCTCTACTCTCCTACACTCGGCTCTACTCTCCTACACTCGGCTCTACTGTGCTACGCTTGGCTCAACTCTCTTACACTCATCTCGGCTCTGCTCTCCTACACTCGGCTCTACTCTCCTACGCTCGGCTCTACTCTCCTACACTTGGCTCTACTCTCTTACACTCATCTCAACTCTCTTACACTCATCTCGGCTCTACTCTCCTACACTCGGCTCTGCTCTCCTACACTTGGCTCTACACTCCTATGCTCGGCTCTACTCTCCCATGCTTGGCTCTTCTCTTTTACACTCATCTCTTCTCTCCTACTCATCTCTTCTCTCCTACACTCGGCTCTACTCTCCTACACTCGGCTCTACTCTCCTACACTCGGCTCTACTGTGCTACGCTTGGGTCAACTCTCTTACACTCATCTCGGCTCTACTCTCCTACACTCGGCTCTACTCTCCTACGCTCGGCTCTTCTCTCTTACACTCATCTCTTCTCTCCTACGCTCAGCTCTACTCTCCTACGCTCAGCTCTACTCTCCTACGCTCGGCTCTACTCTCCTACGCTCGGCTCTGCTCTCCTACACACGGCTCTACTCTCCTACGCTCAGCTCTACTCTCCTACACTTGGCTCTACTCTCCTACACTTGGCTCTACTCTCTTACACTCATCCCGGCTCTGCTCTCCTACACTCGGCTCTACTCCCCTACACTCGCTCTACTCTCCTACACTTGGCTCTACTCTCCTACACTTAGCTCTACTCTCCTACACATGGCTCAACTCTCTTACACTCATCTCAACTCTCTTACACTCATCTCGGCTCTACTCTCCTATGCTCGGCTCTACTCTCCCACGCTTGGCTCTTCTCTTTTACACTCATCTCGTCTCTCCTACACTTGGCTCTACTCTCCCACACTCGGCTCTACTCTCCTACGCTCGGCTCTGCTCTCCTATGCTCGGCTCTGCTCTCCTACACTCGGCTCTACTCTCCTACGCTCGGCTCTACTCTCCTACACTTGGCTCTACTCTCCTACACTTGGCTCTACTCTCTTACACTCATATCAACTCTCTTACACTCATCTCGACTCTACTCTCCTTCACTCGGCTCTGCTCTCCTACACTTGGCTCTACACTCCTATGCTCGGCTCTACTCTCCCACGCTTGGCTCTTCTCTTTTACACTCATCTGTTCTCTCCTACTCATCTCTGCTCTCCTACACTCGGCTCTACTCTCCTACACTCGGCTCTACTCTCCTACACTCGGCTCTACTTTGCTACGCTTGGCTCTACTCTCTTACACTCATCTCGACTCTACTCTCCTACACTCGGCTCTACTCTCCTACGCTCGGCTCTTCTCTCTTACACTCATCTCTTCTCTCCTACGCTCAGCTCTACTCTCCTACGCTCAGCTCTACTCTCCTACGCTCGGCTCTACTCTCCTACGCTCGGCTCTGCTCTCCTACACTCGGCTCTGCTCTCCTACGCTCGGCTCTACTCTCCTACGCTCGGCTCTACTCTCCTACGCTCGGCTCTACTCTCCTACACTTGGCTCTACTCTCCTACACTTGGCTCTACTCTCTTACACTCATCCCGGCTCTGCTCTCCTACACTCGGCTCTACTCCCCTACACTCGCTCTACTCTCCTACACTTGGCTCTACTCTCCTACACTTAGCTCTACTCTCCTACACATGGCTCAACTCTCTTACACTCATCTCAACTCTCTTACACTCATCTCGGCTCTACTCTCCTATGCTCGGCTCTACTCTCCCACGCTTGGCTCTTCTCTTTTACACTCATCTCTTCTCTCCTACTCATCTCTTCTCTCCTACACTCGGCTCTACTCTCCTACACTCGGCTCTACTCTCCTACACTCGGCTCTACTGTGCTACGCTTGGGTCAACTCTCTTACACTCATCTCGGCTCTACTCTCCTACACTCGGCTCTACTCTCCTACGCTTGGCTCTTCTCTCTTACACTCATCTCTTCTCTCCTACACTCGGCTCTACTCTCCTACACTCGGCTCTATTCTCCTACGCTCAGCTCTATTCTCCCACGCTCGGCTCTACACTCCTACGCTCGACTCTACTCTCCTACGCTCGGCTCTACTATCCTACACTTGACTCTACTCTCCTACACTTGGCTCTACTCTGCTACGCTTGGCTCAACTCTCTTACACTCATCTCGGCTCTACTCTCCTACACTCGGCTCTACTCTCCTACACTCGGCTCTACTCTCCTACACTCGGCTCTACTCTCCTACGCTCGGCTCTACTCTCCTATGCTCGGCTCTTCTCTCTTACACTCATCTTTTCTCTCATACGCTCAGCTCTACTCTCCTACACTTGGCTCTACTCTCCTACACTTGGCTCTACTCTCTTACACTCATCTCGGCTCTGCTCTCCTACACTCGGCTCTACTCCCCTACACTCGGCTCTACTCTCCTACACTAGGCTCTACTCTCCTACACTTAGCTCTACTCTCCTACACATGGTTCAACTCTCTTACACTCATCTCTTCTCTCCTACTCTCGGCTCTACTCTCCTACACTGGGCTCTACTCTCCTACGTTCGGCTCTGCTCTCCTACGCTCGGCTCTGCTCTCCTACACTCGGCTCTACTCTCCTACGCTCGGCTCTACTCTCCTACACTTGGCTCTACTCTCCTACACTTGGCTCTACTCTCTTACACTCATCTCGGCTCTACTCTCCTACACTCGGCTCTACTCTCCTACGCTCGGCTCTACTCTTCCACGCTTGGCTCTTCTCTCTTACACTCATCTCTTCTCTCCTACTCTCGGCTCTACTCTCCTACACTGGGCTCTACTCTCCTACGTTCGGCTCTGCTCTCCTACGCTCGGCTCTGCTCTCCTACACTCGGCTCTACTCTCCTACGCTCGGCTCTACTCTCCTACACTTGGCTCTACTCTCCTACACTTGGCTCTACTCTCTTACACTCATCTCGGCTCTGCTCTCCTACACTCGGCTCTACTCCCCTACACTCGGCTCTACTCTCCTACACTAGGCTCTACTCTCCTACACTTAGCTCTACTCTCCTACACATGGTTCAACTCTCTTACACTCATCTCAACTCTCCTACACTCATCTCGGCTCTACTCTCCTACACTCGGCTCTGCTCTCCTACACTTGGCTCTACACTCCTATGCTAGGCTCTACTCTCCCACGCTTGGCTCTTCTCTTTTACACTCATCTCTTCTCTCCTACTCATCTCTTCTCTCCTACATTTGGCTCTACTCTCCTACACTCGGCTCTACTCACCTACACTCGGCTCTACTGTGCTACGCTTGGCTCAACTCTCTTACACTCATCTCGGTTCTACTCTCCTACACTCGGCTCTACTCTCCTACGCTTGGCTCTTCTCTCTTACACTCATCTCTTCTCTCCTACACTCGGCTCTACTCTCCTACACTCGGCTCTATTATCCTACGCTCGGCTCTATTCTCCCACGCTCGGCTCTAAACTCCTACGCTCGACTCTACTCTCCTACGCTCGGCTCTACTCTCCTACACTTGACTCTACTCTCCTACACTTGGCTCTACTCTGCTACGCTTGGCTCAACTCTCTTACACTCATCTCGGCTCTACTCTCCTACACTCAGCTCTACTCTCCTACACTCGGCTCTACTCTCCTACACTCGGCTCTACTCTCCTACACTTGGCTCTACTCTCCTACACTCGGCTCTACTCTCCTACGCTCGGCTCTACTCTCCTAAGCTCGGCTCTTCTCTCTTACACTCATCTCTTCTCTCCTACGCTCAGCTCTACTCTCCTACGCTCGGCTCTACTCTCCTACGCTCGGCTCTACTCTCCTACACTTGGCTCTACTCTCCTACACTTGGCTCTACTCTCTTACACTCATCCCGGCTCTGCTCTCCTACACTCGGCTCTACTCCCCTACACTCACTCTACTCTCCTACACTTGGCTCTACTCTCCTACACTTAGCTCTACTCTCCTACACATGGATCAACTCTCTTACACTCATCTCAACTCTCTTACACTCATCTCGGCTCTACTCTCCTATGCTCGGCTGTACTCTCCCATGCTTGGCTCTTCTCTTTTACACTCATCTCTTCTCTCCTACTCATCTCTTCTCTCCTACACTCGGCTCTACTCTCCTACACTCAGCTCTGCTCTCCTACGCTCGGCTCTACTCTCCTACGCTCGGCTCTACTCTCCTACGCTCGGCTCTACTCTCCTACACTTGGCTCTACTCTCCTACACTTGGCTCTACTCTCCTACACTTGGCTTTTCTGTGCTACGCTTGGCTCAACTCTCTTACACTCATCTCGGCTCTACTCTCCTAATCTCGGCTCTACTCTCCTACGCTTGGCTCTTTTCTCTTACACTCATCTCTTCTCTCCTACACTCGGCTCTACTCTCATACACTCGGCTCTACTGTGCTACGCTTGGCTCAACTCTCTTACACTCATCTCGGCTCTACTCTCCTACACTCGGCTCTACTCTCCTACGCTCGGCTCTACTCTCCTACGCTCGGCTCTTCTCTCTTACACTCATCTCTTCTCTCCTATGCTCAGCTCTACTCTCCTACGCTCGGCTCTACTCTCCTACGCTCGGCTCTACTCTCCTACGCTCGGCTCTGCTCTCCTACACTCGCTCTACTCTCCTACTCTCGGCTCTACTCTCCTACGCTTGGCTCTACTCGTCTACACTTGGCTCTACTCTCTTACACTCATCTCGGCTCTGCTCTCCTACACTCGGCTCTACTCCCCTACACTCGGCTCTACTCTCCTACACTAGGCTCTACTCTCCTACACATGGCTCAACTCTCTTACACTCATCTCAACTCTCTTACACTCATCTTGGCTCTACTCTCCTACACTCTGCTCTACTCTCCTACACTTGGCTCTACACTTCTATGCTCGGCTCTACTCTCCCACGCTTGGCTCTTCTCTCTTACACTCATCTCTTCTCTCTTACACTCGGCTCTACTCTCCTACACTCGGCTCTACTGTGCTACGCTTGGGTCAACTCTCTTACACTCATCTCGGCTCTACTCTCCTACACTCGGCTCTACTCTCCTACGCTTGGCTCTTCTCTCTTAAACTCATCTCTTCTCTCCTACACTCGGCTCTACTCTCCTACACTCGGCTCTACACTCCTACGCTCGACTCTACTCTCCTACGCTCGGCTCTACTCTCCTACACTTGACTCTACTCTCCTACACTTGGCTCTACTCTGCTACGCTTGGCTCAACTCTCTTACACTCATCTCGGCTCTACTCTCCTACACTCGGCTCTACTCTCCTACACTCATCTCTTCTCTCCTACACTCAGCTCTACTCTCCTACGCTCAGCTCTACTCTCCTACGCTCGGCTCTACTCTCCTACGCTCGGCTCTGCTCTCCTACGCTCGGCTCTGCTCTCCTACGCTCGGCTCTACTCTCCTACGCTCGGCTCTACTCTCCTACGCTCGGCTCTACTCTCCTACGCTTGGCTCTACTCTCCTACACTTGGCTCTACTCTCTTACACTCATCCCGGCTCTGCTCTCCTACACTCGGCTCTACTCCCCTACACTCGCTCTACTCTCCTACACTTGGCTCTACTCTCCTACACTTAGCTCTACTCTCCTACACATGGCTCAACTCTCTTACACTCATCTCAACTCTCTTACACTCATCTCGGCTCTACTCTCCTATGCTCGGCTCTACTCTCCCACGCTTGGCTCTTCTCTTTTACACTCATCTCTTCTCTCCTACTCATCTCTTCTCTCCTACACTCGGCTCTACTCTCCTACACTCGGCTCTACTCTCCTACACTCGGCTCTACTGTGCTACGCTTGGGTCAACTCTCTTACACTCATCTCGGCTCTACTCTCCTACACTCGGCTCTACTCTCCTACGCTTGGCTCTTCTCTCTTACACTCATCTCTTCTCTCCTACACTCGGCTCTACTCTCCTACACTCGGCTCTATTCTCCTACGCTCAGCTCTATTCTCCCACGCTCGGCTCTACACTCCTACGCTCGACTCTACTCTCCTACGCTCGGCTCTACTATCCTACACTTGACTCTACTCTCCTACACTTGGCTCTACTCTGCTACGCTTGGCTCAACTCTCTTACACTCATCTCGGCTCTACTCTCCTACACTCGGCTCTACTCTCCTACACTCGGCTCTACTCTCCTACACTCGGCTCTACTCTCCTACGCTCGGCTCTACTCTCCTATGCTCGGCTCTTCTCTCTTACACTCATCTTTTCTCTCATACGCTCAGCTCTACTCTCCTACACTTGGCTCTACTCTCCTACACTTGGCTCTACTCTCTTACACTCATCTCGGCTCTGCTCTCCTACACTCGGCTCTACTCCCCTACACTCGGCTCTACTCTCCTACACTAGGCTCTACTCTCCTACACTTAGCTCTACTCTCCTACACATGGTTCAACTCTCTTACACTCATCTCTTCTCTCCTACTCTCGGCTCTACTCTCCTACACTGGGCTCTACTCTCCTACGTTCGGCTCTGCTCTCCTACGCTCGGCTCTGCTCTCCTACACTCGGCTCTACTCTCCTACGCTCGGCTCTACTCTCCTACACTTGGCTCTACTCTCCTACACTTGGCTCTACTCTCTTACACTCATCTCGGCTCTACTCTCCTACACTCGGCTCTACTCTCCTACGCTCGGCTCTACTCTTCCACGCTTGGCTCTTCTCTCTTACACTCATCTCTTCTCTCCTACTCTCGGCTCTACTCTCCTACACTGGGCTCTACTCTCCTACGTTCGGCTCTGCTCTCCTACGCTCGGCTCTGCTCTCCTACACTCGGCTCTACTCTCCTACGCTCGGCTCTACTCTCCTACACTTGGCTCTACTCTCCTACACTTGGCTCTACTCTCTTACACTCATCTCGGCTCTGCTCTCCTACACTCGGCTCTACTCCCCTACACTCGGCTCTACTCTCCTACACTAGGCTCTACTCTCCTACACTTAGCTCTACTCTCCTACACATGGTTCAACTCTCTTACACTCATCTCAACTCTCCTACACTCATCTCGGCTCTACTCTCCTACACTCGGCTCTGCTCTCCTACACTTGGCTCTACACTCCTATGCTCGGCTCTACTCTCCCACGCTTGGCTCTTCTCTTTTACACTCATCTCTTCTCTCCTACTCATCTCTTCTCTCCTACATTTGGCTCTACTCTCCTACACTCGGCTCTACTCACCTACACTCGGCTCTACTGTGCTACGCTTGGCTCAACTCTCTTACACTCATCTCGGTTCTACTCTCCTACACTCGGCTCTACTCTCCTACGCTTGGCTCTTCTCTCTTACACTCATCTCTTCTCTCCTACACTCGGCTCTACTCTCCTACACTCGGCTCTATTATCCTACGCTCGGCTCTATTCTCCCACGCTCGGCTCTAAACTCCTACGCTCGACTCTACTCTCCTACGCTCGGCTCTACTCTCCTACACTTGACTCTACTCTCCTACACTTGGCTCTACTCTGCTACGCTTGGCTCAACTCTCTTACACTCATCTCGGCTCTACTCTCCTACACTCAGCTCTACTCTCCTACACTCGGCTCTACTCTCCTACACTCGGCTCTACTCTCCTACACTTGGCTCTACTCTCCTACACTCGGCTCTACTCTCCTACGCTCGGCTCTACTCTCCTAAGCTCGGCTCTTCTCTCTTACACTCATCTCTTCTCTCCTACGCTCAGCTCTACTCTCCTACGCTCGGCTCTACTCTCCTACGCTCGGCTCTACTCTCCTACACTTGGCTCTACTCTCCTACACTTGGCTCTACTCTCTTACACTCATCCCGGCTCTGCTCTCCTACACTCGGCTCTACTCCCCTACACTCACTCTACTCTCCTACACTTGGCTCTACTCTCCTACACTTAGCTCTACTCTCCTACACATGGATCAACTCTCTTACACTCATCTCAACTCTCTTACACTCATCTCGGCTCTACTCTCCTATGCTCGGCTGTACTCTCCCATGCTTGGCTCTTCTCTTTTACACTCATCTCTTCTCTCCTACTCATCTCTTCTCTCCTACACTCGGCTCTACTCTCCTACACTCAGCTCTGCTCTCCTACGCTCGGCTCTACTCTCCTACGCTCGGCTCTACTCTCCTACGCTCGGCTCTACTCTCCTACACTTGGCTCTACTCTCCTACACTTGGCTCTACTCTCCTACACTTGGCTTTTCTGTGCTACGCTTGGCTCAACTCTCTTACACTCATCTCGGCTCTACTCTCCTAATCTCGGCTCTACTCTCCTACGCTTGGCTCTTTTCTCTTACACTCATCTCTTCTCTCCTACACTCGGCTCTACTCTCATACACTCGGCTCTACTGTGCTACGCTTGGCTCAACTCTCTTACACTCATCTCGGCTCTACTCTCCTACACTCGGCTCTACTCTCCTACGCTCGGCTCTACTCTCCTACGCTCGGCTCTTCTCTCTTACACTCATCTCTTCTCTCCTATGCTCAGCTCTACTCTCCTACGCTCGGCTCTACTCTCCTACGCTCGGCTCTACTCTCCTACGCTCGGCTCTGCTCTCCTACACTCGCTCTACTCTCCTACTCTCGGCTCTACTCTCCTACGCTTGGCTCTACTCGTCTACACTTGGCTCTACTCTCTTACACTCATCTCGGCTCTGCTCTCCTACACTCGGCTCTACTCCCCTACACTCGGCTCTACTCTCCTACACTAGGCTCTACTCTCCTACACATGGCTCAACTCTCTTACACTCATCTCAACTCTCTTACACTCATCTTGGCTCTACTCTCCTACACTCTGCTCTACTCTCCTACACTTGGCTCTACACTTCTATGCTCGGCTCTACTCTCCCACGCTTGGCTCTTCTCTCTTACACTCATCTCTTCTCTCTTACACTCGGCTCTACTCTCCTACACTCGGCTCTACTGTGCTACGCTTGGGTCAACTCTCTTACACTCATCTCGGCTCTACTCTCCTACACTCGGCTCTACTCTCCTACGCTTGGCTCTTCTCTCTTAAACTCATCTCTTCTCTCCTACACTCGGCTCTACTCTCCTACACTCGGCTCTACACTCCTACGCTCGACTCTACTCTCCTACGCTCTGCTCTACTCTCCTACACTTGACTCTACTCTCCTACACTTGGCTCTACTCTGCTACGCTTGGCTCAACTCTCTTACACTCATCTCGGCTCTACTCTCCTACACTCGGCTCTACTCTCCTACACTCATCTCTTCTCTCCTACACTCAGCTCTACTCTCCTACGCTCAGCTCTACTCTCCTACGCTCGGCTCTACTCTCCTACGCTCGGCTCTGCTCTCCTACGCTCGGCTCTGCTCTCCTACGCTCGGCTCTACTCTCCTACGCTCGGCTCTACTCTCCTACGCTCGGCTCTACTCTCCTACGCTTGGCTCTACTCTCCTACACTTGGCTCTACTCTCTTACACTCATCTCGGCTCTGCTCTCCTACACTCGGCTCTACTCCCCTACACTCGGCTCTACTCTCCTACACTTGGCTCTACTCTCCTAAACTTAGCTCTACTCTCCTACACATGGCTCAATTCTCTTACACTCATCTCAACTCTCTTACACTCATCTCGGCTCTACTCTCCTATGCTCGGCTCTACTCTCCCACGCTTGGCTCTTCTCTCTTACACTCATCTCTTCTCTCCTACTCATCTCTTCTCTACTGCACTCGGCTCCACTCTCCTACACTCGGCTCTACTGTGCTACGCTTGGCTCAACTCTCTTACACTCATCTCGGGTCTACTCTCCTACACTCGGCTCTACTCTCCTACGCTTGGCTCTTCTCTCTTACATTCATCTCTTCTCTCCTACACTCGGCTCTACTCTCCTACACTCGGCTCTATTCTCCTATGCTCGGCTCTATTCTCCCACGCTCGGCTCTACACTCCCACGCTCGACTCTACTCTCCTACGCTCGGCTCTACTCTCCTACACTTGGCTCTACTCTCCTACACTTGGCTCTACTCTCCTACATTTGGCTCTACTCTCCTACACTTGGCTCTACTCTCCTACACTTAGCTCTACTCTCCTACACATGGCTCAACTCTCTTACACTCATCTCAACTCTCTTACACTCATCTCGGCTCTACTCTCCTACACTCGGCTCTGCTCTCCTACACTTGGCTCTACACTCCTATGCTCGGCTCTACTCTCCCACGCTTGGCTCTTCTCTTTTTCACTCATCTCTTCTCTCCTACTCATCTCTTCTCTCCTACACTCGGCTCCACTCTCCTACACTCGGCTCTACTCTCCTACACTTGGCTCTACTCTCCTACATTTGGCTCTACTCTCCTACACTTGGCTCTACTCTCCTACACTTAGCTCTACTCCCCTACACATGGCTCAACTCTCTTACACTCATCTCAACTCTCTTACACTCATCTCGGCTCTACTCTCCTACACTCGGCTCTGCTCTCCTACACTTGGCTCTACACTCCTATGCTCGGCTCTACTCTCCCACGCTTGGCTCTTCTCTTTTACACTCATCTCTTCTCTCCTACTCATCTCTTCTCTCCTACACTCAGCTCTCCTCTCCTACACTCGGCTCTACTGTGCTACACTTGGCTCAACTCTCTTACACTCATCTCGGCTCTACTCTCCTACACTCAGCTCTACTCTCCTACGCTTGGCTCTTCTCTCTTACACTCATCTCTTCTCTCCTACACTCGGCTCTACTCTCCTACACTCGGCTCTATTCTCCCACGCTCGGCTCTACACTCCTACGCTCGACTCTACTCTCCTACGCTTGGCTCTACTCTCCTACACTTGACTCTACTCTCCTACACTTGGCTCTACTCTGCTACGCTTGGCTCAACTCTCTTACACTCATCTCGGCTCTACTCTCCTACACTCAGCTCTACTCTCCTACACTCGGCTCTACTCTCCTACACTTGGCTCTACTCTCCTACACTCAGCTCTACTCTCCTACGCTTGGCTCTTCTCTCTTACACTCATCTCTTCTCTCCTACACTCGGCTCTACTCTCCTACACTCGGCTCTATTCTCCCACGCTCGGCTCTACACTCCTACGCTCGACTCTACTCTCCTACGCTCGGCTCTACTCTCCTACACTTGACTCTACTCTCCTACACTTGGCTCTACTCTGCTACGCTTGGCTCAACTCTCTTACAGTCATCTCGGCTCTACTCTCCTACACTCAGCTCTACTCTCCTACACTCGGCTCTACTCTCCTACACTTGGCTCTACTCTCCTACGCTCGGCTCTACTCACCTACGCTCGGCTCTTCTCTCTTACACTCATCTCTTCTCTCCTACGCTCGGCTCTACTCTCCTACGCTCGGCTCTACTCTCCTACGCTCGGCTCTACTCTCCTACACTTGGTTCTACTCTCCTACACTTGGCTCTACTCTCCTACACTTGGCTCTACTCTCTTACACTCATCCCGGCTCTGCTCTCCTACACTCGGCTCTACTCCCCTACACTCGCTCTACTCTCCTACACTTGGCTCTACTCTCCTACACTTAGCTCTACTCTCCTACACATGGCTCAACTCTCTTACACTCATCTCAACTCTCTTACACTCATCTCGGCTCTACTCTCCTATGCTCGGCTCTACTCTCCCACGCTTGGCTCTTCTCTTTTACACTCATCTCTTCTCTCCTACTCATCTCTTCTCTCCTACACTCGGCTCTACTCTCCTACACTCGGCTCTGCTCTCCTACGCTCGGCTCTACTCTCCTACGCTCGGCTCTACTCTCCTACGCTCGGCTCTACTCTCCTACATTTGGCTCTACTCTCCTACACTTGGCTCTACTCTCCTACACTTGGCTCTACTCTCTTACACTCATCCCGGCTCTGCTCTCCTACACTCGGCTCTACTCCCCTACACTCGCTCTACTCTCCTACACTTGGCTCTACTCTCCTACACTTAGCTCTACTCTCCTACACATGGCTCAACTCTCTTACACTCATCTCAACTCTCTTACACTCATCTCGGCTCTACTCTCCTGTGCTCGGCTGTACTCTCCCACGCTTGACTCTTCTCTTTTACACTCATCTCTTCTCTCCTACTCATCTCTTCTCTCCTACACTCGGCTCTACTCTCCTACACTCAGCTCTACTCTCCTACACTCGGCTTTTCTGTGCTACGCTTGGCTCAACTCTCTTACACTCATCTCGGCTCTACTCTCCTACACTCGGCTCTACTCTCCTACGCTTGGCTCTTTTCTCTTACACTCATCTCTTCTCTCCTACACTCGGCTCTACTCTCATACACTCGGCTCTACTGTGCTACGCTTGGCTCAACTCTCTTACACTCATCTCGGCTCTACTCTCCTACACTCGGCTCCACTCTCCTACGCTCGGCTCTTCTCTCTTACACTCATCTCTTCTCTCCTATGCTCAGCTCTACTCTCCTACGCTCGGCTCTACTCTCCTACGCTCGGCTCTACTCTCCTACGCTCGGCTCTACTCTCCTACGCTTGGCTCTGCTCTCCTACGCTCGGCTCTGCTCTCCTACACTCGCTCTACTCTCCTACTCTCGGCTCTACTCTCCTACGCTTGGCTCTACTAGTCTACACTTGGCTCTACTCTCTTACACTCATCTCGGCTCTGCTCTCCTACACTCGGCTCTACTCCCCTACACTCGGCTCTACTCTCCTACACTAGGCTCTACACTTAGCTCTACTCTCCTACACATGGCTCAACTCTCTTACACTCATCTCAACTCTCTTACACTCATCTCGGCTCTACTCTCCTACACTCTGCTCTACTCTCCTACACTTGGCTCTACACTTCTATGCTCGGCTCTACTCTCCCACGCTTGGCTCTTCTCTCTTACACTCATCTCTTCTCTCCTACTCATCTCTTCTCTTTTACACTCGGCTCTACTCTCCTACACTCGGCTCTACTCTCCTACACTCGGCTCTACTGTGCTACGCTTGAGTCAACTCTCTAACACTCATCTCGGCTCTACTCTCCTACACTCGGCTCTACTCTCCTACGCTTGGCTCTTCTCTCTTGCACTCATCTCTTCTCTCCTACACTCGGCTCTACTCTCCTACACTCGGCTCTATTCTCCTATGCTCGGCTCTATTCTCCCACGCTCGGCTCTACACTCCTACGCTCGACTCTACTCTCCTACGCTCGGCTCTACTCTCCTACACTTGACTCTACTCTCCTACACTTGGCTCTACTCTGCTACGCTTGGCTCAACTCTCTTACACTCATCTCGGCTCTACTCTCCTACACTCGGCTCTACTCTCCTACACTCGGCTCTACTCTCCTACACTCGGCTCTACTCTCCTACGCTCGGCTCTACTCTCCTACGCTCATCTCTTCTCTCTTACACTCATCTCTTCTCTCCTACGCTCAGCTCTACTCTCCTACGCTCAGCTCTACTCTCCTACGCTCGGCTCTACTCTCCTACGCTCGGCTCTGCTCTCCTACGCTCGGCTCTGCTCTCCTACGCTCGGCTCTACTCTCCTATGCTTGGCTCTACTCTCCTACGCTCGGCTCTACTCTCCTACGCTTGGCTCTACTCTCCTACACTTGGCTCTACTCTCTTACACTCATCTCGGCTCTGCTCTCCTACACTCGGCTCTACTCCCCTACACTCGGCTCTACTCTCCTACACTTGGCTCTACTCTCCTAAACTTAGCTCTACTCTCCTACACATGGCTCAACTCTCTTACACTCATCTCAACTCTCTTACACTCATCTCGGCTCTACTCTCCTATGCTCGGCTCTACTCTCCCACGCTTGGCTCTTCTCTCTTACACTCATCTCTTCTCTCCTACTCATCTCTTCTCTACTGCACTCGGCTCTACTCTCCTACTCGCGGCTCTACTGTGCTACGCTTGGCTCAACTCTCTTACACTCATCTCGGCTCTACTCTCCTACACTCGGCTCTACTCTCCTACGCTTGGCTCTTCTTTCTTACACTCATCTCTTCTCTCCTACACTCGGCTCTACTCTCCTACACTCGGCTCTATTCTCCTATGCTCGGCTCTATTCTCCCACGCTCGGCTCTACACTCCCACGCTCGACTCTACTCTCCTACGCTCGGCTCTACTCTCCTACACTTGGCTCTACTCTCCTACACTTGGCTCTACTCTCCTACATTTGGCTCTACTCTCCTACACTTGGCTCTACTCTCCTACATTTGGCTCTACTCTCCTACACTTGGCTCTACTCTCCTACACTTAGCTCTACTCTCCTACACATGGCTCAACTCTCTTACACTCATCTCAACTCTCTTACACTCATCTTGGCTCTACTCTCCTACACTCGGCTCTACTCTCCTACACTTGGCTCTACTCTCCTACGCTCGGCTCTACTCTTCCACGCTTGGCTCTTCTCTCTTACACTCATCTCTTCTCTCCTACTCTCGGCTCTACTCTCCTACACTCGGCTCTACTCTCCTACGCTCGGCTCTGCTCTCCTACGCTCGGCTCTGCTCTCCTACACTCGGCTCTACTCTCCTACGCTCGGCTCTACTCTCCTACACTTGGCTCTACTCTCCTACACTTGGCTCTACTCTCTTACACTCATCTCGGCTCTGCTCACCTACACTCGGCTCTACTCCCCTACACTCGGCTCTACTCTCCTACACTCGACTCTGCTCTCCTACACTCGGCTCTACACTCCTATGCTCGGCTCTACTCTCCCACGCTTGGCTCTTCTCTTTTACACTCATCTCTTCTCTCCTACTCATCTCTTCTCTCCTACACTCGGCTCTACTCTCCTACACTCGGCTCTACTCTCCTACACTCGGCTCTACTGTGCTACGCTTGGCTCAACTCTCTTACACTCATCTCGGCTCTACTCTCCTACACTCGGCTCTACTCTCCTACGCTCGGCTCTTCTCTCTTACACTCATCTCTTCTCTCCTACGCTCAGCTCTACTCTCCTACGCTCAGCTCTACTCTCCTACGCTCAGCTCTACTCTCCTACGCTCGGCTCTACTCTCCTACGCTCGGCTCTGCTCTCCTACACTCGGCTCTGCTCTCCTACGCTCGGCTCTACTCTCCTACGCTCGGCTCTACTCTCCTACGCTCGGCTCTACTCTCCTACACTTGGCTCTACTCTCCTACACTTGGCTCTACTCTCTTACACTCATCCCGACTCTGCTCTCCTATACTCGGCTCTACTCCCCTACACTCGCTCTACTCTCCTACACTTGGCTCTACTCTCCTACACTTAGCTCTACTCTCCTACACATGGCTCAACTCTCTTACACTCATCTCAACTCTCTTACACTCATCTCGGCTCTACTCTCCTACGCTCGGCTCTACTCTCCCACGCTTGGCTCTTCTCTTTTATACTCATCTCTTCTCTCCTACTCATCTCTTCTCTCCTACACTCGGCTCTACTCTCCTACACTCGGCTCTACTCTCCTACACTCGGCTCTACTGTGCTACGCTTGGCTCAACTCTCTTACACTCATCTCGGCTCTACTCTCCTACACTCGGCTCTACTCTCCTACGCTTGGCTCTTCTCTCTTACACTCATCTCTTCTCTCCTACACTCGGCTCTACTCTCCTACACTCGGCTCTTCTCCTACGCTCGGCTCTATTCTCCCACGCTTGGCTCTACTCTCCTACGCTCGACTCTACTCTCCTACGCTCGGCTCTACTCTCCTACACTTGACTCTACTCTCCTACACTTGGCTCTACTCTGCTACGCTTGGCTCAACTCTCTTACACTCATCTCGGTGCTACTCTCCTACACTCAGCTCTACTCTCCTACACTCGGCTCTACTCTCCTACGCTCGGCTCTACTCTCCTACGCTCGGCTCTACTCTCCTACGCTCGGCTCTACTCTCCTACGCTCGGCTCTACTCTCCTACGCTCGGCTCTGCTCTCCTACGCTCGGCTCTGCTCTCCTACGCTCGGCTCTGCTCTCCTACGCTCGGCTCTGCTCTCGTACACTCGGCTCTACTCTCCTACGCTCGGCTCTATTCTCCTACACTTGACTCTACTCTCCTACACTTGGCTCTACTCTGCTACGCTTGGCTCAACTCTCTTACACTCATCTCGGCTCTACTCTCCTACACTCAGCTCTACTCTCCTACACTCGGCTCTACTCTCCTAAACTCGGCTCTACTCTCCTACGCTCGGCTCTACTCTCCTACGCTCGGCTCTACTCTCCTACGCTCGGCTCTACTCTCCTACGCTCGGCTCTTCTCTCTTACACTCATCTCTTCTCTCTTACACTCATCTCTTCTCTCCTACGCTCAGCTCTACTCTCCTACGCTCAGCTCTACTCTCCTACGCTCGGCTCTACTCTCCTACGCTCGGCTCTGCTCTCCTACGCTCGGCTCTGCTCTCCTACGCTCGGCTCTGCTCTCCTACGCTCGGCTCTACTCTCCTACGCTCGGCTCTACTCTCCTACACTTGGCTCTACTCTCCTACACTTGGCTCTACTCTGTTACACTCATCTCGCCTCTGCTCTCCTACACTCGGCTCTGCTCTCCTACACTCGGCTCTACTCCCCTACACTCGCTCTACTCTCCTAAATTGGCTCTACTCTCCTACACTTAGCTCTACTCTCCTACACATGGCTCAACTCTCTAACACTCATCTCAACTCTCTTACACTCATCTCGGCTCTACTCTCCTATGCTCGGCACTACTCTCCCATGCTTGGCTCTTCTCTCTTACACTCATCTCTTCTCTCCTACTCATCTCTTCTCTACTGCACTCGGCTCTACTCTCCTACACTCGGCTCTACTCTCCTACACTCGGCTCTACTGTGCTACGCTTGACTCAACTCTCTTACACTCTTCTCGGCTCTACTCTCCTACACTCGGCTCTACTCTCCTACGCTCGGCTCTACTCTCCTACGCTCGGCTCTTCTCTCTTACACTCATCTCTTCTCTCCTATGCTCAGCTCTACTCTCCTACGCTCGGCTCTACTCTCCTACGCTCGGCTCTACTCTCCTACGCTCGGCTCTGCTCTCCTACACTCGCTCTACTCTCCTACTCTCGGCTCTACTCTCCTACGCTTGGCTCTACTCGTCTACACTTGGCTCTACTCTCTTACACTCATCTCGGCTCTGCTCTCCTACACTCGGCTCTACTCCCCTACACTCGGCTCTACTCTCCTACACTAGGCTCTACTCTCCTACACTTAGCTCTACTCTCCTACACATGGCTCAACTCTCTTACACTCATCTCAACTCTCTTACACTCATCTCGGCTCTACTCTCCTACACTCTGCTCTACTCTCCTACACTTGGCTCTACACTTCTATGCTCGGCTCTACTCTCCCACGCTTGGCTCTTCTCTCTTACACTCATCTCTTCTCTCTTACACTCGGCTCTACTCTCCTACACTCGGCTCTACTCTCCTACACTCGGCTCTACTGTGCTACGCTTGGGTCAACTCTCTTACACTCATCTCGGCTCTACTCTCCTACACTCGGCTCTACTCTCCTACACTCGGCTCTATTCTCCTACGCTCGGCTCTATTCTCCCACGCTCGGCTCTACACTCCTACGCTCGACTCTACTCTCCTACACTTGACTCTACTCTCCTACACTTGGCTCTACTCTGCTACGCTTGGCTCAACTCTCTTACACTCATCTCGGCTCTACTCTCCTACACTCGGCTCTACTCTCCTACACTCGGCTCTACTCTCCTACGCTCGGCTCTACTCTCCTACGCTCGGCTCTACTCTCCTACGCTCGGCTCTTCTCTCTTACACTCATCTCTTCTCTCCTACTCATCTCTTCTCTACTGCACTCGGCTCTACTCTCCTACACTCGGCTCTACTCTCCTACACTCGGCTCTACTGTGCTACGCTTGACTCAACTCTCTTACACTCATCTCGGCTCTACTCTCCTACACTCGGCTCTACTCTCCTACGCTCGGCTCTACTCTCCTACGCTTGGCTCTTCTCTCTTACACTCATCTCTTCTCTCCTATGCTCAGCTCTACTCTCCTACGCTCGGCTCTACTCTCCTACGCTCGGCTCTACTCTCCTACGCTCGGCTCTGCTCTCCTACACTCGCTCTACTCTCCTACTCTCGGCTCTACTCTCCTACGCTTGGCTCTACTCGTCTACACTTGGCTCTACTCTCTTACACTCATCTCGGCTCTGCTCTCCTACACTCGGCTCTACTCCCCTACACTCGGCTCTACTCTCCTACACTAGGCTCTACTCTCCTACACTTAGCTCTACTCTCCTACACATGGCTCAACTCTCTTACACTCATCTCAACTCTCTTACACTCATCTCGGCTCTACTCTCCTACACTCTGCTCTACTCTCCTACACTTGGCTCTACACTCCTACGCTCGGCTCTACTCTCCTACGCTCGGCTCTACTCTCCTACACTTGGCTCTACTCTCTTACACTCATCTCGGCTCTGCTCTCCTACATTCGGCTCTACTCCCCTACACTCGGCTCTACTCTCCTACACTCGGCTCTGCTCTCCTACACTCGGCTCTACACTCCTATGCTCGGCTCTACTCTCCCACGCTTGGCTCTTCTCTTTTACACTCATCTCTTCTCTCCTACTCATCTCTTCTCTCCTACACTCGGCTCTACTCTCCTACACTCGGCTCTACTCTCCTACACTCGGCTCTACTGTGCTACGCTTGGCTCAACTCTCTTACACTCATCTCGGCTCTACTCTCCTACACTCGGCTCTACTCTCCTACGCTCGGCTCTTCTCTCTTACACTCATCTCTTCTCTCCTACGCTCAGCTCTACTCTCCTACGCTCAGCTCTACTCTCCTACGCTCAGCTCTACTCTCCTACGCTCGGCTCTACTCTCCTATGCTCGGCTCTGCTCTCCTACGCTCGGCTCTACTCTCCTACACTTGGCTCTACTCTCTTACACTCATCTCGGCTCTGCTCTCCTACATTCGGCTCTACTCCCCTACACTCGGCTCTACTCTCCTACACTCGGCTCTGCTCTCCTACACTCGGCTCTACACTCCTATGCTCGGCTCTACTCTCCCACGCTTGGCTCTTCTCTTTTACACTCATCTCTTCTCTCCTACTCATCTCTTCTCTCCTACACTCGGCTCTACTCTCCTACACTCGGCTCTACTCTCCTACACTCGGCTCTACTGTGCTACGCTTGGCTCAACTCTCTTACACTCATCTCGGCTCTACTCTCCTACACTCGGCTCTACTCTCCTACGCTCGGCTCTTCTCTCTTACACTCATCTCTTCTCTCCTACGCTCAGCTCTACTCTCCTACGCTCAGCTCTACTCTCCTACGCTCAGCTCTACTCTCCTACGCTCGGCTCTACTCTCCTATGCTCGGCTCTGCTCTCCTACACTCGGCTCTGCTCTCCTACGCTCGGCTCTACTCTCCTACGCTCGGCTCTACTCTCCTACGCTCGGCTCTACTCTCCTACACTTGGCTCTACTCTCCTACACTTGGCTCTACTCTCTTACACTCATCCCGACTCTGCTCTCCTATACTCGGCTCTACTCCCCTACACTCGCTCTACTCTCCTACACTTGGCTCTACTCTCCTACACTTAGCTCTACTCTCCTACACATGGCTCAACTCTCTTACACTCATCTCAACTCTCTTACACTCATCTCGGCTCTACTCTCCTACGCTCGGCTCTACTCTCCCACGCTTGGCTCTTCTCTTTTATACTCATCTCTTCTCTCCTACTCATCTCTTCTCTCCTACACTCGGCTCTACTCTCCTACACTCGGCTCTACTCTCCTACACTCGGCTCTACTGTGCTACGCTTGGCTCAACTCTCTTACACTCATCTCGGCTTTACTCTCCTACACTCGGCTCTACTCTCCTACGCTTGGCTCTTCTCTCTTACACTCATCTCTTCTCTCCTACACTCGGCTCTACTCTCCTACACTCGGCTCTTCTCCTACGCTCGGCTCTATTCTCCCACGCTTGGCTCTACACTCCTACGCTCGACTCTACTCTCCTACGCTCGGCTCTACTCTTCTACACTTGACTCTACTCTCCTACACTTGGCTCTACTCTGCTACGCTTGGCTCAACTCTCTTACACTCATCTCGGTGCTACTCTCCTACACTCAGCTCTACTCTCCTACACTCGGCTCTACTCTCCTACACTCGGCTCTACTCTCCTACGCTCGGCTCTACTCTCCTACGCTCGGCTCTACTCTCCTACGCTCGGCTCTACTCTCCTACGCTCGGCTCTACTCTCCTACGCTCGGCTCTGCTCTCCTACGCTCGGCTCTGCTCTCGTACACTCGGCTCTACTCTCCTACGCTCGGCTCTATTCTCCTACACTTGACTCTACTCTCCTACACTTGGCTCTACTCTGCTACGCTTGGCTCAACTCTCTTACACTCATCTCGGCTCTACTCTCCTACACTCAGCTCTACTCTCCTACACTCGGCTCTACTCTCCTAAACTCGGCTCTACTCTCCTACGCTCGGCTCTACTCTCCTACGCTCGGCTCTTCTCTCTTACACTCATCTCTTCTCTCTTACACTCATCTCTTCTCTCCTACGCTCAGCTCTACTCTCCTACGCTCAGCTCTACTCTCGGCTCTACTCTCCTACGCTCGGCTCTGCTCTCCTACGCTCGGCTCTGCTCTCCTACGCTCGGCTCTGCTCTCCTACGCTCGGCTCTACTCTCCTACGCTCGGCTCTACTCTCCTACACTTGGCTCTACTCTCCTACACTTGGCTCTACTCTGTTACACTCATCTCGGCTCTGCTCTCCTACACTCGGCTCTGCTCTCCTACACTCGGCTCTACTCCCCTACACTCGCTCTACTCTCCTACACTTGGCTCTACTCTCCTACACTTAGCTCTACTCTCCTACACATGGCTCAACTCTCTTACACTCATCTCAACTCTCTTACACTCATCTCGGCTCTACTCTCCTATGCTCGGCACTACTCTCCCATGCTTGGCTCTTCTCTCTTACACTCATCTCTTCTCTCCTACTCATCTCTTCTCTACTGCACTCGGCTCTACTCTCCTACACTCGGCTCTACTCTCCTACACTCGGCTCTACTGTGCTACGCTTGACTCAACTCTCTTACACTCATCTCGGCTCTACTCTCCTACACTCGGCTCTACTCTCCTACGCTCGGCTCTACTCTCCTACGCTCGGCTCTTCTCTCTTACACTCATCTCTTCTCTCCTATGCTCAGCTCTACTCTCCTACGCTCGGCTCTACTCTCCTACGCTCGGCTCTACTCTCCTACGCTCGGCTCTGCTCTCCTACACTCGCTCTACTCTCCTACTCTCGGCTCTACTCTCCTACGCTTGGCTCTACTCGTCTACACTTGGCTCTACTCTCTTACACTCATCTCGGCTCTGCTCTCCTACACTCGGCTCTACTCCCCTACACTCGGCTCTACTCTCCTACACTAGGCTCTACTCTCCTACACTTAGCTCTACTCTCCTACACATGGCTCAACTCTCTTACACTCATCTCAACTCTCTTACACTCATCTCGGCTCTACTCTCCTACACTCTGCTCTACTCTCCTACACTTGGCTCTACACTTCTATGCTCGGCTCTACTCTCCCACGCTTGGCTCTTCTCTCTTACACTCATCTCTTCTCTCTTACACTCGGCTTTCCTTTCCTACACTCGGCTCTACTCTCCTACACTCGGCTCTACTGTGCTACGCTTGGGTCAACTCTCTTCCCCTACGCTCAGCTCTACTCTCCTACACTCGGCTCTACTCTCCTACACTCGGCTCTATTCTCCTACGCTCGGCTCTATTCTC
The DNA here is from genome assembly GCA_027917425.1 of Gastrophryne carolinensis. Classification (NCBI taxonomy): domain Eukaryota; kingdom Metazoa; phylum Chordata; class Amphibia; order Anura; family Microhylidae; genus Gastrophryne; species Gastrophryne carolinensis. The sequence continues at coordinate 489,012,710 of CM051237.1, read as the reverse complement.
CCACGCTCGGCTCTACACTCCTACGCTCGACTCTACTCTCCTACGCTCGGCTCTACTCTCCTACACTTGACTCTACTCTCCTACACTTGGCTCTACTCTGCTACGCTTGGCTCAACTCTCTTACACTCATCTCGGCTCTACTCTCCTACACTCTACTCTCCTACACTCGGCTCTACTCTCCTACACTCGGCTCTACTCTCCTACGCTCGGCTCTACTCTCCTACGCTCGGCTCTTCTCTCTTACACTCATCTCTTCTCTCCTACTCATCTCTTCTCTACTGCACTCGGCTCTACTCTCCTACACTCGGCTCTACTCTCCTACACTCGGCTCTACTGTGCTACGCTTGACTCAACTCTCTTACACTCATCTCGGCTCTACTCTCCTACACTCGGCTCTACTCTCCTACACTCGGCTCTACTCTCCTACGCTCGGCTCTACTCTCCTACGCTCGGCTCTTCTCTCTTACATTCATCTCTTCTCTCCTATGCTCAGCTCTACTCTCCTACGCTCGGCTCTACTCTCCTACGCTCGGCTCTACTCTCCTACGCTCGGCTCTGCTCTCCTACACTCGCTCTACTCTCCTACTCTCGGCTCTACTCTCCTACGCTTGGCTCTACTCGTCTACACTTGGCTCTACTCTCTTACACTCATCTCGGCTCTGCTCTCCTACACTCGGCTCTACTCCCCTACACTCGGCTCTACTCTCCTACACTAGGCTCTACTCTCCTACACTTAGCTCTACTCTCCTACACATGGCTCAACTCTCTTACACTCATCTCAACTCTCTTACACTCATCTCGGCTCTACTCTCCTACACTCTGCTCTACTCTCCTACACTTGGCTCTACACTTCTATGCTCGGCTCTACTCTCCCACGCTTGGCTCTTCTCTCTTACACTCATCTCTTCTCTCTTACACTCAGCTCTACTCTCCTACACTCGGCTCTACTCTCCTACACTCGGCTCTACTGTGCTACGCTTGGGTCAACTCTCTTACACTCATCTCGGCTCTACTCTCCTACACTCGGCTCTACTCTCCTACACTCGGCTCTATTCTCCTACGCTCGGCTCTATTCTCCCACGCTCGGCTCTATACTCCTACGCTCGACTCTACTCTCCTACGCTCGGCTCTACTCTCCTACACTTGACTCTACTCTCCTACACTTGGCTCTACTCTGCTACGCTTGGCTCAACTCTCTTACACTCATCTCGGCTCTACTCTCCTACACTCGGCTCTACTCTCCTACACTCGGCTCTACTCTCCTACACTCGGCTCTACTCTCCTACGCTCGGCTCTACTCTCCTACGCTCGGCTCTTCTCTCTTACACTCATCTCTTCTCTCCTACGCTCAGCTCTACTCTCCTACGCTCAGCTCTACTCTCCTACGCTCGGCTCTACTCTCCTACGCTCGGCTCTGCCCTCCTACGCTCGGCTCTGCTCTCCTACGCTCGGCTCTACTCTCCTACACTTGGCTTTACTCTCTTACACTCATCTCTTCTCTCCTACTCATCTCTTCTCTACTGCACTTTGCTCCACTCTCCTACACTCGGCTCTACTCTCCTACACTCGGCTCTACTGTGCTACGCTTGGCTCAACTCTCTTACACTCATCTCGGCTCTACTCTCCTACACTCGGCTCTACTCTCCTACGCTTGGCTCTTCTCTCTTACATTCATCTCTTCTCTCCTACACTCGGCTCTACTCTCCTACACTCGGCTCTATTCTCCTATGCTCGGCTCTATTCTCCCACGCTCGGCTCTACACTCCCACGCTCGACTCTACTCTCCTACGCTCGGCTCTACTCTCCTACACTTGGCTCTACTCTCCTACACTTGGCTCTACTCTCCTACACTTGGCTCTACTCTCCTACATTTGGCTCTACTCTCCTACTTTTGGCTCTACTCTCCTACACTTAGCTCTACTCTCCTACACATGGCTCAACTCTCTTACACTCATCTCAACTCTCTTACACTCATCTCGGCTCTACTCTCCTACACTCGGCTCTGCTCTCCTACACTTGGCTCTACACTCCTATGCTCGGCTCTACTCTCCCACGCTTGGCTCTTCTCTTTTACACTCATCTCTTCTCTCCTACTCATCTCTTCTCTCCTACACTCGGCTCTACTCTCCTACACTCGGCTCTACTCTCCTACACTTGGCTCTACTCTCCTACACTTGGCTCTACTCTCCTACATTTGGCTCTAGTCTCCTACACTTGGCTCTACTCTCCTACACTTAGCTCTACTCTCCTACACATGGCTCAACTCTCTTACACTCATCTCAACTCTCTTACACTCATCTCGGCTCTACTCTCCTACACTCGGCTCTGCTCTCCTACACTTGGCTCTACACTCCTATGCTCGGCTCTACTCTCCCACGCTTGGCTCTTCTCTTTTACACTCATCTCTTCTCTCCTACTCATCTCTTCTCTCCTACACTCAGCTCTCCTCTCCTACACTCGGCTCTACTGTGCTACGCTTGGCTCAACTCTCTTACACTCATCTCGGCTCTACTCTCCTACACTCAGCTCTACTCTCCTACGCTTGGCTCTTCTCTCTTACACTCATCTCTTCTCTCCTACACTCGGCTCTACTCTCCTACACTCGGCTCTATTCTCCCACGCTCGGCTCTACACTCCTACGCTCGACTCTACTCTCCTACGCTCGGCTCTACTCTCCTACACTTGACTCTACTCTCCTACACTTGGCTCTACTCTGCTACACTTGGCTCAACTCTCTTACACTCATCTCGGCTCTACTCTCCTACACTCAGCTCTACTCTCCTACACTCGGCTCTACTCTCCTACACTCGGCTCTACTCACCTACGCTCAGCTCTACTCTCCTACGCTCGGCTCTTCTCTCTTACACTCATCTCTTCTCTCCTACGCTCGGCTCTACTCTCCTACGCTCGGCTCTACTCTCCTACACTTGGTTCTACTCTCCTACACTTGGCTCTACTCTCTTACACTCATCCCGGCTCTGCTCTCCTACACGCGGCTCTACTCCCCTACACTCGCTCTACTCTCCTACACTTGGCTCTACTCTCCTACACTTAGCTCTACTCTCCTACACATGGCTCAACTCTCTTACACTCATCTTAACTCTCTTACACTCATCTCGGCTCTACTCTCCTATGCTCGGCTGTACTCTCCCACGCTTGACTCTTCTCTTTTACACTCATCTCTTCTCTCCTACTCATCTCTTCTCTCCTACACTCGGCTCTACTCTCCTACACTCAGCTCTACTCTCCTACACTCGGCTTTTCTGTGCTACGCTTAGCTCTACTCTCCTACACATGGCTCAACTCTCTTACACTCATCTTAACTCTCTTACACTCATCTCGGCTCTACTCTCCTACACTCGGCTCTACTCTCCTACGCTTGGCTCTTTTCTCTTACACTCATCTCTTCTCTCCTACACTCGGCTCTACTCTCATACACTCGGCTCTACTGTGCTACGCTTGGCTCAACTCTCTTACACTCATCTCGGCTCTACTCTCCTACACTCGGCTCCACTCTCCTACGCTCGGCTCTTCTCTCTTACACTCATCTCTTCTCTCCTATGCTCAGCTCTACTCTCCTACGCTCGGGTCTACTCTCCTACGCTCGGCTCTGCTCTCCTACGCTCGGCTCTGCTCTCCTACACTTGCTCTACTCTCCTACTCTCGGCTCTACTCTCCTACGCTTGGCTCTACTCGTCTACACTTGGCTCTACTCTTACACTCATCTCGGCTCTGCTCTCCTACACTCGGCTCTACTCCCCTACACTCGGCTCTACTCTCCTACACTAGGCTCTACTCTCCTACACTTAGCTCTACTCTCCTACACATGGCTCAACTCTCTTACACTCATCTCAACTCTCTTACACTCATCTCGGCTCTACTCTCCTACACTCTGCTCTACTCTCCTACACTTGGCTCTACACTTCTATGCTCGGCTCTACTCTCCCACGCTTGGCTCTTCTCTCTTACACTCATCTCTTCTCTCCTACTCATCTCTTCTCTCTTACACTCGGCTCTACTCTCCTACACTCGGCTCTACTGTGCTACGCTTGGGTCAACTCTCTTACACTCATCTCGGCTCTACTCTCCTACACTCGGCTCTACTCTCCTACGCTTGGCTCTTCTCTCTTACACTCATCTCTTCTCTCCTACACTCGGCTCTACTCTCCTACACTCGGCTCTATTCTCCTACGCTCGGCTCTATTCTCCCACGCTCGGCTCTACACTCCTACGCTCGACTCTACTCTCCTACGCTCGGCTCTACTCTCCTACACTTGACTCTACTCTCCTACACTTGGCTCTACTCTGCTACGCTTGGCTCAACTCTCTTACACTCATCTCGGCTCTACTCTCCTACACTCGGCTCTACTCTCCTACACTCGGCTCTACTCTCCTACGCTCGGCTCTACTCTCCTACACTCGGCTCTACTCTCCTACACTCGGCTCTACTGTGCTACGCTTGGCTCAACTCTCTTACACTCATCTCGGCTCTACTCTCCTACACTCGGCTCTACTCTCCTACGCTTGGCTCTTCTCTCTTACACTCATCTCTTCTCTCCTACACTCGGCTCTACTCTCCTACACTCGGCTCTTCTCCTACGCTCGGCTCTATTCTCCCACGCTTGGCTCTACACTCCTACGCTCGACTCTACTCTCCTACGCTCGGCTCTACTCTCCTACACTTGACTCTACTCTCCTACACTTGGCTCTACTCTGCTACGCTTGGCTCAACTCTCTTACACTCATCTCGGTGCTACTCTCCTACACTCAGCTCTACTCTCCTACACTCGGCTCTACTCTCCTACACTCGGCTCTACTCTCCTACGCTCGGCTCTACTCTCCTACGCTCGGCTCTACTCTCCTACGCTCGGCTCTGCTCTCCTACGCTCGGCTCTGCTCTCCTACGCTCGGCTCTGCTCTCCTACGCTCGGCTCTGCTCTCGTACACTCGGCTCTACTCTCCTACGCTCGGCTCTATTCTCCTACACTTGACTCTACTCTCCTACACTTGGCTCTACTCTGCTACGCTTGGCTCAACTCTCTTACACTCATCTCGGCTCTACTCTCCTACACTCAGCTCTACTCTCCTACACTCGGCTCTACTCTCCTAAACTCGGCTCTACTCTCCTACACTCGGCTCTACTCTCCTACACTCGGCTCTACTGTGCTACGCTTGGCTCAACTCTCTTACACTCATCTCGGCTCTACTCTCCTACACTCGGCTCTACTCTCCTACGCTTGGCTCTTCTCTCTTACACTCATCTCTTCTCTCCTACACTCGGCTCTACTCTCCTACACTCGGCTCTTCTCCTACGCTCGGCTCTATTCTCCCACGCTTGGCTCTACACTCCTACGCTCGACTCTACTCTCCTACGCTCGGCTCTACTCTCCTACACTTGACTCTACTCTCCTACACTTGGCTCTACTCTGCTACGCTTGGCTCAACTCTCTTACACTCATCTCGGTGCTACTCTCCTACACTCAGCTCTACTCTCCTACACTCGGCTCTACTCTCCTACACTCGGCTCTACTCTCCTACGCTCGGCTCTACTCTCCTACGCTCGGCTCTACTCTCCTACGCTCGGCTCTACTCTCCTACGCTCGGCTCTGCTCTCCTACGCTCGGCTCTGCTCTCCTACGCTCGGCTCTGCTCTCGTACACTCGGCTCTACTCTCCTACGCTCGGCTCTATTCTCCTACACTTGACTCTACTCTCCTACACTTGGCTCTACTCTGCTACGCTTGGCTCAACTCTCTTACACTCATCTCGGCTCTACTCTCCTACACTCAGCTCTACTCTCCTACACTCGGCTCTACTCTCCTAAACTCGGCTCTACTCTCCTACGCTCGGCTCTACTCTCCTACGCTCGGCTCTACTCTCCTACGCTCGGCTCTACTCTCCTACGCTCGGCTCTTCTCTCTTACACTCATCTCTTCTCTCTTACACTCATCTCTTCTCTCCTACGCTCAGCTCTACTCTCCTACGCTCAGCTCTACTCTCCTACGCTCGGCTCTACTCTCCTACGCTCGGCTCTGCTCTCCTACGCTCGGCTCTGCTCTCCTACGCTCGGCTCTGCTCTCCTACGCTCGGCTCTACTCTCCTACGCTCGGCTCTACTCTCCTACACTTGGCTCTACTCTCCTACGCTTGGCTCTACTCTGTTACACTCATCTCGGCTCTGCTCTCCTACACTCGGCTCTGCTCTCCTACACTCGGCTCTACTCCCCTACACTCGCTCTACTCTCCTAAATTGGCTCTACTCTCCTACACTTAGCTCTACTCTCCTACACATGGCTCAACTCTCTAACACTCATCTCAACTCTCTTACACTCATCTCGGCTCTACTCTCCTATGCTCGGCACTACTCTCCCATGCTTGGCTCTTCTCTCTTACACTCATCTCTTCTCTCCTACTCATCTCTTCTCTACTGCACTCGGCTCTACTCTCCTACACTCGGCTCTACTCTCCTACACTCGGCTCTACTGTGCTACGCTTGACTCAACTCTCTTACACTCTTCTCGGCTCTACTCTCCTACACTCGGCTCTACTCTCCTACGCTCGGCTCTACTCTCCTACGCTCGGCTCTTCTCTCTTACACTCATCTCTTCTCTCCTATGCTCAGCTCTACTCTCCTACGCTCGGCTCTACTCTCCTACGCTCGGCTCTACTCTCCTACGCTCGGCTCTGCTCTCCTACACTCGCTCTACTCTCCTACTCTCGGCTCTACTCTCCTACGCTTGGCTCTACTCGTCTACACTTGGCTCTACTCTCTTACACTCATCTCGGCTCTGCTCTCCTACACTCGGCTCTACTCCCCTACACTCGGCTCTACTCTCCTACACTAGGCTCTACTCTCCTACACTTAGCTCTACTCTCCTACACATGGCTCAACTCTCTTACACTCATCTCAACTCTCTTACACTCATCTCGGCTCTACTCTCCTACACTCTGCTCTACTCTCCTACACTTGGCTCTACACTTCTATGCTCGGCTCTACTCTCCCACGCATGGCTCTTCTCTCTTACACTCATCTCTTCTCTCTTACACTCGGCTCTACTCTCCTACACTCGGCTCTACTCTCCTACACTCGGCTCTACTGTGCTACGCTTGGGTCAACTCTCTTACACTCATCTCGGCTCTACTCTCCTACACTCGGCTCTACTCTCCTACACTCGGCTCTATTCTCCTACGCTCGGCTCTATTCTCCCACGCTCGGCTCTACACTCCTACGCTCGACTCTACTCTCCTACGCTCGGCTCTACTCTCCTACACTTGACTCTACTCTCCTACACTTGGCTCTACTCTGCTACGCTTGGCTCAACTCTCTTACACTCATCTCGGCTCTACTCTCCTACACTCGGCTCTACTCTCCTACACTCGGCTCTACTCTCCTACACTCGGCTCTACTCTCCTACGCTCGGCTCTACTCTCCTACGCTCGGCTCTTCTCTCTTACACTCATCTCTTCTCTCCTACTCATCTCTTCTCTACTGCACTCGGCTCTACTCTCCTACACTCGGCTCTACTCTCCTACACTCGGCTCTACTGTGCTACGCTTGACTCAACTCTCTTACACTCATCTCGGCTCTACTCTCCTACACTCGGCTCTACTCTCCTACGCTCGGCTCTACTCTCCTACGCTCGGCTCTTCTCTCTTACACTCATCTCTTCTCTCCTATGCTCAGCTCTACTCTCCTACGCTCGGCTCTACTCTCCTACGCTCGGCTCTACTCTCCTACGCTCGGCTCTGCTCTCCTACACTCGCTCTACTCTCCTACTCTCGGCTCTACTCTCCTACGCTTGGCTCTACTCGTCTACACTTGGCTCTACTCTCTTACACTCATCTCGGCTCTGCTCTCCTACACTCGGCTCTACTCCCCTACACTCGGCTCTACTCTCCTACACTAGGCTCTACTCTCCTACACTTAGCTCTACTCTCCTACACATGGCTCAACTCTCTTACACTCATCTCAACTCTCTTACACTCATCTCGGCTCTACTCTCCTACACTCTGCTCTACTCTCCTACACTTGGCTCTACACTCCTACGCTCGGCTCTACTCTCCTACACTTGGCTCTACTCTCCTACACTTGGCTCTACTCTCTTACACTCATCTCGGCTCTGCTCTCCTACACTCGGCTCTACTCCCCTACACTCGGCTCTACTCTCCTACACTCGGCTCTGCTCTCCTACACTCGGCTCTACACTCCTATGCTCGGCTCTACTCTCCCACGCTTGGCTCTTCTCTTTTACACTCATCTCTTCTCTCCTACTCATCTCTTCTCTCCTACACTCGGCTCTACTCTCCTACACTCGGCTCTACTCTCCTACACTCGGCTCTACTGTGCTACGCTTGGCTCAACTCTCTTACACTCATCTCGGCTCTACTCTCCTACACTCGGCTCTACTCTCCTACGCTCGGCTCTTCTCTCTTACACTCATCTCTTCTCTCCTACGCTCAGCTCTACTCTCCTACGCTCAGCTCTACTCTCCTACGCTCGGCTCTACTCTCCTACGCTCGGCTCTGCTCTCCTACACTCGGCTCTGCTCTCCTACGCTCGGCTCTACTCTCCTACGCTCGGCTCTACTCTCCTACGCTCGGCTCTACTCTCCTACACTTGGCTCTACTCTGTTACACTCATCTCGGCTCTGCTCTCCTACACTCGGCTCTACTCCCCTACACTCGGCTCTACTCTCCTACACTCGGCTCTGCTCTCCTACACTCGGCTCTACACTCCTATGCTCGGCTCTACTCTCCCACGCTTGGCTCTTCTCTTTTACACTCATCTCTTCTCTCCTACTCATCTCTTCTCTCCTACACTCGGCTCTACTCTCCTACGCTCGGCTCTACTCTCCTACGCTCGGCTCTACTCTCCTACACTTGGCTCTACTCTGTTACACTCATCTCGGCTCTGCTCTCCTACACTCGGCTCTACTCTCCTACGCTCGGCTCTACTCTCCTACACTTGGCTCTACTCTCCTACACTTGGCTCTACTCTCTTACACTCATCTCGGCTCTGCTCTCCTACACTCGGCTCTACTCCCCTACACTCGGCTCTACTCTCCTACACTCGGCTCTGCTCTCCTACACTCGGCTCTACACTCCTATGCTCGGCTCTACTCTCCCACGCTTGGCTCTTCTCTTTTACACTCATCTCTTCTCTCCTACTCATCTCTTCTCTCCTACACTCGGCTCTACTCTCCTACACTCGGCTCTACTCTCCTACACTCGGCTCTACTGTGCTACGCTTGGCTCAACTCTCTTACACTCATCTCGGCTCTACTCTCCTACACTCGGCTCTACTCTCCTACGCTCGGCTCTTCTCTCTTACACTCATCTCTTCTCTCCTACGCTCAGCTCTACTCTCCTACGCTCAGCTCTACTCTCCTACGCTCAGCTCTACTCTCCTACGCTCGGCTCTACTCTCCTACGCTCGGCTCTGCTCTCCTACACTCGGCTCTGCTCTCCTACGCTCGGCTCTACTCTCCTACGCTCGGCTCTACTCTCCTACGCTCGGCTCTACTCTCCTACACTTGGCTCTACTCTCCTACACTTGGCTCTACTCTCTTACACTCATCCCGACTCTGCTCTCCTATACTCGGCTCTACTCCCCTACACTCGCTCTACTCTCCTACACTTGGCTCTACTCTCCTACACTTAGCTCTACTCTCCTACACATGGCTCAACTCTCTTACACTCATCTCAACTCTCTTACACTCATCTCGGCTCTACTCTCCTACGCTCGGCTCTACTCTCCCACGCTTGGCTCTTCTCTTTTATACTCATCTCTTCTCTCCTACTCATCTCTTCTCTCCTACACTCGGCTCTACTCTCCTACACTCGGCTCTACTCTCCTACACTCGGCTCTACTGTGCTACGCTTGGCTCAACTCTCTTACACTCATCTCGGCTCTACTCTCCTACACTCGGCTCTACTCTCCTACGCTTGGCTCTTCTCTCTTACACTCATCTCTTCTCTCCTACACTCGGCTCTACTCTCCTACACTCGGCTCTTCTCCTACGCTCGGCTCTATTCTCCCACGCTTGGCTCTACTCTCCTACGCTCGACTCTACTCTCCTACGCTCGGCTCTACTCTCCTACACTTGACTCTACTCTCCTACACTTGGCTCTACTCTCCTACACTTGGCTCAACTCTCTTACACTCATCTCGGTGCTACTCTCCTACACTCAGCTCTACTCTCCTACACTCGGCTCTACTCTCCTACGCTCGGCTCTACTCTCCTACGCTCGGCTCTACTCTCCTACGCTCGGCTCTGCTCTCCTACGCTCGGCTCTGCTCTCCTACGCTCGGCTCTGCTCTCCTACGCTCGGCTCTGCTCTCGTACACTCGGCTCTACTCTCCTACGCTCGGCTCTATTCTCCTACACTTGACTCTACTCTCCTACACTTGGCTCTACTCTGCTACGCTTGGCTCAACTCTCTTACACTCATCTCGGCTCTACTCTCCTACACTCAGCTCTACTCTCCTACACTCGGCTCTACTCTCCTAAACTCGGCTCTACTCTCCTACGCTCGGCTCTACTCTCCTACGCTCGGCTCTACTCTCCTACGCTCGGCTCTACTCTCCTACGCTCGGCTCTTCTCTCTTACACTCATCTCTTCTCTCTTACACTCATCTCTTCTCTCCTACGCTCAGCTCTACTCTCCTACGCTCAGCTCTACTCTCCTACGCTCGGCTCTACTCTCCTACGCTCGGCTCTGCTCTCCTACGCTCGGCTCTGCTCTCCTACGCTCGGCTCTGCTCTCCTACGCTCGGCTCTACTCTCCTACGCTCGGCTCTACTCTCCTACACTTGGCTCTACTCTCCTACACTTGGCTCTACTCTGTTACACTCATCTCGGCTCTGCTCTCCTACACTCGGCTCTGCTCTCCTACACTCGGCTCTACTCCCCTACACTCGCTCTACTCTCCTAAATTGGCTCTACTCTCCTACACTTAGCTCTACTCTCCTACACATGGCTCAACTCTCTAACACTCATCTCAACTCTCTTACACTCATCTCGGCTCTACTCTCCTATGCTCGGCACTACTCTCCCATGCTTGGCTCTTCTCTCTTACACTCATCTCTTCTCTCCTACTCATCTCTTCTCTACTGCACTCGGCTCTACTCTCCTACACTCGGCTCTACTCTCCTACACTCGGCTCTACTGTGCTACGCTTGACTCAACTCTCTTACACTCTTCTCGGCTCTACTCTCCTACACTCGGCTCTACTCTCCTACGCTCGGCTCTACTCTCCTACGCTCGGCTCTTCTCTCTTACACTCATCTCTTCTCTCCTATGCTCAGCTCTACTCTCCTACGCTCGGCTCTACTCTCCTACGCTCGGCTCTACTCTCCTACGCTCGGCTCTGCTCTCCTACACTCGCTCTACTCTCCTACTCTCGGCTCTACTCTCCTACGCTTGGCTCTACTCGTCTACACTTGGCTCTACTCTCTTACACTCATCTCGGCTCTGCTCTCCTACACTCGGCTCTACTCCCCTACACTCGGCTCTACTCTCCTACACTAGGCTCTACTCTCCTACACTTAGCTCTACTCTCCTACACATGGCTCAACTCTCTTACACTCATCTCAACTCTCTTACACTCATCTCGGCTCTACTCTCCTACACTCTGCTCTACTCTCCTACACTTGGCTCTACACTTCTATGCTCGGCTCTACTCTCCCACGCTTGGCTCTTCTCTCTTACACTCATCTCTTCTCTCTTACACTCGGCTCTACTCTCCTACACTCGGCTCTACTCTCCTACACTCGGCTCTACTGTGCTACGCTTGGGTCAACTCTCTTACACTCATCTCGGCTCTACTCTCCTACACTCGGCTCTACTCTCCTACACTCGGCTCTATTCTCCTACGCTCGGCTCTATTCTCCCACGCTCGGCTCTACACTCCTACGCTCGACTCTACTCTCCTACGCTCGGCTCTACTCTCCTACACTTGACTCTACTCTCCTACACTTGGCTCTACTCTGCTACGCTTGGCTCAACTCTCTTACACTCATCTCGGCTCTACTCTCCTACACTCGGCTCTACTCTCCTACACTCGGCTCTACTCTCCTACGCTCGGCTCTACTCTCCTACGCTCGGCTCTACTCTCCTACGCTCGGCTCTTCTCTCTTACACTCATCTCTTCTCTCCTACTCATCTCTTCTCTACTGCACTCGGCTCTACTCTCCTACACTCGGCTCTACTCTCCTACACTCGGCTCTACTGTGCTACGCTTGACTCAACTCTCTTACACTCATCTCGGCTCTACTCTCCTACACTCGGCTCTACTCTCCTACGCTCGGCTCTACTCTCCTACGCTTGGCTCTTCTCTCTTACACTCATCTCTTCTCTCCTATGCTCAGCTCTACTCTCCTACGCTCGGCTCTACTCTCCTACGCTCGGCTCTACTCTCCTACGCTCGGCTCTGCTCTCCTACACTCGCTCTACTCTCCTACTCTCGGCTCTACTCTCCTACGCTTGGCTCTACTCGTCTACACTTGGCTCTACTCTCTTACACTCATCTCGGCTCTGCTCTCCTACACTCGGCTCTACTCCCCTACACTCGGCTCTACTCTCCTACACTAGGCTCTACTCTCCTACACTTAGCTCTACTCTCCTACACATGGCTCAACTCTCTTACACTCATCTCAACTCTCTTACACTCATCTCGGCTCTACTCTCCTACACTCTGCTCTACTCTCCTACACTTGGCTCTACACTCCTACGCTCGGCTCTACTCTCCTACGCTCGGCTCTACTCTCCTACACTTGGCTCTACTCTCTTACACTCATCTCGGCTCTGCTCTCCTACATTCGGCTCTACTCCCCTACACTCGGCTCTACTCTCCTACACTCGGCTCTGCTCTCCTACACTCGGCTCTACACTCCTATGCTCGGCTCTACTCTCCCACGCTTGGCTCTTCTCTTTTACACTCATCTCTTCTCTCCTACTCATCTCTTCTCTCCTACACTCGGCTCTACTCTCCTACACTCGGCTCTACTCTCCTACACTCGGCTCTACTGTGCTACGCTTGGCTCAACTCTCTTACACTCATCTCGGCTCTACTCTCCTACACTCGGCTCTACTCTCCTACGCTCGGCTCTTCTCTCTTACACTCATCTCTTCTCTCCTACGCTCAGCTCTACTCTCCTACGCTCAGCTCTACTCTCCTACGCTCAGCTCTACTCTCCTACGCTCGGCTCTACTCTCCTATGCTCGGCTCTGCTCTCCTACACTCGGCTCTGCTCTCCTACGCTCGGCTCTACTCTCCTACGCTCGGCTCTACTCTCCTACGCTCGGCTCTACTCTCCTACACTTGGCTCTACTCTCCTACACTTGGCTCTACTCTCTTACACTCATCCCGACTCTGCTCTCCTATACTCGGCTCTACTCCCCTACACTCGCTCTACTCTCCTACACTTGGCTCTACTCTCCTACACTTAGCTCTACTCTCCTACACATGGCTCAACTCTCTTACACTCATCTCAACTCTCTTACACTCATCTCGGCTCTACTCTCCTACGCTCGGCTCTACTCTCCCACGCTTGGCTCTTCTCTTTTATACTCATCTCTTCTCTCCTACTCATCTCTTCTCTCCTACACTCGGCTCTACTCTCCTACACTCGGCTCTACTCTCCTACACTCGGCTCTACTGTGCTACGCTTGGCTCAACTCTCTTACACTCATCTCGGCTCTACTCTCCTACACTCGGCTCTACTCTCCTACGCTTGGCTCTTCTCTCTTACACTCATCTCTTCTCTCCTACACTCGGCTCTACTCTCCTACACTCGGCTCTTCTCCTACGCTCGGCTCTATTCTCCCACGCTTGGCTCTACACTCCTACGCTCGACTCTACTCTCCTACGCTCGGCTCTACTCTTCTACACTTGACTCTACTCTCCTACACTTGGCTCTACTCTGCTACGCTTGGCTCAACTCTCTTACACTCATCTCGGTGCTACTCTCCTACACTCAGCTCTACTCTTCTACACTCGGCTCTACTCTCCTACACTCGGCTCTACTCTCCTACGCTCGGCTCTACTCTCCTACGCTCGGCTCTACTCTCCTACGCTCGGCTCTACTCTCCTACGCTCGGCTCTACTCTCCTACGCTCGGCTCTGCTCTCCTACGCTCGGCTCTGCTCTCGTACACTCGGCTCTACTCTCCTACGCTCGGCTCTATTCTCCTACACTTGACTCTACTCTCCTACACTTGGCTCTACTCTGCTACGCTTGGCTCAACTCTCTTACACTCATCTCGGCTCTACTCTCCTACACTCAGCTCTACTCTCCTACACTCGGCTCTACTCTCCTAAACTCGGCTCTACTCTCCTACGCTCGGCTCTACTCTCCTACGCTCGGCTCTACTCTCCTACGCTCGGATCTTCTCTCTTACACTCATCTCTTCTCTCTTACACTCATCTCTTCTCTCCTACGCTCAGCTCTACTCTCCTACGCTCAGCTCTACTCTCGGCTCTACTCTCCTACGCTCGGCTCTGCTCTCCTACGCTCGGCTCTGCTCTCCTACGCTCGGCTCTACTCTCCTACGCTCGGCTCTACTCTCCTACACTTGGCTCTACTCTCCTACACTTGGCTCTACTCTGTTACACTCATCTCGGCTCTGCTCTCCTACACTCGGCTCTGCTCTCCTACACTCGGCTCTACTCCCCTACACTCGCTCTACTCTCCTACACTTGGCTCTACTCTCCTACACTTAGCTCTACTCTCCTACACATGGCTCAACTCTCTTACACTCATCTCAACTCTCTTACACTCATCTCGGCTCTACTCTCCTATGCTCGGCACTACTCTCCCATGCTTGGCTCTTCTCTCTTACACTCATCTCTTCTCTCCTACTCATCTCTTCTCTACTGCACTCGGCTCTACTCTCCTACACTCGGCTCTACTCTCCTACACTCGGCTCTACTGTGCTACGCTTGACTCAACTCTCTTACACTCATCTCGGCTCTACTCTCCTACACTCGGCTCTACTCTCCTACGCTCGGCTCTACTCTCCTACGCTCGGCTCTTCTCTCTTACACTCATCTCTTCTCTCCTATGCTCAGCTCTACTCTCCTACGCTCGGCTCTACTCTCCTACGCTCGGCTCTACTCTCCTACGCTCGGCTCTGCTCTCCTACACTCGCTCTACTCTCCTACTCTCGGCTCTACTCTCCTACGCTTGGCTCTACTCGTCTACACTTGGCTCTACTCTCTTACACTCATCTCGGCTCTGCTCTCCTACACTCGGCTCTACTCCCCTACACTCGGCTCTACTCTCCTACACTAGGCTCTACTCTCCTACACTTAGCTCTACTCTCCTACACATGGCTCAACTCTCTTACACTCATCTCAACTCTCTTACACTCATCTCGGCTCTACTCTCCTACACTCTGCTCTACTCTCCTACACTTGGCTCTACACTTCTATGCTCGGCTCTACTCTCCCACGCTTGGCTCTTCTCTCTTACACTCATCTCTTCTCTCTTACACTCGGCTTTCCTTTCCTACACTCGGCTCTACTCTCCTACACTCGGCTCTACTGTGCTACGCTTGGGTCAACTCTCTTCCCCTACGCTCAGCTCTACTCTCCTACACTCGGCTCTACTCTCCTACACTCGGCTCTATTCTCCTACGCTCGGCTCTATTCTCCCACGCTCGGCTCTACACTCCTACGCTCGACTCTACTCTCCTACGCTCGGCTCTACTCTCCTACACTTGACTCTACTCTCCTACACTTGGCTCTACTCTGCTACGCTTGGCTCAACTCTCTTACACTCATCTCGGCTCTACTCTCCTACACTCGGCTCTACTCTCCTACACTCGGCTCTACTCTCCTACACTCGGCTCTACTCTCCTACGCTCGGCTCTACTCTCCTACGCTCGGCTCTTCTCTCTTACACTCATCTCTTCTCTCCTACTCATCTCTTCTCTACTGCACTCGGCTCTACTCTCCTACACTCGGCTCTACTCTCCTACACTCGGCTCTACTGTGCTACGCTTGACTCAACTCTCTTACACTCATCTCGGCTCTACTCTCCTACACTCGGCTCTACTCTCCTACACTCGGCTCTACTCTCCTACGCTCGGCTCTACTCTCCTACGCTCGGCTCTTCTCTCTTACATTCATCTCTTCTCTCCTATGCTCAGCTCTACTCTCCTACGCTCGGCTCTACTCTCCTACGCTCGGCTCTACTCTCCTACGCTCGGCTCTGCTCTCCTACACTCGCTCTACTCTCCTACTCTCGGCTCTACTCTCCTACGCTTGGCTCTACTCGTCTACACTTGGCTCTACTCTCTTACACTCATCTCGGCTCTGCTCTCCTACACTCGGCTCTACTCCCCTACACTCGGCTCTACTCTCCTACACTAGGCTCTACTCTCCTACACTTAGCTCTACTCTCCTACACATGGCTCAACTCTCTTACACTCATCTCAACTCTCTTACACTCATCTCGGCTCTACTCTCCTACACTCTGCTCTACTCTCCTACACTTGGCTCTACACTTCTATGCTCGGCTCTACTCTCCCACGCTTGGCTCTTCTCTCTTACACTCATCTCTTCTCTCTTACACTCAGCTCTACTCTCCTACACTCGGCTCTACTCTCCTACACTCGGCTCTACTGTGCTACGCTTGGGTCAACTCTCTTACACTCATCTCGGCTCTACTCTCCTACACTCGGCTCTACTCTCCTACACTCGGCTCTATTCTCCTACGCTCGGCTCTATTCTCCCACGCTCGGCTCTACACTCCTACGCTCGACTCTACTCTCCTACGCTCGGCTCTACTCTCCTACACTTGACTCTACTCTCCTACACTTGGCTCTACTCTGCTACGCTTGGCTCAACTCTCTTACACTCATCTCGGCTCTACTCTCCTACACTCGGCTCTACTCTCCTACACTCGGCTCTACTCTCCTACACTCGGCTCTACTCTCCTACGCTCGGCTCTACTCTCCTACGCTCGGCTCTTCTCTCTTACACTCATCTCTTCTCTCCTACGCTCAGCTCTACTCTCCTACGCTCAGCTCTACTCTCCTACGCTCGGCTCTACTCTCCTACGCTCGGCTCTGCCCTCCTACGCTCGGCTCTGCTCTCCTACGCTCGGCTCTACTCTCCTACGCTCGGCTCTACTCTCCTACGCTCGGCTCTACTCTCCTACGCTTGGCTCTACTCTCCTACACTTGGCTTTACTCTCTTACACTCATCTCGGCTCTGCTCTCCTACACTCGGCTCTACTCCCCTACACTCGGCTCTACTCTCCTACACTTGGCTCTACTCTCCTAAACTTAGCTCTACTCTCCTACACATGGCTCAACTCTCTTACACTCATCTCAACTCTCTTACACTCATCTCGGCTCTACTCTCCTATGCTCGGCTCTACTCTCCCACGCTTGGCTCTTCTCTCTTACACTCATCTCTTCTCTCCTACTCATCTCTTCTCTACTGCACTTTGCTCCACTCTCCTACACTCGGCTCTACTCTCCTACACTCGGCTCTACTGTGCTACGCTTGGCTCAACTCTCTTACACTCATCTCGGCTCTACTCTCCTACACTCGGCCCTACTCTCCTACGCTTGGCTCTTCTCTCTTACATTCATCTCTTCTCTCCTACACTCGGCTCTACTCTCCTACACTCGGCTCTATTCTCCTATGCTCGGCTCTATTCTCCCACGCTCGGCTCTACACTCCCACGCTCGACTCTACTCTCCTACGCTCGGCTCTACTCTCCTACACTTGGCTCTACTCTCCTACACTTGGCTCTACTCTCCTACATTTGGCTCTACTCTCCTACACTTGGCTCTACTCTCCTACACTTAGCTCTACTCTCCTACACATGGCTCAACTCTCTTACACTCATCTCAACTCTCTTACACTCATCTCGGCTCTACTCTCCTACACTCGGCTCTGCTCTCCTACACTTGGCTCTACACTCCTATGCTCGGCTCTACTCTCCCACGCTTGGCTCTTCTCTTTTACACTCATCTCTTCTCTCCTACTCATCTCTTCTCTCCTACACTCGGCTCTACTCTCCTACACTCGGCTCTACTCTCCTACACTTGGCTCTACTCTCCTACACTTGGCTCTACTCTCCTACATTTGGCTCTAGTCTCCTACACTTGGCTCTACTCTCCTACACTTAGCTCTACTCTCCTACACATGGCTCAACTCTCTTACACTCATCTCAACTCTCTTACACTCATCTCGGCTCTACTCTCCTACACTCGGCTCTGCTCTCCTACACTTGGCTCTACACTCCTATGCTCGGCTCTACTCTCCCACGCTTGGCTCTTCTCTTTTACACTCATCTCTTCTCTCCTACTCATCTCTTCTCTCCTACACTCAGCTCTCCTCTCCTACACTCGGCTCTACTGTGCTACGCTTGGCTCAACTCTCTTACACTCATCTCGGCTCTACTCTCCTACACTCAGCTCTACTCTCCTACGCTTGGCTCTTCTCTCTTACACTCATCTCTTCTCTCCTACACTCGGCTCTACTCTCCTACACTCGGCTCTATTCTCCCACGCTCGGCTCTACACTCCTACGCTCGACTCTACTCTCCTACGCTCGGCTCTACTCTCCTACACTTGACTCTACTCTCCTACACTTGGCTCTACTCTGCTACACTTGGCTCAACTCTCTTACACTCATCTCGGCTCTACTCTCCTACACTCAGCTCTACTCTCCTACACTCGGCTCTACTCTCCTACACTCGGCTCTACTCACCTACGCTCAGCTCTACTCTCCTACGCTCGGCTCTTCTCTCTTACACTCATCTCTTCTCTCCTACGCTCGGCTCTACTCTCCTACGCTCGGCTCTACTCTCCTACACTTGGTTCTACTCTCCTACACTTGGCTCTACTCTCTTACACTCATCCCGGCTCTGCTCTCCTACACGCGGCTCTACTCCCCTACACTTGCTCTACTCTCCTACACTTGGCTCTACTCTCCTACACTTAGCTCTACTCTCCTACACATGGCTCTACTCTCTTACACTCATCTCAACTCTCTTACACTCATCTCGGCTCTACTCTCCTATGCTCGGCTCTACTCTCCCACGCTTGGCTCTTCTCTTTTACACTCATCTCTTCTCTCCTACTCATCTCTTCTCTCCTACACTCGGCTCTACTCTCCTACACTCGGCTCTGCTCTCCTACGCTCGGCTCTACTCTCCTACGCTCGGCTCTACTCTCCTACGCTCGGCTCTACTCTCCTACATTTGGCTCTACTCTCCTACACTTGGCTCTATTCTCCTACACTTGGCTCTACTCTCTTACACTCATCCCGGCTCTGCTCTCCTACACTCGGCTCTACTCCCCTACACTCGCTCTACTCTCCTACACTTGGCTCTACTCTCCTACACTTAGCTCTACTCTCCTACACATGGCTCAACTCTCTTACACTCATCTTAACTCTCTTACACTCATCTCGGCTCTACTCTCCTATGCTCGGCTGTACTCTCCCACGCTTGACTCTTCTCTTTTACACTCATCTCTTCTCTCCTACTCATCTCTTCTCTCCTACACTCGGCTCTACTCTCCTACACTCAGCTCTACTCTCCTACACTCGGCTTTTCTGTGCTACGCTTGGCTCAACTCTCTTACACTCATCTCGGCTCTACTCTCCTACACTCGGCTCTACTCTCCTACGCTTGGCTCTTTTCTCTTACACTCATCTCTTCTCTCCTACACTCGGCTCTACTCTCATACACTCGGCTCTACTGTGCTACGCTTGGCTCAACTCTCTTACACTCATCTCGGCTCTACTCTCCTACACTCGGCTCCACTCTCCTACGCTCGGCTCTTCTCTCTTACACTCATCTCTTCTCTCCTATGCTCAGCTCTACTCTCCTACGCTCGGGTCTACTCTCCTACGCTCGGCTCTGCTCTCCTACGCTCGGCTCTGCTCTCCTACACTTGCTCTACTCTCCTACTCTCGGCTCTACTCTCCTACGCTTGGCTCTACTCGTCTACACTTGGCTCTACTCTTACACTCATCTCGGCTCTGCTCTCCTACACTCGGCTCTACTCCCCTACACTCGGCTCTACTCTCCTACACTAGGCTCTACTCTCCTACACTTAGCTCTACTCTCCTACACATGGCTCAACTCTCTTACACTCATCTCAACTCTCTTACACTCATCTCGGCTCTACTCTCCTACACTCTGCTCTACTCTCCTACACTTGGCTCTACACTTCTATGCTCGGCTCTACTCTCCCACGCTTGGCTCTTCTCTCTTACACTCATCTCTTCTCTCCTACTCATCTCTTCTCTCTTACACACGGCTCTACTCTCCTACACTCGGCTCTACTGTGCTACGCTTGGGTCAACTCTCTTACACTCATCTCGGCTCTACTCTCCTACACTCGGCTCTACTCTCCTACGCTTGGCTCTTCTCTCTTACACTCATCTCTTCTCTCCTACACTCGGCTCTACTCTCCTACACTCGGCTCTATTCTCCTACGCTCGGCTCTATTCTCCCACGCTCGGCTCTACACTCCTACGCTCGACTCTACTCTCCTACGCTCGGCTCTACTCTCCTACACTTGACTCTACTCTCCTACACTTGGCTCTACTCTGCTACGCTTGGCTCAACTCTCTTACACTCATCTCGGCTCTACTCTCCTACACTCGGCTCTACTCTCCTACACTCGGCTCTACTCTCCTACGCTCGGCTCTACTCTCCTACGCTCGGCTCTTCTCTCTTACACTCATCTCTTCTCTCCTACGCTCAGCTCTACTCTCCTACGCTCGGCTCTACTCTCCTACGCTCGGCTCTACTCTCCTACGCTTGGCTCTACTCTCCTACACTTGGCTCTACTCTCTTACACTCATCTCGGCTCGGCTCTGCTCTCCTACACTCGGCTCTACTCCCCTACACTCGGCTCTACTCTCCTACACTTGGCTCTACTCTCCTAAACTTAGCTCTACTCTCCTACACATGGCTCAACTCTCCTACACATGGCTCAACTCTCTTACACTCATCTCGGCTCTACTCTCCTATGCTCGGCTCTACTCTCCCACGCTTGGCTCTTCTCTCTTACACTCATCTCTTCTCTCCTACTCATCTCTTCTCTACTGCACTCGGCTCTACTCTCCTACACTCGGCTCTACTGTGCTACGCTTGACTCAACTCTCTTACACTCATCTCGGCTCTACTCTCCTACACTCGGCTCTACTCTCCTACGCTCGGCTCTACTCTCCTACGCTCGGCTCTTCTCTCTTACACTCATCTCTTCTCTCCTATGCTCAGCTCTACTCTCCTACGCTCGGCTCTACTCTCCTACGCTCGGCTCTACTCTCCTACGCTCGGCTCTGCTCTCCTACACTCGCTCTACTCTCCTACTCTCGGCTCTACTCTCCTACGCTTGGCTCTACTCGTCTACACTTGGCTCTACTCTCTTACACTCATCTCGGCTCTGCTCTCCTACACTCGGCTCTACTCCCCTACACTCGGCTCTACTCTCCTACACTAGGCTCTACTCTCCTACACTTAGCTCTACTCTCCTACACATGGCTCAACTCTCTTACACTCATCTCAACTCTCTTACACTCATCTCGGCTCTACTCTCCTACACTCTGCTCTACTCTCCTACACTTGGCTCTACACTTCTATGCTCGGCTCTACTCTCCCACGCTTGGCTCTTCTCTCTTACACTCATCTCTTCTCTCTTACACTCGGCTTTCCTTTCCTACACTCGGCTCTACTCTCCTACACTCGGCTCTACTGTGCTACGCTTGGGTCAACTCTCTTCCCCTACGCTCAGCTCTACTCTCCTACACTCGGCTCTACTCTCCTACACTCGGCTCTATTCTCCTACGCTCGGCTCTATTCTCCCACGCTCGGCTCTACACTCCTACGCTCGACTCTACTCTCCTACGCTCGGCTCTACTCTCCTACACTTGACTCTACTCTCCTACACTTGGCTCTACTCTGCTACGCTTGGCTCAACTCTCTTACACTCATCTCGGCTCTACTCTCCTACACTCGGCTCTACTCTCCTACACTCGGCTCTATTCTCCTACGCTCGGCTCTATTCTCCCACGCTCGGCTCTACACTCCTACGCTCGACTCTACTCTCCTACGCTCGGCTCTACTCTCCTACACTTGACTCTACTCTCCTACACTTGGCTCTACTCTTCTACGCTTGGCTCAACTCTCTTACACTCATCTCGGCTCTACTCTCCTACACTCGGCTCTACTCTCCTACACTCGGCTCTACTCTCCTACACTCGGCTCTACTCTCCTACGCTCGGCTCTACTCTCCTACGCTCGGATCTTCTCTCTTACACTCATCTCTTCTCTCCTACGCTCAGCTCTACTCTCCTACGCTCAGCTCTACTCTCCTACGCTCGGCTCTACTCTCCTACGCTCGGCTCTGCCCTCCTACGCTCGGCTCTGCTCTCCTACGCTCGGCTCTACTCTCCTACGCTCGGCTCTACTCTCCTACGCTCGGCTCTACTCTCCTACGCTTGGCTCTACTCTCCTACACTTGGCTTTACTCTCTTACACTCATCTCGGCTCTGCTCTCCTACACTCGGCTCTACTCCCCTACCCTCGGCTCTACTCTCCTACACTTGGCTCTACTCTCCTAAA
The DNA here is from genome assembly GCA_027917425.1 of Gastrophryne carolinensis. Taxonomy (NCBI): domain Eukaryota; kingdom Metazoa; phylum Chordata; class Amphibia; order Anura; family Microhylidae; genus Gastrophryne; species Gastrophryne carolinensis. The sequence goes on along the minus strand of CM051237.1, from coordinate 488,990,110 downwards.
CTTAGCTCTACTCTCCTACACATGGCTCAACTCTCTTACACTCATCTCAACTCTCTTACACTCATCTCGGCTCTACTCTCCTATGCTCGGCTCTACTCTCCCACGCTTGGCTCTTCTCTCTTACACTCATCTCTTCTCTCCTACTCATCTCTTCTCTACTGCACTTTGCTCCACTCTCCTACACTCGGCTCTACTCTCCTACACTCGGCTCTACTGTGCTACGCTTGGCTCAACTCTCTTACACTCATCTCGGCTCTACTCTCCTACACTCGGCCCTACTCTCCTACGCTTGGCTCTTCTCTCTTACATTCATCTCTTCTCTCCTACACTCGGCTCTACTCTCCTACACTCGGCTCTATTCTCCTATGCTCGGCTCTATTCTCCCACGCTCGGCTCTACACTCCCACGCTCGACTCTACTCTCCTACGCTCGGCTCTACTCTCCTACACTTGGCTCTACTCTCCTACACTTGGCTCTACTCTCCTACATTTGGCTCTACTCTCCTACACTTGGCTCTACTCTCCTACACTTAGCTCTACTCTCCTACACATGGCTCAACTCTCTTACACTCATCTCAACTCTCTTACACTCATCTCGGCTCTACTCTCCTACACTCGGCTCTGCTCTCCTACACTTGGCTCTACACTCCTATGCTCGGCTCTACTCTCCCACGCTTGGCTCTTCTCTTTTACACTCATCTCTTCTCTCCTACTCATCTCTTCTCTCCTACACTCGGCTCTACTCTCCTACACTCGGCTCTACTCTCCTACACTTGGCTCTACTCTCCTACACTTGGCTCTACTCTCCTACATTTGGCTCTAGTCTCCTACACTTGGCTCTACTCTCCTACACTTAGCTCTACTCTCCTACACATGGCTCAACTCTCTTACACTCATCTCAACTCTCTTACACTCATCTCGGCTCTACTCTCCTACACTCGGCTCTGCTCTCCTACACTTGGCTCTACACTCCTATGCTCGGCTCTACTCTCCCACGCTTGGCTCTTCTCTTTTACACTCATCTCTTCTCTCCTACTCATCTCTTCTCTCCTACACTCAGCTCTCCTCTCCTACACTCGGCTCTACTGTGCTACGCTTGGCTCAACTCTCTTACACTCATCTCGGCTCTACTCTCCTACACTCAGCTCTACTCTCCTACGCTTGGCTCTTCTCTCTTACACTCATCTCTTCTCTCCTACACTCGGCTCTACTCTCCTACACTCGGCTCTATTCTCCCACGCTCGGCTCTACACTCCTACGCTCGACTCTACTCTCCTACGCTCGGCTCTACTCTCCTACACTTGACTCTACTCTCCTACACTTGGCTCTACTCTGCTACACTTGGCTCAACTCTCTTACACTCATCTCGGCTCTACTCTCCTACACTCAGCTCTACTCTCCTACACTCGGCTCTACTCTCCTACACTCGGCTCTACTCACCTACGCTCGGCTCTACTCTCCTACGCTCGGCTCTTCTCTCTTACACTCATCTCTTCTCTCCTACGCTCGGCTCTACTCTCCTACGCTCGGCTCTACTCTCCTACACTTGGTTCTACTCTCCTACACTTGGCTCTACTCTCTTACACTCATCCCGGCTCTGCTCTCCTACACGCGGCTCTACTCCCCTACACTCGCTCTACTCTCCTACACTTGGCTCTACTCTCCTACACTTAGCTCTACTCTCCTACACATGGCTCTACTCTCTTACACTCATCTCAACTCTCTTACACTCATCTCGGCTCTACTCTCCTATGCTCGGCTCTACTCTCCCACGCTTGGCTCTTCTCTTTTACACTCATCTCTTCTCTCCTACTCATCTCTTCTCTCCTACACTCGGCTCTACTCTCCTACACTCGGCTCTGCTCTCCTACGCTCGGCTCTACTCTCCTACGCTCGGCTCTACTCTCCTACGCTCGGCTCTACTCTCCTACATTTGGCTCTACTCTCCTACACTTGGCTCTATTCTCCTACACTTGGCTCTACTCTCTTACACTCATCCCGGCTCTGCTCTCCTACACTCGGCTCTACTCCCCTACACTCGCTCTACTCTCCTACACTTGGCTCTACTCTCCTACACTTAGCTCTACTCTCCTACACATGGCTCAACTCTCTTACACTCATCTTAACTCTCTTACACTCATCTCGGCTCTACTCTCCTATGCTCGGCTGTACTCTCCCACGCTTGACTCTTCTCTTTTACACTCATCTCTTCTCTCCTACTCATCTCTTCTCTCCTACACTCGGCTCTACTCTCCTACACTCAGCTCTACTCTCCTACACTCGGCTTTTCTGTGCTACGCTTGGCTCAACTCTCTTACACTCATCTCGGCTCTACTCTCCTACACTCGGCTCTACTCTCCTACGCTTGGCTCTTTTCTCTTACACTCATCTCTTCTCTCCTACACTCGGCTCTACTCTCATACACTCGGCTCTACTGTGCTACGCTTGGCTCAACTCTCTTACACTCATCTCGGCTCTACTCTCCTACACTCGGCTCCACTCTCCTACGCTCGGCTCTTCTCTCTTACACTCATCTCTTCTCTCCTATGCTCAGCTCTACTCTCCTACGCTCGGCTCTACTCTCCTACGCTCGGCTCTGCTCTCCTACGCTCGGCTCTGCTCTCCTACGCTCGGCTCTGCTCTCCTACGCTCGGCTCTGCTCTCCTACACTTGCTCTACTCTCCTACTCTCGGCTCTACTCTCCTACGCTTGGCTCTACTCGTCTACACTTGGCTCTACTCTTACACTCATCTCGGCTCTACTCTCCTACACTCGGCTCTACTCCCCTACACTCGGCTCTACTCTCCTACACTAGGCTCTACTCTCCTACACTTAGCTCTACTCTCCTACACATGGCTCAACTCTCTTACACTCATCTCAACTCTCTTACACTCATCTCGGCTCTACTCTCCTACACTCTGCTCTACTCTCCTACACTTGGCTCTACACTTCTATGCTCGGCTCTACTCTCCCACGCTTGGCTCTTCTCTCTTACACTCATCTCTTCTCTCCTACTCATCTCTTCTCTCTTACACTCGGCTCTACTCTCCTACACTCGGCTCTACTGTGCTACGCTTGGGTCAACTCTCTTACACTCATCTCGGCTCTACTCTCCTACACTCGGCTCTACTCTCCTACGCTTGGCTCTTCTCTCTTACACTCATCTCTTCTCTCCTACACTCGGCTCTACTCTCCTACACTCGGCTCTATTCTCCTACGCTCGGCTCTATTCTCCCACGCTCGGCTCTACACTCCTACGCTCGACTCTACTCTCCTACGCTCGGCTCTACTCTCCTACACTTGACTCTACTCTCCTACACTTGGCTCTACTCTGCTACGCTTGGCTCAACTCTCTTACACTCATCTCGGCTCTACTCTCCTACACTCGGCTCTACTCTCCTACACTCGGCTCTACTCTCCTACGCTCGGCTCTACTCTCCTACGCTCGGCTCTTCTCTCTTACACTCATCTCTTCTCTCCTACTCTCAGCTCTACTCTCCTACGCTCGGCTCTACTCTCCTACGCTCGGCTCTACTCTCCTACGCTTGGCTCTACTCTCCTACACTTGGCTCTACTCTCTTACACTCATCTCGGCTCGGCTCTGCTCTCCTACACTCGGCTCTACTCCCCTACACTCGGCTCTACTCTCCTACACTTGGCTCTACTCTCCTAAACTTAGCTCTACTCTCCTACACATGGCTCAACTCTCCTACACATGGCTCAACTCTCTTACACTCATCTCGGCTCTACTCTCCTATGCTCGGCTCTACTCTCCCACGCTTGGCTCTTCTCTCTTACACTCATCTCTTCTCTCCTACTCATCTCTTCTCTACTGCACTCGGCTCTACTCTCCTACTCTCGGCTCTACTGTGCTACGCTTGGCTCAACTCTCTTACACTCATCTCGGCTCTACTCTCCTACACTCGGCTCTACTCTCCTACGCTTGGCTCTTCTCTCTTACACTCATCTCTTCTCTCCTACACTCGGCTCTACTCTCCTACACTCGGCTCTATTCTCCTATGCTCGGCTCTATTCTCCCACGCTAGGCTCTACACTCCCACGCTCGACTCTACTCTCCTACGCTCGGCTCTACTCTCCTACACTTGGCTCTACTCTCCTACACTTGGCTCTACTCTCCTACATTTGGCTCTACTCTCCTACACTTGGCTCTACTCTCCTACACTTGGCTCTACTCTCCTACACTTAGCTCTACTCTCCTACACATGGCTCAACTCTCTTACACTCATCTCAACTCTCTTACACTCATCTTGGCTCTACTCTCCTACACTCGGCTCTACTCTCCTACACTTGGCTCTACTCTCCTACGCTCGGCTCTTCTCTCTTACACTCATCTCTTCTCTCCTACTCTCGGCTCTACTCTCCTACACTCGGCTCTACTCTCCTACGCTCGGCTCTGCTCTCCTACGCTCGGCTCTGCTCTCCGACACTCGGCTCTACTCTCCTACGCTCGGCTCTACTCTCCTACACTTGGCTCTACTCTCTTACACTCATCTCGGCTCTGCTCTCCTACATTCGGCTCTACTCCCCTACACTCGGCTCTACTCTCCTACACTCGGCTCTGCTCTCCTACACTCGGCTCTACACTCCTATGCTCGGCTCTACTCTCCCACGCTTGGCTCTTCTCTTTTACACTCATCTCTTCTCTCCTACTCATCTCTTCTCTCCTACACTCGGCTCTACTCTCCTACACTCGGCTCTACTCTCCTACACTCGGCTCTACTCTCCTACACTCGGCTCTACTGTGCTACGCTTGGCTCAACTCTCTTACACTCATCTCGGCTCTACTCTCCTACACTCGGCTCTACTCTCCTACGCTCGGCTCTATTCTCTTACACTCATCTCTTCTCTCCTACGCTCAGCTCTACTCTCCTACGCTCAGCTCTACTCTCCTACGCTCAGCTCTACTCTCCTACGCTCTGCTCTACTCTCCTACGCTCGGCTCTGCTCTCCTACACTCGGCTCTGCTCTCCTACGCTCGGCTCTACTCTCCTACGCTCGGCTCTACTCTCCTACGCTCGGCTCTACTCTCCTACACTTGGCTCTACTCTCCTAACTTGGCTCTACTCTCTTACACTCATCCCGACTCTGCTCTCCTATACTCGGCTCTACTCCCCTACACTCGCTCTACTCTCCTACACTTGGCTCTACTCTCCTACACTTAGCTCTACTCTCCTACACATGGCTCAACTCTCTTACACTCATCTCAACTCTCTTACACTCATCTCGGCTCTACTCTCCTACGCTCGGCTCTACTCTCCCACGCTTGGCTCTTCTCTTTTATACTCATCTCTTCTCTCCTACTCATCTCTTCTCTCCTACACTCGGCTCTACTCTCCTACACTCGGCTCTACTCTCCTACACTCGGCTCTACTGTGCTACGCTTGGCTCAACTCTCTTACACTCATCTCGGCTCTACTCTCCTACACTCGGCTCTACTCTCCTACGCTTGGCTCTTCTCTCTTACACTCATCTCTTCTCTCCTACACTCGGCTCTACTCTCCTACACTCGGCTCTTCTCCTACGCTCGGCTCTATTCTCCCACGCTTGGCTCTACACTCCTACGCTCGACTCTACTCTCCTACGCTCGGCTCTACTCTCCTACACTTGACTCTACTCTCCTACACTTGGCTCTACTCTGCTACGCTTGGCTCAACTCCCTTACACTCATCTCGGCGCTACTCTCCTACACTCAGCTCTACTCTCCTACACTCGGCTCTACTCTCCTACACTCGGCTCTACTCTCCTACGCTCGGCTCTACTCTCCTACGCTCGGCTCTACTCTCCTACGCTCGGCTCTACTCTCCTACGCTCGGCTCTGCTCTCCTACGCTCGGCTCTGCTCTCGTACACTCGGCTCTACTCTCCTACGCTCGGCTCTATTCTCCTACACTTGACTCTACTCTCCTACACTTGGCTCTACTCTGCTACGCTTGGCTCAACTCTCTTACACTCATCTCGGCTCTACTCTCCTACACTCAGCTCTACTCTCCTACACTCAGCTCTACTCTCCTACGCTCGGCTCTACTCTCCTACGCTCGGCTCTACTCTCCTACGCTCGGCTCTACTCTCCTACGCTCGGCTCTTCTCTCTTACACTCATCTCTTCTCTCCTACGCTCAGCTCTACTCTCCTACGCTCAGCTCTACTCTCCTACGCTCGGCTCTACTCTCCTACGCTCGGCTCTGCTCTCCTACGCTCGGCTCTGCTCTCCTACGCTCGGATCTACTCTCCTACGCTCGGCTCTACTCTCCTACGCTCGGCTCTACTCTCCTACACTTGGCTCTACTCTGTTACACTCATCTCGGCTCTGCTCTCCTACACTCGGCTCTGCTCTCCTACACTCGGCTCTACTCCCCTACACTCGCTCTACTCTCCTACACTTGGCTCTACTCTCCTACACTTAGCTCTACTCTCCTACACATGGCTCAACTCTCTTACACTCATCTCAACTCTCTTACACTCATCTCGGCTCTACTCTCCTACGCTCGGCTCTACTCTCCCACGCTTGGCTCTTCTCTTTTATACTCATCTCTTCTCTCCTACTCATCTCTTCTCTCCTACACTCGGCTCTACTCTCCTACACTCGGCTCTACTCTCCTACACTCGGCTCTACTGTGCTACGCTTGGCTCAACTCTCTTACACTCATCTCGGCTCTACTCTCCTACACTCGGCTCTACTCTCCTACGCTTGGCTCTTCTCTCTTACACTCATCTCTTCTCTCCTACACTCGGCTCTTCTCCTACGCTCGGCTCTATTCTCCCACGCTTGGCTCTACACTCCTACGCTCGACTCTACTCTCCTACGCTCGGCTCTACTCTCCTACACTTGACTCTACTCTCCTACACTTGGCTCTACTCTGCTACGCTTGGCTCAACTCCCTTACACTCATCTCGGCGCTACTCTCCTACACTCAGCTCTACTCTCCTACACTCGGCTCTACTCTCCTACACTCGGCTCTACTCTCCTACACTCGGCTCTACTCTCCTACGCTCGGCTCTACTCTCCTACGCTCGGCTCTACTCTCCTACGCTCGGCTCTGCTCTCCTACGCTCGGCTCTGCTCTCCTACGCTCGGCTCTGCTCTCGTACACTCGGCTCTACTCTCCTACGCTCGGCTCTATTCTCCTACACTTGACTCTACTCTCCTACACTTGGCTCTACTCTGCTACGTTTGGCTCAACTCTCTTACACTCATCTCGGCTCTACTCTCCTACACTCAGCTCTACTCTCCTACACTCGGCTCTACTCTCCTACACTCGGCTCTACTCTCCTACACTCGGCTCTACTCTCCTACGCTCGGCTCTACTCTCCTACGCTCGGCTCTACTCTCCTACGCTCGGCTCTTCTCTCTTACACTCATCTCTTCTCTCCTACGCTCAGCTCTACTCTCCTACGCTCAGCTCTACTCTCCTACGCTCGGCTCTACTCTCCTACGCTCGGCTCTGCTCTCCTACGCTCGGCTCTGCTCTCCTACGCTCGGCTCTACTCTCCTACGCTCGGCTCTACTCTCCTACGCTCGGCTCTACTCTCCTACACTTGGCTCTACTCTGTTACACTCATCTCGGCTCTGCTCTCCTACACTCGGCTCTGCTCTCCTACACTCGGCTCTGCTCCCCTACACTCGCTCTACTCTCCTACACTTGGCTCTACTCTCCTACACTTAGCTCTACTCTCCTACACATGGCTCAACTCTCTTACACTCATTTCAACTCTCTTACACTCATCTCGGCTCTACTCTCCTATGCTCGGCACTACTCTCCCATGCTTGGCTCTTCTCTCTTACACTCATCTCTTCTCTCCTACTCATCTCTTCTCTACTGCACTCGGCTCTACTCTCCTACACTCGGCTCTACTCTCCTACACTCGGCTCTACTGTGCTACGCTTGGCTCAACTCTCTTACACTCATCTCGGCTCTACTCTCCTACACTCGGCTCTACTCTCCTACGCTTGTGTAGCGATAACCCTTATCGCCGGAGGGCTTCACCGCCCGAGACGTCCTTTTCCCAATCGTAAGAGGTGCTGCTGGAATTCCAGAGTCGTCCGTGAGGAAACAGGAACAGCCCTTACAAGGGCTAGTGAATTGTAATATAGAGTTTCCCCCAATAAGAGACAGAACTTCAGTATTGAGGGTGAAGGTGAAGTGTCTTTATTAATGCCACTCTAGGCCTTATATACACAAGTCTCCTATTGCATGACACACACACCAACTAATAGCAGCAGGGCACACAATCCCTCAACTCTGCCGGTGACGCAATCAGCAATACAATAGAGACGTCTGTAATACACTCAATCCGAACAATGGCATTGTCTGTGACGTAATCAATTAACACAATGGCAGTTTATAATACAATATAAACTACAATGACATTGCCTGTAACAGTATCAAAATACAATGTCATTGTCTGGAACCTAATTAAGAAAAGGCCAGTGAATGACCCGGTGGGCAACTGAATAGTGATGACACCCAAAAGACAGAGCCTCTGTCACAATGAATGACATCCAAAAGACAGAGCCTCTGTCACAATGCCCCCTTTTTGTGGAACACCCGGCAGACCCGGATTGACCCTGTTCGGGTTGACGTGGGGCTGTCCGGACTCTTGTTATGGGCAGAGTTCTGTGTAAGGACAAGTCTGCAAATAGTGAGTTACCGGACTAAACATTGACGTGGGCTGTACATAGGAATCGGTCATGGGTGGGGTCCAAACACTGGGATATTGTGGCGTTGGTGAGTTCAGTACCAAAGTCCTTGGTTGGATATGTGCACAGGTGCTCTTTCAATCTCTTTCCATGGAAGCTGATCGGAGAATCCACAATTTTGTGCACATCTACATCATCGTAAAAGTGGACAAAACCATAACCCTTAAAAACGCCAGAGGCATCCCTAATAATTTTGACATTCTTTACAGTGCCATACTTTGAAAAAACATCCTTAATTTCAGGCTGATTAATCCGACGGCCAATGCCCCCAACAAAAATAGTGTTCGGCATACGTTTCCCTTCTGGAAGGACGTAACCTGATGGCTGATCCTCTTCTTGACTTTGTGTAACAGACATGACGTGATGCAGGCGAAACCCCTGGGTCTCCCCGACCAGTGGGCTGGAGTCGGCAGCTCGGGCTGGAGCCTGGGTTGTAATAGGGTTGGCGCTGGCTGGTCCAGAGGTAGCGTAGGCAGAAGTCATTGGTCCTAGATCATTTCCCAATAGTACTTCTGCTGGTAAGTTGTCCATAAGTCCCACCTGTACCCTGCCGGATCCAGCGCCCCAGTCAAGATGTACTCGGGCGGTGGGGAGTCGAAACACAGCTCCTCCCGCCACCCTTACTGCAACGGTGTGTCCAGTGCGGTCTTTGTTCTTGACCAAATGAGGTTGGAGCAAGGTAAGTGTGGCTCCGGTGTCGCGTAATCCTTGCGCGGTGCGCCCATTGACTCGTACCTCCTGGCAATGGTGCTGTCGGTTGTCTTGGATGGCCGCTTGTACGGGATCAGCTTCATACAGTACCCCCAGATACTCTTCCGAACTGCTCTCAGCTTCCAAACAGTGTGCCACAGGAGTACGGGAGGTGGAAGGTTGCTTTTGCCCCCACGTGTTTCGGGGAGGCTCTAGGGCGCAATCACTGCGATAATGCCCCCATTGTTTGCAACGATGGCACTGAACTGTGGAGAGGTTCGGGTGCTGCGCTGGCCTATGTGGCCCAGAGTCACGAGTTGGCGCTGAAGCCACAGGTGCTTGAAATTTGATGGGAGGTTGTGGTTTTGGAGCGGACTGTTCTGTCCGGCGCGCATCGGTGTACTCGTCGGCTAGACGAGCAGCCTCAGGTAGCGTTAGAGGCCTCCGGTCACGTACCCACTCTCTTAGCTCTGGTTGCAGGGCATTGAGAAAATGTTCTAGTAAAAACAACTGTAGTACATCCTCAGCGGTCGTGGCTTTGCATCCAGTGACCCAGTGTGATGCTGTACGATGGAGGCGACATGCCCACTCCGTGTAAGAATCCCCTCCCTTCTTTTGGGATTCCCGAAATCGTCGCCTGTAGGCTTCCGGGGTGACAGTGTACCGGGCTAACAAAGCCTCCTTTACCAGATGGTAGTGTGGTAAGTCTGCATCAGGGATGGCCCGGAAAGCATCGGAAGCTTTCACAGATAGTTTCCCTGATAATATGGTGACCCATTCCTCCGTGGGTACCCGGTGTAAAGCGCACTGCCGTTCAAAATCGGCCAAAAATCCGTCAATCTCGTCATCACTTTCCTGGAAGGACTTAAATGCTGCAAATGGAATCTTTCTCCCCCCAGTGTAACTGAGGCTGAGAGGCTGCTGGGTTGAAAGTCGCCGATCTTCCCTTCGCTTACTGGCCTCTGCCTCCGCTGCGGCGAAGACTCGGTCGATCAGTTCCTGTGATGGATTCGGGCCATAGACCGACAATCTGTTCCGAACCGCTTGAACGAGAGCAGCGTCTTCATCGATCTCTATATTGGTTTCGGTCCTCACTGCTGCACGATCCATTTCGATCCACTTGGCTATCAGTTCCCGACGTGGGCGGTTGCTAGCTGACCTTCCCCGGCTCTCGAGTAGATCATTCAGGGTCAGCCTTTTCAACTTGTCCTACTGACTCTCCATCAGGGTAGCACTCTCTCTGGGTAGAAAGGACCATCCGACCGCTTGCCACCAATTGTAGCGATAACCCTTATCGCCGGAGGGCTTCACCGCCCGAGACGTCCTTTTCCCAATCGTAAGAGGTGCTGCTGGAATTCCAGAGTCGTCCGTGAGGAAACAGGAACAGCCCTTACAAGGGCTAGTGAATTGTAATATAGAGTTTCCCCCAATAAGAGACAGAACTTCAGTATTGAGGGTGAAGGTGAAGTGTCTTTATTAATGCCACTCTAGGCCTTATATACACAAGTCTCCTATTGCATGACACACACACCGACCAATAGCAGCAGGGCACACAATCCCTCAACTCTGCCGGTGACGCAATCAGCAATACAATAGAGACGTCTGTAATACACTCAATCCGAACAATGCCATTGTCTGTGACGTAATCAATTAACACAATGGCAGTTTATAATACAATCTAAACTACAATGACATTGCCTGTAACAGTATCAAAATACAATGACATTCCCCTCGATTCAAAGAGCAAAAGTTAATTGATTTCGGATCGTGAATCGTAAGTTTGGGTGGGTGTTAGTCATTTTTTCCTGTTTTTTTGGCCATTTCCGACTCGCACGAGCCTACGTACGAATGCGTATATGCTCTTACGATCATCGCAAGTTCGTTCCTAAACTTAGGATCAAATCCTAAAACTTAGGATCAAAACGTAAAACTTAGGATAATCGAATGTGTTTAGGTGTGATTCAGAGAACAGTTTTCAAACCTCTAAATACGTTTTAAAAGAAAGCCACTGCCGACACCTTTTAGCAGTCGGATTGCTGTTCTTGAACAGGTTTTTTGGCTATGTGGAGGAGTCTGCGCGTCTTGAGCTCCAATGAACTGCATGTATCAGCATGGCCGAGGCCATAAATTGTATGGCAATGCATACCTGATTCATGTATGCCTTATAAAAGCATTTTAATGTGGACCTTAATTAGTCCTTTGCATGTAAACCTTTATTTTGCAATATATTTGCGTTAATTAAAGAAACTTATGTCCTTTGTTATTTATTTTTAAATTGATGTACTAGAATAATATTTTTAGATTGCATTTATTGGTGTAGTTGTTTACCTTTGCTTTGTTTAATTATTTAAGCACATCTTTGGTCAGATGCATCACACTTACTGAGGAGAGGAGAGCGGGATAACGTGCAGGATGTGGGTTACTGCTGTATTTTGCACAGACACAGCAGAGCTGGGGGCACGGAAAGGTCAGAAATCAAAGAATGCAGAGCAACACAGTCACAAGGCCCTTTCTGTTTGCAGGCTGCCCGATAATACCTGACCCGCCATCTTGGCTGTTTCTAGACTCATAACATGCAGAAGTTGCTGGGTGTTTTTTTTATATTTGAGAGCAATCTGTATGTAGAGGGTGTGGGTAACCACACACAAAATTTTAAGTTGTACCATTTGAAGCCAAAATATTAAAATTAAATCCACAAGTAAAAAATGCAAGTTAACTAAAAATTAAACAAAGTAAGATTTACTTATGCAAATGCATTCATTAATGGTTGGTTACTACAAAATGAATGAAATAAAGAAAAATAAGACCAAATATTTAGAATGCACTTTAATGAGGTAAGTTTGTAGTGCGCAGCCGCAAGATCAGAAGGATTTACGTCCAGACAAAAAAGGAAAAAGGGCAAAACCAATGTTGCAACCTGAGAAATGAAACGGAAAATTCAGGATGGAAACTGAAATAGGTCTGATTCCCGAACTGCCATACGAACGGACGTACATTTTAGGATAGAAACGTATTTGCTTATAGAATCACTCGCAAGTTCATACGAACGCACGAGCGTACGGGAAAAATAGGATGATCGGCACCAAAATCAAAGCTGTTGCATGTTTCTTTGAATCGACCCAATTGTCTGGAACCTAATTAAGAAAAGGCCAGTGAATGACCCGGTGGGCAACTGAATAGTGATGACACCCAAAAGACAGAGCCTCTGTCACAATGAATGACATCCAAAAGACAGAGCCTCTGTCACAGCTTGGCTCTTCTCTCTTACACTCATCTCTTCTCTCCTACACTCGGCTCTACTCTCCTACCCTCGGCTCTATTCTCCCACGCTCGGCTCTACACTCCTACGCTCGACTCTACTCTCCTACGCTCGGCTCTACTCTCCTACACTTGGCTCTACTCTCCTACACTTGGCTCTACTCTCCTACACTTGGCTCTACTCTCCTACACTTAGCTCTACTCTCCTACACATGTCTCAACTCTCTTACACTCATCTCAACTCTCTTACACTCATCTCGGCTCTACTCTCCCATGCTTGGCTCTTCTCTCTTACACTCATCTCTTCTCTCCTACTCATCTCTTCTCTACTGCACTCGGCTCTACTTTCCTACACTCGGCTCTACTCTCCTACACTCGGCTCTACTGTGCTACGCTTGGCTCAACTCTCTTACACTCATCTCGGCTCTACTCTCCTACACTCGGCTCTACTCTCCTACGCTTGGCTCTTCTCTCTTACACTCATCTCTTCTCTCCTACACTCGGCTCTACTCTCCTACACTCGGCTCTACTCTCCTACACTTGGCTCTACTCTCCTACACTCGGCTCTACTCTCCTACGCTTGGCTCTTCTCTCTTACACTCATCTCTTCTCTCCTACTCTCGGCTCTACTCTCCTACACTCGGCTCTACTCTCCTTCACTCGGCTCTACTGTGCTACGCTTGGCTCAACTCTCTTACACTCATCTCGGCTCTACTCTCCTACACTCGGCTCTACTCTCCTACGCTTGGCTCTTCTCTCTTACACTCATCTCTTCTCTCCTACACTCGGCTCTACTCTCCTACACTCGGCTCTATTCTACGCTCGGCTCTATTCTTCCTGATGAGTGACCTCAAATTATCCCCTTGTTGATATAGTTAAAAAATCTCTTTTGGGGTTGGTACACAGCCTGGCCTTTATTACAAATGCTTTCATGTCCAGAGCTAGGTTAACCCTGAAAAGACTTTATAGGCTCAGTCCTGTAACCACACCACTTGTCATATGCAAATTCTAATGTTTATTAAGTACCAATAAAAACAATTGATATATTCAACTGATTATACATCAATAGTTCTATCTGTTGTCATGCAGCAAATATATAACTTTAAATTATCATCTATTAAAATCATTACAACATCTTGGTAATGGGCAGACATGTATCATGTTTCACCAACTCTGGCTTTTTCAATGCCCTATCATGTGACAAAACAGACAGATAAATCACAGTATTAGTGACATGATTAGTAGACAATTAAATCACAGTATTAGTAACATGATTAATATATTAGTATATGAGTAGTTGCATTATTAGACAATTGGGGGCACGGGGAAATAAGTCATAATGGTACCTGATTGTGATGATTCCAAATGTTGGAGACAAAGGTTGCATGTACATTCAAGATACTCCACAGGGTGAGCCGGTGGTATGCACTCTCCTATTATTAGTATTTATTGTGAATTAGTTTTCAAATCTTTTCTTTTATATATGGGCCATATTCTCATTTAAATTGTTCGCTCATACCTTAGTAGGTTATGTTCCTCTTTAAACTAAAAGTTCCCTCGTGTTGGGCCAAACGTAGTAACTGTACTACCTGTGGAAAAGGGGAATGCCAAAAGGGAGGGGAAAGGGCATTCAGTTGAATTTGTGCTAGCATAGATTGTTTTAAAGGATGATCAATTTAGGGTGAACTTACTGTTTAGGATCCATTTGCTTGCTTGTGTGGAGCAATTGCGGTGGCAGGAAATTTCAAAGGCTGCAGTATAATGTTGTCTCCAGTGAACTCCGTGGTCACGCTATTGGTAGCCGCTATACTGCTAGTGTCCCGCGGCAGGTCCCGCTCCCCACGTGTCACCCGTTTCCTCTGCTCCAAATGCTTACCTGCCACCGCACCAGCGACGTTCATTTTATGCGCTCCAGACACCTGGAGCGCATCTACCCCAATGTCCGGCTGCAGCCGGAAATGACGGGGTACGTCGTTGGCTCGGCGCCCTGTCTCTCAGGCGGCGCCATTTTCTTGGAGCCCCGCCATTCTGCCGAAGCCTGAAAGGCGGGACTCTTGTCTCTGGCATCCGCCATTATAGTGTAGCCTCACTGCACGCTTTTTTGGGCCTGTCTTATTCACCCTTATAATGAAGGGCATTATTACATCTCGGTTTATATATTAAAGGGCATCTCTACATTGCTGTGCTAAAGGGGACCGAAATCACTCCACACTATTTTTTTTTTCTATATGTAATATCCAGTACTTCCTTATGTACATCTATTTAATAACAATACTTCTAACACCCATGTACCTATTCTGATCTTTTGCTATGATTTTCTTTTATACATGCCTTGCCATTTCCCTATATGTTTTTTGGGGCTTCGTAATTGTTATACAAGGTTAAAGAACCTCCCCTGCTCTCTGATCCACTATGAATCTTAAAGGGGCATTCCACCGATTCACCATGTGTTTACATATAGGGGCATTCCACCGATCCACCATGTATTTACATCCCGTTACATGTATCTTATTTGATATATTTGTCTCCAATTCTTTTTCAGATGTTTTTATACGTATATGTGTATAAGAACTCTCATGTCATTGTCTATTGACCCCTCTAGCCCCTAGAGAAATCATCCACATTGTGGTGTCCTTTCAATTTATATCCATGGCAGATAGTGTTGGATATGTCTTTTTTTATACTCGCAACGAAGGATGGCTAGGCATTGTGAATCCTAACACACCCTTCGTTATTTAGAGATACGGGGCAAAACTTAGGGTTTCATTTAGGCCGGGGTAACGATGTGCCCCTAACCTAAAGATCCATCTTGTTTCCAGTTGCAAGGTTAGTTTTTCAATATTGCCGCCCCGTATTGTTGGATGTAAGCGGTCCAGTCCCTGTACTTGTAGGGAGCTCGGGTCCTTGTTGTGGTATCTGAAAAAGTGGCGACCAATTGGTGTTTTAATAGAGCCTGTTTTTATACTATACTGATGCTCATAGATTCTTTTCTTTAATGGTCGATTGGTCTTACCCACATATATGCGGCCGCATGCGCAAGTTAGCAAGTATATTACATGGGCTGTGTTACAGTTGATAAAGTGTTGCGCCTCATGTCTATTGCACCCCCCTACAGAAATACATGGGCCTACCTTCACATACTTGCACATACTGCATCCCCCGCACCGGAATGTTCCTTTAGTTTTGCAACAGTCCTTCGCTCGGTTCTGCTCATAGTGGCTGTGTACCAGAGTATCCCGTAGGTTTTTTGACCTTCTGTATGTAACTTTTGGTGTCTTTGGTAGGAAGGACTTTAAATAGGGGTCATTAAGAAGAATACCCCAGCGGATCTGCAGTATCTTTTGTATGTGTTGGTGGGCCCCTGTGTAGGTCATAATCAATGCGGGACGAACCTGTTCCTTGTTTTTTTTGGGTTTATACAGCAATTCTTGCCTATCCCTGTTTTTAGCCTTGTTTTAAGCGGACCTTAACACTTTGGCCTTATAGCCCCTTTCTCTAAGCCTAGTTTTTATCCTGGATGCCTCCATTTCAAAGAGTTCCAAAGTGGCGCAATTGCGCCTCGCTCGAACAAACTCCCCATAGGGGATACTGTTCAATAAATGTTTTGGGTGTGAACTGGTGGCACGTAGCATGTTATTTGCAGCGGTTTCTTTACGAAATAAATTAGTAGTGATCTGACCATCTGGAGCTTTTATGATTTCCAAGTCTAAGAACGTGACTTTGTCCTGATCTTGCTGACATGTAAACTTCAAGTTAGCATCATTGTGATTTAATGCTTCCACGAATTTCACCAGTTCCTGCTTCGGCCCCTCCCAGATGACTAGAATGTCATCAATGTACCTGTGCCACGCTGTCACGTGGCACAGGTACTGGGACATCTCGTCCTCACCCCACAACCTCCTCTCCCACCAACCCAGGTACAGGTTAGCGAACGACGGGGCACAGGTCGTCCCCATCGCCGTTCCCTGCACCTGGTGGTAGAGTTGGTCTTTAAAAAGGAAGAGGTTGTGGGTGAGGACGAAATTGAGGAGCCGAAGCAGGAACACGTTGTGATCATGGTGGGATATGTCTAATTCATTTAAGAACGATTCCACTGCCCTAAGACCTTTATCATGGGGGATACTTGAAGCAAGCAAATGGATCCTAAACAGTAAGTTCACCCTAAATTGATCATCCTTTAAAACAATCTATGCTAGCACAAATCCAACTGAATGCCCTTTCCCCTCCCTTTTGGCATTCCCCTTTTCCACAGGTAGTACAGTTACTACGTTTGGCCCAACACGAGGGAACTTTTAGTTTAAAGAGGAACATAACCTACTAAGGTATGAGCGAACAATTTAAATGAGAATATGGCCCATATATAAAAGAAAAGATTTGAAAACTAATTCACAATAAATACTAATAATAGGAGAGTGCATACCACCGGCTCACCCTGTGGAGTATCTTGAATGTACATGCAACCTTTGTCTCCAACATTTGGAATCATCACAATCAGGTACCATTATGACTTATTTCCCCGTGCCCCCAATTGTCTAATAATGCAACTACTAATATACTAATATATTAATCATGTTACTAATACTGTGATTTAATTGTCTACTAATCATGTCACTAATACTGTGATTTATCTGTCTGTTTTGTCACATGATAGGGCATTGAAAAAGCCAGAGTTGGTGAAACATGATACATGTCTGCCCGTTACCAAGATGTTGTAATGATTTTAATAGATGATAATTTAAAGTTATATATTTGCTGCATGACAACAGATAGAACTATTGATGTATAATCAGTTGAATATATCAATTGTTTTTATTGGTACTTAATAAACATTAGAATCGGCTCTATTCTCCCACGCTCGGCTCTACTCTCCTACGCTCGACTCTACTCTCCTACGCTCGGCTCTACTCTCCTACACTTGACTCTACTCTGCTACGCTTGGCTCAACTCTCTTGCACTCATCTCAGCTCTACTCTCCTACACTCGGCTCTATTCTCCTACACTCGGCTCAATTCTCCTACGTTCGGCTCTATTCTCACACGCTCGGCTCTACTCTCCTACGCTCGGCTCTACTCTCCTACGCTCGGCTCTACTCTCCTACACTTGACTCTACTCTCCTACACTTGACTCTACTCTCCTACACTTGACTCTACTCTGCTACGCTTGGCTCAACTCTCTTACACTCATCTCGGCTCTACTCTCCTACATTCGGCTCTACTCTCCTACACTCATCTCTTCTCTTCTCTCCTACGCTCATCTCTTCTCTCCAAAGCTAATCTCTTCTCGTCTCTCCTACGCTCATCTTTTCTCTCCTATGCTCGGCTCTTCTCTCCTATGCTTGTCTCTTCTCTTCTGTCCTACGCTCATCTCTTCTCTCCTACGCTCGGCTCTATTCTCTACTACACTCAGCTCTTCTCTCCTATGCTCATCGCTCATCTCTTCTCTCCTACGCTCATCTATTCTCTCCAATGCTCCTCTCTTCTCGTCTCTCCTACGCGCATCTCTTCTCGTTTCTCCTATGCTCGGCTCGTCTCTTCTCTTCTCTCCTACGCTCGGCTCTTCTCTCTTACGCTCGGCTCGTCTCTTCTACGCTTGGCTCGACTCTCCGCGCTCGGCTCTACTCTTCTGCACTTGGCTCTTCTCTCTTATGCTCATCTCTTCTACGTTTGGCTCTTCTCTCCTACGCTCAACTCTTCTCTTCAATGCCCATCTCTTCTCTTCTCTCCTACGCTCATCTCTTCTCGTCTCTCCTACGCTTGGCTCTTCTCGTCTCTCCTACGCTTGTCTCTTCTTTTCTCTCCTACGCTCATCTCTTCTCTCCTATGCTCGGCTCTATTCTCCTACGCTTGGCTCTTCTCTCCTACGCTCGGCTCTTCTCTACTACACTCAGTTCTTCTCTCCTACGCTTGTCACTTCTCTCCTACGCTCGTCACTTCTTTCCTACACTCGTCACTTCTCTCCTAAGCTCAGCTCGTCTCTCTTGTGCTCGGCCCTGCACTCCTGCGATCGGCTCTACACTCCTGCGCTCGGCTCTAAACTCCTGCGCTCGGCTCTACACTCCTGCGCTCGACTCTTCTCTCTTACGCTCATCTCTTCTCTCCTACGCTCGGCTCTTCTCTCTTACGCTCATCTCTTCTCTCCTATGCTTATCTCTTCTCTTCTCTCCTACGCTCATCTCTTCTCTCCTACTCTCAGCTCTTCTCTTCTCTCCAATGCTCTTCTCTTCTCTCCTATGCTCAGATCCTCTCTCTTACACTTGGCTCTTCTCTCCTATGCTCGACTCTTCTCTCCTCCGCTCATCTCTTCTCTCCTACGCTCATCTTGTCACTTCTCTTTTACGCTCGGCTCTTCTCTCCTATGCTCGGCTCTCCTACGTTCGGCTCTTCTCTCCCACGCTCGTCACTTCTCTCCTACGCTCAGCTCTTCTCTCCTATGCTCGTCACTTCTCTCCTACGCTCGTCTCTCCTGTGCTCAGCTCTACTGTCCTGCGCTCAGCTCTACTCTCCTGAACTCGGCTCTTCTCTCTTACGCTCATCTCTTCTCTCCTACGCTCGGCTCTTCTCTCTTATGCTCTTCTCTTCTCTCCTATGCTCATCTTCTCTCCTACGCTTGGCTCTTCTCTCCTATGCTTATCTCTTCTCTTCTACGCTCGGTTCTTCTCTCCTACGCCCTTCTCTTCTCTCCTACGCTTTTCTCTTCTCTCCTACGCTTGACTCCTCTCTCTTACACTTGGCTCTTCTCTCCTACACTCGGCTGTTCTCTTCTATGCTCGGCTCTTCTCTCCTATGCTCTTCTCTTCAAGCTCCTCTCTTTTCTCCTCCGCTCATCTCTTCTCTCCAACGCTCATCTCTTCTCTTCTCTCCTACGCTCGTCTCTTTTCTCCTCCAATTATCTCTTCTCTCCTACGCCCATCTTGTCACTTCTCTTTTACGCTCGGCTCTTCTCTCCTATGCTCGGCTCTCCTACGCTTGGCTCTTCTCTCCTACGCTTGTCACTTCTCTCCTACGCTCATCACTTCTCTCCTACGCTCATCACTTCTCTCCTATGCTCATCACTTCTCTCCTACACTCGTCTCTCCTACACACAGCTCTTCTCTCCTATGCTCGTCACTTCTCTCCTATGCTCTTCTCTCCTACGCTCAGCTCGTCTCTTCTACGCTCGTCTCGATACCCCGCGCTCGGCTCGATACTCCGCGCTCGGCTCTATTCTTCTGCGCTTGGCTCTTCTCTCTTACGCTCATCTCTTCTCGCCTACGCTCGGCTCTTCTCGCCTACGCTCATCCCTACGCTCATCTCTTCTCTCTAATGCCCATCTCTTCTCTCCTACGCTCATCTCTTCTCTTCTCTCCTACGCTCGTCACTTCTTTCCTATGCTCTTCTCTCCTACGCTTGGCTCGTCTCTTCTACGCTCGGCTCGATACCCCGTGCTCGGCTCTATTCTTCCGCGCTCGGCTCTTCTCTCCTACGCACATCCCTACGCTCATCTCTTCTCTCTAATGCCCATCTCTTCTCTCCTACGCTTGGCTCTTCTCGTCTCTCCTACGCTCGGCAATTCTCTCTTATGCTTGTCTCTTCTTTTCTCTCCTACGCTCATCTGTTCTCTCCTACGCTCGGCTCTTCTCTCCAACGCTCGGCTCTTCTCTCCTGCACTCGGCTCTTCTCTCCTGCACTCGGCTCTTCTCTCCTACGCTCGGCTCTACTCTCCTACGCTCGGCTTAACTCTCCAAGCTTGGCTCTTCTCTACTACACTTGGCTCTACTTTCCTACACTTGGCTCAACTCTCTTACACTCATCTCAACTCTCTTACACTCATCTCGGCTCTACTCTCCTACACTCGGCTCTACTCTCCTACACTCGGCCCTACTCTCCTACGCTCAGCTCTTCTCTCTTAAACTCATCTCTTCTCTCCTACACTCGGCTCTACTCTCCTACACTCGGCTCTACTCTCCTACGCTCGGCTCTTCTCTCTTACACTCATCTCTTCTCTCCTACGCTCGGCTCTACTCTCCTACGCTCGGCTCTTCTCTCCTACACTCGGCTCTACTCTCCTACACTCGGCTCTACTCTCCTACACTCGGCTCTACTCTCCTACGCTCGGCTCCATTCTCCTACGCTCGGCTCTACACTCCTACGCTCGGCTCCATTCTCCTACGCTCGGTTCTATTCTCCTACGCTCGGCTCTATTCTCCTACGCTCGGCTCTACTCTCCTACGCTCGGCTCTACTCTCCTACGCTCGGCTCTACTCTCCTACGCTCGGCTCTACTCTCCTACACTTGGCTCTACTCTCCTACACTTGGCTCTACTCTCCTACCCTCGGCTCCATTCTCCTACGCTCGGCTCCATTCTCCTACGCTCGGCTCTACTCTCCTACACTTGGCTCTACTCTGCTACACTTGGCTCAACTCTCTTACATTCATCTCGGCTCTACTCTCCTACACTCGGCTCTACTCTCCTACACTCGGCTCTACTCTCCTACACTCGGCTCTACTCTCCTACACTCGGCTCTACTCTCTTACACTCGGCTCTACTCTCTTACACTCGGCTCTTCTCTTCTATGCTCAGCTCTACTCTCTTACACTCATCTCTTCTCTTCTCTCCATTGCTCCTCTCTTCTCATCTCTCCTACGCTCATCTCTTCTCCCCTACGCTCATCTTTTCTCTTCTCTCCTATGCTTGCCTCTTATCGTCTCTCCTACGCTCATCTCTTCTCTCCTATGCTCGGCTCTATTCTCTACTACACTCAGCTCTTCTCTCCTACGCTCATCTCTTCTCGTCTCTCCTATGCTTGTCTCTTCGCTTCTCTCCTACGCTCGGCTCTTCTCTCTTATGCTCATTTCTTCTCTTCTACGCTCAACTCTTCTCTCCAATGCCCATCTCTTCTCTTCTCTCCTACGCTCATCTCTTCTCTCCTACGCTTGGCTATTCTCGTCTCTCCTACGCTTGTCTCTTCTTTTCTCTCCTACGCTCATCTCTTCTCTCCTATGCTCGGCTCTATTCTCCTACGCTTGGCTCTTCTCTCCTTCGCTCGGCTCCTCTCTACTACGCTCGGCTCTTCTCTACTACGCTCGGTTCTTCTCTCCTACGCTTGTCACTTCTCTCCTACGCTCGTCACTTCTCTCCTAAGCTCAGCTCGTCTCTCCTGTGCTCGGCTCTATACTCCTGCGCTCGGCTCTACACTCCTGCGCTTGGCTCTTCTCTCTTACGCTCATCTCTTCTCTCCTACGCTCGGCTCTTCTCTCTTATGCTCATCTCTTCTCTTCTACGCTTGGCTCTTCTCTCCTATGCTTATCTCTTCTCTTCCCTCCTACGCTCATCTCTTCCCTCCTACGCTCATCTCTTCCCTCCTACGCTCATCTCTTCCCTCCTACGCTCATCTCTTCCCTCCTACGCTCATCTCTTCCCTCCTACGCTCATCTCTTCTCTCCTACGCTCATCTCTTCTCTCCTACGCTCATCCCTTCTCTCCTATGCTCGGCTCTTCTCGCCTACGCTCGGTTCATCTCTTTTCTCTTACAATGGGTTCGTCTCTCCTATGCTCATGTTTTCTCCTACACTTGGCTCTTTTCTTCTACGCTCATATCTCCTCTCCTACGCTTGGCTCTTTTCTTCTCTACTACGCTCGGCTCGTCTTCAATGCTCATCTCTCCTACGCTCGGCTCTTCTCTCCTACGCTCATCTCTTCCCTTCTCTCCTACACTCGGCTCTTGTCTTCTACGCTCATATCTCCTCTCCTACGCTTGGCTCTTTTCTTCTCTACTACGCTCGGCTCATCTTCAACGCTCATATCTCCTATGCTCGGCTCTTCTCTCCTACGCACATCTCTCCTCTCCTACGCTCATCTCTTCCCTTCTCTCCTACGCTCATCTCTCCTCCCCTATGCTCGGCTCTTCCTTTCTCTCCTACGCTCGGCTCTCCTCTGCTACGCTTGGCTCTTCTCTCCTACGCTCATCTCTTCTCTTCTACGCTCGGCTCTTCTTGTCTCTACTACACTCGGCTCTTCTCTCTTACGCTCAGCTCGTCTCTTCTATGCTCGGCTCGACTCTCCGCGCTCGGCTCTACTCTTCTACGCTCGGCTCTTCTCTCCTACGCTCATCTCTTCTCTCCAATGCCCTTCTCTCCTACGCTCATCTCTTCTCTCCTACGCTCGGCTCTATTCTCCTACGCTCGGCTCTTCTCTCCTACGCTCGGCTCTTCTCTCCTACGCTCGGCTCTTCTCTCCTACGCTCGGTTCGTCTCTTCTCTCTTACGCTCGGTTCGTCTCTCCTACGCTCATCTTTTCTCCTACACTCGGCTCTTGTCTTCTACGCTCATTTCTCCTCTCCTACGCTTGGCTCGTTTCTTTTCTACTACACTCGGCTCTTGTCTTCAACGCTCATCTCTCCTCTCCTACGCTCGGCTATTGTCTTCTACGCTCATCTCTTCCCTTCTCTCCTATGCTCAGCTCTTTGTTACGCTCGGCTCTTCCTTTCTCTCCTATGCTCGGCTCTCCTCTCCTACGCTCGGCTCTTCTCTTCTACGCTCATCTCTTCTCGCTTATGCTCTTCTCTCCTATGCTCATCTTCTATCCTACGCTTGGCTCTTCTCTCCTATGCTTATCTCTTCTCTCCTAAGCTCATCTCTTCTCTCCTACTCAGTTCTTCTCTCCTACGCTCAGCTCTTCTCGCTTATGCTCTTTTCTCCTACGCTTGGGTCTTCTCTCCTATGCTTATCTCTTCTCTTCTCTCCTATGCTCTTCTCTTCTCTCCTTTGCTTGGCTCCTCTCTCTTACGCTCGGCTCTTCAAGCTCGTCTCTTTTCTCCTCCAGTTATCTCTTCTCTCCTACGCCCTTGTCACTTCTCTTTTACGCTTGGCTCTTCTCTCCTATGCTCACACTCGTCTCTCCTACGCTCGGCTCTTCTCTCCTACGCTTGGCGCTTCTCTTCTCTCCTACGCTTGGCGCTTCTCTTCTCTCCTACGCTTGGCGCTTCTCTCCTACGCTCGGCTCTTCACTCCTACGCTCATCTCTTCTCTCCAATGCTCCTCTCTTTTCTCTCCTACGCTCATCTCTTCTCTCCTACGCTCATCTCTTCCCTCCTACGCTCGGCTCTTCTCGCCTACACTCGGTTCGTCTTTTCTCTCTACGCTCGGTTTGTCTCTCCTACGCTCATCTTTTCTCCTACACTCGGCTCTTGTCTTCTACGCTCATATCTCCTCTCCTACGCTTGGCTCTTTTCTTCTCTACTACGCTCGGCTCGTCTTCAACGCTCATCTCTCCTCTCCTACGCTCAGCTCTTCTCTCCTACGATCGGCTCTTGTCTTCTACGCACATCTCTCCTCTCCTACGCTCATCTCTTTCCTTCTCTCCTACGCTCATCTCTCCTCTCCTATGCTCGGCTCTTCTTTGTTACACTCGGCTCTTCCTTTCTCTCCTACGCTCGGCTCTTCTCTCCTACGCTCATCTCTTCTCTCTAATGCCCATCTCTTCTCTTCTCTCCTACGCTTGGCTCTTCTTGTCTCTACTACACTCGGCTCTTCTCTACTACACTCTGCTCTTCTCTACTACACTCGGCTCGTCTCTTCTACGCTCGGCTCTCCGCACTCGGCTCTTCTCTCTTATGCTCATCTCTTCTACGCTCATCTCTTCTCGCCTACGCTCATCTCTTCTTGTCTCTCCTACGCTTGGCTCTTCTCGTCTCTCCTACGCTTGGCTCTTCTCGTCTCTCCTACGCTCATCTCTTCTCTCCTACGCTCGGCTCTATTCTCCTACGCTCGGCTCTATTCTCCTACGCTCGGCTCTATTCTCCTACGCTCGGCTCTATTCTCCTACGCTCGGCTCTTCTCTCCTTTCTTATGCTCGGTTCGTCTCTCCTACGCTCATCTTTTCTCCTACACTCGGCTCTTCTACATTCAGCTCTTCTCTTGTCTCCTACGCCCATCTTGGCTCTTCTCTCCTACGCTCGACTCTTCCCTTCTCTCCTACGCTTATCTGTTCTCTTCTCTCCTACACTCGGCTCTCCTCTCCTACGCTCTGCTCTTCTCTCCCACAGTCGGCTCTCCTCTCCAATGCTCGGCGCTTGTCTTCTACGCTCATCTCTCCTCTCCTATGCTCGGCTCTTCTCTTCTACGCTCGGCTCTTCTCTCCTATGCTCGGCTCTCCTCTCCTATGCTCATCCCTTCTCTCCTACTTCTCTCCTACGCTCGGCTCTCCTCTCCTACGCTCGGCTCTCTCTCCTCTCCTACGCTCGGCTCTCCTCTCCTGCGCTCGGCTCTCCTCTCCTGCGCTCGGCTCTCCTCTCCTGCGCTCGGCTCTCCTCTCCTGCGCTCATTTCGGTTCTTCTCTCCTGCGCTCATTTCGGCTCTTCTCTCCTACGCTCATTTCGGCTCTTCTCTCCTACGCTCATTTCGGCTCTTCTCTCCTAAGCTCATTTAGGCTCTTCTCTCCTACGCTCATTTCGGCTCTTCTCTCCTACGCTCATTTCGGCTCTTCTCTCCTACGCTCATTTAGGCTCTTCTCTCCTACGCTCTTCTCACCTGGGTGCGGGGATCAGCTTTAGGTTTCCCAGGAAGGACACGACCAGGTGGTCAGTCCAATCTTTTACAGGAAATGACCACACGGGACGCCATTGCACTCCTGAAATTCTCTTTATTATCAGTACTGTGCACATGCAAACACCCCAATCCCTCACCCCACCATCTCCCAATATATGAAGAGGAGCGCGCCCCCCTCATTCCATGACATTTTATCTAATAAAATTGCAAAAAGCCGGAACAGCTTCACCCAAAATCACCGGAGACCGGCCGGCCCCAGAATCCTGGGGACGAGGAGCAGCCATCTTGAAATATTTGGGGAGGCCTGGTCTGTGGAGTGCTTACTGTCCCCACACACAGGTACCATCATATGGGAATAAAAATGGGGAGAATGAGGCTCCTCGTCCCCGCCGGTCACCATGGAGACTGGCCGCCATGACTGTATGAGGTAACTGCAAGGCACTGGCAATGTCCTGATTGGCTGGCTCTGAGCGGCCAGGGTCTGTTCAATGGAGCAGAGGCTTCTGATAAATGAGGTGGGACCAGAGGCCTCTGGGAAATGGGGCATGGCCAGAGGCTACTGGGAAAGAAGTGTGACCACAGGCGGCCAAGGTGGAGTCCATGGAGCAGAGGCTTCTGGGATATGAGGTGTGACCACAGGAGGCCAAGGTGGAGTCCATGGAGCAGAGGCTTCTGGGAAATGAGGTGAGACCAGAGGCCTCTGGGAAATGAGGCATGGCAGAGGCTACTGGGAAAGAAGTGTGACCACAGGAGGCCAAGGTGGAGTCCATGGAGAAGAGGCTTGTGGGAAATGAGGCATGACCACAGGTGGCCAAGGTGGAGTCCATGAAGATCAGGCTTCTGGGAAATGAGGCATGGCCACAGACGGCCAAGGTAGGGTCCATGAAGCAGAGGCTTCTGGGAAATGAGGCATGACCACAGGCAGCCAAAGTGGAGTCCATGGAGCAGAGACTTCTGGGAAATGAGGCGTAGCCACAGGCGGTGCACAGTGGTTGTGGGTGGAGTCCTAGTGATTATTCCCTATAGGAGGTCAGTGAGTGCGGATACACGGGAGCGTCTGAATCTGGGCAGAGCCGATAATGCCGCCATCACTGCCGTCCTTTAGCCGCACATCGTCAGGCTCAGCCACTGCAAGAGAGGAAACGGCAAGCGAAGGGTTAAACCACAACCGGTCGGGGCCTGAGGTGTAATGACTGCGCTGACACCCCCACATAGCCCGTCGTCCTTCCGGGAATGCCCCCCACCCCAGCACCGAGCCCTGAGCCACACTCCGGCCTCTATGTCCGGTGGGCCAGGCTGGTAGCCCCGGGGGAGGGGGGACCACACTAAATTTAAAGGACCGGATAAAGGACTGGATTCAGATGTTGCGGATATATTTGGCCTGGGTCAGACCATAACACTGACCCGAATTCAGGGCCAATCACTGTGCAATGTGCAGGGAATGGGGTCAGCATGGCCCGACGTTTCTGACCAACGTACAGAAACACCACCAAATGCTCAGCAGATAATTCCCCCCACTCTGGTGAATAAAGCGGATTTGCCCCTGAGGACACCCCCCCGCCCCGCCCTGCAGTGACCCGGGAGGGCACAGGAAGTCCCAGCATGCTGCACACTCACCTCGCCCAGACCCATCTCTGCTGTGCCGCTGCCGTCATTCAGGGCCTTGAAAAATCCTGCAACAGAGAGAGAGAGAGACAGGTGCATGATGGGAGATGATGGACAACCAATCAGAAGATTTCTGGCGAGAGGACCCTGACCAGAGCTGGGAGATGTGGGTCCTCTATGATTGGGGAGACCAGGCCCCTGTTCTTTGTTGTATACACTCTGATAACATTCAGGGGCCCCTCCACAGGCCCGGGGCCACCAAACTGCTTCATACATCCTACAGCTTATCCAAGTGCCCCTTATACAACCTAAACTACCCCCCTGCACCCCCAAACTGGATCCTGCCCCTGCAGAACTACCCGAGGGCCCCCTGGTAGCAACCCGCATCCGGGATGCCCCACACCATCAAGGGGCCACCAAACTGCTTCATACATCCTACAGCTTATCCAAGTACCCCTTATACAACCTAAACTACCCCCCCTGCGTTGTTATCTAGGAGAGACCATACAGGGGATGATGGGCAGGGAGACAAGGAGGGTGGAGACAGGAGGGGCGGGGCACAGGATGGGTGGAGACAGGAGGGGCGGGGCACAGGATGGGTGAAGACAGAAGGGGCGGGGCACAGGATGGGTGGAGACGGGAGGGGCGGGGCACAGGATGGGTGGAGACAGGAGGGGCGGGGCACAGGATGGGTGGAGACAGGAGGGGCGGGGCACAGGATGGGTGGAGACAGGAGGGGCGGGGCACAAGATGGGTGGAGACAGGAGGGGCGGGGCACAAGATGGGTGGAGACAGGAGGGGCGGGGCACAAGATGGGGGAGACAGGAGGGGCGGGGCACAGGATGGGTGGAGACACAGGAGGGGAGGGATACATGATGGCAGGGACACAGGATGGGTGGAGACACAATATGGATGGATGGATACATAAGATAGGGTGGGGACACTGGAAGGGTGGAGACACATGATGGACAAGGGCACAGGTTAGGGACATGGTGAAGAAAACAAAATTCTGTGAGACCTGTAGAATTGGTTTTGCTTCCGATCCATTCCAGGCCATCCCTTCTTCTTTACATCTGGGACTTCTCCGCCCGAAGGGGCGTGGACTGCAAGATCAAAGATGTGGCTCCTCCCGGCCCTCTATAAATAGCAGCTGCCTGTTACCCAGCCCAGTAATTAAAAAGCAGTAACTCAAATAGCAAGAAGCAAGGCCGGGAGGCCCCAAACTACCCCCCTGCACCCCCAAACTGGATCCTGCCCCTGCAGAACTACCCGAGGGCCCCCTGGTAGCAACCCGCATCCGGGATGCCCCACACCATCAAGGGGCCACCAAACTGCTTCATACATCCTACAGCTTATCCAAGTACCCCTTATACAACCTAAACTACCCCCCTGCGTTGTTATCTAGGAGAGACCATACAGGGGAGGATGGGCAGGGAGACAAGGAGGGTGGAGACAGGAGGGGCGGGGCACAGGATGGGTGGAGACAGGAGGGGCGGGGCACAGGATGGGTGAAGACAGAAGGGGCGGGGCACAGGATGGGTGGAGACAGGAGGGGCGGGGCACAGGATGGGTGGAGACGGGAGGGGCGGGGCACAGGATGGGTGGAGACAGGAGGGGCGGGGCACAGGATGGGTGGAGACAGGAGGGGCGGGGCACAGGATGGGTGGAGACACAGGAGGGGAGGGATACATGATGGCAGGGACACAGGATGGGTGGAGACACAATATGGATGGATGGATACATAAGATAGGGTGGGGACACTGGAAGGGTGGAGACACATGATGGACAAGGGCACAGGTTAGGGACATGGTGAAGAAAACAAAATTCTGTGAGACCTGTAGAATTGGTTTTGCTTCCGATCCATTCCAGGCCATCCCTTCTTTACATCTGGGACTTCTCCGCCCCGAAGGGGCGTGGACTGCAAGATCAAAGATGTGGCTCCTCCCGGCCCTCTATAAATAGCAGCTGCCTGTTACCCAGCCCAGTAATTAAAAAGCAGTAACTCAAATAGCAAGAAGCAAGGCCGGGAGGCCCCGAACATAGGAGACCATGTTACTTCACATAGCCTCCGCTTGTATTCTCTCGAAACCTAAAATCTTACATTTGTATAACAAGTGTCCTATGAACAAGTAATAGTTCAATCACCATAAAAGCGCATGCAGGACATAATGAACCCCAAAGAGGGCGGGTTGGGCGGCCTGGAATGGATCGGAAGCAAAACCAATTCTACAGGTGAGTCTCACAGAATTGCATTTTTTCTTCCTGGGACATCCAAAAGCAGTGTCCAATATGGGTGGGATCCCCAATGCGGAACAGCAGGTAGTTCATTTCACTACCGCCTGAAGCACCATTCGGCCAAAAACAGCGTCAGCTGAGGCCCTGACATCCACTTTGTAAAACTTTGTAAAAGTATGAACTGAAGACCAAGTGGCAGCCTTACAAACTTGTTCCACCGAGGCCTGATGCTGAAAGGCCCAGGAAGCACCAATGGCTCTAGTAGAATGAGCTGTGATCCGAAAAGGGGGTTCTTTCCCTTTGGCAGAATAGGCTCGTACCACCACCTGTCTAATCCACTTACTGAGTGTGGACTTGGCTGGTGGAAATCCCTTTCTAGAGCCTTCCGCTAAGACAAAAAGCAAATCCGATTTCCGGAAAGATTAAGTAGCCGCCAGGTAACATCTTATGACTCTAACCACATCCAAAGCATGGAGAGTCCTTTCTATAGGATTAGTCGGTGCTGGGCAGAAGGAAGTTAAGACAACTTCCTCATTAAGGTGAAAAGGAGAAACGACCTTAGGCAAAAAATCAGCCTTAAAACGAAAAACCACCTTATCTCTGTGCAATTCAAAATAAGGTGGTTTCATACATAACGCGGCCAATTTCGAGACTCGACGCACAGAGGTGATCGCTACTAAAAAATCACCTTGCGCGTCAGCATAGTCAATATAGCGCCATTCAGTGGCTCGAAGGGGGCTCCCTGGAAAGCAGATAACACCAGATTTAGATCTCACACCGGTAAAACAGTTTTTTGTGGTGGGCGGACATGAGTGACCCCCTGAAAAAATGTTCTGCTCAATCTATGATTGGCAATAGACTTCTGGAAAAAAATGAATAGGGCCCAGACCTGACCCTTGAGGGTGCTCAACTGGAGGCCGAAGTCTAGACCATGCTGAAGAAACTCTAGAATTCTAGAAACAGAATATCTCCGGCAAGGAAAATTCCTGGCCTCCAGCCAAACTCTGTAGTATATCATGAAATAAGTCTTCTTCCGTGCCTGAATCATTGTGTGAATAACCATGGCTGATAACCCCTTCTGCGTCAGGATGGAGGTTTCAACAGCCAGGCCATCAAAGCCAGCGTCTGTAAATTCGGGTGCAGTAGCGACCCCTGTGTGAGAAGCTCCGGATCGTCGGGCATGATGCAGTGATCTGTTGCCATTCTTACTATGTCCGCAAACCAATTCCTCCTGGGCCAACGAGGAGCCACCAGGATGGTTGGTACCCCCTCCTGGACTATCTTGCATAGTACTCGGTCCAGGAGCGGAAACGGAGGAAAGGCATACAGAAGATTGAACCCTGTCCAAGGAATAGCCAGGGCACCTGTTGCTATGGCCAGAAGGTCTCGAGAGAGATACCTTGAACCTTGAAAGTTTGTGATTGTGTCTGGACGCAAAGAGATTCACATCTGGTTGACCTCAGCGGAGGCACAGAGCTTGAAAGGCCTTCCTGCTGAGAGACCATTCCCCCAGACGCAAGGACCTCCTTCTCAGGGAGTCTGCCTCCTGGCTCTCCACCCCCGGGATGTAAACCCAGGAAATGTTCTCCTCTGCCCAACTCAGAATCTGGCTTACCTCCTTGAGGGATCTCGTGCTCCGAGTACCGCCCTGGTGGTTGATGTAGGCTACAGCCGTCCGATTGTCAGAGCGGACCTGAACCGCATGGCCTCTTAAATTGGGGGTCAGATGTAGGAGAACAAACCAAATTGCCCTCAGTTCCAAGAGATTTATGGGCAACCGGTTCTCTCTCGGACTCCACTGACCCTGGATCTTCTGGGTCTGCCAAGTGCCTCCCAAGCCCGTAAGACTGGCATCCGTGGTAACTATCTCCCAATGGGGAGTCCGAAAGGACTTGCCTACCAGCAGCTGTCGAGGATCCAACCACCACAAGAGGGATTGCCTGGCGGGGGGGACATCACAAATCCTTGGTCCAGGGATTCCGGGGACCGATCCCAGTTGGATAGCAGGTTCAGCTGAAGAGGCCTCATGTGGAATTGGGCGAAGGGCACTGCCTCAAAGCAAGCCACCATTAGGCCCACCAATCTCATCCCTAGACGCAGCGATGGCTGTTGACAAGCCAGCCAGGCCTGTACCTGCATCTGGAGACAAAAGACCTTCTTCTGTGGCAGAAAGATCTTGACTTGAACGGTGTCTAGGGTCATCCCCAGAAAGGATCTCACTGTTAACAGAGTGATATGCGACTTGGGGTAGTTGATCACCCAACCGAAGGCTTCGAGAGTTGACAGTACAGTCCGGGTGTCGCTCTCGGCCTCCTGAAGGGATGGGGCTGAGATCAGAAGGTCGTCCAAATAGGGTAAGACACGAATACCCTGACTCCTCAGGATAGCCATGAGGCCCGCCAGCACCTTGGTGAACATCCTGGGAGCTGAGGATATGCCGGAGGGGAGTTCCACAAACTGGAAATGTTGACCCTCCAGTGCAAACCTCAAAAACATCTGATACCCCTGAAAAATAGGGATGTGCAGATACACGTCCCCGATGTCCACCGTAGTCATAAAGTCGCCGGGCTGAAGCGACCTCCAACCGCAATGTTTCCATACGGAAATGCCTCACCCTGATGAACTTGTTGAGGCCCTTTAGGTCCAAGATCGGCAGCACCGATCCATCCTTCTTGGGAGCTGTGAATAAGTTGGAGTAAAATCCCTGACCCTGTTCCTTCCGGGGCGTGTGTGAAAAAATACAATTCTGTGAAATACTCACCTGTAGAATTGATATTATAAGTATACAGTACGTCCTGCTCCAGATAGATTACTTACACTTGGGTTATCCTCCGCCAGATGGCGTTGCATTGCAGAGACATGCAAAAACAGGCTCCTCCCGGCCCCTCAAATACCCAGGGACCTCCCACAAATCCCCAGCATTGAAAAGCAGTGAACAAATAGCCGGGAGAATTTAACCACCAAAAACTGATGACTATAACAATGATAACAATCACCATACAGGGGATCCAGAATAATGCCAAAAAAACAGGGTGGGGTGGAGCAGGACGTACTGTATACTTATAATATCAATTCTACAGGTGAGTATTTCACAGAATTGTATTACTCTTAGTATACAGTACGTCCTGCTCCAGATAGATTACTTACACTTGGGACATCCAATAGCAGTGTTCATAAGCAGGGTGGGATCCCCAACAAAAGGTAACAGCAGACAGTTTAAACCACTGCCGCATGCAAAACTTTGCGGCCAAAAACAGCATCAGCTGAGGCCCTAACATCAACCTTGTAAAACTTTGAAAAGGTATGAACAGAAGACCAAGTAGCGGCCTTGCAAACTTGTTCAACAGAAGCCTGGTGCTGGAAGGCCCAAGAGGCACCAATAGCACGAGTAGAATGAGCAGTAAGGCGGAAGGGAGGACTCTTCCCCTTAGCAGAATAGGCCTGAATCACAGCCTGGCGAATCCATTTGCTAATAGTAGACTTGGCAGGAGACAAACCCTTCCTAGGCCCAGAAGGGACCACAAAAAGAGCATCAGTCTTCCTGAAGGCTGCAGTGACTACCAGGTAATACTTCAGACACCTGACCACATCCAAGGAATGCAGAACCCTTTCCTTAGCGTTGCTAGTATTAGGACACAATGAAGGGAGAACAATATCTTGATTCAAATGAAAAGCAGACACCACCTTAGGCAGAAAATCCGGATTAAAGCGGAACACCACCTTGTCCTGGTGTCTCTCAGAGTATGGGGGCTGAATAGACAGAGCCGCCAGCTCAGACACACGCCTGACCGAAGTAATAGCCACCAGAAAGACAACCTTGAGGGTAAGTACAGCCAGAGCAGCATCCTGAATAGGCTCAAAGGGAGCACCATGCAAAGCAGACAAAACCAAGTTCAAATCCCAAACAGGGACCATAGGTTTACGTGGGGGACGCACATGAGTGACCCCCTGAGAGGTCTTAACCAATGAATGCTGAGCAAAAGACTTCTGAAAGAAGACAGACAGGGCAGAAACCTGACCCTTCAGAGTACTGAGTTTTAGACCCAACTCCAACCCATGCTGTAAAAACTCCAGAACCCTAGGGATTAAGAACTCCATACAGGGAAGAGACCTAGACTCACACCAATCAATGTAGGTACGCCATACCCTATAATAGATGGCAGACAAAGTATTCTTCCTAGCCTGTACCATGGTATCCATCACCGAGGCAGACAAGCCTTTCTCCATTAAGATGGAGGTTTCAGCAGCCAGGCCGTCAAAGCCAGAGTTTGTAAATTGGGATGGCGTAAGGGGCCCTGAGTGAGCAGATCTGGTGCCCCTGGCAGGACGTACTGGTCTGCTGCCATTTGTACCACGTCTGCGAACCACACTCTTCTTGGCCACCTGGGGGCCACCAGAATCACTGGCACCCCTTCCAGAGCAATCTTGCGCAGGACCCTCCCCAGCAGGGGGAATGGAGGAAAGACATACAGGAGCCGAAATTCCTTCCATGATATAGACAGAGCATCCGTGGCCAAGGCCAAAGGATCCTGAGGCAGGGAGACAAAGGCCGGGAGCTTGTGATTGTGACGGGATGCGAACAGATCGACATCCGGTAGACCCCAACAGTGACACAGGGACTGGAATACCCTGTTGCAGAGGGACCACTCCCCCTGACGGGGAGTCCCCCTGCTCAGATAGTCTGCCAGTAGATTCTCTGCCCCCAGGATATACACAGCCGAAATGCATTGAACATAGGCCTCCGCCCATGTCAGAATCCGCGACACCTCCTGGAGGGCACCCCTGCTCCGGGTCCCTCCCTGATGGTTGATGTAGGCAACCGCCGTCCTGTTGTCTGAGCACACCTGCACAGACAGACCATTCAGGTGATCGGTCAACTGCTCCAGTACCAACCTGATTGCCCGTAGTTCAAGAATGTTGATGGGTAAGTGGGCCTCCTGCGGGCCCCACCTCCCCTGGAAGCGCAGGGACTTCCAGAATCCCCCCCAACCTGACAGACTGGCATCCGTGGTGACTGTCTCCCAGGAGGGGGCCAGAAAGGACCTGCCCCCTAGCAAGTTCCTGTGGTCCAGCAAACATGAAAGGGACCTTTTGACCAAGGGGGGAAGCACACAGACCCCGTCCAAGGACGTGGGGTCCTTGTCCCATACTGACAGAAGGTGCAGAGGCCTCAAATGGAACTGAGCAAAGGGCAGCGCCTCGAAGCTTGCCACCATCAGGCCCACCAGCTGCATGCCCTGCCTGAGGGAGGGCTGGGGGCACGAGAGCAGGAACCGCACCTGTGCAGTCAGCTTCCACTTTCTGTTGAGGAAGGAATATCCTTGACTGAAACGTATCCAGAATCATTCCCAGGAATGGGGTCACCGATGAAGGGGACAGAGAGGACTTGGGGTGATTGATCACCCAGCCGAAGGACTCCAAGGTGGACACCACCAGCTGAGTGTCCAGCTCTGCCTGCTGTAGAGACCGAAAGGTGATGAGTATGTCGTCCAGGTAGGGCAGCACGCGTATGCCCCCTGACATTATCAGAGACATCACCCCCGCCAGCACCTTGGTGAACACTCTGGGAGCTGAAGTGAGGCCAAATGGCAAGGCCACAAATTGGTAATGTTGATCTTTCAACTCGAATCTGAGAAACCTTTGGTGTCCCGGGAACACAGGGATGTGAAGGTAAGCATCTTTGATGTCCACAGACGTCATAAAATCCCCTGGGCGCAGAGAGCCGATGGCCGAGCGCAGAGTTTCCATACAAAAGCGCCTGTTCTTGACGAACTTGTTGAGAATCTTTAAATCCAGAATGGGCCTGACTGACCCATCTTCTTTGGGCACTGTGAAAAGGTTGGAATAGAACCCCTTGCCCCTTTCTCTTAAGGGGACCCTGCAAATGACCCCCAGATCCAGAAGCCCTTGCACAGCCTGCATCAAAACCTGAGCTGATACAGGGTCCTGGGGGATCCGGGACCTGATGAATCTTGTGGGGGGCTGCACAGCAAACTCTATCTTGTAACCAGAGGACACTACCTCCTGAATCCACCGGTCTGAGACGTGGCGCCTCCAGATGTGCGTGAAGTGCTGTAGCCGTCCCCCCACCCTGACGGGCGAGGGCGCCCCATCATGCCTGAGGGGTCTTGGGAGGGGCTTTGGGTTTGGACCCCCAGGAGGAGCCAGGACGTCGTCCTTTGCTCCTATGCCAGGAATCTGCACGAGCCCCCGCGAAGGACACCCCTTTTCCCTGCTTAGCGCCTCGGTAGGGGACTGAAAGGGGGCCCTGGCCCCGAAAGGGCCGAGACTGCCGCCTGCGCTGGGGTAACTTACCTCCTTTAGCAAAGAGGTCTAGGCGGTCCCCAAACAGGCGTAGCCACTTAAATGGAAGCCCAGTAAGGGCTTTCTTAGCAGCATTGTCAGCAGCCCACTGGCGCAGCCACACCGTGCGGCGTATAGCTACCGCCAAGGCAGAAGATCTGGCACACATCCTAATGGCATCATCCGATGCAGACAGGATAAAGTTTACAAACACATCACAGTTAGACAGTGCATTAACCGTATCAGGTGGCAATTCATCTGGGCCCTCGAGTGCATTTCTGACCAGAGCCCTGAGCGCCACAGAAGTAATGGCCAAGGCGCAAACCGGGCGCAGCACCGCCCCCACAAATGCAAAGGCATGGCATGCCAATTGGTCAATGCGCCGGTCCTCAGAGTCCCGCAGCGTAGTAGTGTCAGGGGAGTGCATAATAGAGGTGTTAGACAGCCCTAGAATAGGAGCATCGACCTCGGGGGGCGATGACCAGCACTTGACCATATCAGCAGGAAAAGGATACTTCCTGTCCAAACTCTTAGGTATCCCGGGAAGTCTACTAGGGTGTTCCCACTCCTTAAGCACGAGGTTATTGAAATGGGTTTGCTCAGGAAATTCCAATCGAGCCTTAGCAGTATGAAAGAGCTCACCCTTTGCATGGGAGCCGCAACAGGGGGAGAGATGGAGAAAACCTCAAAAATCCGAACCAGCAGCCTGTCAGTATCATCCGGGGTCCAGTGATCAGAGCCAGAATCACCATGATCCCTGGATCTCTCGTCAGATGACCCCGAGTCAGAGAACAGCTCCCCTTCGTCCGAGGGGGTATAGCCATATAGGGAAAAGAGTGGCATCAGGGGTTAAGTGCCGCTTTTTAGCGTTGGTCTTACGCGCTAAAGTATTAGCAATCAATTTTTCAACACTGGCCAGTCTAGCAGCCACATCAGGATGAGAATCCCCGCTTGTATTGGGGGTTAGACTCAGGTTTGGGGGAGTAGGTGATGTGAGGCGAGGTGCAAGCCCAGCCACCGGAGGGGCGGGAAGTACCATTAGCGCCTGCTGCGCGCAAGTAACACAGACCCGTGCATTGTCACTGCTGATAGGTGAGACCCCACAAGCTACACACAGCCGGGCTTGTCCCGAAGGAACCCCGGTCACATTATCCTGGCATGCCTCCATATGGTGATTAATAGGCACAATAGACCAGTAGGGATTGACGCTGTAAGCTACCCTGGATGCCCCAATGACCCGCAGGGAAGTGGGAGTAATTATACTGGGCCCAACTGGCAATTACACAGGGCCGGGAGAAGCCACTGGATTCACCCGTCTGAAAGACATAAAGCGAATAAAAGGTGTCAGGACCCTGCACAGTAGGCAAGAAGCATAAAAATAGCCCGCGAGGGCACTTACAGACCGCGGAAGGGGGGACCGTTACCCACGCGCGCGACTATACATCAAAATGGCGCCAAGTGAACCTCGAAGGGCGGGCATGAGCGGGCCGTGACGCGGAGCGCGACAAGCCAGGTCTCCGCCCCCCCGAAGAGCGCAAAGCTCTAAGACAGCAGCCAATGATGGCGACGCCGCTGCAGAACATCCAATGAAGGAAAAAGCGCGCGCAGCGGCGGCAGTTACACAAGTAAAAATACGAATCAGCACGGCGGCTGACACCACATATACAACTCCAAGGACATTACAAAGGCCTTATGCATGTAATCACAATACCCTGACACCAAACACACACACACACCCCCCTTTCTTTCCCCCCAAGCTACAGGGGAAACGAGGGAGGATAGCGGCCCTTTGTACAGGGCCCACCGCTACACGGGGCATGGGGCAATAATGCGGGAGGGGCATCCCATAGAGGCTCACCATTAGCCTATACCACCTACCCTTTGGTGAGGGACTGCGGTGGAGCATGGATCTATAAGCACGCATGGTGCTGCCTAACTTCACCCGACCAGCGCAGCCCAGGCTGGGAGGCACCTCATCACAAAGAGGACGGGTAGGAATAGTCCACAGGGCCGTAGGCTTTAATAGCCCCGCTCACCTGCGAGAGAGTGATACTTCATGTCTTCGCAGTCAGCACTGCAGAGAAATCTGGGGATTTGTGGGAGGTCCCTGGGTATTTGAGGAGCCGGGAGGAGCCTGTTTTTGCATGTCTCTGCAGTGCAGCGCCATCTGGCAGAGGATAACCCAAGTGTAAGTAATCTATCTGGAGCAGGACGTACTGTATACTAAGAATATCGCCCCTGTCCGTAGGAGGTGCAGAACAGCGGCTCTCAAAGCCTCCACTTTTAGCGGGTTTCAGGATGCCCTTGACTATAGAAATCTTGTGGGTGGTCTGGCGGCCCGCTCGATTTTGTAACCTGACACCACCTCCTGATCAAAAGATCCGAGACGTGATGCCTCCAGATTGGAGCAAACACCAGTAGCCGCCCCCCCCCACCCGTATGGGTGAGGGTGCCCCTTCATGCCTGTGCAGTTTTGGCTGGAGGTTTGGGCTTAGCTCCCCAGGCGGGATTGAGCCGACTGCGGGACCTACCTCTGCCCCAAGAATCCTTGCGGGCACTGGAAAAGGAAGACCCTCTTCCCCCCCGAAAAGACCGGTAAGAAGAGGAGTGTCGAAAGGGACGAGTAGGTTTCTTCCTCTGAGGGAGCTTACCATCCTTGACCAAGAGGTCCCCGAACAGCCGACCAAAAAGTCCCCGAACAGGGACTTTATGGCGGCCGCATCGGCCGACCACTACTTCAACCACAGCGAACGGCGTAATGCTACAAGCAAAGCCGAAGTCTTGGCACCGAGCCTGACTAAATCATCCATGGCAGTAACAACAAAGCCGATGAAATCCAAACAGGCTCTGAGTTCCTTGGAATCCTGCACCCGTTTGTGAGACTTCGCCTTAGCCACAAGCTGCTTAACCTTTTTCCTCGTGGCTAGGGAAACAATTGCTGTGTCACACGCAGGGCGTAGAAGTGACCCACCAAGGCAAAAGCATGGCAAGCCAACTGATCCATGCGTTTATCCGCAGGGTCACTTAAGGAAGCATTATCAGGTGACGGCATAATAGTGGTGTTGGTCAGACCTGAAACCGGAGGGGCCACCTCGGGAGGATGCCACCATAATTTAATCAACTCGGCAGGGAAAGGATACCGTCTTTCTAGGCTCTTAGGAATCCGCTTGTTAGGCCTTTCCCACTCCTTAAACACCTTCTTAGAAAAATGCGGCTGTTCAGGAAAAGCCCACTGCTGTCTTTCAGGTTGAAACAAATCATCCTTCCTTCTCTTGGCCACCATTGGAGGAACAATGTGTAAAGTGTCAAAAACAGAGGAAAGCAAGCTTCCCGTATCATCTGGGAGGAAGGTATCCTCATCCGAGGAATAACCAGAGATGCTGTCTTCTCCACCGGAGAGCAACTCACCTTCAGAGAGTTGCTCATTTGCCGACTCCCCTACCTCCACGGAACCAAAGAAGCATACAAGACTTCGTCTGAGTAAGCAGGCTCCAAGTGCCACTTCTTACTCGAGGCCTCTTAGGGCTACCAATGAGAGCTGTTTCTCGAGGCTAGCCAGCCATTGCACCCAATCTGAGTGTGCCCCCCTGCCGTCTCCCCCTAGGGGCTATCTGCAGCAGCGGAGGATCTGGAGAGGCTGGAGCTGACGCAGGAAGCGACAGCCCTTTCATGGTCCGAGACAATGCCTCTGGCGTAAGTGGAACAAACTGGAACAAAGTGGAACAAACTGTGCTGAACCCCCCCCCAGGGGATTCCGTCTGCGCAAGGGGCAGAGCCTTTCTTGCCCAAGTGGGGTGCCCGGCTCACTATCCCATGATGCCTCCATCATGGTGATTTTGGAATATGCAATATTCGTGAAAGGCAAAATAGACGCTAATGTCCTAAGCCTATAGCCGATCCCCTACAACGGGGACCGGGAAAAACCACAATCCTACAACCTTCTTCCCACATCAAAATCAAAAAGAGAAAAGACAGTATTTAAAACATGGCCTACACTGCTATAATTTATAAAGGCAGCTATATACATTTACATAGATAGATAAAAATGTTTGTTTTTTTTCGAAAAACAACATGAAGGCTGCATCAAGAATTGTAGAACTCACAGTACCGGCTCTCTACCCCCGCGCGAGTGCCGACCTGGCTCTGTGTGCGTCCAGGGCCCCGATGCAGCATGTATCCATCTAGAAGTTTCTGGACGGGGAAGCATCACAAGGCCTGGCCGCGCGCTGTACGCGTCGTGGCTCCGCCCCCCCCAGCCAGCAGTGAATTGCAGCCTAGCAGAGGCAGGCATTCGGCAAGCCGCCGCACGCCCCCCCCTCACACTCGAGCAAGAGGCCGCCGTCGGATGAGGGTGGTAAGTATATGGGAGGAGAGGCAGCAGAGACCGCTTCTCGCTGTAGTCCTCCTATGGCAATGGAGCTCTCTCTGCCGCTCCCCCACACCAGTAGTAAGCACAAGCACAGCACATTACACAAATAAAAAATACATGTGGGAAGAAGGGAGGGAGATATATAAAAATATATCCGATTTCTCAGCAGGTTCATCATATAAGACCTGCGGCTGTCTTGCTTGTTAGAGAGAAGCCTGCAGCCCAGAGCATGAATGCCCTGACAAAACGCCCCAGACCCCGGCGTTTCACCCTACCGTCACTGATCCCATGAGCCAAAGCTGGGGAGGCATCAGATGGGTCAGAGGAATCCGTGGGAATAGAGTCATGCAACAAGCCCAAAGGTTAGAGGCCCCGCTTTGCTGCTAAATTCCCTGAGAGAGAATTAGCGATCTTCACAGTTCCACTGCAAGAAGTAGACTGGGCTTAGAGGCAGCTGCTATTTATAGGGGGCCGGGAGGAGCCACACCTTTGATCTTGCAGTCCACACCCCTTCGGGCGGAGAAATCCCAGATGTAAAGAAGAAGGGATGGCCTGGAATGGATTGGAAGGAAAACCGGATGTGCAGGGACTCATGAAGGGTGGAGAGAGGATGGGCGGGGGGCACATGGACGGTGGAGAGAGGATGGGCGGCGGCACATGGAGGGTGGAGAGAGGATGGGCAGGGACACAGGACAGAGGCGGGAACACAGTGGAGGGGCGGAGACTCACTGAACATGGCTTCCAGCTTCACCAAGCAGCACACGAAGTTGTCGAAGTCGATGCCCAGGTCATTGTCGGCGTAGCGCGCCACCAGCACCTGCATGATCTTGTTGTTGAGCTTGTACCCTGCAGAGACAGAGGCATCAGCACGGACCTATCATTTGGGAGAATCTCTCCACTTAAGGTGGGTGGGGCACATGATTAGGCCAGCCCCCATTACATATCTGCGTGGGATACCGCCATCAGACAGGTCCCCGATCACTCACCGGCGCTCTCCAGAGCCAGGCGCAGCTCGTAGGAGCTCATGGTCCCCGATTTATCCAGATCGTGCTGCCGGAAGAGAGTCTGCGGGGAGAAAGGAGCTTCCGGTCACATGATGCGCACAGCTGAAACGGAGGGGCGGAGTCACAGACAGGTGGAGAGGCTCTCCATCCATGTTCCAAAACGCATGGCCACGCCATGGTTTAAGGGATCGGTTTCTAGTTGCAGAGCAAGTCTGCCATTGTTGCCTGAGAGCTGGCTGACACAGTCACTGCCAGGGACCAATCGGGTTTCAGCATTACAGGGAATTCAGAAATCTGTCTCTTTCCTCCGCCCCTGTCTGTCCACCAATGTAACAACACGCTGCTGGACATTCTCTGAGCCCATCGTTCCTGTCCCTGCTGCTCATTTGCATATTTCCCTGATGCTCATTTGCATATTCCCCATGCTGCTCTGTGATACGACTCATAGACTCTGTCTGCACTGGTCGTGGCTGCGCGCTCCGGTGTTAATAAATTGTGCGCACAATTCCCCTCATACCATCAAGCAAGGTTATTCCTGGCCCTATTATCAGCATTGTATACATACACAGGGGCCCTTAAGGCTGCAGTGGGGGGCAGGGTCCCTTTAGGCTGCAGTGGGGGGTAGGTGTCTTTTAGGCTGCAGTGGGGCACAGGGGTCCTTTAGGCTGCAGTAGAGGGGCCCCACAGCAGTCTAAAAGGGCCCACACCACCCATTTGCCCACATTGCCTACTCCAACAGCAGTCCATAGGGCCCCTGCACCCCAAAGAAGCTCATAGGTCCCCGGCACTCCAAAGAAGCCCAAATGGCCCCCGAAGCCCACAGCAGCCCATAGGGCCCCTGCACCTCAAAGAAGCCCATAGGGCCCTTGCACCCCACAGCAGCCCATAGGACCCTTGCGCCCAAAAGAAGCCCATAGGGCCCTTGTGCCCCACAGCAGCCCATAGAGCCCCTGCACCCCAAAGAATCCCATAGGGCCTCTGCGCCCCAAAGAAGCCCCAATGGCCTCCATACCCACAGCAGCCTATAGTGCCCCTGCGCCCCAAAGAAGCCCATAGGGCCCCTGAGCCCCAAAGAAGCCCAAATGGCCTCCGCACCCCACAGCAGCCCATAGGGCCCCTGCGGCCCACAGCAGCCCAAGTGGACTCTGTCAAATTAAAGTGCCATGGTGTCAGCTAATAGTTATAAGTCCAAAGAATAATCCCTAGTAGTACAAAAACAGAACAAATCCTAATTGTTACAATAAGTGAATAAAGAGCTAATCGGTGCAAAATTGTGCCCTAAAATCCATATACACTGTGCAAAGATACAAGAATTGTGCAAACCAAGCAAATCTTGCATTACAAAATAGAGTAATATAGAAAGCTGGGGCCAGGTAATAAGGATAGAATAGAACTATATCACCATTGATATCAGGTCCAGGTCCCCCTCAAGGCCACAGCCAGTGCAGGTGGAGTCTTTGACTCGGATCCGAAAGCAGCATGGGGAATATGCAAATCGCAGCAGGTAAATATGCAAATCGCAGCAGGGAAATATGCAAATGAGCTGCAGGGAGGGGGAGATGGGCTCATAGAATGTCCAGCAGCACGTTGTTATTTTGGTGGACAGAGGCAGAGGAGAGAGACAGATTTCTGAAGCCTGAAAACGAGAAAGCAGCTGCTTTACATCACGGTTCACTTTCCCTTCAGACCTCAGATCAGAGAGCAGCATGGGGAATATGCAAATGGGCAGCAGGAAAATATGCAAATAAGCAGCAGGGAGTGGGAGATGGGCTCAGAGAATGTCCAGCAGCGTGTTACAT
The DNA here is from genome assembly GCA_027917425.1 of Gastrophryne carolinensis. Classification (NCBI taxonomy): domain Eukaryota; kingdom Metazoa; phylum Chordata; class Amphibia; order Anura; family Microhylidae; genus Gastrophryne; species Gastrophryne carolinensis. Next base: position 488,947,607 of record CM051237.1, on the reverse strand, counting down.
TGGTGGACAGAGGCAGAGGAAAGGGACAGATTTCTGAAGCCTGAAAAGGAAAGCTCGACTGCTTTACATCACGGTTCACTTTCCCTTCAGACCTCGGATCAGAGAGCAGCATGGGGAATATGCAAATGGAAAGCTGGGGAATATGCAAATGAGCAGCAGGGAGGGGGAGATGGGCTCAGAGAATGTCCAGCATCGTGTTGTTACATTGGTGGACAGAGGCAGAGGAAAGGGACAGATTTCTGAAGCCTGAAAACGAAAGCACGGCTGCTTTACATCATGGTTCACTTTCTTGTCAGACCTCGGATCAGAGGAGCCAAGGCACACACCCCCACGAATCTCTCATGCAAAGTCGGCATGCAGGGTGGGCGTGGCCAAAGTACAGCGAGACGCTAAGTGAATGTTAGCGCTCCGTACTGAGGCCACACCCACCTGCCGCACAGGCTTCCCATAATAGCACTGCAGCTGAGAGATATGTGGCACAGGGGCACGTGCCATATAAGGCGGGGAGTGTCCTGCCCTCCTGGCATATTGGATCTGAGGTCTGAAGCAACTGATTGTAGAGGGGCCCCGAATGCAAAGCGGGAGTCATGTGATGATTGCAGTACTATGAGGGGATCCCGGCACGTGCCCGCGTTTCCGAGGTAACAGCAGCTGGGTAGCAGCGATGGGCGTTACTCACCAGCCAGCTCCGAATTTTATTCCACAAGATCTGAAACTCCACCAGGCCCAGCTTCCCGCTGCCGTCTTTCTGTGGGGAAAGGGTTAAGGAAGCTACAGATACAAGACTAACCTGCAGGGGGAGTCCTTATACACAGTGACAGGGGGCGGAGTCTCAGGGCACAAGACTGACCTGCAGGGGGAGGGGTAACACACACACAGTGACAGGAGGCGGAGCCTCAGGACAGGCAGCCAATGGGAGGACTCTCTGCTTGGAAGGATACATCCATCAGGTTGACCATCTGGCGACACGCCTCCATCCCGAACCCGTCTGTCTTCAGGTCCTTGTCTGGGGGGCGGGAACAAGAAGGCGCCATGCATCAGCTGCTCTGCCCATCTATGGCTCCCCCCCCATACACATCACATAGTGCAGCAGCCAATCACTGAGCCAGCCTCCATTACCTCCCCCTCACATCAGTAAGAGATACTCACCTTTTCCTAGCAGAGCTCCATCTGATGGGGGAGAGGAAACTACTGCCCCTCCCCCTCACACCATCAGTGATCCTGCATTAGAGAGATACTCACCTTTTCCTAGCAGAGCTCAATCAAAGCGCAACCAAATTCATCAGAGGCATCGACTCTAGGAAGCCCGGCGACAACTTGTGTTTTAATGGAACAATGTGGGAACATGAAACCTCAGGGGCCTGGGGCAGGTTTGCGATACCCCCGGGCCCCGGCAGTGGTGAGTACTTCTGTTTACTAACCAGTCAATGCAAATATTTGATACTCGTCACTGCTTCAAGCTGTTTAAAAGAAGCATCTTAATAACTCTTAAAATCCAACTTAGATAAAAACAATTGTTACTCAGAAGTTTCTGCTATAATAATTTATATATATATATATATATATATATATATTATATCTGCGCAAATACACTTCCGGTACAATCCTGAAGCACGCCTAAACCCGATTTCCTTCCTTTTGGCCACCTTTTACCATCCAAGCCCATAAGAGGAAATCACCAACCTACAATCTCCCAATCACCACCCTCATCTCCTACTTACGCCTGGACACGACTCTGTTGAGGATGGTCCTGAGCTCAAAGACGCTGATCTCCAAGTCCTGAGGGGAGAGAGGAGAGGAGAGAGGGGGAGGAGTTAGGGCGGCCATGTTGGATTATAACCGAGCAATCAGTAACCCCCCTCCCTCGCCATCTACTCACGGCTCCGGCCAGCTGCTGGAACATGTTCTTAAAGGAATCGTCCACGTCGTCCTCTGTGATCTCCTCCTGAAAAAATACAATTCTGTGAAATACTCACCTGTAGAATTGGTATTATAAGTATACAGTACATCCTGCTCCAGATAGATTACTTACACTTGGGTTATCCTCCGCCAGATGGTGCTGCACTGCAGAGACATGCAAAACAGGCTCCTCCCAGCCCCTCAAATACCCAGGGACCTCATAGAAACATAGACATAGAAACATAGAAGGTTGACGGCAGAAGGAGACCATACGGTCCATCTAGTCTGCCCTTATGTGTATACTGTATGTACTCTTTATCTTAGGATAGATGTGTGCTTATCCCAGGCATGTTTAAATTCAGTGACTGTTGATTTTTCAACTACCTCTGCTGGAAGTTTGTTCCAAGCATCTACTACTCTTTCTGTAAAATAATATTTTCTAACATTGCTTCTTCTTAAAAACACTTCCCTCCTGAACCTTATTCAATCCTTTCACATATTTAAAGGTCTCAATCACACCTCCCACAAATCCCCAGCATTGAAAAGCAGTGAACGAGAAGCCGGGAGAATTTAACCACCCAAACTGGTAACTATAACAATGATAACAATCACCATACAGGGGATCCAGAATAATGCAAAACCAAGGGTGGGGTGGAGCAGGACGTACTGTATACTTATAATACCAATTCTACAGGTGAGTATTTCACAGAATTGTATTATTCTTAGTATACAGTACGTCCTGTTCCAGATGGATGTCCCAAGTGTAAGTAATCTAATAGCAGTGTCCATAAAGTAGGGTGGGATCCCCAACAAAAAAGGTAACAGCAGACAGTTTAAATCACTGCCGCCTGCAAAACCTTGCGGCCAAAGACAGCGTCAGCTGAGGCCCTAACATCAACCTAATAAAACTTTGAAAAGGTATGAACAGAATACCAAGTAGCGGCCTTGCAAACTTGTTCAAACAGAAGCCTGGTGCTGGAAGGCCCAAGAGGCACCAATAGCACGAGTAGAATGAGCAGTAAGGTGGAAGGGAGGACTCTTCCCCTTAGCAGAATGGGCCTGAATCACAGCCTGGCGAATCCATTTGCTAATAGAAGACTTGGCAGGAGCCAAACCCTTCCTGGGCCCAGAATGGACCACAAAAAGAGCATCAGTTTACCTGAATGACGCAGTGACTACCAGGTAATACTTCAGACACCTGACCACATCCAAGGAATGCAGAACCCTTTCCTTAGCATTGCTAGGATTAGGGCACAATGAAGGAAGAACAAAATCTAGATGTAAATGAAAAGCAGACACCACCTTAGGCAGAAAGTCTGGCTTAAGGCGGAACACCACCTTGTCCTGGTGTCTCTCATAGTATGGGGGCTGAATAGACAGAGCCGCCAACCAAGACACACGCCTGACCGAAGTAATGGCCACCAGAAAGACAACCTTGAAGGTAAGCACAGCCAGAGCAGCATGCTGTATAGGTTCAAAGGGAGCACCCTGCAAGGCAGACAAAACCAAGTTCAAATCCCAAACAGGGACCATAGGTTTACGTGGGGGACGCACATGAGTAACCCCCTGGAAGAAGGTCTTAACCAAAGAATGCTAAGCAAAAGACTTCTGAAAGAAAACAGACAGGGCAGAAACCTGACCCTTCAGAGTACTGAGTTGGAGTCCCGACTCCAACCCATGCTGTAAGAACTCCAGAACCCTGGGAACTGAAAACACCCGTGGAAAGAGACCTAGACTCACACCAGTCAATGTAGGTACGCCATACCCTGTAATAGATGGAAGAAGAAGTTTTCTTCCTAGCCTTCACCATGGTATCAACCACCGAGGCGGACAAGTCTTTCTCCATCAAGATGGAGGTTTCAGCAGCCAGGCCGTCAAAGCCAGAGTTCGAAAATTGGGATGGCATAAGGGGCCCTGAGTGAGCAGATCTGGCACCCCTGGCAGAACGTACTGGTCTACTGCCAACTGCACCACGTCTGTGAACCACACTCTTGGCCACCTGGGGGCCACCAGAATTGCTGGCACCCCCTCCAGAGCAATCTTGCGCAGAATCCCGCTCAGCAGGGGGAATGGAGAACAGGAACTGAATGTCCTGCCATGACATTGCTAAAGCATCCGTGGTCACGGCCAGAGGATCCTGGGACAGGAAGACAAGGCCGGGAGCTTGTGATTGTGACGGGACGCAAACAGATCCACATCTGGTTGGCCCCAACGGTGACACAGAGATTGGAAAACCCTGTTGCAGAGGGACCATTCTCCCTGGCGAGAGGTCCCCCTGCTCAGAGAGTCTGCCAGCAGATTTTTCCACCCCCGGAATGTACACCGCTGATATGCAGGGAACATTGGCCTCGACCCAGGTCAGGATCAGAGACACTTCCTGGAGGGCCCTCTTGCTCCGGGTCCCTCCCTGATGATTGATGTAGGCAGCTGCCGTCTGGTCGTCCGAGTGCCCCTGAACATCACACGCGCGCGTGACCAGACATCGTGCCGAGAGTACCTCGAAGGGCGGGCCAGAGCGAGCCGTGATGCAGGGCGCGCCAAGCCAGGCCCCGCCCCCCCGAAGAGCGCAAAGTCAACCGACAAGCAGCCAATGAGAACGCAGAAGCGTCTGAGGTAACGCCGCCGCCCGGCGCGGAACATCCAAATGAAGGAAAAGACGCGCGCGGTGGCGGCGGCATTTGCAATAGTAAAAAGACAAGTCCGCGCGGCGGCTGACACCACATATACTAGTCAAAGAAAAACATGACAAAAGGCTGTATGCACAAATCACGATACACGCTCACCCACACCCCCCCCCTTCTTTCCCCCCCGAAGGCTACAGGGAGAATGAGGGAGGATGGTGGTCCTCTGTACAGGACCCACCGCTACCAGGGCATGGGACAATAATGCGGGAGGGGCATCCCATAAAGGCTCACCATCAGCCTATACCGCCTACCCTTTGGTGGGGGACTGTGGTGGAGCAGCGCTCCATAAGCACGCATGGTGCCGCCTACCTTCACCCGACCAGCGCAGCCCAGGCTGGGAGGCACATCACACGAAGGACGGGTGGGAATAATCCAACAGGGCCGCAGGCTAAAAGCCCCGCTCACCTGCATGTCTTCACAGTAAGCACTGCAGAGAAATCTGGGGATTTGTGGGAGGTCCCTGGGTATTTGAGGGGCCGGGAGGAGCCTGTTTTATTTGTCTCTGCAGTGCAGCGCCATCTGGCGGAGGATAACCCAAGTGTAAGTAATCTATCTGGAGCAGAACGTACTGTATACTAAGAATAACACAGAAGCAATGGCATCGGAGACAGAAATGTAGCCGCTTTCACCAATTGGTGGAAATTGTCCCCTGTCCCTTATACTCGGCCCCCCAAAGTCCTGTATCAGGAACGCTCCGTGTTTGGGTGTGCATTAGGTGGAGGCTGGAAGCTAGGCCTTTTAAAGTGGACTATCCTGGGTTTTGGTCCCCGATCGGAGATGCCCCGCTGTGTGAAACCCCCCAGATTGCAGATGCCAACTCACCTCTTCCCAGTACTATGGCACATGCGCGGGCGCTCGTCCAATCAGTTCGCTCGGAGTTGCTGAAGTCACATCGTCCAAGCCTTCGCCTAAGGTCAGCAGCTCCGAGCGCACTGGTGGCCGCATCCCCCGCTTCCCTCTAACAGGGAGCGTGCCCGTATCGGCCATTCACAAATTCCTGGCGCGGGCACTCGCCCTGCTAGAGGGATAGCGGGGATGCGGCTGGGGCTCGTGCATTTGCCGTTGGTCCGGGAATCAAGGTAAGTGTATGTGGCGATCTCGGGGGTTTCACACAGCTCCTGATTTTGGATGCCCCGGGGGGAGGGAATCGATCGGCCTGAGAATCTTATAGATTCCCGGGCAGATCGGCCTGGGTTTTGGTCTACTTTAAAATAATATCATGTATCCGACATTGTAAGGACGTGCGGTCACAAATGTTACTCCACTGGCAGTGACCAGATCCCGCCCCCGCAGGGTCACAGCCGCCATAGACTGTAGCGTGCATCTATGCTGCAGGAGGTCTCCGCACTTCTAAAGGGGAGCCCCGCTCATTTACAGCGAGGGGCTTGTTCTACATCAGTTACACAGCGCATCCCGCATTCCATCCGGAATTCAGCCAATACCATAACTAATACCATAACGAAGGATTTGAATTTGACGCATAAACCTAGACTTTGTTTCAACTTTGACGCACAAACCTAGACTTTGTTTCACCAGTCGCCACAGACATAAGTGCCATTCTCACTTGTCTTCCATTGTTATTTGGCCTGTTTTGCTGGTGGAATGTTTTTAGTATTGTTTCGTTACAATGTTTTTTTCAGGTAAAATTCAGGTTTTGTTACTATTCATGTTCTCCATTTGCACCATTGTTTTATGTCTTTTCCAATTAAATCTAAAAATCACAGCTGAGGATCCAGTGCTCTGAACTTAGAATTAAGAAACCTGGGCAGTTATCCGGATTGCCTCTGTACTCTAACGCTCGGGTTATACCGCCGTGTCCCAGTCCCGTCTCATTGGGGCAACAGATCAGTTCAACCAGACTGCACTGTAACTTTACGATCGGGGATTCACCGAAATGTCGTGGCAACGTTTCATATGTGATGCTAACTACACAATGCCTAGTGATGTAAGTGGTGCATATGTTTGATGGTATTGCCCAATCCAATCATAGGAATTGAAGTAGGAGTCTGATAAAGAGGAGTCAGGCGCCTGATAAAATAGAGGAGTCTGGAGCCTGATAAAATAGAGGAGTCTGGAGCCTGATAAAACAGAGGAATCGGGAGCCTGATAAAATAGAGGAGTCGGGAGCCTGATAAAACAGAGGAGTCTGGAGCCTGATAAAACAGAGGAGTCGGGAGTCTGATAAAATAGAGCAGTCGGGAGCCTGATAAAACAGAGGAGTCGGGAGTCTGATAAAATAGAGCAGTCGGGAGCCTGATAAAACAGAGGAGTCGGGAGCCTGATAAAATAGAGGAGTCGGGAGCCTGATAAAATAGAGGAGTTGGTAGTCTGATAAAATAGGAGTCACAGATAGTCATTACACTTGGGTTATACCGACCTGTAGAGGGCGATCTTGCAGAGATGTCATGAAAAAAAGTGAGCCCCTCCCGTACCGATACCTGGTATCTCCCACCCCTTCCCCAGTATTAAGACAGCAGTAAAGGGACCAGGAAGAGCCAAAATAACCAGTAATAGTAAAAAAGGTTCACCATAGAAAGGATCCAGAATACCAAAGGGCGGGGTGAAGCGGGGTGTGTGACATACTTATAATACCCATTTTACAGGTGAGTATTCACAAAATGGTATTATTTTAATTATTTTAAGTATGTCACACACCCCGCTTCAGATAGTCATTACACTTGGGACATCCAATAGCAGTGTCCATAAAGGGCGGGGATCCACAAACTGAAAATGCAGATCTTCCACCACGAACCTGAGAAATCTCTGATGTGCCGGGAAAATTGGAACGTGCAGATAAGCATCTTTGATGTCTATGGACGTCATGAAGTCCTCCTGCCGAAGTGAATTTATGGCAGAGCTTCCATGCGGAACTTCCTGGGACGGATAAATCTGTTGAGAAACTTCAGACCCAGGATGGGACGAACGGAGCCATCCTTCTTGGGCACCGTGAACAGATTGGAATAGCATCCCAGGCCCCTGTCCGAGGGAGGCACCGGGCAGACGACAGCCATGTCCAGGAGATCTTTTACTGCCGCCCGGAGCTCCTGCGTGGCCAGAGGATCCAAGGGCACCCGAGACCTGAAGAATCTGGGAGGAGGCCGGATCTCGAACTCCAGCTTGTAACCGGAAGACACCACTTCACGAATCCATCTGTCCGAGACCTCTTGGTCCCAGACCTGGGAGAAGAGTTGCAGCCGTCCCCCCACCCGTGAGGGTGAGGGCGCCCCCTCATTGCTGAGCCGGCTTAGCAGCGGCTTTGGGCTTGGAGCCCCAGCTATGACCTGGATGGGCACGTCCTCTTCCCCTGTGCCAGGAGTCACCTCTGGAGGGGAAGACAGCCGATCCCCGTCCAGCTCTGGCCCCACGAAAGGAAGGGCTAAATGTAGCCACCCCCCGAAAGGGACGACGTTGCTTCTTTCGCTGAGATAACCTACCTCCCTTGGCGACCGAATCCAATTTTTCTGCAAAGAGCCGCAAGCCCAGAAAGGGAAGAGCCGTAAGAGACTTTTTGGGCACAAAATCAGCCGCCCACTGGCGCAACCAAACCGACCGCCGAATTGCCACCAGCAAGGCCGAAGTTCTACTACACATCACCATGGTGTCATCCAGGGTGGCTAGCACAAAAGACAAAAACAATTCACACCGCTTAAGGGCGGTGAACTCATAACTAGCCGGGTCAAGGCTGGAGGTAGACAACAGGTCCCTGACAACCAACCTAGAGGCCACTATAAGAAGCTCCGAAGTTCAAACAGGCCATAAGACCGACCCGACGCTGGCAAAACCATGACAAGCCATCCGGTCAATGCGTTTGTCCTCACCGTCCTTGAGAGTAGAACAGTCAGGAGAATGCAAGATGGAGGTGCTAGACAACCCCAAAACAGGGGCGTCCACCTCGGGAGGGGACGACCAGCGCTTCACCGCGTCCACCGGAAAGGGATATTTCTTATCCCAACCCGGAGGGACACCCGGAAGCCTAGTAGGCCTCTCCCATTCCTTGAGGATAATGCCGTCGAAATGCCTTTGATTCGAGAATTCTAAGTGTGGCTTAGCCTCCTCAAAGAACTCCCTCTTCTGCGGAAGAGTCACTTCGGGAGGAGAGATTGCCAGAGCCTCAAACATATGAGCCAGGACCTTAGGGGTATCCCAAGAATCCCCCTGACCCCGCTCGGCATCAGTGCCAACAAACTGCTGATCGTCAGAACCATCAGACTCCTCAAAAAGCTCCCCTTCCTCTAGCAGGGGGTAATCATACCAGTGAGTCAAACTCCTCAAAATCAGAAGCCTGCATGGCTGGGGACAAGTGCTTTCTCTTAGCCAGGACCTTTCTGGCCACAGCGCTAGAAAATAATTTTTCAAGATTGGACAATCTGGCACACACCTCAGATTGCGACTCCCCACTCGTGACAACATCACACGGGGTACTGGTCAGGCGGGGAGGGGTAGAAGGGACCGGAGGCGCAGAACCAGACGCAAGGGATCCGGACTGCCGCGTAATAGTCTGCTGTGCACATGGTATGCAAAGGAAAACATCATCCCCTGTAAGGGATGCCCCACACCCCAAACACTGCTGGGTTGCCCCGAGGGGAGCCCGAGCCCGGTATCCTGGGAAGCCTCCATATGGTGATTTTATAGGTACTCACAATACCCAAGGGAATTACGCGATATAAGCAACCCGGGATGCCCCTTCTGTGTCCCGAGTTGGAGGATTTTATGGGGAATTCTAAGATTAAACCAGGGACCCTAGGACCGGGAGGCCCCTTTAGGCTCCGACAAGGGTCCACCTGGAAGACAGAAAACAGGGCCAATCAGCACCTCAATCATGCCCAAGCACACACAATGCAGACATACTGACAATGCAAAAAAAAAAAATACAACTCTGTGAAGTACTCACCTGTAGAGTTGGTATTATATGCAGACAGCACGTCCTGCTCCAGACATAGTCCTTACATGTGGGTATACCTCCGCCTTCAGCGCCGTGCACTGCAGAATCATGAAGAAAACAAGCTCCTCCTGGCCCTACATATACCGAGGGACCTCCCACAAATCCCCAGCATTGAAAAGCAGTGAGAGAAGAAGCCAGGAGGAAAACAACCACCCAGAGACTGGCAATAATATCCAAGATAATAATCACCACACAGGGGATCCAGAACAAGGTGAATCAGGGTGGGGTGGAGCAGGACGTGCTGTCTGCATATAATACCAACTCTACAGGTGAGTACTTCACAGAGTTGTATTATTCTAAGCAGACAACACGTCCTGCTCCAGACATAGTCCTTACATGTGGGACATCCAATAGCAGTGTCCATAAGTAGGGTGGGATCCCTGTAACCTTGCTACCAGGAGCAATTAGAGCAAAGCTCTAACTTAACTTATGAAGCCTTACAAGGCTAATGAAACACGAGCAGAGAACTAAACAGTCTGCTCAACAAGTGCATAAGGCCCAAACCAAGCACCGGTAGAAGAGATCCAAACCAGGAGAGGAGAAGGAATCTCCCTTAACAGGCCAGAAAAAAACGGCCTAACCAAGCTACTAACAATAACAGGGTAGCCATGGCAACCATAGAACCTTTCCCTTCGGGGAATACAAACCCTGGTCTCGGAGAGACCAACATAATACTACACACGAGCTAAGGAGGCTCCTCTAGAGCCAAACTGATCATCAAGGGCTCAGAAGGACAATCAGCCAAGCGAGGCCAGTCCAACCGGCTTCCCATATTCATGGGAGTAACCAGATCCTGCTGCAGGAAGGATGAGGACATCTACAAGCCCGAAAGGCATAGCCCCAACCCTGGACAGGAAGCAGTCCAGAGGTTCCCAATGCCTATTGAGGGATACAGATCCCTTTTAAGCTCAGAGAAGCAGAACACCAGTCCAAGGACCCTAGGATCTGGAATAGAGAAGAATAACAACCCTCCGCCTGGACTCAAGTTAGGTGCAAGGCGGACACATCCTCACCAACACGGTGTACAGATATAAGAAAGTTGTAAAATGTAAAAAGGACTAGGCTAAGAACGCCGTCTCCTATGACACGCCTCAGACTGAGGCACCCGCCCCAAAAGAGTCGTCTGAGGCAGGGAACAGTTCAGACAAGAACCTGAATAAGACCCAGGGAAAACCCTTAGCAGGGCAACAGGATAAGCAACCTTCCCCTCAAGGGAGCTTAGAATTCTCTGGGGAATGCGCCTGAGCCGCCCTTGAGGAATGCTCAACGCCGAAGCTTGAAAATTAGTCTCTACCGAGGACAAACAGGGCGAGCCCTGGAGCCTCTCAAGGAACTGAGTTGGAGGACCAACTCCAGCCGTGCCATAAGGACTCTGGTACCCATGAGTAAGACCTCATTCCATAGGGAATAGGGAGCTAGTCCCAGCCATCCAACTAGCGCGCCAACTCCCACCATAGCTGGTGGAAAAGGGAAAAAAATAAAAAAGGGAGGGATCTAGGCCCAACCCTCCAAGAGGAAGAGACACCCAGAGGGAACATTTCTGATAGGGTGAATAGCGATCGTCCAAACCCTGTGAAGGGAGTGACGTAGTAAGGAGCCTGACTTAGGCATAACAGCCCACAAGAGAGGGCACACAGTACAACGGTCTCCAGCAGAAATTGCGAACCAAACCACACAGGGCCACTCAAGGCCCCCAATGCAACAGTTCACCCTTACCACAGCAAGCCTGTGCAGAACCCCACCTAGCAGAGTGTAAGAAGGGTCAGACAAAGGGTAGAATACCCAGACAAAAGGCCAGACTAGGTCACCGTGACCAAGGCCAGAGAGTCCTGGGACAATCACCCAGGGCAACGAATTAGGACCTTAACCAGGACAGAGTCTCTGTAACAGTCACAGGGCCACGGCCCCAACCAGTAGGCTCATTGAGACACTAGGGAAGGCCTTCCCAGCACGGTAGGACAGCCAACACCAATGAAGCGCAAGGAGTGTAAAAAAAAAAAAAAAAACCTCCACTGGATCAGAACCAGACCCTACAAGAAGGGTCAACCTGTTCCGAGACCTTCTCGGATAAAAGCTGGGACAGGCCACTGACCAGACAGACCAAGAGTCTCCAAGAGACAAGGCCTAAGGGAACAGACCAGCAAGCTAGGGCCCAACAAGGCACAATGTGATGACCTACCAATGGTATGAAAATGGGCCCCCCTAAAGGGGCCCTCCCTAGGTACCTCCGGGAAATTCATAAGGAATAGGACCCCTTTAGTGATGTCCATCAACAACTTCCATGAGTAGGCCAACCAGAATGGAACCCCCATAAAAACAGGGGGAACGTACTGAGCTATTTCCAGGGGTGTTGGAACCCCATCCAGGATAAGTAACCCAAGGTGCCGCAGGCCCCAGGGGCATCTGGGAAAAGGAACAGCCTCGGGCCGGCAGCAATAGGCCCACCAGCCGCAAGGTGAATGTAATGAGATTGCACAGAGGGCAAGGCCCCTTCCATACCAAGGCACCCAAATCAGAAGGGAGGGTTGAACCTGGACCCATCTAAATGCCACCCCGTAGGGGGAGTATGAATCAGATTACACCAAGTAATAGATGTGCCTAAGCACCAATCCCCAAGACTCCAAGAGAGCCCCAAGTCAAAGTAGCAACTAGTGTGGACAGCTCCGGTGAATGAGCATGAAAGCGCTCCCGTACTCGCCTTGGCGAACCATCTGGGAACAGGCGAGGGACCCCAGACAAGACCCTAATATAAGGAATGGTCCTGTAACACCGGCTGGAAAAAAGGACTAGGCGTCCCTTCATGCTTGTGAGGTTTTGGCAGACTTTGGTTTGACCTGCCAGAGGTCCCAGGGCGATGCCTGCCTCCCCTGGAACGAGCTTCCACTCCAAAAAGTTGGAAGCACTTCTGGTTCTCTTTTAACAGAAACATAAGGAGGGGGCGAGGGGTCCCTGCCCCTGGGCTGCCTGGCTGACCGTCTGCGCGAGAGCGCCTTACCCTTTTTGCCAAAAAGGTCCAACCTGGCCCCGAATAAGCGACGTTCTCGGAAGGGAATAGCAGTAAGAGCCTTTTTAGTGTCATTGTCAGCCCCCCACTGTCGCAGCCAAAGCAGGCGACGAATGGCCACCACAAGGGCCGAGGTTCTAGCACACATTTTAATGGTGTCATCCATAGCAGAGAGGATAAATCTCACAAAAACGTCACAATCTGACAGTGCGTTGAAGGCCTCACAAGGGAGATCCTCCGGCTGTTAGTCAATTATCTTCCTGAGCAGCGTCCTGGCGGCCACCGAGGTAACAGCCGCAGCACAGACCGGGTGCAGAGCCGTCCCTACACTGGAGAAGGCATGGGAGGCCAATCTGTCTATGCGCCGGTCCTCGGCATCCTGAAGGGTGCAAGAGGGGGAGGCCGCCATGAAGGGAGGGTTAACCACCCCAATAATTGGAGCATCCACCTCTGGAGGAACTGACCATCGTTCAACCAAATCCTGGGGGAAGGGGTACTTCCAGTCCCAAACCCCCGGAACCCCTGTGAGTTTACAAGGGGATTCCCATTCCTTAGAAATAAGATACTGGAAATGATCCTGATTCAAGAATTCCAGGCGCGGCGTAGCCGTGTGGAAACTCTCCCTCTTGGGCTTAGGAGATTCTCCCGGGGGAGAGATGGACAGCACTTCAAAGATCTTAATGAGTAACTCGTCTGTTTCACACAGGCCCCAGGACTCCGGGCCAGAACCGTCACGGTTCCAAGACAACTCATCTGAAGAACTGGACCCTGAGAACAGATCACCATCCTCAGACTGATCCAGATCCTGCATAGCGGCAGGTTCTTCGGTTTCAGTGGAAAACCTATAGCTAGGTTGCGTCAGGAATCGTTTCTTCCCAGCGCCCAAGCGCTCTGCCAAGCCTGACATAATATGCTCCGCGGTGGGAAGCTTGCGCGGCACCACTTGCTGGTCCTCCCAGCTCGAGTGCGACTCATCAGGAGTGAGATTCAAGTCCGGGGAGACAGGCGTATCGAAGCGAGGTGCAGCTACTGGTAAGCCTGATTGCAGGGCCAGCGCTTGTTCAGCACACAGTCCGCAGACCAGTGCTCTGTCAGCGTCAGCGTGGGGTTGTCTACACATGGTACACAGCCGGTCTTGTCCCCGCGGGACCCCGGACACCAAATTCTGAGATGCCTCCATATGGTGATTAATCTAGGTAATATGCCGGAAGGGATTTATGCTGTAAGCAACCCTGGATGCCCCAAAACCCGCTGGGAATGTGGGAGATTCTAATATAACCCCGTGAGATATATATATATATATATCAGGTCGGGAGAAGCCACTGGAAGCTTGGCGTCTGAAAGACATAAGGGGAAAAGAGTGTGTCAGAGCCATGCGCAGCACAAAAAGAAGATCAAACGAACGCCCGTGAGGGCACTTACAGCAACCAAGGGAGAAGGAGGATCGTGACCACGCGCGCGCGGGAAACCGACAAAATGGCGCCAGCGAACCTCGAAGGGCGGGCCAGAGCTATAGATCAGTGGTCCTCAAGGCCCACCAACATGTCATGTTTTTTGGATCTCCAAATAGCCAGCTCTATTGCTCTGCAGCTGCACTAATTACTCCACCTGTGCATCTTTGTGGAGATCTGCAAAACCTGGCCTGTGGCCGGGCTCCGCAGCGGCGCGCAGAGCGCCCGGCCCCGCCCCCCTTCACCAACCGTACCTGAGGGGAAGAAGCTCCCCCACCGAATGTCACAATGGCCGGCGCTGCGGCACAGCCAGTGCCGGCTGAATACAGATTAAAAGAAAAGTGCGCCCAGTGAACACACCCACACACACACACAGCTGAACAAAAACACGTTAAGAGAGAAAGGGGACCCTGCGCTGCCCCCCCCCCCCCCCCCTAAGGAGCAAGGGCCATCCGGGAGAGGGGGAATCCATGCTGGAAGGTGGAAGGGCAAGGGACGGGGCATCCCTAACCAGGATCACCAGACCGGCAAAACCGCCTACCCCTTAGTATCGGGTCTCACGGTGGAGCGTAGCTCCTAAGCACCATTAGGTGCTGTCTACCCTTGCCCGGACCAGCAGCCTAGACTGGGAGGCAAGGTGAAAACTAAGACATGGGGTCCAGGAAGAAATAGACTAACACGCGGGCCGGGAGTTACCCCGGCTACCTGCAAGGAGGAGACATCATCTTCTGACTTGCTCGCCGTCTGCAGAGATGAAAGATTGGGGAATGAGTGGGAGGTACCAGGTATTTATGGACCGGGAGGGGCTCACTTTTTTTCATGACATCTCTGCAAGATCGCCTTCTACAGGTCGGTATAACCCAAGTGTAATGACTATCTGAAGCGGGGTGTGTGACATACTTAGAATATAGAGAAATCGGAGTCTGATAAAATACAACCCAAACCCATAGCATCTCCCCCTGGAGGGGGAACATTAACCCTTCTGCCCCTCCCACCCATCACACACATGGAACACGCCCCCCTCACCTCATCCGGAAGATCCGCAGAGATTTCCTCATCCAGCTCCCTAAAGAGAAAGCAAACAGGTCACTATAAGCAAAGCTTTACTGGTCTGGAGTTCTACTTTAAAGAGTAACTGTTAGGAGAGAAACCTGGGGCTGCATTGCTTCCTCTTAAAGCAGACCTCAATTCTTCTGGCAGCTCTATGCTGCGCAGGGTCTGCAACAGGTACTAACCCACGACGGGGTAGGTGAGGTTAGTTTCCTGTCCCCCATCAGATGGAGCACTGCTAGGAAAACGTGAGCGTTTATCTAATGTCGGGCAAAGACGTGCCCCCGCGTTCCATTCTCAGTACATAAGGGGCACCCCCCGCCTCTGGCCACTCACTGTGTCTCCGAATGCTTCTCTGTGAAGACGCGCAGGACAAAGTCGCCCTCCTTGTTGGCCTCGAACGTTGACGGGACGACGAGATACTCGCCGGGCGGCAGGCGGATCTGGGTGCTCACTTCCCGCAGGTTGATGAAGGTCTCGGATCGTGCGCAGGACTGGTGACGCAGGAAGAAATCCTTCTTTAGATGGACGTTCTGGCAGCCCTTAAACTGGGGACAGTAAACAGCACGCGTCACAAGCAGCATCGTGCAAATGCCCCCCAGTACCCCGCACCAGGGCCTAGGAAACCAAAGCGCATGCACATACGGGCCAATAGGTATCCCACCCAATGTGCATGCGCAACAGCCTGTAACTCATCTGCCCTGCATGGACCAAAATCCTCAACCTACCCGCCCTCCATAGGCCAAGCCGTCAACCCACCTGCATTTTGCAGGTCTACCCTCAGACCACCCACCCTCCACAGGCCCAGCCTTCAGCCCATTCACCCTCGAGCAGGCCAAGCCCATCCACCCTCCGTAGGCCCAGCACTCAGCTCATTCACCCTCCCCAAGCCCAGCCCTCAGCTCACTCACCCTCTGCAAGCCCAGCCTTCATCTCATTTACCCTCCGCAAGCCCAGCCTTCAGCTCATTCACCATCCACAGACCCAGCCCTCAGCTCATTTACCCTCCGCAGGCCCAGCCCTCAGCTCATTCACCCTCCACAAGCCCAGCCCTCAGACAACCCACCCTCCGCAGTCTCAGCCCATAGCCCATCCACCCTCTGCAAGTCCAGCCTTCAGCTCATTCACCCTCTGCAAGCCCAGCCCTCAGCCCACCCACCCTTCAGCTCATTCACCCTCCGCAAGCCCATCCTTCAGCTCATTCACCCTCTGCAAGCCCAGCCTTCAGCTCATTCACCCTCCGCAAGCCCAGCCTTCAGCTCATTCACCCTTCGCAATCCCAGCCCTCAGCCCACCCTCCGCAGGCACCACCCTCAGCCCACCTACCCTTCACAAACCCAGCCCTCAGCCCACCCTCCACAGGCCCAGTCCTCAGAAGGGCTCAGCCCTCAACCCATTCACCCTCCACAGGCACCGCCCTCAGCCCACTCACTCTCCAAAGAAGCAGCCCTCAGCCCACCCTCCCTCCACAGGCACCAAACTCAGCCCACTTTCCACAGATGCCTGCCCTCAGCCCAACCCTTGGCCCATCCACCCTTCACAGCCCTCAGCCCACCCTCCCTCCACAGGCACAAAACTCAGCCCATCTTCTACAGATGCCGCCCTCAGCCCTCCCCCCGGCCCATCCACCCCCCTTCAGGCCACCCACCCTCCAAAGATGCAGCCCTTATCCCACCCTCCCTCCACAGGCACCAAACTCAGCCCACCTTCTACAGATGCCGCCCTTAATCTCCCCCACCCTCCGCAGGCCCAGCCCTCGGCCTATCCACCCTTCACAGGCGCCACCCTCAACCCGCCCTCAATCTCGCTCCACAGGCATCGCCCCCAGTCCACAGATGCTGCCCTCGGCCCACCCACCCTTCAAAGGCACCACCCTCAGCCCACTCTCAACCTCCCTCCACAGGCCTAGGTATTGGTCAAATCATCCTGCACAGGCCGGGCGTTTGGAATGCCCGCCCACCGACATCTGCCCCCTTCACCTTCACCCCTGGATTCCGGGCTCTCACCTCATCTGGCACCTGAAGTAAAAAGAGGAAAGAAAACACAGTGAGGTGACACAGCGCAAGGTTTGCAGCTCGTCGGCCATGTCACTGCAGTGCTACTGACCTCATAGACGGCGAATCCGATGGTGTGCATGTCTCCTCCCACCTTGCGCTCCCTCCTGCGATTCTTCTGCATCAGGGCCACCAGGAAGCTGCACGCCAGTTCGTTGTCATCGGGGTCATCGTCCTCCTCCAGCAGGGTGACCTTAAACTGGGGATTGATCCAGAACGTGGCTGAAGGTAGAGAGAGGCCAGTGAGTAATATTACTGAAACAGACCAATGAACTCTGATGCACCACCTGAGCTTACACTCCATCGAGAGTCTTTGAGGAGCAGAATTAGAGGCATAGGGCGGCGGCGTAGCTCCTGCTGAGCCTTCATCTTCAGTAGCTGACATTGAACCCTACGAAAGCTCATCCTACGTAAAAACATCTCTGCTTACATTCACCAGAAGCAGCTGCAGCAGAGAGTTTGGAAAAGGCCAGAAGCCCGCACATGTGTTGTGGTAGCAAGGATCAGGTTTTATGTGGAACCCAGGGGTATGACACTACAAGGGAATCCCAAATTGGGAATCCCCTAGGACAGATAATCGCCCAACCCCATCGCCCAGAACTGGGAAAAAGTGATTTGGGTCATCTTTAAGTGAATTTAGTATTTAAAAAAAAGATTGATAAATACAAACTGGGGAATTTTACTTTAATTGCACCTAGGGATTTGAAAGTGAGACAGGCACCCCAAATGCAGTAAAAAAGGTTTGTTTGCTTTTTAAGTGTTATTTTGCACATTAATGAAGACAAGATCTCAGATGCATCCATAGCACATGAACAAGGCATAGCAGTTATGCTGAATGTACACAAGTGAGTACACAAGTATTCCCAGTTTGATGTTCTATTTGCAGAAACAAGGTACAACAATGGGGTCCAAAGTGGCCCTGTCCTATGCATATTTATTTTTGGCAGGTCTACACAAAGAGGAAAAGGGCAGCTACACCCCCTCCCCACTCACCCCCATAAACTGATGACACAGAATGTAGAAAAGAGTACACAAAGTTTTACCCTTTTACTTGAACCTAAGTATTTCCAGTATGATGGGCAGTTCTATTTGCAGAAACAAGGCACAGCAATGGGGTACAACCTGGCCCGGTCCTATGCCAATTTATTTATGGCAGGTCTACACAAAAAAGAAAAGACCAGCTACACCCACTCCCCACTCACCCCCATAAACTGATGACACTGAATATAGAAAAGAGTACACAACTTTTTTACCCTTGTACTTAAATCTAGTATGATGGGCATTTCTATTGGCAGAAACAAGGTACAGCAATGGAATCCAATGTGGCCCCGTCCTATGCCAATTTATTTATGGCAGGTCTACACAAAGGAAGAGGCCACACCCACTCCCCACTCATCCCCATAAACTGATGACACAGAATATAGAAAAGAGAACACAACAACTTTTTACCCTTGTACTTAAATCTAGTATGACGGGTAGTTCTACTGGCAGAAATAAGGTACAGCAATGGAATCTACCGTGGTCCCGTTCTATGCCAATTTATTTATGGCAGGTCTATACAAAGAGGAAGAGGCCAGCTACACCCACTCCCCACTCACCCCCATAAACTCTGTGCAGGGACATCCATAGTATTAAAGAGTCCAGCACAGATACATAAACTTTACCGAATATTTCTTAAAAGATGGGGTACACCCCTTCCAAAGATTACTCGGTATACATTTTATATTTCTGTGCTGGACGCTCTAATACAATAGGTCTACACGTACCCGTGCTATATGACAAACGCCCTTTTATGGGTGAGTTATATAGACGGCGTCTATTGTAGTGCACAGAAGACAAACTTCTAGATTTTAAAGCAGAACAAAACCGGGACTTTATTCATTGCCCCCAGGGCATCTTAAATAGTGACGTAACGCTGTGCAACCCTATCCCCCCCCCCCTCCACAAGATCACCCATGAAAAACTCCAATCAGAGGCGTTTGCGCCGCATTTTAAATGCTCGGCAAAAAGGCTCTGGTTGTGGCAAGGAGGAGTATCGCCATACGTGGGCGCGCTCCCATCCCCAGCCAATCTGTCAATGTCACTCTTGTTTTTAGGGCCCCAGCGAGTAAAAACGAACAAGCCGATCCATACTTTGGATTCTCAACATCTATAAGACTCCAGGGCAACCTGATTTCCCCCCCCCCCCCCCAAGTCCCCTGTAAAATCTTAATTGAACCTCAATCTAACACCACATGAGCGAGCTGCGGCCGTCGTAAACTACATCTTAAGCAGGGCCTTTGTGAATGGTCAGTGTGTGTGTTAGAACCCCAGGTTCGGCTGATGCCCGGCTGGTGGCTGTTCCATCAGCGGGGGTCCATCAGCCATCAGCGGGTGTCAGCAGAGCCCTGGATGCTCTATCTCCCATCATCTGCTGCACCTGGTGTGGGGGCTATTTAAGTGGATATGCCCTCCACCTGGTGCAGCAGGATTTTGTTTGTTTGCCTTGCTTAATTCCTTGTAGCTATTGGAACCCGAGTCTGAATCTGTACCTGAGTTGTATCATCTGTCCGGAACCTTCAGGTGAGTGCGCCAGCACCTTGGTGCTTCAGTTTTCCCTTGTTTGTTATCTCCTTTCGTTAGCTTTGTTTTTGTTTTCCCTTTTTCTGAATTTGAAGATATTTTTGTTGTTTCCTTTTGACTTAATAAACCCCCATGTTTACAGCATTTCCTTGTCGTGTTTTACTCTGGCCAAAATTTCTGCTCTCTGGCGGAGAGTTCATAATAATGGACTCTCCGGCCCGACAGCGTGGCCCACAATCGCAACGAGGGAGTGGCAGAAAGTTAACGGGTTTGGGGCGATGGGGGTTCACACAGTGGGGCATCCCGAATGCAGACTTTGGAGCCCTGCTACTGCTTCTACCCCACACTTCCACTGCAGGAAAGGGAGCTGAGGTATATTATTGCTGTTGCCTAGACATTCCCTCTAAACCTGAATCTGATTGGATTTCTTATCAGACGCTCGTCACCTGGATTGTTGCGGCATCCGCCGGCCGTGCTCCCCCTGCGCCACGACCCCTCGTACATGGTGGTGTGCCACTTGCTGACGTCATCGGAGGTGAGCGCGTCCGGCGACAGGTTACAGATCTCCAGCCGGGAAAACTGACGCAGAAATTCCTGGAAGGACATCCTAGGGGGGAGGGGCATGAGAGTAAGGTGCTGGTCTAGCCCCTCCCATCATTAGCCCATAGCCAGTATGGGGCCTAGCTACATCCCTGTTCTGATGGGGCCCAGTCACACACAAAGCTCTAGTATAGGGCCCATCTGAATCCCTATTCTGATGGGGCCCAGCCACACACAAAGTTTTAGTATGGGGCCCTGCCATACCCCTGTTATAATGGGGCCTGGTCACCTAGCTGGCAGTACACACAAAGCTCTAGTATTGGGGCCTAGCTAAATCCCTGTTATAATGGGGCCCAGTCACATACAAAGCTCTAGTGTAGGGCCCAGTTAAATCCTTGTTATAATGGGGCCCGATCACCCAGATGGCAGAACACACAAAGTTCTAGTATGAGGCCTAGCTATATCCCTGTACTGATGGGGCCAAGTCACCCAGCTGGCAGTACAAAGCTCTAGTATGGGGCCCAGCTAAATCCCTGTTATAATGGGGCCTGGTCACCCAGCTGGCAGTAAACACAATGCTCTAGTATGGGGCTAAAGCCCTGTTCTGATGGGGCCCAGTCACCCACAAAGCTCTAGTATGGGGACTAGCTAAATCCCTGTTATAATGGGGCCCAGTCACATGCAAAGCTCTAGTGTAGGGCTCAGTTAGATCCTTGTTATAATGGAGCCCGGTCACCCAGATGGCAGAACACACAAAGCTCTAGTATGGGGCCTAGCTATATCCCTGTTCTGATGGGGCTAACTCACCCAGCTGGCAGTACAAAGCTCTAGTATGGGGCCCAGCTAAATCCCTGTTATAATGGGGCCTGGTCACCCAGTTGCCAGTACACACAATGCTCTAGTATGGGGCTAAAGCCCTGTTCTGATGGGGCCCAGTCACACACAAAGCTCTAGTATAGGGCCCAGCTAAATCCCTGTTGTGAGGGGGCCTGGTGACCCAGCTGGCAGTACCAAGCTCTAGTATGGGGCCTAGCTAAATCCCTGTTGTGATGGGAGCCAGTTACCCACAAAGTGATAGTATGAGGCCCAGCTAAATCATTATTCTGTTGGGGCCCAGTCACACACAAATCTCTAGTATAAGGCCCAACTAAATCACTATTCTGATGGGGCCCAGTCACCCAGCTGGCAGTAAAAAGCTCTAGTACTCGGGCTAGCTATATCCCTATGCTGATTTGGCCCAGTTACACACAAAGCTCTAGTATAGGGCCCAGCTATATCCCTGTTCTGATGGGGCCCGGTCACATACAAAGCTCTAGTATAGGGCCCAGCTAACTCCCTGTTGTGAGGGGGCCCAGTCACGGCTCACCAGAACTCGCCGTCCTCCATCTTTAGTCGCAGGTCCTCGCGCTCCGAGGGGTCGACCTCATTCCATTCGGAGGAGCTGAAAATCAGAGAGAAGAACGAGTCAGTCATGGGATAATTTCTGTATTGGTTTCAGATGGCCCCCAGAGAACATTGGCAATAGGGCCCCCAGAGAACATTGGCAATAGGGCCCCCAGAGAACATTGGCGATAGGGCCCCCGAGAGAACATTGGCGATAGGGCCCCCGAGAGAACATTGGCGATAGGGCCCCCGAGAGAACATTGGCGATAGGGCCCCCGAGAGAACATTGGCGATAGGGCCCCCGAGAGAACATTGGCGATAGGGCCCCCGAGAGAACATTGGCGATAGGGCCCCCGAGAGAACATTGGCGATAGGGCCCCCGAGAGAACATTGGCGATAGGGCCCCCGAGAGAACATTGGCGATAGGGCCCCCGAGAGAACATTGGCGATAGGGCCCCCGAGAGAACATTGGCAATAGGGCCCCCGAGAGAACATTGGCGATAGGGCCCCCGAGAGAACATTGGCGATAGGGCCCCCGAGAGAACATTGGCGATAGGGCCCCCGAGAGAACATTGGCGATAGGGCCCCCGAGAGAACATTGGCGATAGGGCCCCCGAGAGAACATTGGCGATAGGGCCCCCGAGAGAACATTGGCGATAGGGCCCCCGAGAGAACATTGGCGATAGGGCCCCCGAGAGAACATTGGCGATAGGGCCCCGAGAGAACATTGGCGATAGGGCCCCCGAGAGAACATTGGCGATAGGGCCCCGAGAGAACATTGGCGATAGGGCTCCCGAGAGAACATTGGCGATAGGGCCCCCAGAGAACATGGCGATAGGGCCCCCAGAAAACATGGCGATAGGGCCCCCAGGGAACATTGGCGATAGGGCCCCCAGGGAACATTGGCGATAGGGCCCCCAGAGAACATTGGCGATAGGGCCCCCAGAGAACATTGGCGATAGGGCCCCCAGAGAACATTGGCGATAGGGCCCCCAGAGAACATTGGCGATAGGGCCCCCAGAGAACATTGGCGATAGGGCCCCCAGAGAACATTGGCGATAGGGCCCCCAGAGAACATTGGCGATAGGGCCCCCAGAGAACATTGGCGATAGGGCCCCCAGAGAACATTGGCGATAGGGCCCCCAGAGAACATTGGCGATAGGGCCCCCAGAGAACATTGGCGATAGGGCCCCCAGAGAACATTGGCGATAGGGCCCCCGAGAGAACATTGGCGATAGGGCCCCCGAGAGAACATTGGCGATAGGGCCCCCGAGAGAACATTGGCGATAGGGCCCCCAGAGAACATTGGCGATAGGGCCCCCAGAGAACATTGGCGATAGGGCCCCCAGAGAACATTGGCAATAGGGCCCCCAGAGAACATTGGCAATAGGGCCCCCAGAGAACATTGGCAATAGGGCCCCCAGAGAACATGGCGATAGGGCCCCGAGAGAACATTGGCGATAGGGCCCCCAGAGAACATTGGCGATAAGGCCCCCAGAGAACATTGGCGATAAGGCCCCCAGAGAACATTGGCGATAGGGCCCCCAGAGAACATTGGCGATAGGGCCCCCGAGAGAACATTGGCGATAGGGCCCCAGAGAGAACATTGGCGATAGGGCCCCCGAGAGAACATTGGCGATAGGGCCCCGAGAGAACATTGGCGATAGGGCCCCGAGAGAACATTGGCGATAGGGCCCCGAGAGAACATTGGCGATAGGGCCCCCGAGAGAACATTGGCAATAGGGCCCCCGAGAGAACATTGGCAAAAGGGCCCCCAAGAGAACATTGGCAATAGGGCCCCCGAGAGAACATTGGCAATAGGGCCCCCGAGAGAACATTGGCAATAGGGCCCCCGAGAGAACATTGGCGATAGGGCCCCGGCTTCAGAGGCCTGGATGGAATGTTCCTCTCGGGCATCCGCGGGCCAGTCCGGGAATGGAGCCCTGACAGGAGATCCTCCAGCACACACTCGGGTGAATAGGAGCAACCACTGGCCTAGGGTCTATAAGGCCGATGGTCTCCCTGTCAGGCGCTGTGGGATCACCAGCGAGGTAAGTTTCTGGGTGATAGCTGGAACCCAAATCGGGATGCCCTTATTTATGAAACCCCCTGGGATCACCCGGAAACTGACCTCGCTGATGATCCCACGGTGTATGAGCAGGTATTTCTGAATTTGGTAAGGGAAGGGGGTGTGGCCTGTGGTGCGCGCTCCCATCAGCTTTGCTGAGCTCATAGCAGAATGTAACGCAAGCGGGTGATTGGACGGCGCAGTCTGCACAAGCGCCGTGGGATCGAAGGAAGGAGCCATCAACGGGGAGGGATTCAGCTTTGCATGATCTCCAGCACATGTCTGCCCCTCCTGGCAACTGGAGAATATTACCCAACTTTAAAGTGGACCAAAACCCAAAACGATTGGCCCGGAAATCTATAAGATTCCCGGGCCGATTGATTCCCTCCCCCTGGGGTATCCTGAATGGGGATGCCCCCGCTGTGTGACACCCCCCCAGGTCACCTCATACACTTACCTTGTTTCCGGCTCCAAGGGTGCATGCGCGAGCCGCGGCCACATCCCTGTTATCCCTCTAGCAGGGCGTGTGCCCACACCAGGGATTTGTGAATGGCCACACTCCCTGTTAGAGGGAAGTGGGGGATGCGGGGGAAGCGTGGGGATGCGGGCGCCAGCACGCTCGGAGCCGCTGGCCTTAGACGACGTGATGTCAGCGGATCCGAGCGTGCTGATTGGACGAGCGGCCGCGCATGAGCCATAGGACAGGGAAGAGGTGAGTTGCACTTGGTGACCTGGGGGGTTTCACACAGCGGGGCATCCCCGATCGGGGACCAAAACCCAGGATAGTCAAAATCCTGTGTTTTGGTCCACTTTAAAGCAGAACAAAACCCAGGATTGGGTATGAAACAGATCTCCCAGTACAAACTCACATTTCCCTGATCCTACAATGCATGTGCGGGCTCTCGTCTTATCAATCCTGCAAACGTTTTTGACTATTTATAATAGGGAGCGAGAGCGGCTGCATCCCCAGCATCCACGGTCTGTGCACGTCTTCCTCTCCCAAACACTAAGCTGGGACGGGAGCGTGCGTGCTGCTGGGGACGTGCTCTCCCCATTGAAGCAAACACGAATTATGCATTAATGGCAAAACGCTCTGATTGGGCGAGAGCCCGCGCACCCGCTGTTGGACCTGGGAGTGGTGAGTTTCACAGGGCATTCTGGAGGGTTGCACACAGTGGGGTATGGCACCGTACTATAATGGGATAATCAAAATCCGGGTTTTATTCCACTTTAGGGACCAGACTAGGTGTAAAATAGAAACGGGGACGTCTCACCTCCAGGTCAGGTGACTCCTGCCCAGGCTGCTGTGTCAGAAGAGTTTAGTTTGCTGAATTATTATTATTATTATTTATATAGCGCCATCCTCTTCCGTGGCGCTGTACAAGGTGTGATTACAGACAGGGTAAAACATATAATACATTATTATTATTAATAATGATTATTTATATAGCGCCATCCTCTACCGCAGCGCTGTACAAGGTGTGATTACAGACAGAGTAAAACATATAATACATTATTATTATTATTATTAATAATGATTATTTATATAGCGCCATCCTCTAACATAGTGCTGTACAAGGTGTGATTACAGACAGGGTAAAAATACCATTTTGTGAATACTCACCTGTAAAATGGGTATTATAGGTATGTCACACACCCCACTTCAAACATTAATTATTACACTTGGGTTATACCACCAGCAGGTGGCGACGTTGCAGAGAAGTCATGAAAAACAAGCCCCTCCTGGTCTATACATACCTGGTACCTCCCACTCATTCCCCAGTATTCAAAACAGCAGTAAAGACAAGGTACCAGGAAAAAACCCATTGGTAACCCTCAAACTGTAAACGAAACTTCACCTATAAAAAATCTGGGATACCAAAAAAGGGCGGGTGAAGTGGGGTGTGTGACATACCTATAATACCCATTTTACAGGTGAGTATTCACAATTATTCTAAGTATGTCACACACCCCACTTCAAACATGAATTATTACACTTGGGACAACCAAAAGCAGTGTCCAGAAAAGGGCGGGTATCCAACAAGGCCATAATGCAAAACTCAAACCACTGCAGCTTGCAGAACCTTGCGGCCAACACAGCATCAGCTGAAGCTCACACATCAACCTTGTAAAAACTTGGAAAAGGTGTAAACAGAAGACCAAGTAGCAGCCTTACAAACTTGTTCAACCGAAACCTGGTGCTGAAAGGCCCCACAGCACGAGTAGAATGAGCAGGGATACGAAAAAGGGAAAACCTTCCCCTTGGTAGAATAGGCCCCAACAACAGCCTAACGAAACCATTTGCTAATGGAAGACTTAGCGGGAGCCTAACCCTTCCTAGGCCCAACAGGGCACCACGAAAAAGACATCAGTCTAACGAAAAGGAGATGTAGTAAAACAGTACTTCACACAGCGTAACACATCCAAACTGTGCAAACCCTTTCCTTGTCATTCCTATGCTTAGGACACAAGGAAGGAAGAACAATGTCCTGGGAAAGGTGAAAAGCAGAGACCACCTATGGAAAAAAAGTCCAGTTTGAAATGGAAAACCACTTTGTCCTGATGTCTCTCAAGGTGAGTAGCCTGAACCGAAAAGGCTGCCAACTCCGAAACACGCCGAACTGAAGCGATGGCCACCAAAAGGACAAGCTTCTGAGTCAGAGTAGAAATAACAATAACCTGCAAAGGCCCAAAGGAGGAGCCTGAAGAGCAGAGATAACCAAAATCAAATCCCAAACAGGGAGAAAAGGCCTCCTAGGAGGCCACAATGCGAGACCCCCTGGAAGAAAGTCTTGACCAAAGGAGGAAACGCAAAAGACTTTTGAAAAACAGACAGACAAGGCAACAACCTGCCCCATTAAGATACTCAGCTGAAGACCAGAGTCCAGCCACTATTGAAGAAATTCCAAAATCCTGACAAGGCAAAGAACTAGCCTCACTCCAATCAATATAAGATCTCCAAATCCTATAAAAGATGGTAGAAGAGGACCTCTTCCTGGCACTAGTAAAAGGCTGAATACCCAATCCGAAGACCTTCCTCCCCTAAGACGGAGGTTTCAGCCATGAGAAAGGCTTAAACCCCGTCCAGGGCCAGCTTTCGCAACACCTTGCCTAGCATGGAGATCGGAGGAAACAGATAAGTAACCCCAGGTCCCCCCAGCTCAGGGACATGGCAACCACCGCCAGAGCCAGAGGATCCTGAGATAGCGACACGAAGGTCGGAAGCTTGTAAAAGTGACGAGGAGCAAACAGATCCACCTCCAGACCAGAGACAAAACGACCGAAAAACCTGAAGGTGGAAAAAGCATTCCCCCCGGCGGAAGGAGCAACCACTCAGGAAGTCCCCTCCGTGTTTTCCAATCCTGAAATGTACACTGCCGAAATGCACGGAACATGAGTCCCCGCCCAATCTAGAATTAGAGACACCTCTCTGAGGGCACGCAGACTGCGAGTCCCTCCCAAGCGATCGATTGTAAGCAACCGCCGACCAATCGACCGACCGAACCAGAAACCAGCAAACCCTGTAAATGCTGCGTCAATTGAGACAGAACCAACCTGATGACTCTCAACTCCAGAACGTAGATGGGCAAGTGGGCCTCCCGAGGACCTGCCCCTCAAGAGAATGTCCGAGACCATCCACCACTAGAGAGACTGCCGAACCCGGGAGAACATCCGGAAAGACCGATCCAACGACCGCGGTCGCCGGGCCAAGACGCCAACAGATGAAACTGAAACATCCTCGTGAGAAAACTGAACAAAGGGAACTGCCTCAAAGGAAGCTACCATCAACCCCACCAGTCTCACCCCTAGCCGGATGGACGGGCAAGGATTGGAAGAAGAAGAAGCTGCGCCAATCCATGAACCAATAAAACTTAGGCCAGAGGCGGAACAACTCTGTGTTAGCAATAATCCAAGGTCATCCCCAAAAAGGGCACCACCCTGGCCGGAACGAGAAAGGACTTGGGATAGTTGATCACCCGCCAAACCTTTCCAAAGTGGATACCACAGTCCCGGTGTCCACCTTCGCTTGACTGAAAGAAGAAGCCATGAAAAGAAGATCGACCAGACAGGGCACCATAAGAATCCCCTGAGCTCTGAGAAGGGCTATCATGCCCGCCAACACCTTGGTGAACACTCTTGGAGCCGAGGAAAGGCAGAACGGAAGAGCCACAACTTGAAAATGCCGATCTTCCACCACGAAACGAAGAAACCTTTGGTGAGCTGGAAGACATGAATATGAAAATAGGCACCTTGATGTCTATGAACGTCATGAAATCCCCCTGCCACAGAGAATTGAGGGCAGAACGCAGAGGTTCCATGCGAAACCTCCGGGGAAGAATAAACACATTGAGGAACTTCAGATCCAGGATGGGACGAACCAACCCGTCCAACTCGGGCACGGAGAAGAGATTGGAATAATACCCGCAGCCCACCTCCAAAGGGGGGACCGGGCAGATGACTACCATATCCAGAAGATTCCTCACCGCCGCCAGGAGCCCCTGCGCGACCAAAGGATCTGAGAGCACACGAGACCTGAAAATCTTAGGAGGAGATCGGGACTCGAACTCCAGCTTGTAAACCGGCCGACACCACCTCCCGGATCCACCTGTCCGAGACCGCCAGGTCCCATACCCGGGAGAAGAATCGCAACTGTCCCCCCACCCGCAAGGGTGAGGGCGCCCCCTCATTGCTGAGCGGACTATGCAGCTGATTTGGAATTGGCGCCCCAGGCGTGAACGGGACGGCCTCTACCCCTGTTCCAGCTAGCACCCCTGGGGGCCGAGAAGCCCGCGCCTCCGTCAGTTCTGGCTCCCCGAAAGAAGGCTTGAAAAAGGTCGCCCCTCGAAAGGAACGACAAATCTTACTTGCGCTGAGGTAACATACCTCCCTTGCAACCAAATCAACTCTCACCAAACAGGCACAAACCCAAAAAGGGGAAGAGCCGTAAGCGACCTATTGGAATTAAAACCAGCAGTCCATTGCCACAACCACACAGACCGCCGGACAGCTACCAACAGAGCCGTAGCCCTGCCACACATCAACATAGCGTCATCCTGAACGGCCAGGACAAACGAACGAAGAACTCGCAACGCTTGAGGGCGAGATCAAGAACCGCACATAAATCAGACAATGGCCTCACCGCCAACAACAAAAGAGCCGAAGCACAAACAGGTCTCAAAACAGAAACCGCACAGACAAAACCATGGCGGGTCAGCTGGCCAATCCGGAGATCCACGCCATCCATAAGAGTAGTCGTGAAAAGAAAAAGCAATACTGCCATATTGGATAGCCCCAAACCCGGAGCCTCAACCTCGGGAGGGGCAGACCAGCGCTTCAAGTCCGCCAAACAAGGATACTTCCTATCCCAACTAGGCGGAACACCAACGAAACGCGTAGGTTGCTCT
Organism: Gastrophryne carolinensis; assembly: GCA_027917425.1. Lineage (NCBI taxonomy): Eukaryota > Metazoa > Chordata > Amphibia > Anura > Microhylidae > Gastrophryne > Gastrophryne carolinensis. Next base: position 488,918,565 of record CM051237.1, on the reverse strand, counting down.
CATTCCTTAAGGACGACAGTAACAAAATGTCGTTGACTGGGAAGCTCCAAGCGCAGCTTGGGCACCTCGAACAACTAGCCCCTTTGGCGGAGGAACCGCCTCAAGAGGATCCAAATCCAAAAACCTCAAACATTTGAGCCAATATGGAATGGGTGTCCAAACAGACCCCAAGGCCTGGTCACCCTCAGCACCAAACAGCTGCTGAAACTCAGGATCGTCCAAATCCTCAAATAGCTCCCCAACTCCCAATGCCTCAACATCTGAGTCCGGCGGAGGCGGGCACAAGTGTTTCCGCTTAGACGGAGCCCACTGAGCAACCACAGCGGAAAACATCTTCTCGAGGCTAGCCAATCGGGCGCATACCTCGGACTGCGAATCCCCACCCATGACAACGTCACACGGGGTCCGGAACAGGCGAGGAGGAGCCGGAGACAGCACGGCGGTGAAGAGCCAGACACCAGGGTGCCGGACTGGCGCTCAATGTTCCGCTGCGCACATGGAATGCATATAGTAACATCCCCTGGGGGCGGAGCCCCACAACCACCGTACAGCCTGGACTGCCCCGAAGGGCCGTGTCCGGTATCCTTGGTAGCCTCCATATGGTGAATTTATGGCCTTCGCAATGACCCAGGGATTTACGCATTTTTTTTTTTTTTTTTTTAAATGGCCCTAAAGTGGGAGAATTTGCAATATAACCAATATAGGAACAAAATTGAATGGACAACCCCACTAGACAGGCAGCTAAGACCGGGAGAGCCCGGCAGCGTGGGATCCCAGGATCTGAAACAGAAAAGACGACAGTCACTCCAAGCACTAATGGACCAGCACATGTCAAATATACAGAATACATACAATGCACATAACTATGAAAATAAAATAAATATATGAAGGATATATAACTATATAACTATATATATATATATAACTATATATAACTATATATATATATATATATAACTATATATATATATATATATATATATATATATATATATAACTATATATAAATATAATATATATATATATATATATATATATATATATATATATATATATATATATATATATATATGTGGAAGGCTAGGGATGCACAGCAAAAGAGCCCAGCAAACAATGCAACATAATGCCAGGCCGACAAGAACCAGGGCACAATCCACAGCAAGGGAATCTGTCCCAAAACTGTCCCAGGCGCCCCCAGCCAAGAACCACCTTAAAACGAAAAAACCCCCGGCCTACCTTAAAAAACCGCAGCCGAATGGCGGCCGCACACACACACACACGAGGAGGCAGAGGGAGAAGAAAGGCGGGCCCAGCAGAGCGCACAGACGCTCCGGCCCCGCCCCTCCCTCCAATCCGAGCACAGCGCCCGCACATGTTTTAACAGGGACAGGCGGGCCGGCGGCACACTACACGCCGCCCGGCCCCGCCCGCAGCCGCCCCCGGAAAAAACGTCAGAGCATCGGGCGCCAGTACATGGCGCCCGCAACGACAACAAACAGGGGCACACCGGCGGACCGGCGGCACACACGCCGCCCGGACCCGCCCCCCCTTGCCCTCCGGAGAGCCACAAAACCGGGGAGCTCAAAGGAGCCCCCAAACATAAGAAGGAGCTGGACAAACGGGCGGGCCGGCGGCAACATACACACGCCGCCCGGCCCCGCCCCACACCATCCAACAACAGTAAAACACACGCACACAGTCAGTAGCAAAGCATACCCAGGCACACAGACAAGCCCCCCCCCCCCCCCAACTAGCGCAGGGAGAAGGGACCAAGCGGGGTAAGGACACCTGATAGGGACTAAAGGGCGGGGGCATCCCAAATCCGGATCACCAAAACCGGATAACCGCATTGGGTCTAGCGGAGGAGCTAATCTCCTAGGCACCTTAAGTGCCGTCTACGCTTTGCCCAGCCGACAGCCTAAGCTGGGAGGCTACCACATAATCAGGGGAAAGTAACAAGAGGAACCGGGCAGAAATAGACCATGGGGGGGGGGGGCCGGGGTGATACCCCGGCTACCTGCAAGCAGGAGACTTCTTTCTTCTGTCTTGTCGCCATCTTGCAGAGAAGAAACACTGGGGAATGAGTGGGAGGACCCAGGTATGTATAGAACAGGAGGGGCTCGTTTTTCATGACTTCTCTGCAACGTCGCCACCTGCTGGTGGTATAACCCAAGTGTAATAATTAATGTTTGAAGTGGGGTGTGTGACATACTTAGAATACATATAATACATTATTATTATTAAAGTGGACCAACACCCAGGATTTTGACTATCCTGGGTCTTGGTCCACTTCGGTGGGGCACCCCCGATCGGGGTGCCCCGCTGTGTGAAACCCCCCCTAACCCCCCGAAAAACTCACCTCTCCAAGCCAGGTCCAGGAACGTCTAAGCGGCTGCCGCCGCCTCCCGCGCGTCCCTTCTGACGCGCGCGCGCCCGCGTCGGCCATTCGCAGACGGCCGGCGCAGGCGCGCGCACGGCTACAGGGGCGCGAGGGAGGCGGCGGCGGCCGGCCGCCGCCGAAGATCAGGTAAGGTTTTTCGGGGGTTTTGGGGGGGTTACACCCCGCGGGACATCCCGATCTCGGATGTCCCGCGGGGTGGGGGGTGATCGGCCCGGGAATCTTATAGATTCCCGGGCCGATCACCCGTGGGTGTTGGTCCACTTTAATAATGATTATATAGTGTCATCTTCTACCGTAGTGCTGTACAAGGTGTGATTACAGACAGGGTAAAACATATAATAATAATTATTATAATTAGTAATAGTGATTATTTATATAGCGCCATCCTCTTCAGTAGCGCTGTACAAGGTGCGATTACAGACAGGGTAAAACATATAATACATTATTATTATTAGCGATTATTTATATAGCGCCATCCTCTTCCGTAGCGCTGTACAAGGTGTGATTACAGACAGGTCACGAAACGAAGCACAGAGAGGCACAGAGAGGTCGAATGGGGGATGAGAAAACACTGCACCCCTGAGCCGGCCAGCATGTGCCCGCAGGGGCATGCCCTCAACCATGGTTTGCCTAAGTATCAGGAGGATCCTCCGACAGGCTGCGGCACTGGAGATACCCCCCAGCCCTCGGGCCCCGGTACTCACTTGTCGCTCCAGGCCCCCGTCCACTCCACCTGCCCCCAGGGGTTGCGGATGCGGATCAGCTTCTCCACCCTGCCCCGGTAGTTGACCTGTTGGGGGAATACAGAGGGGGATCACATGACACAGAGGCTTCCGCGGCGCGCTCCCATCATGGTGGCCTGGGGGGCCCGCACTTACCTCCTTCAGGCCGGTGACAGAGTAGGCGTGGCCCTTCACCAGCTTCTTAAAGGTGACGGCTTCCATGTCGTAGGCACTGGTGATCTGCAGAGAAAGAGAGAGAGAGCGCGGCGCAATTACCCACAATCCACTACGGCCGATACCTATCCGGAGTACATGTGAGAGGGGCCCCGGGGCAGATAATCAGGTAACAAAACAGTCAGGCACAAGTCAGGGACAGGCACAAGTCAGGGACAGGCACAAGTCAGGGTCAGGCACAAGTCAGGGTCAGGCACAAGTCAGGGTCAGGCACAAGTCAGGGTCAGGCACAAGTCAGGGTCAGGCACAAGTCAGGGTCAGGCACAAGTCAGGGTCAGGCACAAGTCAGGGACAGGCACAAGTCAGGGTCAGGCACAAGTCAGGCACAAGTCAGGGTCAGGCACAAGTCAGGCACAAGTCAGGGTCAGGCACAAGTCAGGGTCAGGCACAAGTCAGGCACAGGTCAGGGTCAGGCACAGGTCAGGGTCAGGCACAAGTCAGGGTCAGGCACAAGTCAGGGTCAGGCACAAGTCAGGGTCAGGCACAAGTCAGGGTCAGGCACAAGTCAGGGTCAGGCACAAGTCAGGGTCAGGCACAAGTCAGGGTCAGGCACAAGTCAGGGTCAGGCACAGGTCAGGGTCAGGCACAGGTCAGGGTCAGGCACAGGTCAGGGTCAGGTCAGGAACAAGTCAGGGTCAGGTCAGGAACAAGTCAGGGCCAGGTCAGGAACAAGTCAGGGCCAGGTCAGGAACAAGTCAGGGCCAGGTCAGGAACAAGTCAGGGCCAGGTCAGGAACAAGTCAGGGCCAAGTCAGGAACAAGTCAGGGCCAGGTCAGGAACAAGTCAGGGTCAGGTCAGGAACAAGTCAGGGTCAGGTCAGGAACAAGTCAGGGCCAGGTCAGGAACAAGTCAGGGCCAGGTCAGGAACAAGTCAGGGCCAGGTCAGGAACAAGTCAGGGCCAGGTCAGGAACAAGTCAGGGCCAGGTCAGGAACAAGTCAGGGCCAGGTCAGGAACAAGTCAGGGCCAGGTCAGGAACAAGTCAGGGCCAGGTCAGGAACAAGTCAGGGCCAGGTCAGGAACAAGTCAGGGCCAGGTCAGGAACAAGTCAGGGCCAGGTCAGGAACAAGTCAGGGTCAGGCACAGGTCAGGAACAAGTCAGGGTCAGGCACAGGTCAGGAACAAGTCAGGGTCAGGCACAGGTCAGGAACAAGTCAGGGTCAGGCACAGGTCAGGAACAAGTCAGGGTAAGGCACAGGTCAGGAACAAGTCAGGGTCAGGCACAGGTCAGGAACAAGTCAGGGTCAGGCACAGGTCAGGAACAAGTCAGGGTCAGGCACAGGTCAGGAACAAGTCAGGGTCAGGCACAGGTCAGGAACAAGTCAGGGTCAGGCACAGGTCAGGAACAAGTCAGGGTCAGGCACAGGTCAGGAACAAGTCAGGGTCAGGCACAGGTCAGGAACAAGTCAGGGTCAGGCACAGGTCAGGAACAAGTCAGGGTAAGGCACAGGTCAGGAACAAGTCAGGGTCAGGCACAGGTCAGGAACAAGTCAGGGTCAGGCACAGGTCAGGAACAAGTCAGGGTCAGGCACAGGTCAGGAACAAGTCAGGGTCAGGCACAGGTCAGGAACAAGTCAGGGTCAGGCACAGGTCAGGAACAAGTCAGGGTCAGGCACAGGTCAGGAACAAGTCAGGGTCAGGCACAGGTCAGGAACAAGTCAGGGTCAGGCACAGGTCAGGCACAGGTCAGGAACAAGTCAGGGTCAGGCACAAGTCAGGCACAGGTCAGGGTCAGGCACAGGTCAGGGTCAGGCACAGGTCAGGGTCAGGCACAAGTCAGGGTCAGGCACAAGTCAGGGTCAGGCACAAGTCAGGGTCAGGCACAAGTCAGGGTCAGGCACAGGTCAGGGTCAGGCACAGGTCAGGGTCAGGTCAGGAACAAGTCAGGGTCAGGTCAGGAACAAGTCAGGGCCAGGTCAGGAACAAGTCAGGGCCAGGTCAGGAACAAGTCAGGGCCAGGTCAGGAACAAGTCAGGGCCAGGTCAGGAACAAGTCAGGGCCAGGTCAGGAACAAGTCAGGGCCAGGTCAGGAACAAGTCAGGGCCAGGTCAGGAACAAGTCAGGGCCAGGTCAGGAACAAGTCAGGGTCAGGTCAGGAACAAGTCAGGGTCAGGTCAGGAACAAGTCAGGGTCAGGTCAGGAACAAGTCAGGGCCAGGTCAGGAACAAGTCAGGGCCAGGTCAGGAACAAGTCAGGGCCAGGTCAGGAACAAGTCAGGGCCAGGTCAGGAACAAGTCAGGGCCAGGTCAGGAACAAGTCAGGGCCAGGTCAGGAACAAGTCAGGGCCAGGTCAGGAACAAGTCAGGGCCAGGTCAGGAACAAGTCAGGGCCAGGTCAGGAACAAGTCAGGGCCAGGTCAGGAACAAGTCAGGGCCAGGTCAGGAACAAGTCAGGGTCAGGCACAGGTCAGGAACAAGTCAGGGTCAGGCACAGGTCAGGAACAAGTCAGGGTCAGGCACAGGTCAGGAACAAGTCAGGGTCAGGCACAGGTCAGGAACAAGTCAGGGTCAGGCACAGGTCAGGAACAAGTCAGGGTAAGGCACAGGTCAGGAACAAGTCAGGGTCAGGCACAGGTCAGGAACAAGTCAGGGTCAGGCACAGGTCAGGAACAAGTCAGGGTCAGGCACAGGTCAGGAACAAGTCAGGGTCAGGCACAGGTCAGGAACAAGTCAGGGTCAGGCACAGGTCAGGAACAAGTCAGGGTCAGGCACAGGTCAGGAACAAGTCAGGGTCAGGCACAGGTCAGGAACAAGTCAGGGTCAGGCACAGGTCAGGAACAAGTCAGGGTCAGGCACAGGTCAGGAACAAGTCAGGGTCAGGCACAGGTCAGGCACAGGTCAGGAACAAGTCAGGGTCAGGCACAGGTCAGGCACAGGTCAGGAACAAGTCAGGGTCAGGCACAAGTCAGGGTCAGGCACAAGTCAGGGTCAGGCACAAGTCAGGGTCAGGCACAAGTCAGGGTCAGGCACAAGTCAGGGTCAGGCACAAGTCAGGGTCAGGCACAAGTCAGGGTCAGGCACAAGTCAGGGTCAGGCACAAGTCAGGGTCAGGCACAAGTCAGGGTCAGGCACAAGTCAGGGTCAGGCACAAGTCAGGGTCAGGCACAAGTCAAGGTCAGGCACAAGTCAAGGTCAGGCACAAGTCAGGGTCAGGCACAAGTCAGGCACAAGTCAGGGTCAGGCACAAGTCAGGCACAAGTCAGGGTCAGGCACAAGTCAGGGTCAGGCACAAGTCAGGGTCAGGCACAGGTCAGGGTCAGGCACAGGTCAGGGTCAGGCACAGGTCAGGGTCAGGCACAAGTCAGGCACAAGTCAGGGTCAGGCACAAGTCAGGGTCAGGCACAAGTCAGGGTCAGGCACAAGTCAGGGTCAGGCACAAGTCAGGGTCAGGCACAAGTCAGGGTCAGGCACAAGTCAGGGTCAGGCACAGGTCAGGGTCAGGCACAGGTCAGGGTCAGGCACAAGTCAGGGTCAGGCACAAGTCAGGGTCAGGCACAAGTCAGGGTCAGGCACAAGTCAGGGTCAGGCACAAGTCAGGGTCAGGTCAGGAACAAGTCAGGGCCAGGTCAGGAACAAGTCAGGGCCAGGTCAGGAACAAGTCAGGGCCAGGTCAGGAACAAGTCAGGGCCAGGTCAGGAACAAGTCAGGGCCAGGTCAGGAACAAGTCAGGGCCAGGTCAGGAACAAGTCAGGGCCAGGTCAGGAACAAGTCAGGGCCAGGTCAGGAACAAGTCAGGGCCAGGTCAGGAACAAGTCAGGGCCAGGTCAGGAACAAGTCAGGGCCAGGTCAGGAACAAGTCAGGGTCAGGTCAGGAACAAGTCAGGGCCAGGTCAGGAACAAGTCAGGGTCAGGTCAGGAACAAGTCAGGGTCAGGCACAGGTCAGGAACAAGTCAGGGTCAGGCACAGGTCAGGAACAAGTCAGGGTCAGGCACAGGTCAGGAACAAGTCAGGGTCAGGCACAGGTCAGGAACAAGTCAGGGTCAGGCACAGGTCAGGAACAAGTCAGGGTCAGGCACAGGTCAGGTACAAGTCAGGGTCAGGCACAGGTCAGGTACAAGTCAGGGTCAAGCACAGGTCAGGAACAAGTCAGGGTCAGGCACAGGTCAGGAACAAGTCAGGGTCAGGCACAGGTCAGGTACAAGTCAGGGTCAGGCACAGGTCAGGAACAAGTCAGGGTCAGGCACAAGTCAGGGTCAGGCACAAGTCAGGGTCAGGCACAAGTCAGGGTCAGGCACAAGTCAGGGTCAGGCACAAGTCAGGGTCAGGCACAAGTCAGGGTCAGGCACAAGTCAGGGTCAGGCACAAGTCAGGCACAAGTCAGGGTCAGGCACAAGTCAGGGTCAGGCACAAGTCAGGGTCAGGCACAAGTCAGGGTCAGGCACAAGTCAGGGTCAGGTCAGGAACAAGTCAGGGCCAAGTCAGGAACAAGTCAGGGCCAGGCCAGGAACAAGTCAGGGCCAGGTCAGGAACAAGTCAGGGCCAGGTCAGGAACAAGTCAGGGCCAGGTCAGGAACAAGTCAGGGCCAGGTCAGGAACAAGTCAGGGCCAGGTCAGGAACAAGTCAGGGCCAGGTCAGGAACAAGTCAGGGTCAGGTCAGGAACAAGTCAGGGTCAGGTCAGGAACAAGTCAGGGCCAGGTCAGGAACAAGTCAGGGTCAGGTCAGGAACAAGTCAGGGTCAGGCACAGGTCAGGAACAAGTCAGGGTCAGGCACATGTCAGGGACAAGTCAGGGTCAGGCACATGTCAGGGACAAGTCAGGGTCAGGCACATGTCAGGGACAAGTCAGGGTCAGGCACATGTCAGGGACAAGTCAGGGTCTGGCACAGGTCAGGGTCAGGGACAAGTCAGGGTCAGGGACAAGTCAGGGTCAGGGACAAGTCAGGGTCAAGTCAGGGTCAGGGACAAGTCAGGGTCAGGGACAAGTCAGGGTCAGGGACAAGTCAGGGTCAGGCCCAGGTCAGGGACAAGTCAGGGTCAGGCCCAGGTCAGGGACAAGTCAGGGTCAGGCCCAGGTCAGGGACAAGTCAGGGTCAGGGACAAGTCAGGGTCAGGCCCAGGTCAGGGACAAGTCAGGGTCAGGCCCAGGTCAGGGTCAGGCCCAGGTCAGGGACAAGTCAGGGTCAGGCAAAGGTCAGGGACAAGTCAGGGTCAGGCCCAGGTCAGGGACAAGTCAGGGTCAGGCCCAGGTCAGGGACAAGTCAGGGTCAGGCCCAGGTCAGGGACAAGTCAGGGTCAGGCCCAGGTCAGGGACAAGTCAGGGTCAGGCCCAGATCAGGGACAAGTCAGGGTCAGGCCCAGGTCAGGGACAAGTCAGGGTCAGGCCCAGGTCAGGGACAAGTCAGGGTCAGGGACAAGTCAGGGTCAGGGACAAGTCAGGGTCAGGGACAAGTCAGGGTCAGGGACAAGTCAGGGTCAGGGACAAGTCAGGGTCAGGGACAAGTCAGGGTCAGGCACATGTCAGGGACAAGTCAGGGTCAGGCACATGTCAGGGACAAGTCAGGGTCAGGCACATGTCAGGGACAAGTCAGGGTCAGGCACATGTCAGGGACAAGTCAGGGTCAGGCACATGTCAGGGACAAGTCAGGGTCAGGCACATGTCAGGGACAAGTCAGGGTCAGGCACATGTCAGGGACAAGTCAGGGTCAGGCACATGTCAGGGACAAGTCAGGGTCAGGCACATGTCAGGGACAAGTCAGGGTCAGGCACATGTCAGGGACAAGTCAGGGTCAGGCACATGTCAGGGACAAGTCAGGGTCTGGCACAGGTCAGGGACAAGTCAGGGTCAAGTCAGGGTCAGGGACAAGTCAGGGTCAGGCCCAGGTCAGGGACAAGTCAGGGTCAGGCCCAGGTCAGGGACAAGTCAGGGTCAGGCCCAGGTCAGGGACAAGTCAGGGTCAGGCCCAGGTCAGGGACAAGTCAGGGTCAGGCCCAGGTCAGGGACAAGTCAGGGTCAGGCCCAGGTCAGGGACAAGTCAGGGTCAGGCAAAGGTCAGGGACAAGTCAGGGTCAGGCAAAGGTCAGGGACAAGTCAGGGTCAGGCCCAGGTCAGGGACAAGTCAGGGTCAGGCCCAGGTCAGGGACAAGTCAGGGTCAGGCCCAGGTCAGGGACAAGTCAGGGTCAGGCCCAGGTCAGGGACAAGTCAGGGTCAGGCCCAGATCAGGGACAAGTCAGGGTCAGGCCCAGATCAGGGACAAGTCAGGGTCAGGCCCAGGTCAGGGTCAGGCCCAGGTCAGGGACAAGTCAGGGTCAGGGACAAGTCAGGGTCAGGGACAAGTCAGGGTCAGGGACAAGTCAGGGTCAGGCACAGGTCAGAGACAAGCCAGGGTCAGGCACAGGTCAGGGACAAGTCAGGGTCAGGGACAAGTCAGGGTCAGGGACAAGTCAGGGTCAGGCACAAGTCAGGGTCAGGCACAAGTCAGGGTCAGGCACAAGTCAGGGTCAGGCACAAGTCAGGGTCAGGCACAAGTCAGGGTCAGGCACAAGTCAGGGTCAGGCACAAGTCAGGGTCAGGAACAAGTCAGGGTCAGGAACAAGTCAGGGTCAGGAACAAGTCAGGGTCAGGAACAAGTCAGGGTCAGGAACAAGTCAGGGTCAGGAACAAGTCAGGGTCAGGAACAAGTCAGGGTCAGGTCAGGAACAAGTCAGGGTCAGGTCAGGAACAAGTCAGGGCCAGGTCAGGAACAAGTCAGGGCCAGGTCAGGAACAAGTCAGGGCCAGGTCAGGAACAAGTCAGGGCCAGGTCAGGAACAAGTCAGGGTCAGGTCAGGAACAAGTCAGGGCCAGGTCAGGAACAAGTCAGGGTCAGGTCAGGAACAAGTCAGGGTCAGGCACAGGTCAGGAACAAGTCAGGGCCAGGCACAGGTCAGGAACAAGTCAGGGTCAGGCACAGGTCAGGAACAAGTCAGGGTCAGGCACAGGTCAGGAACAAGTCAGGGTCAGGCACAGGTCAGGAACAAGTCAGGGTCAGGCACAGGTCAGGAACAAGTCAGGGTCAGGCACAGGTCAGGAACAAGTCAGGGTCAGGCACAGGTAAGGAACAAGTCAGGGTCAGGCACAGGTCAGGAACAAGTCAGGGTCAGGCACAGGTCAGGTACAAGTCAGGGTCAGGCACAGGTCAGGAACAAGTCAGGGTCAGGCACAGGTCAGGAACAAGTCAAGGTCAGGAACAAGTCAAGGTCAGGCACAGGTCAGGGACAAGTCAGGGTCAGGCCCAGGACAGGGACAAGTCAGGGTCAGGCACAGATCAGGAACAAGTCAAGGTCAGGCACAGGTCAGGGTCAGGGACAAGTCAGGGTCAGGCCCAGGTCAGGGACAAGTCAGGGTCAGGCCCAGGTCAGGGACAAGTCAGGGTCAGGCCCAGGTCAGGGACAAGTCAGGGTCAGGCCCAGGTCAGGGACAAGTCAGGGTCAGGCCCAGGTCAGGGACAAGTCAGGGTCAGGCCCAGGTCAGGGACAAGTCAGGGTCAGGGACAAGTCAGGGTCAGGCCCAGGTCAGGGACAAGTCAGGGTCAGGCCCAGGTCAGGGACAAGTCAGGGTCAGGCCCAGGTCAGGGACAAGTCAGGGTCAGGCCCAGGTCAGGGACAAGTCAGGGTCAGGCCCAGGTCAGGGACAAGTCAGGGTCAGGCCCAGGTCAGGGACAAGTCAGGGTCAGGCCCAGGTCAGGGACAAGTCAGGGTCAGGCCCAGGTCAGGGACAAGTCAGGGTCAGGCCCAGGTCAGGGACAAGTCAGGGTCAGGCCCAGGTCAGGGACAAGTCAGGGTCAGGCCTAGGTCAGGGTCAGGCCCAGGTCAGGGACAAGTCAGGGTCAGGCCTAGGTCAGGGACAAGTCAGGGTCAGGCCTAGGTCAGGGACAAGTCAGGGTCAGGCCCAGGTCAGGGACAAGTCAGGGTCAGGCCCAGGTCAGGGACAAGTCAGGGTCAGGGACAAGTCAGGGTCAAGTCAGGGTCAGGGACAAGTCAGGGTCAAGTCAGGGTCAGGCACAGGTCAGGGACAAGTCAGGGTCAGGCACATGTCAGGGACAAGTCAGGGTCAGGCACATGTCAGGGACAAGTCAGGGTCAGGCACATGTCAGGGACAAGTCAGGGTCAGGCACATGTCAGGGACAAGTCAGGGTCAGGCACATGTCAGGGACAAGTCAGGGTCAGGCACATGTCAGGGACAAGTCAGGGTCAGGCACATGTCAGGGACAAGTCAGGGTCTGGCACAGGTCAGGGTCAGGGACAAGTCAGGGTCAGGGACAAGTCAGGGTCAAGTCAGGGTCAGGGACAAGTCAGGGTCAGGCCCAGGTCAGGGACAAGTCAGGGTCAGGCCCAGGTCAGGGACAAGTCAGGGTCAGGCAAAGGTCAGGGACAAGTCAGGGTCAGGCCCAGGTCAGGGACAAGTCAGGGTCAGGCCCAGGTCAGGGACAAGTCAGGGTCAGGCCCAGGTCAGGGACAAGTCAGGGTCAGGCCCAGGTCAGGGACAAGTCAGGGTCAGGCCCAGGTCAGGGACAAGTCAGGGTCAGGCCCAGGTCAGGGACAAGTCAGGGTCAGGCCCAGGTCAGGGACAAGTCAGGGTCAGGCCCAGATCAGGGACAAGTCAGGGTCAGGCCCAGGTCAGGGACAAGTCAGGGTCAGGCCCAGGTCAGGGACAAGTCAGGGTCAGGCCCAGGTCAGGGACAAGTCAGGGTCAGGGACAAGTCAGGGTCAGGCACAGGTCAGAGACAAGTCAGGGTCAGGCACAGGTCAGGGACAAGTCAGGGTCAGGCACAGGTCAGGGACAAGTCAGGGTCAGGCACAGGTCAGGGACAAGTCAGGGTCAGGCACAGGTCAGGGACAAGTCAGGGTCAGGCACAGGTCAGGAACAAGTCAGGGTCAGGGACAAGTCAGGGTCAGGAACATGTCAGGAACATGTCAGGCACATGTCAGGAACATGTCAGGAACATGTCAGGAACATGTCAGGAACATGTCAGGCACATGTCAGGAACATGTCAGGAACATGTCAGGAACATGTCAGGAACATGTCAGGCACATGTCAGGAACATGTCAGGGTCATGCCCAGGTCAGGAACGTGTCAGGAACGTGTCAGGAACGTGTCAGGAACGTGTCAGGAACGTGTCAGGAACGTGTCAGGAACGTGTCAGGAACGTGTCAGGAACGTGTCAGGGTCAGGCCCAGGTCAGGTCAGGAACATGTCAGGGTCAGGCCCAGGTCAGGAGGTCAGGAACATGTCAGGGTCAGGCCCAGGTCAAGAACATGTCAGGTTCAGGCCCAGGAGGTCAGGAACATGTCAGGGTCAGGCCCAGGAGGTCAGGGACATGTCAGGGTCAGGCCCAGGAGGTCAGGGACAAGTCAGGGTCAGGCCCAGGTCAGGGACAAGTCAGGGTCAAGTCAGGGTCAGGGACAAGTCAGGGTCAGGGACAAGTCAGGGTCAGGGACAAGTCAGGGTCAGGGACAAGTCAGGGTCAGGGACAAGTCAGGGTCAGGGACAAGTCAGGGTCAAGTCAGGGTCAGGGACAAGTCAGGGTCAAGTCAGGGTCAGGCACATGTCAGGGACAAGTCAGGGTCAGGCACATGTCAGGGACAAGTCAGGGTCAGGCACATGTCAGGGACAAGTCAGGGTCAGGCACATGTCAGGGACAAGTCAGGGTCAGGCACATGTCAGGGACAAGTCAGGGTCAGGCACATGTCAGGGACAAGTCAGGGTCAGGCACATGTCAGGGACAAGTCAGGGTCAGGCACAGGTCAGGGACAAGTCAGGGTCAGGCACAGGTCAGGGACAAGTCAGGGTCAGGCACAGGTCAGGGACAAGTCAGGGTCAGGCACAGGTCAGGGACAAGTCAGGGTCAGGCACAGGTCAGGGACAGGCACAGGTCAGGGTCAGGCACAGGTCAGGGTCAGGCACAGGTCAGGGTCAGGCACAGGTCAGGGTCAGGCACAGGTCAGGGTCAGGCACAGGTCAGGGTCAGGCACAGGTCAGGGTCAGGCACAGGTCAGGGTCAGGCACAGGTCAGGGACAAGTCAGGGTCAGGCACATGTCAGGGTCAGCCACATGTCAGGAACATGTCAGGGCCAGGCCCAGGTCAGGAACATGTCAGGGCCAGGCCCAGGTCAGGAACATGTCAGGGCCAGGCCCAGGTCAAGAACATGTCAGGGTCAGGCCCAGGTCAGGAGGTCAGGGTCAGGCCCAGGTCAGGAGGTCAGGAACATGTCAGGGTCAGGCCCAGGTCAGGGACAAGTCAGGGTCAGGCCCAGGTCAGGGACAAGTCAGGGTCAGGCCCAGGTCAGGGACAAGTCAGGGTCAGGCCCAGGTCAGGGACAAGTCAGGGTCAGGCCCAGGTCAGGGACAAGTCAGGGTCAGGCCCAGGTCAGGGACAAGTCAGGGTCAGGCCCAGGTCAGGGACAAGTCAGGGTCAGGCCCAGATCAGGGACAAGTCAGGGTCAGGGACAAGTCAGGGTCAGGGACAAGTCAGGGTCAGGGACAAGTCAGGGTCAGGGACAAGTCAGGGTCAGGGACAAGTCAGGGTCAGGGACAAGTCAGGGACAAGTCAGGGACAAGTCAGGGTCAGGGACAAGTCAGGGACAAGTCAGGGTCAGGCACAGGTCAGGGTCAGGGACAAGTCAGGGTCAGGCACATGTCAGGGACAAGTCAGGGTCAGGCACATGTCAGGGACAAGTCAGGGTCAGGCACAGGTCAGGGTCAGGCACAGGTCAGGGTCAGGCACAGGTCAGGGTCAGGCACAGGTCAGGGTCAGGCACAGGTCAGGGTCAGGCACAGGTCAGGGTCAGGCACAGGTCAGGGACAGGCACAGGTCAGGGACAGGCACAGGTCAGGGTCAGGCACAGGTCAGGGTCAGGCACAGGTCAGGCACAGGTCAGGGACAAGTCAGGGTCAGGCCCAGGTCAGGAACATGTCAGGGCCAGGCCAGGAACATGTCAGGCCCAGGTCAGGAGGTCAGGAACATGTCAGGGTCAGGCCCAGGTCAGGAGGTCAGGAACATGTCAGGGTCAGGCCCAGGTCAGGAGGTCAGGGACAAGTCAGGGTCAGGCACAGATCAGGGACAAGTCAGGGTCAGGCCCAGGTCAGGGACAAGTCAGGGTCAGGGACAAGTCAGGGTCAGGGACAAGTCAGGGTCAGGGACAAGTCAGGGTCAGGGACAAGTCAGGGTCAGGGACAAGTCAGGGACAAGTCAGGGTCAGGGACAAGTCAGGGTCAGGCACATGTCAGGGACAAGTCAGGGACAAGTCAGGGACAAGTCAGGGACAAGTCAGGGACAAGTCAGGGTCAGGCACATGTCAGGGACAAGTCAGGGTCAGGCACAGGTCAGGGACAAGTCAGGGTCAGGGACAAGACAGGGACAAGTCAGGGACAAGTCAGGGTCAGGCACATGTCAGGGACAAGTCAGGGTCAGGCACAGGTCAGGGACAAGTCAGGGTCAGGGACAAGTCAGAGTCAGGCACATGTCAGGCACATGTCAGGGACAAGTCAGGGACAGGCACAGGTCAGGGACAGGCACAGGTCAGGGTCAGGCACAGGTCAGGGTCAGGCACAGGTCAGGGTCAGGCACAGGTCAGGGTCAGGCACAGGTCAGGGTCAGGCACAGGTCAGGGTCAGGCACAGGTCAGGGTCAGGCACAGGTCAGGGTCAGGCACAGGTCAGGGACAAGTCAGGGACAAGTCATGGTCAGGCACAGGTCAGGGACAAGTCAGGGTCAGGCACAGGTCAGGGACAAGTCAGGGTCAGGGACAAGTCAGGGTCAGGCACAGGTCAGACACAGGTCAGAGACAAATTGGGGTCAGGTGTAGGTCAGGAAAAAGTCAGGGTCTGGCACTGGTCAGGGACAAATCAGGGACATGTGTAGGTCAGGGACAAGTCAGGGTCAGGCACGGGTCAGGGACAAGTCAGGGTCAGGAACAAGTCAGGCCCAGGTCAGGAACAAGTCAGGGTCAGGCCCAGGTCAGGAACAAGTCAGGGTCAGGCCCAGGTCAGGAACAAGTCAGGGTCAGGCCCAGGTCAGGGACAAGTCAGGGTCAGGAACAAGTCAGGGTCAGGAACAAGTCAGGGTCAGGAACGAGTCAGGATCCCCACTTACCTGCTTCTAACCCTCCCGCCCCCTCCATCCACCCACTGACCCCCCCGGCGTTGCCCCCCCTTACATCTATGGAGCAGCCCAGCAGGGATCCGCGCTGCAGGGCCCGGCTGATGATCTTGTCCAGGTCCCGGGGGGCTTTCTTCAGCTCGTACATGACGGCCACGCCCCCGGTGAAATCCTCAAAGCCCTCGGTGGTGCTGCCGCCCGACAGGGCCTCATAGGAGCCGTTCAGCCTATGGAAGAAGAGGGGGAGAATCTTAGACTATGGGGCCCAGACAACACCAGGGCCCCTGGGGGCCACACTTACTTGGCGTAGGCTTTCTCCAGCAGGGCGCTCCAGAACTCACTGCACTCAGCAGAATGAACGAAAACCAACTCCCCGTCCTTCACCGGAAGCCGATCGTCCACCACCACGTCCACCCACTCGCCAAACTGCCAGATCTGCCCGGAACCAGAGGAAGGGGAGGAGTTACAGGAAGGAGGAGGAGCTTGGGGGAAACAGGAAGTGATCTGCAGGGAGCGCTCTCCCATCTATACCTGGAAATGGAAAATCCCGCAATATTCCTCATGGAAGCTCTGACCGTGTGGCACCACCCTGTGCAGGAGATCCTCATTCAGTGTCAGCGAGCCAATGGCGGCCAGGAGCCAGCAGTCACCTGACAGGAGGATCGACAGGGTAAAGCTCCGCCCACAGTCACATGATCCCCCCCGTCCCTCAGAGCTCACACTCTAATGTCTCCCCCACACTCACACACTGTTATTATACATTATATAGCGCTGACATATACCACAGCGCTGTACATAGAAGCAGTCACATGACCTCCTGTCCCTCAGAGCTCACACTCTAATGTCTCCCCCACACTCACACACTGTTATTATACATTATATAGCGCTGACATATACCACAGCGCTGTACATAGAAGCAGTCACATGACCTCCTGTCCCTCAGAGCTCACACTCTAATGTCTCCCCCACACTCACACACTGTTATTATACATTATATAGCGCTGACATATACCACAGCGCTGTACATAGAAGCAGTCACATGACCTCCTGTCCCTCAGAGCTCACACTCTAATGTCTCCTCCACACTCACACACTGTTATTATACATTATATAGCGCTGACATATACCACAGCGCTGTACATAGAAGCAGTCACATGACCTCCTGTCCCTCCGGATTGCTGACCAATGATGTGCCTATAATTAGCATGACCACTAATCCGGCTCAGCGCTCGCTGCCAGGTGCTGTCTCAGTATCTGTACAGAGAAGGATCGGTCATGTGACCTCATCCTGACCCTCCATATAAATCTCAGTATAAGGGCCGGCCAGCTCTCTCCTGTGCAGAGAAGGATCGGTCATGTGACCTCACCCTGACCCTCCATATAAATCTCAGTATAAGGGCCGGCCAGCTCTCTCCTGTGCAGAGAAGGATCGGTCATGTGACCTCACCCTGACCCTCCATATAAATCTCAGTATAAGGGCCGGCCAGCTCTCTCCTGTGCAGAGAAGGATCGGTCATGTGACCTCACCCTGACCCTCCATATAAATCTCAGTATAAGGGCCGGCCAGCTCTCTCCTGTGCAGAGAAGGATCGGTCATGTGACCTCCCCCTGACCCTCCATATAAATCTCAGTATAAGGGCCGGCCAGCTCTGTCCTGTGCAGAGAAGGATCGGTCATGTGACCTCACCCTGACCCTCCATATAAATCTCAGTATAAGGGCCGGCCAGCTCTCTCCTGTGCAGAGAAGGATCGGTCATGTGACCTCCCCCTGACCCTCCATATAAATCTCAGTATAAGGGCCGGCCAGCTCTCTCCTGTGCAGAGAAGGATCGGTCATGTGACCTCCCCCTGACTGACCATATCATGTGACTCACCAAGTGCACCCTGGCAGATATCCGTCCTGGTGGCTCCGCCCACAATGAACTGTGGGTCGCTGACGATTTCCTGAAAGACAAAGAAAAAATAAAATTCTGTGATTACTCACCTGTAAAATTGGTATTATGAGTATACAGTACGTCCTGCTCCAAATCTAATACTTACAGTTGGGATATATTCCGCAAGATGGCGCTGGACTGCAGAGACATTGAAAATAGGCTCCTCCCGGCCCCACAAATACCCGGGGACCTCCCACAAATCCCCAGCATTGAAAAGCAGTTAAGGAGAAGCCGGGAGAATTAAACAATCCAAACTATCAACTATAACAATGATAACAATCACCATACAGGGGATCCAAGATAATGCAAACCAAGGGTGGGGTGGAGCAGGACGTACTGTATACTCATAATACCAATTCTACAGGTGAGTAATCACAGAATTGTATTATTCTTAGTATACAGTACGTCCTGCTCCAGATAGATTACTTACACTTGGGACATCCAATAGCAGTGTCCATAAAGTAGTTTGGGATCCCCAAAGGTAACAGCAGACAGTTTAAACCACTGCCGCCTGCAGAACCTTTCGGGCAAAAACAGCATCAGCTGAGGCCCTAACATCAACCTTGTAAAACTTTGAAAAGGTATGAACAGAAGACCAAGTAGCGGCCTTGAAAACTTGTTCAACAGAAGCCTGGTGCTGGAAGACCCAAGAGGCACCAATAGCACGAGTGGAATGAGCAGTAAGGCGGAAGGGAGGATTCTTCCCCTTAGCAGAGTAGGCCTGAATCATAGCCCGACGGATCCATTTGCTGATAGTAGACTTGGCAGGAGCCAACCCCTTCCTAGGACCAGAGGGGACCACAAAAAGAGCATCAGTTTTCCTGAAAGGTGCCGTAGCCACCAGATAGTACTTCAGACACCTAACCACATCCAAAGAGTGCAAAACTCTCTCCTTAGCATTGCTAGGATTAGGGCACAAAGAAGGAAGAACAATATCCTGATTCAAATGAAGAGCAGACACTATCTTAGGCAGAAAATCTGGCTTGAAGCGAAACACCACCTTGTCCTGGTGTCTCTCATAGTAGAGGGGCTGAATGGACAGCGCCACCAACTCAGACACACGCCTGGCCGAGGTGATAGCCACCAGAAACACAACCTTGAGCGTAAGAATGGCCAAAGCAGCATCCTGCACAGGTTCAAAGGGAGCACCCTGCAAGGCTGACAGAACCAAGTTCAAATCCCAAACAGGCACCATAGGTTTACGTGGGGGACGCACATGAGTGACCCCCTGGAAAAAAGTCCTGATCAGAGGGTGCTGAGCAAAGGACTTCTGGAAGAAAACAGCCAGGGCAGAAACCTGACCCTTCAAAGTACTGAGTTGGAGCCCCATCTCCAACCCATGCTGCAGGAACTCCAGAATCCTGGGAATAGAGAACACACGACAGGGAAGACACCAGTCAATGTAGGCACGCCAAACCCTGTAATAAATGGAAGAGGAAGACTTCTTCCTAGCTTTTATCAAAGTATCCACAACTGAGGAAGACAGCCCCTTCTCCATCAAGATGGAGGTTTCAGCAGCCAAGCCATCAAAGCCAGAGTTTGTAAATTGGGATGGCGTAGTGAGCCCTGAGTGATCAGATCTGGCACCAAGGGCAGAGCGTACTGATCTACTGCCAGCTGTACCACGTCTGCAAACCACACTCTACTTGGCCACCTGGGGGCAACCATGCATTGCTGGCACCCCTTCCAGAGCAATCTTGCGCAGAACCCTGCCCAGCAGGGGGATTGGAGGGAAGACATACAGGAACTGAAAGTCCTTCCATGACATTGCTAGCGCATCCGAGGTCAGGGCCAGAGGATCCCTGGACAGAGAGACAAAAGCTGGGAGCTTGTGATTGTGGCGGGACGCAAACAGATCCACATCTGGTTGGCCCCAACGGTGACACAGAGATTGGAACACCCTGCTGCATAGGGACCATTCTCCCTGGCGAGAGGTCCCCCTGCTCAGAGAGTCCGCCAGTCCACCCCTGGGATGTACACAGCTGAAATGCAGGGGACATTGGCCTCCGCCCAGGTCAGGATCAGAGACACTTCCTGGAGGGCCCCCTTGCTCCGGGTCCCTCCCTGATTGATGTAGGCAACTGCCGTCTGGTTGTCCGAGCGCACCTGAACAGGCCGGCCCGAAGGTGAGGAGTCAACTGAGCCAGAACCAACCTGATCGCTCTCAGCTCCAAGACGTTGATAGGTGTGTGGGCCTACCGAGGGCCCCACCTCCCCTGAAACCGCAGGGACTTCCAGAAACCCCCCCAACCTGACAGACTGGCATCCGTGGTGACCATCTCCCAGGAAGGGGTCAGAAAGGATCTGCCCCCCAACAGATTCCTGGAGTCCATCCACCATGAGAGGGACCTCCTGACCAGGGGGGAAAGCACACAGACCCTGTCCAGGGACGCTGGGTCCTTGTCCCACACTGACAAGAGGTGGAGTTGCAGAGGCCTCAAGTGGAACTGAGCATAAGGGACCGCTTCGAAGCATGTCACCATCAGGCCCACCAGCATCATCCCCTGCCTGATGGAGGGATGGGGACAAGCTAGGAGGGACTAAGCCTGTGCAATCAGACTGTCCACCTTCTGTTGAGGAAGGAAGATCCTTGCCTGAACTGTATCCAGATTCATTCCTAGGAATGGAGTTACCAAGGAAGGGGACAGTGAGGACTTGGGGTGGTTGATCACCCATCCAAATGACTCCAGAGTGGACACCACCAGCTGAGTATCCAACTCTGCCTGATGTAGAGACTGGGAAGTTATGAGAATGTCATCCAGATAGGGAAGCACGCAAACGCCCTGACATCTGAGTAGAGACATCACGCCAGCCAGCACCTTGGTGAACACCCTGGGAGCTGAAGTGAGGCCGAAGGGCAAGGCCACAAATTGGTAATGTTGATCCATCAGAGCGAACCTGAGGAACCTTTGATGACCTGGGAACACAGGAATATGAAGGTAAGCATCTTTGATGTCCACAGAAGTCATGAGATCCCCTTGGTGCAGGGAACTAATGGCAGAGTGCAGAGTCTCCATGCGAAAGCGCCTGCTCCTGACAAATTTGTTGAGGATCTTCAAGTCCAGGATGGACCTGAGTGACCCATCTATTTTGGACACTGTGAATAGGTTGGAATAGAAGCCCTTGCCTTTTTCTCTTAAAGGGACCGACCTGGCAGATGACCCCCAGCTCCAGGAGGCCTTGCACTGCTTGCACTAGCTCCTGAGCTGACACAGGGTCCTGAGGAATCCGGGATCTGATGAATCTTGGGGGCTGCCAGGCAGCAAACTCTATCTTGTAACCGGAGGACACTACCTCCTGAATCCACCGGTCTGAGAAATTAAGCCTCCAGACGTGAGCGAAGTGCTGCAGCCGTCCCCCCACCCGGATGGGTGAGGGCGCCCCATCATGCCTGAGGGGGCTTGGGAGAGGATTTAGTCTTGGGGCCCCAGGAGGAGCCAGGACGTCCACGTCCTCTGACCCTACCCCAGAAGTCTCTCCGGGCCCCAGTAAAGGAAACCCCCCTCCCTTGTCTAGCACCACAGCAGGGGAAGGAGAAGGAGCCCTGACCCCGAAAGGGCCGAGACTGCCGCCTGCGCTGGGGTAACCTGCCTCCCTTAGCAAAAAGGTCCAGGTCCCCAAACAGACGCAGTCCTTTGAAGGGAAAACCAGTGAGGGCCTTCTTGGCAGCGTTGTCAGCAGCCCACTGGCGTAGCCAAACCGAGTGGCGTATAGCCACCACAAGGGCAGAAGTCCTGGCACACATTCTAATGGTGTCATCCAATGCTGATAGGACAAAATTTACAAAAACATCACAACTAGAGAGTGCATTAAACACCTCACAAGGCAAATCATCAGGGGCACCATCAAGTATACTTATGATCAAGTATACCTGATCAGGGTCCTAATGGCCATAGCGGTAATGGCCGAGGCACAGACCGGGCGCAGCGCCGTCCCCACACATGCAAAGGCGTGGGATGCCAGCTGATCAATGCGCCGGTCCTCAGCATCCCGCAGGGTAGTAGTCAGGGGAGTGCATGACAGAGGTTTTAGATAACCCTAGGAATGGGGCATCCACTGCGGGGGGGATGACCAACACTATACCACATCAGCAGGAAAGGGATACTTCCTATCCCAACTCTTAGGTACACCGGGAAGTCTACTGGGGCGCTCCCACTCCTTGAGTGGGATACTCCTTCCAAGCGTAACTTAGCAGTATGAAAAAGTTCCCCCCTTTGCCTGGGAGCCACAACAGGGGGAGAAATGGACAGAACCTCAAAAATCTGGGTCAGCAATCTATCAGTATCATCCGGGGCCCAGAGGTAAGAGCCAGAATCGTCATGACCCCTGGGCCTCTCATCAGATGACCCCGAATCGGAGAATAGTTCCCCTTCGCCTGAGGGGTATAGCCACAAAGATGCCAAAACTCATCAGTTTCCATAGGGAAAAGAGTGACATCAGGCGTTAAGTGCCGCTTTTTAGCAGGGCCTTACGCGCCAAGGTATTAGCAATTAACTTCTCAACAGTAGCCAGTCTGGAAGACACATCAGGCTGAGAATCCCCACTTGTATGCAACTCAGTGGGAGTGAGATTTAAGCTTGGGGGAGTAGGTGAAGTGAAACGAGGTGCAGGCCCAGGCACTGGCAGGCCAGATTGCAATGCAAGCACCTGCTCAGCACAGGGTACACAGACCCGCGCCTTGTCAGCGTCAGCATGAGGCTGCCCACACACTACACACAGCCGGTCTTGTCCCGAAGGGACCCCGGTCACATTATCCTGGGATGCCTCCATATGGTGATTATAGCGGCGCTATAGACCGATAGGGAATAACACTATACAGCAACCCGGGATGCCCCAATAACCCGCTAGGGAAGTGGGAGTAATTACACTAGGCCTCACAAGTTAACCAACTAATAGAGGGAGTAGGGCCGGGAGAAGCCAATGCGTTCGGCCGTTTAAAAGACACAATCAAATGAGCTGTAAGCAGACAGTAATAAAAAGGTGGTAATAAAGCCGCCCACGAGGGCACTTAAGGACCGCGGTAGGTAGAGGCCCGTCACGCAGAAGCCGACCAAGCAGACAAAACGGCGTCGGTATACCTCGAGGGGCCGGCCCGCGCAAGCAATGACGCGGAACGCGCCAGAGACAGGCCCCGCCCCCCCGAAGAGTGTGAAGCCAACACGTGACAAGCAGCCAATGACAGCGCGCCGGCGCCTGAGGTAACGTCACCGCCAAGCGCGGAACATAGTGACAAAAGGCGCACAGCGGCAATTTTAAGTATAGAAATAGTAAAACAAGTCAGCACGGCGGCTGACACAAAACAATGTAATAAGCATAAAGCCAATACACGTAAATACATACATACACCCCCCCCCCCTTTCCCCCCCGAAGGCTACCAGGAGAGTGAGGAAGGACAGCGGCCACTTAAATAGGGCTCAGCGATGGGCAGGGGCAAGGGGGCAATAGTGCGGGGGAATCCCATAGAGGCTCACCATAAGCCTGAACCGCCTACCCTTTGGTGGGGGACTGCGGTGGAGCAGCGCTCCTAAGCACCTGACAGCGGTGCTGCCTACCCTCACCCGACCAGCGCAGCCAAGGCTGGGAGGCATATTACTAGTGGAACGGGTGGGAATAGTCCTACAGGGCCGCAGGCTAATAACCCCGCTCACCTGCGAGAAGAGAGCCAATTTCTCGTCCTTCGCAGCCAGACTGCAGAGAAATTCTGGGGATTTGTGGGAGGTCCCGGGTATTTGAGGGGCCGGGAGGAGCCTATTTTCGATGTCTCTGCAGTCCAGTGCCATCTGGCGGAGTATATCCCAACTGTAAGTATTAGATTTGGAGCAGGATGTACTGTATACTAAGAATATTCATCACCAGTGTGGAGGAGACATTAGAGTGTGAGCTCTGAGGGACAGGAGGTCATGTGACTGCTTCTATGTACAGCGCTGTGGTATATGTCAGCGCTATATAATGTATAATAACAGTGTGTGAGTGTGGGGGAGACAGAGTGTGAGCTCTGAGGAACAGGAGGGTCATGTGACAGGTGGGTATTATGGCCACTCACCCCGGGGCGTTTCCAGCGCACGCCCTGCACTTTGCTGGATCCGGGGCCCAGCTCCTTGAACCCCAGGGAGGAGGTGACGGGGGGAAAATGCGGGTCCTCGAATAGAGCGCCGCCCTCCAGGCAGGACCGGCGCAGACTCTCATAGTCCTGGTTCAGGTATTTCACTGCGCAATCGTAGGAGCCGACCCCCGACGCCTTCAGCCGATCGATCTTCAGCTTGGACGCGATCCCGCCAAACGGCATCATCTTCTTCTCTGCAGGAGGAAAGACGAGAGTCCTGATCCTGCTCGGCACAAGAGCTTGCACTTCAATACTCCCCCCCCCACATGTACAACCCGGACTAGATCTCCTCCCTTATACCCTAATAGAGTGTAAGCTCTTCTCCTCCTGTATCCTCCCTTATACCCTAATAGAGTGTAAGCTCTTCCCCTCCTGTATCCTCCCTTATACCCTAATAGAGTGTAAGCTCTTCTCCTCCTGTATCCTCCCTTATACCCTAATAGAGTGTAAGCTCTTCCCCTCCTGTATCCTCCCTTATACCCTAATAGAGTGTAAGCTCTTCCCCTCCTGTATCCTCCCTTATACCCTAATAGAGTGTAAGCTCTTCCCCTCCTGTATCCTCCCTTATACCCTAATAGAGTGTAAGCTCTTCCCCTCCTGTATCCTCCCTTATACCCTAATAGAGTGTAAGCTCTTCCCCTCCTGTATCCTCCCTTATACCCTAATAGAGTGTAAGCTCTTCTCCTCCTGTATCCTCCCTTATACCCTAATAGAGTGTAAGCTCTTCTCCCCCTGTATCCTCCCTTATACCCTAATAGAGTGTAAGCTCTTCTCCTTCTGTGTTACTCTGCTGATTGGCTGTATTTATTCCCCGGGTTATCATGGGAAAGTTGTTCAGTTTCTGGCTGAAGCTGCAGTTAGTCGCATTCATTAATCCCTGCGCTGTGATTGGCTGGCAGTCGGAATCATTTATTTCTCGCTGTATAAAGAGGAAACGTGTCCCGGGCTCAGGAAGCCACTTATCAGCGTGAGTCAGGGCAGCCATACTGTTTATATTACCCATAATCCCCCTGGATTAGTGCTGAAACTGCCGTCACTGTCCCGGAATTGTGATCCCGGAGCCGCTGCACACAGATCAGGTGACACGGAAAGCCGTCACTATCACTAAGAACAATGCTGATTGGTTCCCCTACGGAGAACCTGGGAATCGAGCCAATCAGAAAGGAGACACCATCACTGACCAACCTGATCCCCACCAACCCATCACTGACCAACCTGTACCCCACCAAGTGCTCCAACCCATCACTGACCAACCTGAACCCCACCAAGTGCTCCAACCCATCACTGACCAACTTAAACCCCACCAACTCCCCCAATCCATCACTGACCAACCTGAAACCGGCCAACTCCCCCCAACCCATCACTGACCAACCTGAACCTCACCAACTCCCCCAATCCATCACTGACCAACCTAAACCCCACCAACTCCCCCAAACCCATCACTGACAAACCTGAACCCCACCAACTCCCCCAACCCATCACAGACCAACGAATACGATTATTGGTCGCCAAGTATGTACAGAATACAACATGGAATACTTTTTGGAAGGGAGGTTCTCCATAGAGCTTAAACAAACGCTAGACCTACGACTATATACATATATATATATCAACAGTAGCTAGTTTTACATCTTTACATATTTACAGTGGAACTATGTACATGCAATGATCCATTAAGTGGCTGGGGATCAGGGGTTTTCCAGGAGTCTTAGAGGTGGTTGTTCAGGGCTTTGACGGCTAGCGGGAAGAAACTGTTTTTATACCGAGAGGTTCTGGTCGAGATGGCCCGGTACCTTCGTCCAGATGGTAGAAGATTGAAGAAGGGGTTGCCTGGATGTGTGGGGTCGCCTACTATTCTCTTTGCCTTTGAGCGGATCCTTTCCCTAAATTGTTCATCTAGGTCCGGTAGGGAACACCCTATGATCCGCTCAGCGGTCCTGGTGATCCTCTTCAGCCTGATCTTATCCTTGGCAGTGATCCCACAATACCAGGTAGTGAAGGAAGAGCTCAGGAGTGAGCCTACTGCGCCGATGTAGAAGGTCTTCAGGATCCTTTTGGACATTCCGAATTTCGCTAGTTGTCTAAGGAAATACAGTCTCTGTTGAGCCTTCTTTAGGACAACGGCGGCATGCCTACTCCACTTCAAGTCATTAGTGATCACTGTTCCGAGGAATTTTGCACTGGTGGCGATATTGACCTCATCCTTACCCATGGCGATGGGACGGTGTGCTGGATGGGACTGCCGGAAGTCGACAATCAGCTCAACCGTTTTCTGGGTGTTCAGGATGAGGTTATTCTCATCACACCAGGTTACCAGGCTATTTATTTGTGTTCTGTACGGAGTCTCGTCTGTGTTGCTGATAAGGCCTAGTAGGGTGGTGTCGTCTGCAAACTTGATGATTTTGATTGATGGGTCTGTTGACGTGAAGTCGTTTGTGTATATGGAGGAGGGGGGACAGAACGCAACCTTGTGGTGCGCCTATGTTTGTAGTTCTGCTTGAAGAGATAAAGGGACCCAGTTTGACTCTCTGGGTTCTGTTTGTTAGAAAGTTGGTGATCCAGTCAGAGAGATCTGGTGAGATGCCCAGTGTGAGCAGTTTCCTTTTCAGAATTTGGGGATCTATAGTATTGAAGGCGGAAGAGAAGTCTACGAATAGGAGTCTGGCGTATGAGTTGGGTTGATCCACATGATTTAGTGTGAGTTGCATTGTGTGGTTGACCGCGTCATCTGCAGATCTATTCGCTTTATACGCAAACTGTAGTGGATCCCACTTTGAGCCGATAGCCTCATTTAGGACTGGTATTATCAAACGCTCGAAGACTTTCATCACCACTGGGGTCAGAGCGATGGGTCTGTAATCGTTCAAAGCTATGGCAGTTGCTGTTTTAGGAATTGGGATAATGACTGAGTCCTTCAGGCAGTTCGGGACTATGCCCGCCTTCAGTGAGCCCCTGAAGATATCTGTAAGGATTGGGGCCAGCTGTTCCGCACACACTTTTAGGCACGTTGGAGAGATCCCATCAGGGCCAGATGCTTTCTTGGTGTTGAGCGTGAGTAGGATCTTCCTTACATCTGACGTTCCTAAGTTTAGTTCGGGCATAGCCATCCTGTTGGGTGTACTACTCATCATTGGAGGGGGGTTCACTGTATTTTTCCTTAGCATCATTGTATCAAATCTGCAGTAAAACTGATTCAGTTCTTCTGCGAGATCCATGCTCGGGTTGATAGTAGGGGCGGTGCCCTTGAAGTTTGTTACTTGTTTAACACCCGCCCATAAGGCTCTTGAGTTGGATTTTGAAAAAGTATTTTCTAATTTATGCGAGTATTGTCTTTTTGCTGCTTTTATCTCCTTGGTAAGGAGATTTCTATATTTCTGGTACTCAGTAAGATTGCCTTGTTTGTGTGCTGATTCTTTTTTCTTCCTTAGGTTTTTGATCGTACTGTTGAACCAAGGTTTGTGAACCTGAACCCCACCAACTTTTCCAACCCATCACTGACCAACCTGAACCCCACCAACCCATCACTGACCAACCTGAACCCCACCAACTCCCCCAACCCCACACTGACCAACCTGAACCCTACCAAATCCTCCAACCCATCACTGACCATTCTGAACCCCACCAACACCTCCAACCCATCACTGACCAACCTGAACCCCACCAACTCCCCCAACCCATCACTGACCAACCTGAACCCCACCAACTCCCCCAACCCATTACTGACCAACCTGAACTCCACCAACTCACCCAACCCATCACTGACCAACCTGAACCCCACCAACTCCCCCAACCCATCACTGACCAACCTGAACCCCACCAACCCATCACTGACCAACCTGAACCCCACCAACTCCTCCAACCCATCACTGACAAACCTGAACCCCACCAACCCATCACTGACCAACCTGAACCCCACCAACTCCCCCAACCCATCACTGACCAACCTGTACCCCACCAACCCATCACTGACCAACCTGTACCCCACCAACCCATCACTGACCAACCTGTACCCCACCAACCCATCACTGAACAACCTGTACCCCACCAACCCATCACTGACCAACCTGAACCCCAACTCCCCCAAACCCATCACTGACCAACCTAAACCCCACCAACTCCCCCAACCCATCACTGACCAACCTGAACTCCACCAACACCCCCAACCCATCACTGACCAACCTGAACTACACCAACTCCCCCAACCCATCACTGACCAACCTGAACTCCACCAACTCACCCAACCCATCACTGACCAACCTGAACCTCACCAACCAATCAATAACCAACCTGAACCCTATCAACACCTTCAACCCATCACTGACCAACCTGAACCCCACCAACTCCTCCCAACCAATCACTGACCAACTTGAACCCCACCAACACCCCCGAACCCATCACTGACCAACCTAAACCCCACCAACCCATCAATGAACAAACAGAACCCCACCAACTTCCCCAAACCCATCATTGACCAACCTAAACCCCACCAACCCATCACTGACCAACCTGTACCCCACCAACCCATCACTGACCAACCCGAACCCCACCAACCCATCACTGACCAACCCGAACCCCACCAACCCATCACTGACCAAACTGAACCCGACCAACTCCCCCAACCCATCACTGACCAACGTGAACCCCACCAACTCCCCCAACCCATCACTGATCAACGTGAACCCCACCAACTCCCCCAACCCATCACTGACCAACCTGAACCCACCAACCCATCACTGACGAACCTGAACCCCACCAACTCCTCCAACCCATCACTGACCAACCCGAACCCCACCAACTCCTCCAACCCATCACTGACCAACATGAACCCCACCACCATATCACTGACCAACCTGAACCCGACAAACTCCTCTAACTCATCACTGACCAACCTGAACCCCACCAACTCCCCCAAACCATCATTGACCAAACTGAACCCCACCAACCCATCACTGACCAACTTGAGCCCCACCAACTCCTCCAACCCATCACAGACCAACCTGAACCCCACCAACTCCCCCAACCCATCACTGACCAACCTGAACCCCACCAAGTGCTCCAACCCATCACTGACCAACCTGAATCCCACCAAGTGCTCCAACCCATCACTGACCAACCTGAATCCCACCAAGTGCTCCAACCCATCACTGACCAACTTAAACCCCACCAACTACCCCAACCCATCACTGACCAACCTGAAACCCAGCGTACTCCCCCAACCCATCACTGACCAACCTGAACCCGACCAACTCCCCCTAACCCATCACTGACCAACCTGAAACCCAGCGTACTCCCCCAACCCATCACTGACCAACCTGAACCCCGCAAACTCCCCCCAACCCATCACTGACCAACCTGAAACTCACCAACTCCCCCAACCCATCACTGACCAACCTGAACCCCGCAAACTCCCCCCAACCCATCAATGACCAACCTGAAACTCACCAACTCCCCCAAACCCATCACTCACAAACCTGAACCCCACCAACTCCCCCAACCCATCACAGACCAACCTGAACCCCACCAACTCCCTCACCCCATCACTGACCAACCTGAACCCCACCAATTCCCCCAACCCATCACTGACCAACCTGAACCCGACAAACTCCCCCAACCCAGTGAACCAGACCTGATTCTGATCCCATTGCTGCAATATCAGCGGGTTCCCTAAACCAATCCGAGTGCCGGCTAATCCCTGTGATTAGGGCTTATGCCAACAGCAGCCGATTCTGGCGCAGACCCAAACTAATGAGCCCATACAATGCAAACGTTTGCTTAGCTGTGTGTGCACATCACGCCTCTCCCGGGAACTTCTCACACCCCTGCTATTGAGACTTTACCCTCACCCCCATTCATAACCCCACTGACAGAGCACCCAGAAGTGTGTCCCACTGCCGCACCCCTACCCAGCTCCTAAGCCCGCACATGATCACCCCGTATCACCAACCACAACACCCAGCAGAAGACAGGGCCCATCATACAACCCTATAGGAGGAAGCCCACCATACCCACCACCATTACACTTACTGTGCCCTAACCTATAATGAGCCAACCACCCTATAGGAGGATGCCCGCCATACCCTCCTCCATTACACCAGCTGTGCCCTAACCTATAATGAGCCCACCGCCCTATAGGACGATGCCCGCCATACCCTCCTCCATTATACCAGCAGAGCCATAAGAAATAATGAGCCCACGCCCTATAGGAGGATGCCCGCCATACCCTCGCCCATTAATCCAGCTGTGCCCTAACCAATAATGAGCCCACCACCATATAGGAGAATGCCCGCCATACCCTCCTCCATTACACCAGCTGTGCCATAACCAATAATAAGGCCCACCACCCTATAGGAGGATGCCCGCCATACCCTCCTCCATTACACCAGCTGTGCCATAACCAATAATGAGCCCACCGCCCTATAGGGGGATGTCCGCCATACCCTCCTCCATTACACTTACTGTGCCCTAAACAATAATGAGCCCACCACCCTATAGAAGGATTCCCGCTATACCCTCCTCCATTACACCAGCTGTGCCCTAACCAATAATGAGCCCACCACCCTATAGGAGGATTCCCGCCATACAGTCCTCCATTACACCAACTGTGCCCTAACCTATAATGAGCCCACCACCCTATAGGAGGATGCCCGCCATACCCTCCTCCATTACACCAGCTGTGCCATAACCAATAATGAGCCCACCGCCCTATAGGAGGATGCCCACCATACCCTCCTCCATTACACTTACTGTGCCCTAACCAATAATGAGCCCACCACCCTATAGGAGGATGCGCGCCATACCCTCCTCCATTACACCAGCTGTGCCCTAACCAATAATGAGCACACCGCCCTATAGGAGGATTCCCGCCATACAGTCCTCCATTACACCAGCTGTGCCATAACCAATAATGAGCCCACCGCCCTATAGGAGGATTCCCGCCATACAGTCCTCCATTACACCAGCTGTGCCCTAACCAATAATGAGCCCACCGCCCTATAGGAGGATTCCCGCCATACAGTCCTCCATTACACCAGCTGTGCCATAACCAATAATGAGCCCACCACCCTATAGGAGGATGCCCGCCATACCCTCCTCCATTACACCAGCTGTGCCATAACAAATAATGAGCCCACCGCCCTATAGGAGGATTCCCGCCATACAGTCTTCCATTACACCAGCTGTGCCATAACCAATAATGAGCCCACCGCCCGATAGGATGCCCGCCATACCCTTCTCCATTACACCAGCTGTGCCCTAACCAATAATGAGCCCACCACCCTATAGGAGGATGCGCGCCATACCCTCCTCCATTACACCAGATGTTCCCTAACCAATAATGAGCCCACCACCCAATAGGAGGATGCCCACCATACCCTCCTCCATTACACCAGCTGTGCCCTAACCAAAAATGAGCCCACCGCCCTATAGGAGAATGCCCGCCATACCCTCCTCCATTACACCAGCTGTGCCCTAACCAATAATGAGCCCACCGCCCTATAGGAGGATGCCCGCCATACCCTCCCCATTACACCAGCTGTGGCCCAACCAATAATGAGCCCACCGCCCTATAGGAGGATGCCCGCCATACCCTCCTCCATTACACTTACTGTGCCCTAACCTATAATGAGCCCACCACCCTATAGGAGGATGCCCACCATACCCTCCTCCATTACACCAGCTGTGCCATAACCAATAATGAGCACACCGCCCTATAGGAGGATGCCCACCATACCCTCCTCCATTACACCAGCTGTGCCATAACCAATAATGAGCCCACCGCCCTATAGGAGGATGCCCGCCATACCCTCCACCAATACACTAACTGTGCCATAACAAATAATGAGCCTACCACCCTATAGGAGGATGCCCGCCATACCCTCCTCCATTACACCAGCTGTGCCATAACCAATAATGAGCCCACCGCCCTATAGGAGGATGCCCGCCATACCCTCCTCCATTACACCAACTGTGCCATAACCAATAATGAGCCCACCGCCCTATAGGAGGATGCCCGCCATACCCTCCACCATTACACCAGCTGTGCCATAACCAATAATGAGCCCACCACCCTATAGGAGGATGCCCGCCATACCCTCCTCCATTACACCAGCTGTGCCCTAACCTATAATGAGCCCATCACCCTATAGGAGGATGCCCACCATACCCTCCACCATTACACCAGCTGTGCCCTAACCTATAATGAGCCCACCACCCTATAGGAGGATGCCCGCCATACCCTCCTCCATTACACCAGCTGTGCCCTAACCTATAATGAGCCCACCACCCTATAGGAGGATGCCCGCCATACCCTCCTCCATTACACCAGCTGTGCCCTAACCTATAATGAGCCCACCACCCTATAGGAGGATGCCCACCATACCCTCCACCATTACACCAGCTGTGCCCTAACCTATAATGAGCCCACCACCCTATAGGAGGATGCCCGCCATACCCTCCACCATTACACCAGCTGTGCCCTAACCAATAATGAGCCCACCGCCCTATAGAAGGATGCCCACCATACCCTCCTCCATTACCCCAGCTGTGCCCTAACCTATAATGAGCCCACCGCCCTATAGGAGGATGCCCGCCATACCCTCCACCATTACACCAGCTGTGCCCTAACCAATAATGAGCCCACCACCCTATAGGAGGATGCCCGCCATACCCTCCTCCATTACACCAGCTGTGCCATAACCAATAATGAGCCCACCGCCCTATAGGAGGATGCCCGCCATACCCTCCTCCATTACACCAGCTGTGGGCACTCTATGCCGCCACACACAGGGATCACAGCAGGGAAGAGCCGGCGGGATGCCCTGACATACCTCCGAAGCCGGCCATCATCAGCCCCGGTCACAGGTAGGTAGGTGCGTGCGGGCGTCACTGCTGAGTGCAGGTGAGAGGATCACAGAGAGGGAGAGAGAGAGAATATAAGTCATATGACTAGCAAAGCAGAGGGGCAGAGCAGGCAGCTAATTAGTAATAATGTATTATTATTATAATTATTAATAATAATAATAATCCTGTGTTGCGTTAACATTTTTTTTGTCAGTTAAATTAAAAAATGATTGTAATATTCTAATAAAATTAATTAAAAAACTCCAACAATAATAATAATAACGACCTAGAAATAATATAATAATGATAAAACACCAGTGGTAGCAATAACCATAATAATAATAATAATAAAAAAAAAAACAATAATAAAAAATTAAAATAAAAAATATAATTATTAAATATATTAAAATTGTATTATTATTAATTTAAATATAACAATAATTTAAATATAATAATAATAATCAAATAAATATAATAATAAAAATAAAACAGTAAGCTAAAAATAATAATGATCATCTGAAAATAATAATAATAACCTAGAAATAATATAATAATGAAAAAATACCAGTGGTAGCAATAACCATAATAATAATAAACTAATAAAATAAAACAATAATAAATAATTAAAACAAAAAATGATTATGATTATTCAATATAGTATTAAAATATTGTTGTTATTATGTATTAATATTAAATTAAATATAATAATAAGCTAATAAAATAAAACAATAATAAATATTTAAAATATTATGATTATTCAATATATTATTAAAATATTGTTGCTATTAATAATAATAATAATAATAATTTAAATCTAATAATAATAATGAAACATTAAGCTAAAAATAATAATGATCATCTAAAAATAATAATTATAAAGGTAATGCTAATATCAATAACATTTAAAAAATAATGAAAATGTTAATATTTGAAAAATAATAATAATAATAATAATAGCGATGTTCTGTAAGAAAGGGATAACAGAAGAGCAGAAGGAAAAGCCAATGAGAGAGAAGCTCCGCCTCCTGCCGGTCACGAGGTGCATGAGGTCACCTGATTTGACCCTCTGAAGCTGCAGCGCATGCACAGCCTGGTAGCGAGGGGCGGGGTCAGGGTTAGGGGGCGGAGTCAGGGTTCCTGTGTTGGGAGATGATGTCCAGCCGCAGGAAGTTCATCAGACAGAGAATCCCAGGCTGTTGCACTATAAGGGGGCGGGCTCTGGTGATGCTTGATGATTGGTGCACAGTCCTGATTAAGCCACACCCACATTCTGCCGCCGCCCCATTTACTAAAGCCAGAGTAGTGAGGACAGGACAAACACAAAGAATTAAAGAGGAACTCCACCATTGATAAGGGACCAACTTACCTCCTGGAAATACTATGTGGAATGCCCAAAAAAAAAGGCATGGAGGGGGACAGGAAACAGCGGCTCACTGCAGTCACTTACATGCTAGGAAAAGGTGAGTATCTCTCTAATGCAGGGTCACTGATGGAGTGAAGGGGGGGGGGGTGCAGTAGTTTCCTGTCCCCCATCAGATGGAGCTCTGCTAGGAAAAAGGTGAGTATCTCTCTAATGCAGGGTCACTGATGGTGTGAGGGGGAGGTGCAATAGTTTCCTGTCCCCCATCAGATGGAGCTCTGCTGGGAAACGGTGAGTATCTCTCTAATGCAGGGTCACTGATGGTGTGAGGGGGGGGGGGGTGCAGTAGTTCCCTGTCCCCCATCAGATGGAGCTCTGCTAGGAAAAAGGTGAGTATCTCTCTAATACAGGGTCACTGATGGTGTGAGGGGGGGGGGGGGGGGGTGGTGCAGTAGTTTCCTGTCCCCCATCAGATGGAGCTCTGCTAGGGAAAGGTGAGTATCTCTCTGTAATACAGGGTCACTGATGGTGTGAGGGGGAGGGGGGTGCAGTAGTTTCCTGTCAGCTCACATTCCCCACATTCCCCAGAACCACCAACAGCTCCGACCAATCACGTTGCACCTGGGACACGCCCCCGCCCCCCGGGGCCCCGCAGCAGCAGCATCATCCTCAAGCTTCTCCCAACACACTGACAAACTGCAGCAGCGCGCCCACGCCGGCCACCCACAGTCATGTGACACCCCCTGTGGGAATGGTGAGTATCAGTGGGCGACCGGAGGGGTAACACAGCGAGGGGCATCCCACATGGAGGTATTGCCCCAGAGACAGGGAATTGCCCCAACCCATCCCCTGCAGCAAATCAGAAGCAACAACCCCTGCAGCCAATCAGAAGAAGCGACATCTCCTGCAGCCAATCAGAAGAAGCGACATCCCCTGCAGCCAATCAGAAGAAGCAGCATCTCCTGCAGCCAATCAGAAGAAGCAGCATCTCCTGCAGCCAATCAGAAGAAGCGGCATCTCCTGCAGCCAATCAGAAGAAGCGGCATCTCCTGCAGCCAATCAGAAGAAGCGACATCCCCTGCAGCCAATCAGAAGAAGCGGGATCTCCTGCAGCCAATCAGAAGAAGCGGGATCTCCTGCAGCCAATCAGAAGAAGCGGCATCTCCTGCAGCCAATCAGAAGAAGCGGCATCTCCTGCAGCCAATCAGAAGAAGCGGCATCTCCTGCAGCCAATCAGAAGAAGCGGCATCTCCTGCAGCCAATCAGAAGAAGCGGCATCTCCTGCAACTAATGAGAAGAAGCGACATCTCCTGCAGCCAATCAGAAGAAGCGGCATCCCCTGCAACTAATGAGAAGAAGCGACATCTCCTGCAGCCAATCAGAAGAAGCGGCATCCCCTGCAGCCAATCAGAAGAAGCGGCATCTCCTGCAGCCAATCAGAAGAAGCGGCATCTCCTGCAGCCAATCAGAAGAAGCGGCATCTCCTGCAGCCAATCAGAAGAAGCGGCATCTCCTGCAGCCAATCAGAAGAAGCGACATCCCCTGCAGCCAATCAGAAGAAGCGGGATCTCCTGCAGCCAATCAGAAGAAGCGGGATCTCCTGCAGCCAATCAGAAGAAGCGGCATCTCCTGCAGCCAATCAGAAGAAGCGGCATCTCCTGCAGCCAATCAGAAGAAGCGGCATCTCCTGCAGCCAATCAGAAGAAGCGGCATCTCCTGCAGCCAATCAGAAGAAGCGGCATCTCCTGCAGCCAATCAGAAGAAGCGGCATCTCCTGCAGCCAATCAGAAGAAGCGGCATCTCCTGCAGCCAATCAGAAGAAGCGGCATCTCCTGCAGCCAATCAGAAGAAGCGGCATCTCCTGCAGCCAATCAGAAGAAGCGGCATCTCCTGCAGCCAATCAGAAGAAGCGGCATCTCCTGCAGCCAATCAGAAGAAGCGACATCTCCTGCAGCCAATCAGAAGAAGCGGCATCTCCTGCAGCCAATCAGAAGAAGCGGCATCTCCGTCAGCCAATCAGAAGAAGCGGCATCTCCTGCAGCCAATCAGAAGAAGCGGCATCTCCTGCAGCCAATCAGAAGAAGCGACATCTCCTGCAGCCAATCAGAAGAAGCGACATCTCCTGCAGCCAATCAGAAGAAGCGACATCTCCTGCAGCCAATCAGAAGAAGCGACATCTCCTGCAGCCAAACAGAATAAGCGACATCTCCTGCAGCCAATCAGAAGAAGCGGCATCTCCTGCAGCCAATCAGAAGAAGCGACATCTCCTGCAGCCAATCAGAAGAAGCGACATCTCCTGAAGCCAATCACAAGCTCCGTTTTAAAATGTGCCGCCAGAGAAGCCGATTGGACGAGAGGAGAGGAGAGAGAATCTGGGTTTCATGTGGCGGGGCGTCCCAAATCGGTTCAATTTAAAGAAGTGCAAAACCCACTGCGATCTGCCCAGGAAGCTTTAAGATTCCGGAAGAATCGGGACACCCCGCTGTGTCACCCCCCCCCCCCCAGGTCGCCCCATACACTTACCTTACTTCCCGGTCCAATGGCGCATGTGCGAGCCGCACCCCGCTATCCCTCCAGCAGGGTCAGGCATTGGTGATTGGCCGGCTCCCTTAGACAATGTGATGTCAGCGGCTCCGAGCACGCTGATTGGACGAGCGGCCGCGCATGCGTCGTAGGACCGGCGAGAGGCGAGTTGCGCTCAGCGATCTGGGGGCTTCACACAGCCGGGCGTCCCCCCATCAGGACCCAACCCCAGGATATGTATTGCATAGGCGGGGGCATCCCGAACTTTCTCGGGTGTAGTTCCCCTTTAAGGACAAGTTTGTGCAGTGCTACAGAAGAGGAGGGCGCTATATCTATGTAACAAGCCCCGCCCCTCCTGGGGTCACTATTCAATGTAACAAGCCCCGCCCCTCCTGGGGTCACTATTCAATGTAACAAGCCCCGCCCCTCCTGGGGTCACTATTGTATTACATAGCTACAGAAGAGGAGGGCGCTATCTATGTAACAAGCCCCACCCCTCCTGGGGTCACTATTGTATTACATAGCTACAGAAGAGGAGGGCGCTATCTATGTAACAAGCCCCACCCCTCCTGGGGTCACTATTGTATTACATAGCTACAGAAGAGGAGGGCGCTATCTATGTAACAAGCCCCGCCCCTCCTGGGGTCACTATTGTATTACATAGCTACAGAAGAGGAGGGCGCTATCTATGTAACAAGCCCCGCCCCCCTGGGGTCACTATTCAATGTAACAAGCCCCGCCCCTTCTGGGGTCACTATTGTATTACATAGCTACAGAAGAGGAGGGCGCTATCTATGTAACAAGCCCCGCCCCCCCTGGGGTCACTATTGTATTACATAGGCGGGGCATCCCAAACCAGGAAAAGCCCATTTCTCGGGTGTGGTTCCCCTTTAAGGGGGTGAGTTCGTACAGCGCTACGGAAGAGGAGGGCGCTATCTATGTAAGAGAATAGTCGTCGGTGACCCCAGAAGGGGCGGGGCTTATGCCCTGAAGTTCCTCAGCCCTGGGAGAGGAGGGGCCACACCCCATTACCCCCCCCCCCCTCCTCTTGTCGGGCAGCGGAAAGTTTGGGGTGAGAAGTCAGAGAGTGACAGGAAGCCCGGGAGAGACCCGAATCTGGGCGTGGGCAGCCCGCAGCGGGTGATATACACTCACCGTGTCCCGGACTTGTGCAGAAGCTCCGCCCAGCAGCGGGTAACGGTCCCGGCGCCCGGAATGCGGTTTCTCGGGTGTTTTATTGGGACGAGCGCGGGGCGCGGCAGCCACCCGAATCTCTCCTCGCCGCAGCCTGCAAAGGGGCGGGGCTAACGAGGGAAGGGCGAGGGCCGGGCCCCGCCCACTAGCGATGGCACGCCCTCTAGCGATGACGCGTAATGAGCTTAGCCCCGCCCCCTCCGCGATCCCAAATAACGGAGCCGCAGAACGGCCGCCTGGGGAGAAGGGAAGATTTCCCGGCGGCGCAAATTATAGGGCTCAGGGTCCGACTTATGGTAAAGCGACTCCCTGTGCGGGAGAGGAGAAGAAAAGAAAGGAGAAAGAGAAAAAAATAACAAAGAGAGATAGAAAGAAAGAACTAAAGAAAGAGGGAAAAATAAGAGAGATAACAGAAAGAAAGAGGAAGAAAGAAAGAAAGAAGACAAAAAGAGGGGAAAAATAAGAAGGAGAGATAAAAAGAAAGATGGCGGGAAGGTAAAAAAAGAGGCTGAAAAGAGAGGCAGATGGGAGACAGGTGACAAGAGAAAGGCGTGTAAATACATGAATAAGGAAAGAGAGGAGAATGGAGAGATCGAGAGAAAGAAGGAGAAAGGAAAACAGGGTGAAAAAAAGAAAAGAGAGAAGCGGTGGCTCCAGTTATAGAGTTTGTGGCGCTCTGTGCTCCCGCACACCTCACGCACCCTCCAGGTCGCCCATGCGGGAGGACCCTTTATGGAGGAATAAAACTTTCACTATCCCTGATTTCATTCCTTATCTATATCCGGGATGCCCTGATGTTATGTCGGCTTCTTTCTTCTGTGATCCCGCGGTGCATGTGCGGGCGCTTCTCATATCACCATATTAATAAGCAGAAATCATTGCCTATTAGGGCTCATGCGGGATGAGGAATGTTCCATGAGGGATGTTCCATGAGGGATGCCCCATGAGGGATGTTCCATGACGGATGTTCCATGAGGGATGTTCCATGATGGATGCCCCATGAGGGATGTTCCATGACGGATGTTCCATGAGGGATGCCCCATGAGGGATGTTCCATGAGGGATGCCCCATGAGGGATGCCCCATGAGGGATGTTCCATGAGGGATGTTCCATGAGGGATGCCCCATGAGGGATGTTCCATGAGGGATGCCCCATGAGGGATGTTCCATGAGGGATGTTCCATGAGGGATGTTCCATGACGGATGTTCCAT
This sequence comes from Gastrophryne carolinensis, assembly GCA_027917425.1. Lineage (NCBI taxonomy): Eukaryota > Metazoa > Chordata > Amphibia > Anura > Microhylidae > Gastrophryne > Gastrophryne carolinensis. Next base: position 488,879,968 of record CM051237.1, on the reverse strand, counting down.
GAGGGATGCCCCATGAGGGATGTTCCATGAGGGATGCCCCATGAGGGATGTTCCATGAGGGATGTTCCATGAGGGATGTTCCATGAGGGATGCCCCATGAGGGATGTTCCATGAGGGATGCCCCATGAGGGATGTTCCATGAGGGATGTTCCATGAGGGATGCCCCATGAGGGATGTTCCATGATGGATGCCCCATGAGGGATGTTCCATGAGGGATGCCCCATGAGGGATGTTCCATGACGGATGTTCCATAATGGATGCCCCATGAGGGATGCCCCATGAGGGATGTTCCATGACGGATGTTCCATGAGGGATGCCCCATGAGGGATGTTCCATGACGGATGTTCCATGAGGGATGTTCCATGACGGATGTTCCATGAGGGATGCCCCATGAGGGATGTTCCATGACGGATGTTCCATGAGGGATGCCCCATGAGGGATGTTCCATGACGGATGTTCCATGACGGATGTTCCATGACGGATGTTCCATGAGGGATGTTCCATGACGGATGTTCCATGAGGGATGTTCCATGAGAGATGTTCCATGAGGGATGTTCCTTGAGGGATGTTCCATGAGGGATGCCCCATGAGGGATGTCCCATGAGGGATGTTCCTTGAGGGATGTTCCATGAGGGATGCCCCATGAGGGATGTTCCATGAGGGATGTTCCATGAGGGATGCCCCATGAGGGATGTTCCATGACGGATGTTCCATGAGGGATGTTCCATGAGGGAAGTTCCATGACGGATGTTCCATGAGGGATGCCCCATGAGGGATGCCCCATGAGGGATGTTACATGAGGGATGCCCCATGAGGGATGTTCCATGAGGGATGCCCCATGAGGGATGTTCCATGAGGGAAGTTCCATGACGGATGTTCCATGAGGGATGTTCCATGAGGGAAGTTCCATGACGGATGTTCCATGAGGGATGTTCCATGACGGATGTTCCATGAGGGATGTTCCATGAGGGAAGTTCCATGACGGATGTTCCATGAGGGATGTTCCATGACGGATGTTCCATGACGGATATTCCATGAGGGATGCGGGATGACCCATGAGGGATGTTCCATTAGGGATGTTCCATGAGGGATACCCCATGAGGGATACCCCATGAGGGATGTTCCATGAGGGAAGTTCCATGAGGGATGTTCCATGAGGGATGCCCCATGAGGGATGTTCCATGAGGGATGCCCCATGAGGGATGTTCCATGAGGGATGTTCCATGAGGGATGTTCCATGAGGGATGCCCCATGAGGGATGTTCCATGAGGGATGCCCCATGAGGGATGTTCCATGAGGGATGTTCCATGAGGGATGCCCCATGAGGGATGTTCCATGAGGGATGTTCCATGATGGATGCCCCATGAGGGATGTTCCATGAGGGATGCCCCATGAGGGATGTTCCATGACGGATGTTCCATGAGGGATGTTCCATGATGGATGCCCCATGAGGGATGCCCCATGAGGGATGTTCCATGACGGATGTTCCATGAGGGATGCCCCATGAGGGATGTTCCATGACGGATGTTCCATGAGGGATGTTCCATGACGGATGTTCCATGAGGGATGCCCCATGAGGGATGTTCCATGACGGATGTTCCATGAGGGATGCCCCATGAGGGATGTTCCATGACGGATGTTCCATGAGGGATGTTCCATGACGGATGTTCCATGAGGGATGCCCCATGAGGGATGTTCCATGACGGATGTTCCATGAGGGATGTTCCATGAGAGATGTTCCATGAGGGATGTTCCTTGAGGGATGTTCCATGAGGGATGCCCCATGAGGGATGTCCCATGAGGGATGTTCCTTGAGGGATGTTCCATGAGGGATGCCCCATGAGGGATGTTCCATGAGGGATGTTCCATGAGGGATGCCCCATGAGGGATGTTCCATGACGGATGTTCCATGAGGGATGTTCCATGAGGGAAGTTCCATGACGGATGTTCCATGAGGGATGCCCCATGAGGGATGTTCCATGACGGATGTTCCATGAGGGATGTTCCATGAGGGAAGTTCCATGACGGATGTTCCATGAGGGATGTTCCATGACGGATGTTCCATGACGGATATTCCATGAGGGATGCGGGATGACCCATGAGGGATGTTCCATTAGGGATGTTCCATGAGGGATACCCCATGAGGGATACCCCATGAGGGATGTTCCATGAGGGAAGTTCCATGAGGGATGCCCCATGAGGGATGTTCCATGAGGGATGTTCCATGAGGGATGCCCCATGAGGGATGTTCCATGAGGGATGCCCCATGAGGGATGTTTCATGAGGGATGCCCCATGAGGGATGTTTCATGAGGGATGTTCCATGAGGGATGTTCCATGAGGGATGTTCCATGACGGATGTTCCATGAGGGATGTGGGATGCCCCATGAGGGATGTTCCATGAGGGATGTTCCATAAGGGATGCGGGATGCCCCATGAGGGATGTTCCATGAGGGATGCGGGATGCCCCATGTGGGATGTTCCATGAGGGATGTTCCATGAGGGATGCCCCATGAGGGATGCGGGATGCCCCATGAGGGATGTTCCATGAGGTATGCGGGATGCCCCATGAGAGATGTTCCATGAGGGATGATCCATGAGGGATGCGGGATGCCCCATGAGGGATGTTCCATGAGGGATGCGGGATGCCCCATGAGGGATGTTCCATGAGGGATGCGGGATTCCCCATGTGGGATGTTCCATGAGGGATGTTCCATGAGGGATGCGGGATGCCCCATGAGGGATGTTCCATGAGGTATGCGGGATGCCCCATGAGGGATGTTCCATGAGGTATGCGGGATGCCCCATGAGGGATGTTCCATGAGGGATGTTCCACGAGGGATGTTCCATGAGGGATGCTCCATAAGGGATGCCCCATGAGGGATGTTCCATGAGAGATGTTCCATGAGGGATGCCCCATGTGGGATGTTCCATGAGAGATGTTCCATGAGGGATGCGGGATGCCCCATGAGGGATGTTCCATGAGGGATGCAGGAAGCCCCATGTGGGATGTTCCATGAGGGATGTTCCATGAGGGATGCGGGATGCCCCATGAGGGATGTTCCATGAGGGATGCGGGATGCCCCATGTGGGATGTTCCATGAGGGAAGTTCCATGAGGGATGTTCCATGAGGGATGTTCCATGAGGGATCTTCCATGAGGGATCTTCCATGAGGGATGCCCCATGAGGGATGTTCCATGAGGGAAGTTCCATGAGGGATGCCCCATGAGGGATGTTCCATGAGGGAAGTTCCATGACGGATGTTCCATGAGGGATGTTCCATGACGGATGTTCGATGAGGGATATTCCATGAGGGATGCGGGATGACCCATGAGGGATGTTCCATTTGGGATGTTCCATGAGGGATACCCCATGAGGGAAGTTCCATGAGGGATGCCCCATGAGGGATGTTCCATGAGGGATGTTTCATGAGGGATGTTCCATGAGGGATGCCCCATGAGGGATGTTCCATGAGGGATGCCCCATGAGGGATGTTTCATGAGGGATGCCCCATGAGGGATGCCCCATGAGGGATGTTTCATGAGGGATGCCCCATGAGGGATGTTCCATGAGGGATGTTTCATGAGGGATGTTCCATGAGGGATGTTCCATGAGGGATGTTCCATGACGGATGTTCCATGATGGATGTTCCATGAGGGATGCGGGATGCCCCATGAGGGATGTTCCATGAGGGATGTTCCATGAGGGATGCAGGATGCCCCATGAGGGATGTTCCATGAGGGATGCGGGATGCCCCATGAGGGATGTTCCATGAGGGATGCCCCATGAGGGATGTTCCATGAGGGATGCCCCATGAGGGATGTTCCATGAGGGAAGTTCCATGAGGGATGTTCCATGAGGGATGTTCCATGAGGGGAGTTCCATGACGGATGTTCCATGAGGGATGTTCCATGACGGATGTTCCATGAGGGATGCTCCATGAGGGAAGTTCCATGACGGATGTTCGATGAGGGATATTCCATGAGGGATGCGGGATGACCCATGAGGGATGTTCCATTAGGGATGTTCCATGAGGGAAGTTCCATGAGGGATGTTCCATGAGGGATGTTTCATGAGGGATGTTCCATGAGGGATGCCCCATGAGGGATGTTCCATGAGGGATGCCCCATGAGGGATGTTTCATGAGGGATGCCCCATGAGGGATGTTCCATGAGGGATGTTTCATGAGGGATGTTCCATGACGGATGTTCCATGACGGATGTTCCATGAGGGATGCGGGATGCCCCATGAGGGATGTTCCATGAGGGATGTTCCATGAGGGATGTTCCATGACGGATGTTCCATGAGGGATGTTCCATGACGGATGTTCCATGACGGATGTTCCATGAGGGATGCGGGATGCCCCATGAGGGATGTTCCATGAGGGATGTTCCATGAGGGATGCGGGATGCCCCATGAGGGATGTTCCATGAGGAATGCGGGATGCCCCATGAGGGATGTTCCATGAGGGATGCGGGATGCCCCATGAGGGATGTTCCATGAGGGATGCGGGATGCCCCATGTGGGATGTTCCATGAGGGATGTTCCATGAGGGATGCCCCATGAGGGATGCGGGATGCCCCATGAGGGATGTTCCATGAGGTATGCGGGATGCCCCATGAGGGATGTTCCATGAGGGATGCGGGATGCCCCATGAGGGATGTTCCATGAGGGATGCGGGATGCCCCATGAGGGATGTTCCATGAGGGATGCGGGATGCCCCATGTGGGATGTTCCATGAGGGATGCGGGATGCCCCATGAGGGATGTTCCATGAGGGATGTTCCACGAGGGATGTTCCATGAGGGATGCGGGATGCCCCATGAGGGATGCTCCATGAGGGATGCCCCATGAGGGATGTTCCATGAGAGATGTTCCATGAGGGATCACCCATGAGGGATGTTCCATGAGAGATGTTCCATGTGAGATGCGGGATGCCCCATGAGGGATGTTCCATGAGGGATGCAGGAAGCCCCATGTGGGATGTTCCATGAGGGATGTTCCATGAGGGATGCGGGATGCCCCATGAGGGATGTTCCATGAGGGATGCGGGATGCCCCATGTGGGATGTTCCATGAGGGATGCCCCATGAGGGATGTTCCATGAGAGATGTTCCATGAGGGATGTTCCATGAGGGATGTTCCATGAGGGATGCCCCATGAGGGATGTTCCATGAGGGATGCCCCATGAGGGATGCCCCATGAGGGATGTTCCATGAGGGATGCCCCATGAGGGATGTTCCATGAGGGATGTTCCATGAGGGATGCCCCATGAGGGATGTTCCATGAGGGATCTTCCATGAGGGATCTTCCATGAGGGATGCCCCATGAGGGATGTTCCATGAGGGATGTTCCATGAGAGATGTTCCATGAGGGATGCCCCATGAGGGATGTTCCATGAGAGATGTTCCATGAGGGATGCGGGATGCCCCATGAGGGATGTTCCATGAGGGATGCGGGAAGCCCCATGTGGGATGTTCCATGAGGGATGTTCCATGAGGGATGCGGGAAGCCCCATGAGAGATGTTCCATGAGGGATGCGGGATGCCCCATGAGGGATGTTCCATGAGGGAAGCCCCATGAAGGGATGTACCATGAGGGATGTTCCATGAGGGATGTGGGATGCCCCATGAGGGATTTTCCATGAGGGATGTTCCATGAGGGATGTTCCATGAGGGATGCGGGATGCCCCATGAGGGATGCGCGAAGCCCCATGTGGGATGTTCCATGAGGGATGCCCCATGAGTGATGCCCCATGAGGGATGTTCCATGAGGGATGTTCCATGAAGGATGTTCCATGAGGTATGTTCCATGAGGGATGCGGGATGCCCCATGAGGGATGTTCCATGAGGGATGCCGGAAGCCCCATGTGGGATGTTCCATGAGGGATGCGGGATGCCCCATGAGGGATTTTCCATGAGGGATGCAGGATGCCCCATGAGGGATGCGGGAAGCCCCATGTGGGATGTTCCATGAGGGATGCCGCATGAGGGATGTTCCATGAGGAATGCCCCATGAGGGATGTTCCATGAGGGATGCCCCATGAGAGATGTTCCATGAGGGATGCCCCATGAGGGATGCTCCATGAGGGATGCCCCATGAGGGATGTTCCATGAGGAATGTTCCATGAGGAATGCGGGATGCCCCATGAGGGATGTTCCATGAGAGATGTTCCATGAGGGATGCCCCATGAGGGATGTTCCATGAGAGATGTTCCATGAGGGATGCGGGATGCCCCATGAGTGATGTTCCATGAGGGATGCGGGAAGCCCCATGTGGGATGTTCCATGAGGGATGTTCCATGAGGGATGCAGGAAGCCCCATGAGAGATGTTCCATGAGGGATGCGGGATGCCCAATGAGGGATGTTCCATGAGGGATGTTCCATGAGGGAAGCCCCATGAAGGGATGTACCATGAGGGATGTTCCATGAGGGATGTGGGATGCCCCATGAGGGATTTTCCATGAGGCATGTTCCATGAGGGATGTTCCATGAGGGATGCGGGAAGCCCCATGAGGGATGTTGCATGAGGGATGCGGGATGCCCAATGACGGATGCCCCATGACGGATGTTTCAATGGGGGATGCGGGATGCCCCATGAGGGATGTTCCATGAGGGATACGGGATACCCCATGAGGGATGTTCCATAAGAGATGTTCCATGAGGGATGCGGGATGCCCCATGTGGGATGTTCCATGAAGGATGCGGGAAGCCCCATGTGGGATGTTCCATGAGAGATGTTCCATGAGGGATGTGGGAAGCCCCATGTGGGATGTTCCATGAGAGATGTTCCATGAGAGATGCAGGACGCCCCATGAGGGATGTTCCATGAGAGATGTTCCATGAGGGATGCGAGATGCCCCATGTGGGATGTTCCATGAGGGATGTTCCATGTGGGATGCGGGAAGCCCCATGAGGGATGTTCCATGAGGTATGCGGGATGCCCAATGAGTGATGCGGGAAGTCCCATGTGGGATGTTTCCATGAGGGATGTTCCAAGAGGGATGCGGGAAGCCCCATGAGGGATGTTCCATGACAGATGTTCCATGAGGGATGCGGGATGCCCCATGAGGGATGTTCCATGAGGGATGCGGGATGCCCAATGACGGATGCCCCATGACGGATGTTTCAATGGGGGATGCGGGATGCCCCATGAGGGATGTTCCATGAGGGATACGGGATACCCCATGAGGGATGTTCCATAAGAGATGTTCCATGAGGGATGCGGGATGCCCCATGTGGGATGTTCCATGAAGGATGCGGGAAGCCCCATGTGGGATGTTCCATGAGAGATGTTCCATGAGGGATGCGGGAAGCCCCATGTGGGATGTTCCATGAGAGATGTTCCATGAGAGATGCGGGACGCCCCATGAGGGATGTTCCATGAGAGATGTTCCATGAGGGATGCGAGATGCCCCATGTGGGATGTTCCATGAGGGATGTTCCATGTGGGATGCGGGAAGCCCCATGAGGGATGTTCCATGAGGTATGCGGGATGCCCCATGAGTGATGCGGGAAGTCCCATGTGGGATGTTCCATGAGGGATGTTCCAAGAGGGATGCGGGAAGTCCCATGAGGGATGTTCCATGACCGATGTTCCATGAGGGATGTGGGATGCCCCATGAGGGATGCCCCATGAGGGATGTTCCATGAGGGATGCGGGATGCCCCATGAGGGATGTTCCATGAGGGATGGTCTATGAGGGATGCCCCATGAGGGATGTTCCATGAGGGATGCGGGATGCCCCATGAGGGATGCGGGATGTTCCATGAGGGATGTTCCATGAGGGATGTGGGATGCCCCATGAGGGATGTTCCATGAAGGATGTTCCATGAGGGATGCGGGATGCCCCATGAGGGATGTTCCATGAGGGATGCTCTATGAGGGATGTTTCATGAGGGATGCGGGATGTTACATGAGGGATGTTTCATGAGGGATGCGGGATGTTACATGAGGGATGCGGGATGCCCCATGAGGGTTGCGGGATGCCCCATGAGGGATGTTCCATGAGGTATGCGGGATGCCCCATGAGGGATGTGTCACGCTCCAGGTACCGCAATTAACCACTTGGATAACTTCAGCTCTCTTGGTAAGGACCTCAACCCCCAATCTCCGCAGCCAGCTTCACCTATAGGAGCCCCCGCTTGCCGAGATGCAGAACACGCCTGCTCGGGATCGGTTGCCCCCAGGACTTCTATGGCTCAAAGGATGAAGCCTTACTGTACAGAGGACTGGAGAACCCGCGGCTGGAAGTCCCAGGACAGGCTGGAGATTGGCAAAAGTAGATCTGAGATGGCGACAGAACAAATGGAATAAACAGATCGTGGTCTAGGTTCAAGGCGAAGGTCGGCAACAGGAGTATAGATCGAGGATGGTCAAAGGCAGGCAAGGGTCGGCAACAGGAGTGTAGATCAAGGATGGTCAAAGGCAGGCAAGGGTCGGCAACAGGAGTGTAGATCAAGGATGGTCAAAGGCAGGCGAGGGTCGGCCACAGGAGTGTAGATCAAGGATGGTCAAAGGCAGGCAAAGGTCGGCAACAGGAGTGTAGATCAATATCAAAGGTAAATAACAGACGAGGGTCTAAGCGCTATAACAGGCAATGACAAACTGACTGGGGTGAGGTTATATAGGGATCAGGCATCATTGGCCCTGGAGAATCAGTGTGGTGATTGGTGTAACTTATGAACTTCAAAGAGATTGGTCAACATAGGGCGTACAGCCCAGAACTCCAAAGCAGCCGATTGGCCCAGTCCCTGTGGGGCACTCCCTCTAGTTGCAGCTGGGCCTTTAATTTAATTAAACTTCCTCCGGCGGCCGCGCTGAGAGCAGCGCCGCCGGAGGGTATAAACAGAACGTGCTCGCGCACACGCGCGAGCACGAGTGACGACGCTGGAGCCGCCGGCTGAGGAAGGAGGCGCGTGCGCGCCAGCCGGAACAGAAGCTGCCGCTTGCCACGGCTGCCGGACAGGTGGCTGCGCAGCGGGAGCGGGCGACTGAGGACCCGAGACGCCGCTGGAACGGGAGACCGGTAAGCGGACACTGACAGGATGTTCCATGAGGTATGCGGGATGTTCCATGAGGGATGTTCCATGAGGGATGTTCCATGAGGGATGTTCCATGAGGTATGCGGGATGCCCCAAGTGGGATGTTCCATGAGGGATGCGGGATTCCCCATGAGGGATGTTCCATAAGGGATGTTCCATGAGGGATGCGGGATGCCCTATGAGGGATGTTCCATAAGGGATGTTCCATGAGGGATGCGGGATGCCCCATGAGGGAGGCCCCATGAGGGATGTTCCATGAGGGATGCAGAAAGCCCCATATGGGATGTTCCATGAGGGAAGCCCCATGAGGGTTTTTCCATAAGGGATGTTCCATGAGGGATGCCCCGTAAGGGATGTTCCATAAGGGATGTTCCATGAGGGATGCGAGATGCCCCATGAGGGATGCCCCATGAGGGATGCGGGATGCCCCATGAAGGATGTTCCATGAGGGATGCAGGAAGCCCCATATGGGATGTTCCATGAGGGATGCGGGATGCCCCATGAGGGATGTTCCATGAGGGATGCGGGAAGCCCCATGTGGGATGTTCCATGAGGGATGTTCCATGGGGGATGTGGGAAGCCCCATGAGGGATGTTCCATGAGGGATACAGGAATCCCCCTGAGGGATGTTCCATGAGGGATGCGGGAAGCCCCATGAGGGATGCTCCATGAGGGATGTGAGATGCCCCATGAGGGATGTTCCATGAGGGATGTTCCATGAGGGATGTTTCATGAGGGATGCGGGACGCCCCATGAGGGATGTTCCATGAGGGATGCAGGAAGCCCCATGAGGGATGTTCCATGAGGGATGCGGGATGCCCCATGAGGGATGTTCCATGAGGGATGCGGGATGCCCCATGAGGGATGTTCCATGAGGGATGCGGGAAGCCCCATGTGGGATGTTCCATGAGGGATGTTCCATGAGGAATGTGGGAAGCCCCATGAGGGATGTTCCATGAGGGATACAGGAATCCCCCTGAGGGATGTTCCATGAGGGATGCGGGAAGCCCCATGAGGGATGCTCCATGAGGGATGTGAGATGCCCCATGAGGGATGTTCCATGAGGGATGTTCCATGAGGGATGCGGGACGCCCCATGAGGGATGTTCCATGAGGGATGCAGGAAGCCCCATGAGGGATGTTCCATGAGGGATGCGGGATGCCCCATGAGGGATGTTCCATGAGGGATGCGGGAAGCCCCATGAGGGATGTTCCATGAGGGATGCAGGAAGCCCCATGAGGGATGCGGGATGCACCATGAGGGATGTTCAATGAGGGATGCGGGAAGCCCCATGAGGGATGTTCCATGAGGGATGCGGGATGCCCCATGAGGGATGTTCAATGAGAGATGCTGGATGCCCCATGTGGGATGCGGGATGCCCCAAGAGACCTGCCCCATGAGGGATAAGAGATGCACCATAAGGGATGCTGGATGCCCCATGAGGGATGCCCCATTAAGGGATAAGAGATGCCCCATGAGGGATGCTGGATGCCCCATGAGGGATGTGGTATGCTCCATGAGGGATGTTCCATGAGGGATGCAGGAAGCCCCATGAGGGATGTTCCATGAGGGATGTGGGATGCCCCATGAGGGATGTTCCATGAGGGATGCGGGAAGCCCCATGAGGGATGTTCCATGAGGGATGTGGGATGCCCCATGAGGGATGTTCCATGAGGGATGCGGGAAGCCCCATGAGGGATGTTCCATGAGGGATGCGGGAAGCCCCATGAGGGATGCGGGATGCCCCATGAGGGATGTTTAATGAGGGATGCGGGAAGCCCCATGAGGGATGTTCCATGAGGGAAGCGGGATGCCCCATGAGGGATGTTTAATGAGAGATGCTGGATGCCCCATGTGGGATGCTGGATGCCCCAAGAGACATGCCCCATGAGGGATAAGAGATGAGCCATGAGGGATGCTGGATGCCCCATGAGGGATAAGAGATGCCCCATGAGGCATGCTGGATGCCCCATGAGGGATGCAGGATGCCCCATGTGGGATGTGGGATGCCCCATGAGGGATGCGGGATGCCCCATGAGGGATGCTCCATGTGGGATGCCCCATGAGGGATGCGGGATGCCCCATGAGGGATGCGGGATGCCCCATGTGGGATGTGGGTTGTCCCATGAGGGATGCAGGATGCCCCATGAGGGATGCCCCATGAGGGATGCTCCATGTGGGATGCCCCATGAGGTATGCTGGATGCCCCATGAGGGATGCAGGATGCCCCATGAAGGATGTCCCATGAGGACTGCGGGATGCCCCATGAGGGATGCGGGATGCCCCATGTGGGATTCTGGATGCCCCATGAGTGATGCCCCATGAGGGATCAGAGTTGCCCCATGAGGGATGTGGGATGCTCCATGTGGGATGTGGATTGCCTCATAAAGGATGTGGTATGTCCCATGTGGGATGCTGGATGCCCCATGTGGGATGTGGGATGCCCCATGAGGGATAATCCATGAGGGATGCGGGATACCCCATGAGGGATGCGGGATGCCCCATGTGGGATGCTGGATGCCCTATATGAGGGATGCGGGATGCCCCATGAGGGATGCGGGATGCCCCATGAGGGATGCGGAATGCCCCATGAGGGATGCGGGATGCCCCATGTGGGATGCTGGATGCCCCATGTGGGATGCCCCATGAGGGATGCGGGATGCCCCATGTGGAATGCCCCATGAAGGATGCGGGATGCCCCATGTGGGATGCTGGATGCCCTATGAGGGATGCGGGATGCCCCATGAGGGATGCTGGATGCCCCATGAGGATGCGGAATGCCCCATGAGGGATGCGGGATGCCCCATGTGGGATGCTGGATGCCCCATGAGGGATGTGGGATGCTCCATGAGGGATGCTGGATGCCCCATGAGGGATGTTCCATGATGGATGCGGGATGCCCCATGTGGGATGTGGGATGCCCCATGAGGGATGCCCCATGTGGGATGTGGGATGCCCCATAAGGGATGCTCCATGTGGGATGCCCCATGAGGGATGCGGGATGCCCCATGAGGGATGCGGGATGCCCCATGAGGGATTTTCCATGAGGGATGCTGGATTCCCCATGAGGGATGCTGGATGCCCCATGTGTGATCCTGGATGCCCCATGAGGGATGCGGGATGCCCCCCCTGCACTGACACTCAGGGAAGCTTAGCCCCGCCCCCCTCTCTGATGGGGCATGCCCAGCAATGGAGCCATGGACCGGCTGCCTGGGGTAAGGGAGATCCCCCGGTGGCTCCTACTGAGAAGCATAGACGGTCAGTGTCATCATAATATGGGATGCCCCTTCCCGGCTATTGCTAATCACATCTCATTCGGGAACAGAGGACCGTCCTCTATTTCATGCATCAAAATTTGGGATGCCCCAGTGTATGAAATGCCTGGACCACTGGGTCTGCTTGTTTCTTCTGCGATCCCGTGGTGCATGCGCAGCCGCTCCTCCTATGTCCATGTTAGTGAGCAGCACAGTCGGGGTGCATGCGGGATGCCACTGTTCCTTATCCCCGGAGCATCACTAAAGCAGACCCGAACCACAGTGACCCAGCTCTAGATTTTGACTGGTTTTGATCCTGATTCAGGATGTCCCGCTGAACCCCCAGTAATACTTACCTGACCATCGGCGGCTGGAGCGCAGCCAATCAGCACGCTCCGTTCTATTCGCTCTTTTCGGCTAAGAACTGGCTAAAAGCTCAATTTAGCCGAGCGTGCCGACACCCGCATCCCCGCTGCCCTCCAGGTGCGGGCATGAGGTTTGGGGGGTATCACACAGCAGGGCATCCCACATCGAGATACCACGGGTAAAGAGAATCAGGAAGCCCTGGAGTCTTATAGATTCCAGGGCCATCTGAGATGGTTTTGTTCCACTTTAATTTAGTGGCATCCATCTATGATGATGGTAGGGACGTGTCCGGGGCCCTTCCGGCAGTAGGGGAGGGTCGGCTCTGGAGAACCGGTTTGTCTGCCTTTTCCCCGGGGCCACATTTGTATGTCAGCCCCGCCCCGGCCAGGTATGTGCAGCAGGTGAGGGGGGGAGGGGTGCGGCCAGAGGGGGGGTCTGCTGGGTAATGTAGTTCATCCCTTCTCTGCTTCCCATCCCCCGCTGCTGTAGGAATCCTTTCCCCAGGCCATTGGTCACTCCCTACCCTCTGTGACATCACCGTGCAGAGTGCTGGTCATGTGACCGTGGGACATGAAACAGTTGCACTGGCATAAAATGAATGACAGAAACAAAGAAAAAATAAGAGGAATGGCAAAAAAAAGAGGAAAGAGAGAGAGAAGGAATGGAAGAAAAAAAAAGAAGAGATGAAAGAAAGAAAAACACTAGAAGAAAAGAAACAAAGAATAAAAGAAATAAAAAAATAGAAGTAAAGAAGAAAGAGAGGTAATGGCAGAAAGAACAGATGAAGAAAAGAAACAAAGAACAGATGCAAAGAAAGAAAGTCTCCCCCAGTGGCCAATCAGCCCCTGTCTTATTAATAAATGATTCATTTGCCTTTTCAAAGTGTTTCTATTGTTGTAACTGTTACAATGTATCTCCTATCCTTCCCTCAATGAGGGGGAGTGGCTTCATCTATTCCTCAATGAGAGAGTGTGGCTTCATCTATTCCTCAATGAGAGAGTGTGGCTTCATCTATCCCTCAATGAGAGGGCGTGGCTTCATCTATCCCTCAATGAGAGAGCGTGGCTTCATCTATCCCTCAATGAGAGAGTGTGGCTTCATCTATCCCTCAATGAGAGGGCGTGGCTTCATCTATCTCTCAATGAGAGAGCGTGGCTTCATCTATCCCTCAATGAGAGAGTGTGGCTTCATCTATCCCTCAATGAGAGAGTGTGGCTTCATCTATCCCTCAATGAGAGGGCGTGGCTTCATCTATCCCTCAATGACAGAGCGTGGCTTCATCTATCCCTCAATGAGAGAGCGTGGCTTCATCTATCCCTCAATGAGAGAGCGTGGCTTCATCTATCCCTCAATGAGGGGGTGTGGCTTCATCTATCTCTCAATGAGGGGGCGTGGCTTCATCTATCCCTCAATAAGAGAGCGTGGCTTCATCCATCCCTCAATGAGAGGGCGTGGCTTCATCTATCCCTCAATGAGAGAGCGTGGCTTCATCTATCCCTCAATGAGGGGGTGTGGCTTCATCTATCCCTCAATGAGGGGGCGTGGCTTCATCTATCCCTCAATGAGAGAGTGTGGCTTCATCTTTCCCTCAATGAGAGAGCGTGGCTTCATCTATCCCTCAATGAGAGAGTGTGGCTTCATCTATCCCTCAATGAGAGAGTGTGGCTTCATCTATCCCTCAATGAGAGAGTGTGGCTTCATCTATCCCTCAATGAGGGGGCGTGGCTTCATCTATCCCTCAATGAGAGAGTGTGGCTTCATCTATCCCTCAATGAGGGGGCGTGGCTTCATCTATCCCTCAATGAGAGAGTGTGGCTTCATCTATTCCTCAATGAGAGAGTGTGGCTTCATCTATCCCTCAATGAGGGGGCGTGGCTTCATCTATCCCTCAATGAGAGAGTGTGGCTTCATCCATCCCTCAATGAGGGGGCGTGGCTTCATCTATCCCTCAATGAGAGAGTGTGGCTTCATCCATCCCTCAATGAGGGGGCGTGGCTTCATCTATCCCTCAATGAGAGAGTGTGGCTTCATCCATCCCTCAATGAGGGGGCGTGGCTTCATCTATCCCTCAATGAGAGAGTGTGGCTTCATCTATCCCTCAATGAGAGAGAGTGGCTTCATCTATCCCTCAATGAGAGAGTGTGGCTTCATCTATCCCTCAATGAGAGAGCGTGGCTTCATCTATCCCTCAATGAGAGAGTGTGGCTTCATCTATCCCTCAATGAGAGAGAGTGGCTTCATCTATCCCTCAATGAGAGAGTGTGGCTTCATCTATCCCTCAATGAGAGAGCGTGGCTTCATCTATCCCTCAATGAGAGAGTGTGGCTTCATCTATCCCTCAATGAGAGAGTGTGGCTTCATCTATCCCTCAATGAGAGAGTGTGGCTTCATCTATCCCTCAATGAGAGAGAGTGGCTTCATCTATCCCTCAATGAGAGAGCGTGGCTTCATCTATCCCTCAATGAGAGAGTGTGGCTTCATCTATCCCTCAATGAGAGAGTGTGGCTTCATCTATCCCTCAATGAGAGAGTGTGGCTTCATCTATCCCTCAATGAGTGGGCGTGGCTTCATCTATCCCTCAATGAGAGAATGTGGCTTCATCTATCCCTCAATGAGAGAGCGTGGCTTCATCCATCCCTCAATGAGAGAGCGTGGCTTCATCTATCCCTCAATGAGAGAGCGTGGCTTCATCCATCCCTCAATGAGAGAGCGTGGCTTCATCCACCCTTCAATGAGGGAGCGTGGCTTCATCTATCCCTCAATGAGAGAGTGTGGCTTCATCTATCCCTCAATGAGAGAGTGTGGCTTCATCTATCCCTCAATGAGAGAGTGTGGCTTCATCTATCCCTCAATGAGAGAGTGCGGCTTCATCTATCCCTCAATGAGAGAGTGTGGCTTCATCTATCCCTCAATGAGAGAGTGTGGCTTCATCTATCCCTCAATGAGAGAGTGTGGCTTCATCTATCCCTCAATGAGTGGGCGTGGCTTCATCTATCCCTCAATGAGGGGGCGTGGCTTCATCTATCCCTCAATGAGGGGGCGTGGCTTCATCTATCCCTCAATGAGAGAGCGTGGCTTCATCCACCCTTCAATGAGGGCGCATGGCTTCATCTATCCCTCAATGAGAGAGCGTGGCTTCATCTATCCCTCAATGAGAGAGTGTGGCTTCATCTATCCCTCAATGAGAGAGTGTGGCTTCATCTATCCCTCAATGAGAGAGTGTGGCTTCATCTATCCCTCAATGAGTGGGCGTGGCTTCATCTATCCCTCAATGAGAGAATGTGGCTTCATCTATCCCTCAATGAGAGAGCGTGGCTTCATCCATCCCTCAATGAGAGAGTGTGGCTTCATCTATCCCTCAGTGAGGGGGCGTGGCTTCATCTATCCCTCAATGAGAGAGCGTGGCTTCATCTATCCCTCAATGAGGGGGTGTGGCTTCATCTATCCCTCAATGAGAGAGCGTGGCTTCATCTATCCCTCAATGAGAGAGTGTGGCTTCATCTATCCCTCAATGAGAGAGCGTGGCTTCATCTATCCCTCAATGAGAGAGCGTGGCTTCATCTATCCCTCAATGAGGGGGTGTGGCTTCATCTATCCCTCAATGAGAGAGTGTGGCTTCATCTATCCCTCAATGAGAGAGCGTGGCTTCATCTATCCCTCAATGAGGGGGCGTGGCGCGTGGCTTCATCTATCCCTCAATGAGAGAGCGTGGCTTCATCTATCCCTCAATGAGGGAGTGTGGCTTCATCTATTCCTCAATGAGAGAGTGTGGCTTCATCTATCCCTCAATGAGAGAGTGTGGCTTCATCTATCCCTTAATGAGGGGGCGTGGCTTCATCTACCCCTCAATGAGAGAGTGTGGCTTCATCTATCCCTCAATGAGGGGGCGTGGCTTCATCTATCCCTCAATGAGAGAGCGTGGCTTCATCTATCCCTCAATGAGAGAGTGTGGCTTCATCCATCCCTCAATGAGAGAGTGTGGCTTCTTCTATCCCTCAATGAGAGAGCGTGGCTTCTTCAATCCCTCAATGAGAGAGTGTGGTTCATCCATCCCTCAATGAGAGAGTGTGGCTTCATCTATCCCTCAATGAGAGAGAGTGGCTTCATCTATCCCTCAATGAGAGAGTGTGGCTTCATCCATCCCTCAATGAGAGAGTGTGGCTTCATCCATCCCTCAATGAGAGAGTGTGGCTTCATCTATCCCTCAATGAGGGGGTGTGGCTTCATCTATCCCTCAATAGAGAGCGTGGCTTCATCTATCCCTCAATGAGAGAGCGTGGCTTCATCTATCCCTCAATGAGAGAGCGTGGCTTCATCTATCCCTCAATAGAGAGCGTGGCTTCATCTATCCCTCAATGAGAGAGCGAGGCTTCATCTATCCCTCAATGAGAGAGCGTGGCTTCATCTATCCCTCAATGAGAGAGTGTGGCTTCATCTATTCCTCAATGAGAGAGTGGCTTCATCTATTCCTCAATGAGAGAGTGTGGCTTCATCTATCCCTCAATGAGAGAGTGTGGCTTCATCTATCCCTCAATGAGAGAGTGTGGCTTCATCCATCCCTCAATGAGAGAGTGTGGCTTCATCCATCCCTCAATGAGAGAGTGTGGCTTCATCCATCCCTCAATGAGAGAGTGGCTTCATCTATTCCTCAATGAGAGAGTGTGGCTTCATCCATCCCTCAATGAGAGAGTGTGGCTTCATCCATCCCTCAATGAGAGCGTGGCTTCATCTATCCCTCAATGAGAGAGCGTGGCTTCATCTATCCCTAAATGAGAGAGCGTGGCTTCATCTATCCCTCAATGAGAGAGCGTGGCTTCATCCATCCCTCAATGAGAGAGTGTGGCTTAATCTATCCCTCAATGAGAGAGCGTGGCTTCATCTATCCCTCAATGAGAGAGTGTGGCGTCATCCATCCCTCAATGAGAGAGCGTGGCTTCATCTATCCCTCAATGAGAGAGTGGCTTCATCTATTCCTCAATGAGAGAGTGTGGCTTCATCCATCCCTCAATGAGAGAGTGTGGCTTCATCCATCCCTCAATGAGAGCGTGGCTTCATCTATCCCTCAATGAGAGAGCGTGGCTTCATCTATCCCTCAATGAGAGAGCGTGGCTTCATCCATCCCTCAATGAGAGAGTGTGGCTTAATCTATCCCTCAATGAGAGAGCGTGGCTTCATCTATCCCTCAATGAGAGAGTGTGGCGTCATCCATCCCTCAATGAGAGAGTGTGGCTTAATCTATCCCTCAATGAGAGAGCGTGGCTTCATCTATCCCTCAATAAGAGAGTGGCTTCATCTATCCCTCAATAGAGAGCGTGGCTTCATCTATCCCCCAATGAGAGAGCGTGGCTTCATCTATCCCTCAATGAGAGAGAGTGGCTTCATCTATCCCTCAATAGAGAGCGCGGCTTCATCTATCCCTCAATGAGAGAGCGCAGCTTCATCCATCCCTCAATGAGAGAGCGTGGCTTCATCTATCCCTCAATAGAGAGCGTGGCTTCATCTATCCCTCAATGAGAGAGCGCGGCTTCATCTATCCCTCAATGAGAGAGTGTGGCTTCATCTATCCCTCAATGAGAGAGTGTGGCTTCATCTATCCCTCAATGAGAGAGCGTGGCTTCATCTATCCCTCATTAGAGAGCGTGGCTTCATCTATCCCTCAATGAGAGAGTGTGGCTTCATCTATCCCTCAATGAGAGAGTGGCTTCATCTATCCCTCAATGAGAGAGCGTGGCTTCATCTATCCCTCAATGAGGGGGCGTGGCTTCATCTATCCCTCAATGAGGGGGCGTGGCTTCATCTATCCCTCAATGAGAGAGCGTGGCTTCATCTATCCCTCAATGAGAGAGCGTGGCTTCATCTATCCCTCAATGAGAGAGCGTGGCTTCATCCATCCCTCAATGAGAGAGCGTGGCTTCATCCACCCTTCAATGAGGGCGCGTGGCTTCATCTATCCCTCAATGAGAGAGCGTGGCTTCATCTATCCCTCAATGAGAGAGTGTGGCTTCATCTATCCCTCAATGAGAGAGTGTGGCTTCATCTATCCCTCAATGAGAGAGTGTGGCTTCATCTATCCCTCAATGAGTGGGCGTGGCTTCATCTATCCCTCAATGAGAGAATGTGGCTTCATCTATCCCTCAATGAGAGAGCGTGGCTTCATCCATCCCTCAATGAGAGAGTGTGGCTTCATCTATCCCTCAGTGAGGGGGCGTGGCTTCATCTATCCCTCAATGAGAGAGCGTGGCTTCATCTATCCCTCAATGAGGGGGTGTGGCTTCATCTATCCCTCAATGAGAGAGTGTGGCTTCATCTATCCCTCAATGAGAGAGTGTGGCTTCATCTATCCCTCAATGAGAGAGCGTGGCTTCATCTATCCCTCAATGAAAAAGCGTGGCTTCATCTATCCCTCAATGAGAGAGTGTGGCTTCATCTATCCCTCAATGAGAGAGTGTGGCTTCATCTATCCCTCAATGAGAGAGTGTGGCTTCATCTATCCCTCAATGAGTGGGCGTGGCTTCATCTATCCCTCAATGAGAGAATGTGGCTTCATCTATCCCTCAATGAGAGAGCGTGGCTTCATCCATCCCTCAATGAGAGAGCGTGGCTTCATCTATCCCTCAATGAGAGAGCGTGGCTTCATCCATCCCTCAATGAGAGAGCGTGGCTTCATCCACCCTTCAATGAGGGAGCGTGGCTTCATCTATCCCTCAATGAGAGAGTGTGGCTTCATCTATCCCTCAATGAGAGAGTGTGGCTTCATCTATCCCTCAATGAGAGAGTGTGGCTTCATCTATCCCTCAATGAGAGAGTGCGGCTTCATCTATCCCTCAATGAGAGAGTGTGGCTTCATCTATCCTTCAATGAGAGAGTGTGGCTTCATCTATCCCTCAATGAGGGGGCGTGGCTTCATCTATCCCTCAATGAGAGAGTGTGGCTTCATCCATTACTCAATGAGGAGGCGTGGCTTAATCAATCCCTCAATGAGAGAGCGTGGCTTCATCTATCCCTCAATGAGAGAGTGTGGCTTCATCTATCCCTCAATGAGAGAGTGTGGCTTCATCCATTACTCAATGAGGAGGCGTGGCTTAATCAATCCCTCAATGAGGGGGTGTGGCTTCATCCATCCCTCAATGAGGGGGAGTGGCTTCATCCATCCCTCAATGAGAGGGCGTGGCTTCATCCATCCCTCAATGAGAGGGTGTGGCTTCATCCATCCCTCAATGAGAGGGCGTGGCTTCATCCATCCCTCAATAAGGGGGTGTGGCTTCATCCATCCCTCAATGAGAGGGCGTGGCTTCATCCCTCAATGAGGGGGCGTGGCTTCATCCATCCCTCAATGAGGGTGTGTGGCTTCATCCATTACTCAATTAGGAGGCGTGGCTTAATCAATCCCTCAATTAGGGGGCGTGTCTGTATTTACATATTGTCCTTTCCCACCCTGGGAAGTCAGTAGCTTTGCTGGACTTAATATGGGGAAATATAGTGAAACTCTATTGGGCCCTGCAGACTGGTGTGAAGGTCAGCTGACATCCTCAACCCGATTGGCTCAGGGGCCCCTATGAGGAGATGGAAGCATTGGCTTTGATTGGCTCCTGCATTGCTGCATTGGAGGAACATGGCCGCCTGGTGCTTGGAATAGGAAGCAGAGCTGGGGGTTCCCTTGGCCAAGGTGAACTGAGCCCTTTTTGGGGGGTTCACAAGTTACTTTTACCCTGTGTGACCTTTTTATTGACCTTTACCACAAAGCTGGTGATTGGGGGAGACGCTGGTTTCATCATCAGGGTGATCCATCCACTAGATTGTGTAATCCCAACAAGAGGAGCCTGAGCTTCCTGTGACCTGTGGACTTGCCCGGGGAGAATAGAAGCCACCAGTATTGGACTGTGGCCAAAAACCAGCCCTGGATATTACCATCCCCGGGCCGGCCCGAGTCCTCCCCACTGAGGCCCCCCTAACCATGATGTTGGGGCTATAACATTGGGGGTTGGGGTTCCTTGGCCTGTGGGTTCAGTGGGGCTGAGATGGAGTATAACGGGTCAGGGACTGAATGTGGGTGTTACAAGCAGCAGCTAAACTGGCCTCAAAGCAGTGCGGCCCACCGGGCATTGTCCCAGGTCTCCCTATGGCCAGTCCACCCCTGGAAGCCACACTATCTGAGTTCAAGGCTCCAGGAAGCCAGGTCGTCCTGCAACAGGCTTCCCCATCTTCTCCTGATGTATAAGGTCCATCACCCTGGAGCGTTAGAGGAAGCTGAGGGGGGTTATAAGCCCCTCAAAATTCTGGGCATAAGGAAATCGGGTCCCTGGTGGGTCCAACAGGGCCCAGGATGCTGAGCTTGGGTTGTAACTGGGGGCTTCTACACGAGAGGGAGCAAAAGGATTTACAGAATTGGCAGGGACGTGCACCCCGGGGCCTCCAACACTTGTCCTGCACAGGGGGCCTCCACGGCCAGATTATGAGGGGGGCGCACCCCAGGGCCTCCACCACTTGTTCTGCACAGGGGGCCTCCATTGCCAGATTTTGAGGGGGGCGCACCCAGGGCCTCCACCACTTGTTCTGCACAGGGGGCCTCCATTGCCAGATTTTGAGGGGGGCGCACCCAGGGCCTCCACCACTTGTTCTGCACAGGGGGCCTCCATGGCCAGATTATGAGGGGGGCGCACCCAGGGCCTCCACCACTTGTTCTGCAAAGGGGGCCTCCATGGCCAGATTATGAGGGGGGCGCACCCAGGGCCTCCACCACTTGTTCTGCACAGGGGGCCTCCATTGCCAGATTTTGAGGGGGGCTCACCCAGGGCCTCCACCACTTGTTCTGCACAGGGGGCCTCCATGGCCGGATTATGAGGGGGGTGCACCCAGGGCCTCCACCACTTGTTCTGCACAGGGGGCCTCCATGGCCAGATTATGAGGGGGCATGCCCAGGGCCTCCACCACTTGTTCTGCACAGGGGGCCTCCATGGCCGGATTATGAGGGGGGCACACCCCGGGGCCTCCAGCACTTACCCTGCAAAGGGGGCCTCCACCAAACTTTGGGTTACCGTCTGGTCCAGGAGACTTCTCAGTTTTTGATCTGATGGGTCGGCAACAAAGCTATGGGTGGCAGTGGGGGTGCGCCTGGGCAGCCAAAGCCACCACAGGGCAGGATTATAAGGGGGCGCGCACCTCGGGGCCTCCACCACCTGCCCTGCAAAGGAGGACTCCACCAACCTTTGGGTTACCGTCTGGTCCAGGAGGTTTTCCAATCTTTGGTCATTCAGATCAGGAACGTTCAGCCTCATACGAGCGCCCGATTGTGAGGCAATACAAACCTTCCACCTTTCCTAGATGGCTCTGACCTTATGTCACATGCACAGATCGCCCCCGCCAGTGCCACTCAGCTGATAAGATTCTCATTAAAGCGGAACAAAACCCACAAGGTCCAGCCCTGGAATCTAGACGATCGTAGGGCCCGCCAGTGTGGCACTGGGGTGTGTTTTTGCCATACTGTGCTCACATTGACCCCGCCTCTGTACGGATCCATGTGCAGCGCCATACTGCGCCGACCACATACTCGTTACTTATCTGCGATTTTTTTCAGCTCAATTTTATTGGCAACTAAAATGTCAAATATACAGGTAAAAATTAAATTAAAATCCCTGCCAGCTCCGCCCCCTGGAGTGTGTGACCACGCGGGGATATGGGGTGCCAGGGATACGAGGTGCCAGAAATACGAGGTGCCAGGCATACAGGATGCTGGGGATATGGGATGCCAGGGATACGAGGTGCCAGGGATACAGGATGCCAGGGATACGGGATGCCGGGGATACGGGATGCCAGGGATACGAGGTGCCAGGGATACGTCCCGTATGCTGGGGATACGGGATGCCCCGAAGATACAGGATGCCCCAGGGGATACGGGATGCCAGGGATACAGGGTGCCAGGGATACAGGATGCCAGGGATACAGGATGCTGGGGATACGGGATGCCAGGGATACAGGGTGCCAGGGATACTGGATGCCAAGGATACAGGATGCCAGGGATATGGGGTGCCGGGGATAAAGAATGCCAGGGATACAAGGTGCCAGGGATACAGGATGCCGGGGATACGTGATGCCCCAGGGATACAGGATGCCCCAGGGGATACGGGATGCCAGAGATACAGGGTGCCAAGGATACAGGATGCCAGGGATACAGGATGCCGGGGATACAGGGTGCCAGGGATACCGGATGCCAAGGATACAGGATGCCAGGGATACAGGGTGCCGGGGATAAAGAATGCCAGGGATACAAGGTGCCAGGGATACGTGATGCCCCAGGGATATGGGATGCCAGAGATACAGGGTGCCAGGGATACAGGATGCCAGGGATATGGGATGCCAGGGATACAGGATGCCGGGGATACGGGATGCCAGGGATACAGGGTGCCAGGGATACAGGATGCCGGGGATACGGGATGCCAGGGATACAGGGTGCCAGGGATACCGGATGCCAAGGATACAGGATGCCAGGGATATGTGATGCCCCAGGGATACAGGATGCCCCAGGGGATACGGGATGCCAGGGATATGTGATGCCCCAGGGATACAGGATGCCCCAGGGGATACGGGATGCCAGAGATACAGGGTGCCAGGGATACAGGATGCCAGGGATATGGGATGCCCCGTGATACAGGATGCCAGGGATACGGGGGTGCCCCGGGGATACAGGATGCCAGGGATACGGGATGCCCCAGGGATACAGGATGCCAGGGATACGGGATGCCCCAGGGATACAGGATGCCAGGGATATGGGATGCCCCGGGGATACGGGGGGGCCCCCGGAAATACAGGATGCCAGGGATATGGGGTGCCCCTGGGGATACAGGATGCCAGGGATACAGGGTGCCCCGGGGATACAGGGCGCCAGGTATACGGGATTCCAGGAATTCTGGGTGCCAGGGATACTGGATGACGGAGATACAGGGTGCCGGGGATACGGGATGCCAGGGATGCGGGATACCAGGGATATGGGGTGCCGGGATATGGGATGCCAAGGACACAGGGTGCCAGGGATACGGGATACGGGGTGCCAGGGATATGAGGTGCCAGGGATACAGGATGCCGGGGATAAAGGATGCCCCAGGGGATACGGGATGCCGGGGATACAGGATGCCCCAGGGAATACGGGATGCCAGGGATACAGGGTGCCGGGGATACGGGATGCCAGGGATACAGGATGCCGGGGATACGGGATGCCAGGGATACAGGATGCCAGGGATACAGGATGCTGGGGATACGGGATGCCGGGGATACGGGATGCCAGGGATACGGGATGCCGGGGATACGGGATGCCAGGGATACGGGATGCCAGGGATACGGGGTGCCCCCAGGGATACAGGGCATCGGGGATACGGGATGCCGAGTCACTCCGCTTCCGCTGGGAAAGCCGCTCACATGATGTCACGGCGAGGATGAGGTGAAAGTGAAGCTATGCATGTTCTGGCTGCCTCTTGGAAACACCATGCGAAGCTCCACCCAGGGGAGGGGCCTGTCAGCAATTTCCATCAGATGGTAACCCTAGGATTTGGGATGCCCTGGGATTCTGAGGCTTGTGTTTCATCCAAGATGGCAGCCGACCCCGGAGATGCAGCCGGCGGTCAGTCCAGGAAATAGCGGCAACCAAACCAAGGGCCCATGATGGCGGCTTAGCAGCAGGGTCCAGGGAACGGGCAGTGTGGCGTCCATCTCGGTCACTGTATGTACAATAGAGTTCCGCTCTGTCAGGGGAGGGTTAGTGTCACCAGACGGGGGTGCTGCTCCTGCTCAGAGGCTGGCATGATGGTATCTGTAGTGCAGGAGATGGGCAGAGACTATCTGCTTTCACACTCAACACATGCAGAAAAAACCCTATCACCACCTAGGACAGGAAACACACTGCACCCTGCAGTAGAAAGTTCCCCCACCCCGGAATCTGCCATGTAGATCACATACACTCTGCAATCCCCCATCACACTCTCCCCTCACGCATTTCATGTCGTCCTCTGAACCATCACACTCCCCCCACGCATTTCATGTCGTCCCTCAACCGATCACACACTCCCCCCGCGCATTTCATGTCGTCCCTCAAGCCCTGACACTCTCCCCTGCGCGCATTTCATGTCGTCCTATAACCCCTCACACTCTCCCTCCACAGTTAATGTCGTCCCCTGACCCATCACACTCTCCCCGCACAGTTATTGTCATACCCTGAACCATCACACTTTCCCCGCGCAGTTAATGTCATCCCCTGAACCATCACACTCTCCCCCGTGCAGTTAATGTCGTCCCCTGAACCATCACACCCCCCCGTGCAGTTAATGTCGTCCCCTGAACCATCACACTCTCCACCTGTGCAGTTAATATCGTCCCCTGAACCATCACAATCTCCCCCGTGCAGTTAATGTCGTCCCCTGAACCATCACACTCTCCCCCCGTGCAGTTAATGTCGTCCCCTGAACCATCACACTCTCCCCCGTGCAGTTAATGTCGTCCCCTGAACCATCACACTCTCCACCCGCACATTTCATCCCCCAACCCATCACACAACTCATAACACCCTGCGCAGCTTGTGTCATCCCTCAACCCCTCACACTCTCCCCTGCACAGTTTATGTCTTCCCTGAACCTCTCACACTCCCATCACAACCCATCACACAACTTATAACACCCAGCGCAGCTTATGTCATCCCCCACACTCTCCCCCCGCGCAGTTTTTGTCTTCCTTGACCCTCCCCTACTCATTTATTGTCGTCCCTGACCCAGCACACTCTCCCCGCTCATTTGTTAACCCCTGACCCATCACACACTCCTCCCACACATTTATTGTCGCCCCCCGACCCAGCACAGACTCCCCCTGTGCATTTATTGTTGTCCCCCGACCCAGCACAGACTCCCCCTGCACATTTATTGTTGTCCCCCGACCTAGCACAGACTCCCCCTGCACATTTATTGTCATCCTGACCCATCACACACTCCCCCTGCGCATTTATTGTCGTCCCCCGACCCATCACACACTCCCCCTGCGCATTTATTGTCGTCCCCCGACCCAGCACACACTCCCCATGCTCATTTGTCGTCCCACCGACCCAACACACAATCCTCCATGTCTCTTTAAGGAAGCATGTACTGCACCATACTGTGCTCACATTGACCCCGCCTCTGTACAGATGCAGCGCCATACTGCGCCGGCCACATACTCGTCACTTATCTGTGCTTTATTTCAGCTCAATTTTATTGGCAACTAAAATGTGTCAAATATACAGGTAAAAGATAATTTAAAACCGGCAGCTCCGCCCCCTGGAGTGCAACCACACCTGTCCTACCCTGGGGGGGGGCGGGGAGGAGGAATGTTGTGCAATAAAGAAGCACGGATCCTACCAAGAGAAACAATGGGAGGTTTAATAGTAGTGAAGAAGCAGTAGTGCAGAAGGTGATGTCAGTACAGGGAGGGGTGGAGGTCGAGGATACAGGATGCCTCCGGGGATACGGGATGCCAGGTAACTCTGTTCCCGCCGGGAAAGCCACTCACATGATGTCACGGCGAGGATGAGGTGGAAGTGAAGCTATAAGTTCCAGCTGCCTCTTGGAAACACCATGCGAAGCTCCACCCAGGGGAGGGGCCTGTCAGCAATTTCCATCAGATGGTAACCCTAGGATTTGGGATGCGCTGGGATTCTGAGGCTTGTGTTACATCCAAGATGGCAGCCGGCGGTCAGTCCAGGAAATAGTGGCAAACAAACCAAGGGCCCATGATGGCGGCTTAGCAGCAGGGTCCAGGGAACGGGCAGTGTGGTGTCCATCTCGGTCACTGTATGTACAATAGAGTCCCGCTCTGTCAGAGGAGGGTTAGTGTCACCAGAGGGGGGTGCTGCTCCTGCTCAGAGGCTGGCATGATGGTATCTGTAGAGCAGGAGATGGGCAGAGACTATCTGCTTTCACACTCAACACATGCAGAAAAAACTCTCACCACCCTGGACAGGAAACACACTGCACCCTTTAGGAGAAAGTTCCCCCACCCCGGAATCTGCCATGTAGATCACATACACTCTGCAATCACCCATCACACTCTCCCGCGCGCAGTTAATGTCCTCCCTGACCATCACACTTCCCCCCCCCCCGCAGTTAGTATTGTCCCCCGACCCATCACGCTCTCTCCTGTGCAGTTCGGGTCGTCCCAGCTCATTACATTCTACCTCATGCAGTTCTCTCCCCGCGCAGACTCTCTACACATGCACACAAACTCACTGACCACTCTGGTACATCCCCGGACAGAAACGCCCTGCAGCCCGCAGGGGAACGCCCTATCACACTCTCCCCCACTCATTTATTGGCGTTCCCCAGCCCATCACACTCGCAGTTATTGTTGTCCACCGACCCATAACATTCCCCCCCCTTTCATTTATTGTCCCCCGACCCATCACACTCTCCCCCCACTCATTTATTGTTGTCCCCCCCGACCCATCACACTCTCCTCCATTCATTTATTGTCGTCCCCCGATCCATCACATTCTCCCCCATTCATTTATTGTCCCCCCCGACCTATCACACTCCCCCCCACTCATTTGTTGTCCCCCCGACCAATCACGCTCTCCTCCATTCATTTGTCGTCCCCCGATCCATCACATTCTCCCCCATTCATTTATTGTCCCCCCCGACCTATCACACTCCCCCCCACTCATTTATTGTTGTCCCCCCGACCCATCACACTCTCCTCCATTCATTTATTGTTGTCCCCCAGACCCATCACACTCTCCTCCATTCATTTATTGTTGTCCCCCCCGACCCTCCACACTCTCCTCCATTCATTTATTGTTGTCCCCCCCCAACCCATCACACGCTCCTCCATTCATTTATTGTTGTCCCCAACCCATCACACTCTCCATTTATTTATTCTTAGTATGTCACACACCCCGCTTCAAGAATCCATAACGTGTGGGTAATATCGTCCTGAAGAGGGCGTTCCTGCAGAGATGATAGCAAAAGAAAGCCCCTCCCTGATCCATAAATACCTGGGACCTCCCACTCACTACCCAGTTTTCCATCTCTGCAGACGGCGAGCAAGTCAGAAGATGATGGCTCCTCCTTGCACAGGGGGATTTCAGGTAGCCGGGGTAACTCCCGGCCTCTTATTTTGTTTATTTCCGCTCGGACCCCTGTTTGTCCCAAAATTTACCTCATATTACATGCCTCCACAGTCTTGGCTGCTGGCCCGAGCGAGGGTACATTGGCACCTCTGGTGCTGAGGAGCAGAGCTCCACCGTGAGGCCCTAAAAGAGAGGGTAGGCGGTCATACCGGGTAGGTGATCCCGGTTTGGGATGCCCCGTCCCTTGACTTTTCCCCTGGGGGGGGGGGGCCTTCCCTTTACCAACTATGGGGGCTGGGGGTTCCTCTCATAGGGGTTAGCTTTATTCACTTAATCTTTTTCACTTTCTCTTTATTGATGTGTGTATCTGGGAGTAGTCCCTCAATGAGTTATTCTGTTGTTACTATGTTGCAGCACCGCGGCTGTCATTGCAGCCTGGTGCCGGGGTTTTGTCAGTCTGTGAGGTGATTTTTTACCTCACGCGCTTTGGGGGGGCGGGGCTGGCACTCGGCGCTCTGCCGCGGCCAGCCCCCGTTTTCTCCTTCATTCCTCGCCGCAGCGAGCGGGGCGGGTGCTCCGCTAGTGAAAGCGGACGCACCCGTTGTCACGGCAGCCGGCGCCGCGGTTGTCGGCGGCGCCGGTCTCTGGGCTGGTGTGTGAGGGACTTCTTCCCTCACACTTCATTCACACTGGAAGGGGGGGCGGAGCCGGGCTTTCGGCGCGTCGCCGCGGCTCCGCCCTCCTCTGTACTGGCGCCGCTGCGGAGCTGAGCTCCCTGTTACTAGGCAGCTAAGGGGGCAAGGATCAGCTTTGCGCGGGCTGCGCAGACCACGCCCCTGGCACGGCCGTTCTTCTTCTCTTCACGTCACCTCAGAGGTCGCCATTGTTCTGAGGCGGATCGTTCACCGCAGCGTCTGTGAGTGGCCCTGTGGGCCTCATTTATTTCTTCTTTTCTTTATCTGTTAAGTCTTATTGTAGGGACTTATGGGTCTCTCTCTGTCCTTTAGGTGAAGGTTATCCAGGAGGATCTTCTGTAGTATTGGAAGGTCTCTCCTGATCCTGGGTCCCTGGGTCCATTTTAGCATCACAAATCCTCCCACTCGGGACATTAAAGGGGCATCCCGGGTTGTCTAACTGGCGTAATTCCCTGGGTCATAGCGACCACTCAAAATTCACCTTATGGAGGCATCCCCGGATACTGGGACTGGGACCCCTTCGGGGCATCCCAAAAAGTGTATGTTGTGTGGGAGTTCCATTACTGGGGATGATGTGTTACTGTGTATACCATGTGCACAGCAAACTATTACGCGGCAGTCCGAACCCCAAGCGTCGGGGTCAGCACAGCCGGCCACCTCAACTCCCCCTCCCGCCTTGACTCGTGCCCCGTGTGACGTGGTCATGGGCAGGGATCTGCAATCCGAGATGTGTGCCAGATTGGCTAGCCTTGAGAAAATGCTCTCTAGCTCGGTCGCCCGTAAGGCTCCGTCTAAGAGAAAGCATTTGTCGCCGGCTCCGCCGGTGGATGATCTTGATGACAGGGATAATCTGGATTGGTCTGATTATCCCCAGCTAGAGGAGGGGGAAGTTGATGAGGGTTCAGAATTTTCGGATGATGAGCAGTCTGCTGGCGCTGATGCAGAGCTTTCTGATTTAGGGAGATCCTTGGACTCTCCTCACGCTCTGTCTCTCATGCTGGAAGTTCTGAATATTTCCCCTCCCGAGGAGGCGTCACAGCAGAAAGGTGAATTGTTTGAGGAATCCAGGCCGCGCCTGGAGTTTCCTACGCAACGCCATTTTGATAGAATCATTGACAAGGAATGGGATAGGCCGGCTCGGCTCCCTGGCATCCCTCAGGGGTGGGATAGGAAATATCCCTTTCCTTCTGAGGCGGTCAAGCGCTGGGCATCTCCCCCCGAGGTGGATGCACCGGTTTTGGGGTTGCCTAACTCCTCGGTGTTAAACAGACCTGATTGTTCCACTCTCAAAGATGGAGAGGATAAACGTATTGATCAGATGGCTTCTCATGGCTTTACTAGCATTGGGTCGGCCATCCGGCCTGTGTGCGCTTCGGAGCTAATGGTGTTGGCCACTAGGTCTGTGGTCAGGGACCTGTTGACTTCTTCCGGGCTTCGTCCTGGTAGTAACGAGTTCCTTAGCCTTAAACGGTGCGAGTTGTTTCTATCCTTTGTGTTGACTGCCTTGGATGATACTTTGATGATGTGTGGTAGGACTTCGGCTCTGCTTGTGGCTATTCGGCGGTCGGTGTGGCTGCGCCAGTGGGCGGCCGATTTTATGTCCAAAAAATCACTGACGGCTTTACCCTTTGTTGGTCTACGGCTCTTTGGAGAGACATTGGACTCTGTCACCAAGGGTGGTAGGTTACCTCAACGTAAGAAACAACGCCGCTCCTTTCGGGGGGCGCCTGCCTTTACCCCCTCCTTTCGGGGGGCCAGATCTGGCAGGGGTTCTGCATTTCCCTCTTCCAGAGGAGATTCCGGAAACAGGGGCAGAGGACGTGCCCGTTCTGGATACAGTTGGGGCTCTAAGCCCAAACCGGCTGCTAAGCCGGCTCAGCAATGAGGGGGCGCCCTCACCCATACGGGTGGGGGGACGGCTGCAGCACTTCTCTCAGATCTGGGATCAAGAGGTCTCGGACAGATGGATCCGGGAAGTGGTGTCTTCCGGCTACAAGCTGGAGTTCGAGCTCCGCCCCCCTTCCAGATTTGTCAGGTCTCGGATGCCGTCGGAGCCTCTAGCGGCGCAGGGGCTCCTGGTGGCAGTGGAGAATCTTCTGGACATGGCTGTCATTTGCCCAGTGCCCCCTTCAGATCGGGGCAGGGGCTTTTATTCCAATCTGTTCACGGTACCCAAGAAGGACGGGTTGGTCCGACCCATCTTGGATCTGAAGTTTCTCAACAGGTTCATCCGGCCGAGGAAATTCCGCATGGAAATGCTGCGTTCGGCCATTCACTCTCTTCGTCAGGGAGACTTTCTGACGTCCATAGACATCAAGGATGCTTATCTACACGTTCCGGTTTTTCCAGCACACCAGAGGTTTCTCAGGTTCGTGGTGGAGGATCGGCACTTTCAGTTTGTGGCACTTCCTTTCGGTCTCACCTCAGCTCCTCGGGTGTTCACCAAGGTGCTAGCGGGGGTGATGGCTCTGCTCAGAGGTCAGGGTATCCGCATCGTGCCCTATTTGGACGATCTACTGATCATGGCCTCTTCCTTCATCCAAGCGGAGTTGGACACCAGAGCGGTGGTGTCCACTCTGGAGAGGTTCGGTTGGGTGATCAACCACCCCAAGTCTTCTCTTTCTCCGTCCAGAATTTTGACCTTTCTGGGAATGTCTCTGGACACTTCACAGGCCAGGGTGTTTCTACCCCAGGCCAAGATTCTTTTGATTCAGGAGTTAGTTCGGCTTCTCTTGTCAACCCCTCATCCGACCATCCGGTTAGGGATGAGGCTGGTGGGGTTAATGGTGGCCTCATTCGAGGCAGTTCCCTTTGCGCAGTTTCACACAAGGACGCTTCAGCTTCATCTGTTGAAGGTTTGGGACAAGTCTCCTCTATCGTTGGATCAGTCCTTCCTGATGACTCCCCGAGTTCGTCGATCCCTGCAATGGTGGCTGGGGTCGGTCAATCTGTTGAAGGGCAGATCTTTTCTGGCTCCGTGTTGGGAAACAGTCACCACGGATGCCAGTCTGTCAGGTTGGGGGGGTGTTTGGAAGGACCTCCAGTTTCAGGGTCTGTGGGGCCCGCGGGAGGCTCACGAGCCCATCAATGTTCTGGAGTTGAGAGCCATCAGGTTGGTTCTGTTTCGCTTGACTCATCAGTTGAGAGGCCTGCCAGTTCAGGTCCGGTCGGACAACAGAACGGCGGTTGCTTACATCAATCACCAAGGAGGGACTCGCAGCAGGAGTGCCCTCAGGGAAGTGTCTTTGATTCTGGACTGGGCAGAGACCCACGTCCCGTGTATCTCAGCAGTCTACATTCCGGGGGTGGAGAACACGGAGGCGGACTTGCTGAGCAGGGCCTCCTCTCGTCAGGGGGAGTGGTCTCTCAGTCCCAAGGTGTTTCGTTCGATATGTCTCAGGTGGGGGGTCCCAGCGGTGGACCTCTTTGCTTCTCGTCACAATCACAAGCTTCCAGTCTTTGTGTCTCTTTCGCGGGATCCTCTGGCTCTGACAGTGGATGCCATGTCTCTAAACTGGAGGGATCTGGGGTTCCTTTACCTGTTTCCTCCGTTCCCAATGCTAGCCAGAGTGCTGCGCAAACTGGCCTTGGATGGTGCGTCGGCAATTCTGGTGGCCCCAAGGTGACCAAGGCGAGTTTGGTTCGCAGACCTCGTAAGACTGGCAGAGGATCAGTTCGCCCTGCCTCTGCTGCCGGACCTGCTCACCCAGGGTCGGCTACGCTATCCCAATTTACCATCGCTGGCTTTGACGGCATGGCTGCTGAAACCGCCATCTTGAAGGAAGGTCTTTCTGACGCGGTGATTCAGACTCTTATCTGTGCCAGGAAGCGCTCTTCCTCTTCTATTTACTACAGGACTTGGAGGGCCTATATTGATTGGTGTGAAAGTAGGTCTTTCTCTTGTCGAGAGTTCTCCATTCCTAGAATTTTAGAGTTTCTCCAACATGGTCTAGATCTGGGGCTCCAGCTTAGTACATTGAAAGGGCAGGTTTCTGCCCTGGCGGTGTTCTTCCAAAGGTCTTTTGCACTTCATCCCTTAGTCAAGACCTTTTTCCAAGGTGTTACACATGTTCGGCCTCCTAGGAAGCCTGTTGTTCCAGTTTGGGATTTGAACCTGGTTCTTTCTGCTCTCCAGGGCCCTCCGTTTGAGCCCTTGAATGAGATAGCTTTGTCTTCTCTTACGCAAAAGGTGGCCTTTTTGGTGGCTATCACTTCGGTTAGGCGTGTTTCTGAGTTGGCAGCTTTATCCATTAAAGCTCCGTACTTCGAGAAACATCAGGACAAGGTCGTCTTTCGTTTCAAGCAGGATTTTCTTCCTAAAGTGGTCGCGGAGTTTCATTTGAATCAGGACATTGTTTTGCCCTCTCTATGCCCAAATCCCAGCGACGACAAGGAAAGGGCATTGCATTCCTTGGATGTAGTTCGTGTTGTGGCACATTATCTGGAGGTTACGTCTTCCTTTCGTAAGACTGATGCTTTCTTTGTGGTGCCCTGCGGGCCTAGGAAGGGTTTGGCTCCTGCCAAATCTTCCATTAGTAAATGGATTCGTCAGGCCATCATTGGGGCCTATTCTGCCAAGGGGAGGAGTCCCCCTTTTCGTGTTACTGCTCATTCTACTCGTGCAGTTGGTGCGTCCTGGGCTTTTCAGCACCAGGCTTCTGTTGAGCAAGTTTGTAAGGCCGCTACCTGGTCTTCTGTTCACACCTTTTCCAAGTTTTACAAGGTTGCTGTTCGGGCATCAGCGGATGCTGTTTTTGGCCGCAAAGTTTTGCAAGCTGTTGTGGTTTAAGGTTG
This sequence comes from Gastrophryne carolinensis, assembly GCA_027917425.1. Lineage (NCBI taxonomy): Eukaryota > Metazoa > Chordata > Amphibia > Anura > Microhylidae > Gastrophryne > Gastrophryne carolinensis. Next base: position 488,846,741 of record CM051237.1, on the reverse strand, counting down.
TGCATTGTTGCCTAGTTTTGGATCCCCGCCCTTGTTATGGACACTGCTGTTGGATGTCCCACACGTTATGGATTCTTGAAGCGGGGTGTGTGACATACTAAGAATAATACCATTTTGTGAATACTCACCTTGTAAAATGGGTATTATGAGTATGTCACACACCCCGCTTCAACCCGCCCTTTTGTATTCAGGATCCTCTTTATTGCGAACTTTGCGTGGTTGTTGTTTTTATTTGCCTCTTCCTGGTCCCTTACCTTACTGCTTCTGTATACTGGGTAGTGAGTGGGAGGTCCCAGGTATTTATGGATCAGGGAGGGGCTTTCTTTTGCTATCATCTCTGCAGGAACGCCCTCTTCAGGACGATATTACCCACACGTTATGGATTCTTGAAGCGGGGTGTGTGACATACTCATAATACCCATTTTACAAGGTGAGTATTCACAAAATGGTATTATTGTTGTCCCCCGACCCTTCACACTCTCTTCCATTCATTTGTCCCCGACCCATCACACTTTTCTCCATGCATTTATTGTTGTCCCCCGAATCATCACACTCTCCCCCTGCCCAGTTTTTGTCTTCCCCTGACCCATCACACACTCCCCCATGTGGTGTGCATCATCTCCCGACCCATCACACTCTCCCCCATTCATTTACTGTCGTCCCCAAACCCATTACACTCTCCCCCACACATTTATTGCCGTCCCCAGACCCATCACACTCTCCCCCACTCATTTATTGGCGTCCCCAGACCATCACACTCTCCCCCACTCATTTATTGGCGTCCCCAGACCATCACACTCTCCCCCACTCATTTATTGGCGTCCCCCAACCCATCACACACATTTATTGCCGGCCCCTGACCATCACACTCTCCCCCACCCATTTATTGTCGTCCAGACCCATCAGACTCTCCTCCATTCATTTATTAGCATCCCCCGACCCATCACACACATTTATTGCCGGCCCCTGACCATCACACTCTCCCCCACCCATTTATTGTCGTCCAGACCCATCAGACTCTCCTCCATTCATTTATTAGCATCCCCCGACCCATCACACACATTTAATGCTGGCCCCTGACCATCACACTCTCCTTCATTCATTTATTGTCACCCCCGACCCATCACACTCTCCTCCATTCATTTATTGGCAGCCCCCGACCCATCGCACTCTCCCCAGCACAGTTATTGTCTTCCCCTGACCCATCACACTCTCCTCCATTCATTTATTAGTATCCCCCGACCCATCACACTCTCCCTCACTCATTTATTGTTGTCCCCCAACCCATCACACTCTCCTCCATTCATTTATTGTCATCCCCCGCGACCCATCACACTCTCCTCCATTCACTTATTGTTGTCCCCCGACCCATCACACTCTCCTCCATTCATTTATTGGCAGCCCCCGACCCATCGCACTCTCCCCAGCACAGTTATTGTCTTCCCCTGACCCATCACACTCTCCTCCATTCATTTATTGTCGTCCCCCGCGACCCATCACACTCTCCTCCATTCATTTATTGTCGTCCCCCGCGACCCATCACACTCTCCACCATTCATTTATTGTCGTCCCCCGCGACCCATCACACTCTCCTCCATTCATTTATTGTCGTCCCCCGCGACCCATCACACTCTCCTCCATTCATTTATTGTTGTCCCCCGACCCATCACACTCTCCTCCATTCATTTATTGGTGTCCCCTGACCCATCACACTCTCAATTCATTTATTGTTGTCCCCAAACCCATCACACTCTCCTCCATTCATTTATTGGCATCTCCCGACCCATCACACTCTCCTCCATTCATTTATTGTCCCCCCCGACCCATCACACTCTCCTCCATTCATTTATTGGCGTCCCCCGACCCATCACACTCTCTTCCATTCATTTATTGTCGTCCCCCAACCCAGCACACACTCCCCCCACGCATTCATTGTCATCCCCGACCCAGCACAGACTCCCCACACTCATTTATTGTCGTCCCCCGACCCAGCACACAGTCCCCCCCACGCATTTTATTGTCCCCCGACCAAGCACACACTCCCCATGCTCATTTGTCCTCCCTGACCACACACTCCCCCTGTGCAGTAATTGTTTTCCCCAACCCATCACACACTCCCCCTGCGCATTTATTGTCGTCCCCCGACCAAGCACACTCCCCACACTCATTTGTCGTCCCCGACCCATCACACACCCCCCCCCACGCATTTATTGTCATCAAGCACAGACTCCCCGTGCTCATTTGTTGTCCCCGACCCATCAGACTCCCCCTGCGCATTTATTGTTGTCCCACGACCCAGCACACACTCCCCCACACAGTTATAGTCCTCCGCACCTCTTTAAGGAAGCATGCAATGCACCATACTGTGCTCACATTGACCCCACCTCTGTACGGATCCATGTGCAGCGCCATAGTGCGCCAGCCACATACTCGTCACTTATCTGCGCTTAATTTCAGCTCAATTTTATTGGCAACTAAAATTTCAAATATACACTTAAAAAATAAATTAAAACCCCTGCCAGCTCTGCCCCCTGGAGTGTGACCACGTCCTGTCCTACCCTGGGGGGGGGGGGGGGGGAGGAGAAAATTTGCACAAAATTTTGCGCAATAAAGAAGCACGGATCCTACCAAGAGAAACAATGGGAGGTTTAATAACAGTAGTGCAGAAGGTGATGTCAGTACAGGGAGGAGGCCGGGGATACGGGATGCCGAGTCACTCCGCTTCCGCTGGGAAAGCCGCTCACATGATGTCACGGCGAGGATGAGGTGGAAGTGAAGCTATGCATGTTCCAGCTGCCTCTTGGAAACACCATGCGAAGCTCCACCCAGGGGAGGGGCCTTTCCAGCAGATGGTAACCCTAGGATTTGGGATGTCCTGGGATTCTGAGGCTTGTGTTTCATCCAAGATGGCAGCCGGCCCCGGAGATGCAGCCAGCGGTCAGTCCAGGAAATAGCGGCAAACCAAGGGCCCATGATGGCGGCTTAGCAGCAGGAACGGGCAGTGTGGCGTCCATCTCGGTCACTGTATGTACAATAGAGTCCCGCTCTGTCAGAGGAGGGTTAGTGTCACCAGAGGGGGGGCGCTGCTCCTGCTCAGAGGCTGGCATGATGGTATCTGTAGTGCAGGGGATGGGCAGAGACTATCTGCTTTCACACTCAACACATACAAACTCTCTCACCACCCGGGACAGGAAACACCCTGCACTCTGCAGGAGAAAGTTCCCCTACCCCGGAATATGCCATATAGATCACATACACTCTGCAATCCCCCATCACACTCTCCTCCATTCATTTATTATTGTCCCCCGACCCATCACACTCTCCTCCATTCATTTATTGTCGTCCCCCGACCCATCACACTCTCCTCCATTCATTTATTGTCGTCCCCCGACCCATCACACTCTCCTCCATTCATTTATTGTCGTCCCCCGACCCATCACACTCTCCTCCATTCATTTATTATTGTCCCCCGACCCATCACACTCTCCTCCATTCATTTATTATTGTCCCCCGACCCATCACACTCTCCTCCATTCATTTATTGTCGTCCCCCGACCCATCACACTCTCCTCCATTCATTTATTATTGTCCCCCGACCCATCACACTCTCCTCCATTCATTTATTATTGTCCCCCGACCCATCACACTCTCCTCCATTCATTTATTGTCGTCCCCCGACCCATCACACTCTCCTCCATTCATTTATTATTGTCCCCCGACCCATCACACTCTCCTCCATTCATTTACTGTCGTCCCCCGACCCATCACACTCCCCCCCATTCATTTACTGCCGTCCCCCGACCCATCACACTCTCCTCCATTCATTTATTGCCGTCCCCCGACCCATCACACTCTCCTCCATTCATTTATTGCCGTCCCCCGACCCATCACACTCTCCTCCATTCATTTACTGCCGTCCCCCGACCCATCACACTCTCCTCCATTCATTTATTGCCGTCCCCCGACCCGTCACACTCTCCTCCATTCATTTATTGTCGTCCCCCGACCCGTCACACTCTCCTCCATTCATTTATTGCCGTCCCCCGACCCATCACACTCTCCTCCATTCATTTATTGCCGTCCCCCGACTCATCACACTCTCCTCCATTCATTTATTGTCGTCCCCCGACCCATCACACTCTCCTCCATTCATTTATTGTCGCCCCCCGACCCATCACACTCTCCTCCATTCATTTATTGTCGTCCCCCGACCCATCACACTCTCCTCCATTCATTTATTGTCGTCCCCCGACCCATCACACTCTCCTCCATTCATTTATTGTCGCCCCCCGACCCATCACACTCTCCTCCATTCATTTATTGTCGTCCCCCGACCCATCACACTCTCCTCCATTCATTTATTGTCGTCCCCCGACCCATCACACTCTCCTCCATTCATTTATTGTCGTCCCCCGACCCATCACACTCTCCTCCATTCATTTGTCGTCCCCCGTCCCATCACACTCCCCCCCCCATTCATTTACTGTCGTCCCCCGACCCATCACACTCTCCTCCATTCATTTATTGCCGTCTCCCGACTCATCACACTCTCCTCCATTCATTTATTGTCGTCCCCCGACCCATCACACTCTCCTCCATTCATTTATTGTCGTCCCCCGACCCATCACACTCTCCTCCATTCATTTACTGTCGTTCCCCGACCCATCACACTCCCCCCCACACATTTATTGCCAGCCCCCGACCCATCACACTCTCCTCCATTCATTTACTGTCGTCCCCCGACCCATCACACTCTCCCCCATTCATTTATTGCCGTCTCCCGACTCATCACACTCTCCTCCATTCATTTATTGTCGTCCCCCGACCCATCACACTCTCCTCCATTCATTTATTGTCGTCCCCCGACCCATCACACTCTCCTCCATTCATTTACTGTCGTTCCCCGACCCATCACACTCCCCCCCACACATTTATTGCCAGCCCCCGACCCATCACACTCTCCTCCATTCATTTACTGTCGTCCCCCGACCCATCACACTCTCCCCCATTCATTTACTGTCGTCCCTCGACCCATCACACTCTCCCCCACTCATTTACTGTCATCCCTCGACCCATCACACTCTCCCCCACACATTTATTGCCAGCCCCCGACCCATCACACTCTCCTCCATTCATTTACTATCGTCCCCCGACCCATCACACTCTCCCCCACACATTTATTGCCAGCCCCCGACCCATCACACTCTCTTCCATTCATTTACTGTCGTTCCCCGACCCATCACACTCTCCTCCATTCATTTACTGTCGTTCCCCGACCCATCAAACTCCCCCCCACACATTTAGTCGTCCCCCGACCCATCACACTCTCCTCCATTCATTTATTGTCGTCCCCCGACCCATCACATTCTCCTCCATTCATTTATTGTCGTCCCCCGACCCATCACACTCTCCTCCATTCATTTACTGTTGTCCCCCGACCCATCACATTCTCCATTCATTTATTGTCGTCCCCCGACCCATCACACTCCCCCCACACATTTATTGCCAGCCCCCGACCCATCACACTCTCCTCCATTCATTTATTGTCGTCCCCCGACCCATCACACTCTCCTTTATTCATTTATTGTCGTCCCCCGACCCATCACACTCTCCTCCATTCATTTATTGTCGTCCCCCGACCCATCACACTCTCCTCCATTCATTTACTGTCGTCCCCCGACCCATCACACTCTCCTCCATTAATTTACTGTCGTCCCCCGACCCATCACACTCTCCTCCATTCATTTACTGTCGTCCCCAACCCATCACACTCTCCTCCATTCATTTACTATCGTCCCCCGACCCATCACACTCTCCTCCATTCATTTATTGTCGTCCCCCGACCCATCACACTCTCCTCCATTCATTTATTGTCGTCCCCCGACCCATCACACTCTCCTCCATTCATTTACTGTCGTTCCCCGACCCATCACACTCCCCCCCACACATTTATTGCCAGCCCCCGACCCATCACACTCTCCTCCATTCATTTACTGTCGTCCCCCGACCCATCACACTCTCCCCCATTCATTTACTGTCGTCCCTCGACCCATCACACTCTCCCCCACTCATTTACTGTCATCCCTCGACCCATCACACTCTCCCCCACACATTTATTGCCAGCCCCCGACCCATCACACTCTCCTCCATTCATTTACTATCGTCCCCCGACCCATCACACTCTCCCCCACACATTTATTGCCAGCCCCCGACCCATCACACTCTCTTCCATTCATTTACTGTCGTTCCCCGACCCATCACACTCTCCTCCATTCATTTACTGTCGTTCCCCGACCCATCAAACTCCCCCCCACACATTTAGTCGTCCCCCGACCCATCACACTCTCCTCCATTCATTTATTGTCGTCCCCCGACCCATCACATTCTCCTCCATTCATTTATTGTCGTCCCCCGACCCATCACACTCTCCTCCATTCATTTACTGTTGTCCCCCGACCCATCACATTCTCCATTCATTTATTGTCGTCCCCCGACCCATCACACTCCCCCCACACATTTATTGCCAGCCCCCGACCCATCACACTCTCCTCCATTCATTTATTGTCGTCCCCCGACCCATCACACTCTCCTTTATTCATTTATTGTCGTCCCCCGACCCATCACACTCTCCTCCATTCATTTATTGTCGTCCCCCGACCCATCACACTCTCCTCCATTCATTTACTGTCGTCCCCCGACCCATCACACTCTCCTCCATTAATTTACTGTCGTCCCCCGACCCATCACACTCTCCTCCATTCATTTACTGTCGTCCCCAACCCATCACACTCTCCTCCATTCATTTACTATCGTCCCCCGACCCATCACACTCTCCTCCATTCATTTACTGTCGTCCCCCGACCCATCACACTCTCCTCCATTCATTTACTATCGTCCCCCGACCCATCACACTCTCCTCCATTCATTTACTGTCGTCCCCCGACCCATCACACTCTCCTCCATTCATTTACTATCGTCCCCCGACCCATCACATTCTCCTCCATTCATTTATTGTCGTCCCCCGACCCATCACACTCTCCTCCATTCATTTACTGTCATCCCCCGACCCATCACACTCTCCTCCATTCATTTACTATCGTCCCCCGACCCATCACACTCTCCTACATTCATTTACTATCGTCCCCCGACCCATCACACTCTCCTCCATTCATTTACTGTCGTCCCCCGACCCATCACACTCTCCTCCATTCATTTACTATCGTCCCCCGACCCATCACACTCTCCTCCATTCATTTACTGTCGTCCCCCGACCCATCACACTCTCCTCCATTCATTTACTGTCGTCCCCAACCCATCACACTCTCCTCCATTCATTTACTATCGTCCCCCGACCCATCACACTGTCCTCCATTCATTTACTGTCGTCCCCCGACCCATCACACTCTCCTCCATTCATTTACTATCGTCCCCCGACCCATCACACTCTCCTCCATTCATTTATTGTTGTCCCCCGACCCATCACACTCTCCTCCATTCATTTACTATCGTCCCCCGACCCATCACACTCTCCCTCATTCATTTACTATCATCCCCCGACCCATCACACTCTCCCTCATTCATTTACTATCGTCCCCCGACCCATCACACTTTCCCTTAGGCAGTTACTGTCGGCCCCTGATCCATCACGCTCTCCCCCATCACCTTGCGTATCATCCTCTGACTCACCACACTCTCCCACGTCCCTACATGTACACCATGTCCATTCTTTCACCACAGCCAGGGCCACATTCACAGCGCGCAGCCTCCAGCGTTTGCCTCATGTGAAGTACCAGCCTCCACCATGCGGTGCCAGCCTTCCGCCGAGGATAGCGCCCGCCCCCGTGGGGAGCAGCAGTAGTCTTCCACATTAGCTTAATCACAAAAAACAAAACAAAGCAGACATTGGGGGAGGGGGGTGCGGATTCCTCTAACACGGAACAAGGACAGCAGGCAGCGTCTGTGCAAACACTGAACAATCGTCTGTAGACTGTACAGAGAGCAGTGGGCGGAGCCCCGCACCCCCACGCAGAGGGCAGTTTCCAGAGGTGCGGGTGCCCCATCGCCCATCTTCGGATCATAGGGTGGGAGGAGATGGAGTGCAGGCGGCGCGCTCAGCTCCTCTCTCCCCCGCCAGATGTCACTGGTGGATCTCGTTCTCGATCAGACTGTCCTCACATGACTGGAACTCCACATCCTGCGTGTTGTCCGCATTGATCAGCTCCTCGTCCTGCGAGCCCGGCTCCTCCGTGTCCTCACTGTCCCCCGCCGGCTCGCTGTCTGCTGACGAGTCCTGCAGGACCTGAGCAATGTACTTCTAGGAGAGGGAAAACAACAGTCAGCCATGCCGAGAGACGCCAACCCCGTGCCAAGAGACGCCAACCCCGTGCCAAGAGACGCCAACCCCGTGCCAAGAGACGCCAACCCCGTGCCGAGAGACGCCAACCCCGTGCCGAGAGACGCCAACCCCGTGCCGAGAGACGCCAACCCCGTGCCGAGAGAGGCCAACCCCGTGCCGAGAGAGGCCAACCCCGTGCCGAGAGACGCCAACCCCGTGCCGAGAGAGGCCAACCCCGTGCCGAGAGAGGCCAACCCCGTGCCAAGAGACGCCAACCCCGTGCCAAGAGACGCCAACCCCGTGCCAAGAGACGCCAACCCCGTGCCGGGAGATGGCACCCCATGTGCCGCCCTCCCACTAATGATGAGGCTACACCCTAACTGTACCACCCACTAATGGCAAGGCCACATTCTACCTTCTACCTTCACATTCTAATGGCAATAGCAAAGCCACGCCCCATCAGTGCCACTCACCTATGGCAAGGCCACACCCTACCTGTTCCACCCACTAATAGCTTTATCATGAAATTCTGGACATTTATACCAGCCCCCTGCCATTGGTAATAGGCAGGAGGTGGATATAAATGCTGACAAAGTCAAGAGTAATCCCCCTCGGGGCATCCAGGCAACATGGGTGGAGCCCCGGTGAGCAGTGCGCGGCTTTGGGATGCCCTTTCACTCTGTCAGCTGGTTGCCGGAAGAGGATTCTGGGAAATCCCAGCACCGAGCTAAGACAGAGCAATGCGTGCCCATAGAGCCGGGGGCGTGGCCCATAGAGCTGGGCCAGGAGGAGGGGGCGTGGCCCATAGAGTCGGGCAGGAGGAGGGGGCGTGGCCCATAGAGCCGGGCCAGGAGGAGGGGGCGTGCCCCATAGAGCCGGGCCAGGAGGAGGGGGCGTGCCCCATAGAGCCGGGCCAGGAGGAGGGGGCGTGCCCCATAGAGCCGGGCCAGGAGGAGGGGGCGTGCCCCATAGAGCCGGGCCAGGAGGAGGGGGCGTGCCCCATAGAGCCGGGCCAGGAGGAGGGGGCGTGGCCCATAGAGCCGGGCCAGGAGGAGGGGGCGTGGCCCATAGAGCCGGGCCAGGAGGAGGGGGCATGGCCTAGACTCACCGCTGACTTCTGGTTGGACGCGTTGGAGGCCGGGCGGCCGTTCTGTGTCCCGTCCACGGCGATGGCCTCGGTGTGATCGATCTGAAGAGAGAGAAGGGAGGCGGTGTTAGTGACAAGCTGGTGGGTGGGGGCGGGGTTTGACATGCAGGAGGGGGCGGGGCCTCACCCGGTAGTTGTGGGCGCTCAGGTACTTGAAGTGTCCGAAGCAGACGTGCGACAGGCAGATGACGATGGTGATCACCAGAACCACGAAGGTGAACATGGAGGTCGGGGCCAGGAATCCTGCGGAGCAGAGGCAGAGGTAAGTGATCGGCAACAGGGGGCGCTGGGCACAGAGGTCGGCAACAGGGGGCGCCGGGCACAGAGGTCACCAACAGGGGGCGCCGGGCACAGAGGTCACCAACAGGGGGCGCCGGGCACAGAGGTCACCAACAGGGGGCGCCGGGCACAGAGGTCACCAACAGGGGGCGCCGGGCACAGAGGTCACCAACAGGGGGCGCCGGGCACAGAGGTCACCAACAGGGGGCGCCGGGCACAGAGGTCACCAACAGGGGGCGCCGGGCACAGAGGTCACCAACAGGGGGCGCCGGGCACAGAGGTCACCAACAGGGGGCGCCGGGCACAGAGGTCACCAACAGGGGGCGCCGGGCACAGAGGTCACCAACAGGGGGCGCCGGGCACAGAGGTCACCAACAGGGGGCGCCGGGCACAGAGGTCACCAACAGGGGGCGCCGGGCACAGAGGTCACCAACAGGGGGCGCCGGGCACAGAGGTCACCAACAGGGGGCGCCGGGCACAGAGGTCAGCGATCACCAACAGGGGGCGCCGGGCACAGAGGTCAGTGATCACCAACAGGGGGCACAGCTTACACATGGGACCAGCGAGGGGGCTGCTGGCCCCTTAAGGCGGAACAGATTAAAATTCACTTCCTGCTGAAAGTTACGCCCCCATTCGTGGCGAACAGTCATGTGACCGTCAGCAACCATTCAGGTTAGGGACACAATTGGGATTGGTTACCGGTCATGTGACCTATGGCAACCATTCAGGTAAGATGTGCTATGCGATTGGTTACCAGTCATGTGATCACTGGTGACCATTCAGGTTAGAGGCACAATTGTGATTGGTTACCAGTCATGTGACTGCAGAAAACCATTCAGGTTAGAGGTGTAATAGTGATTGGTTACCAGTCATGTGACCGCTGCCGACCATTCAGGTTAGAGGCACAATTGTGAATGGTTACCAGTCATGTGACCACCGGTGACCATTCAGCTTAGGGGCGCAATTGGGATTGGTTATGTCATGTGACTGCCGAAAACCATTCAGGTTAGAGGTGTAATTGTGATTGGTTACGTCATGTGACCACCAGCAACCATTCAGGTTAGAGGCGCAATTGTGATTGGTTACCAGTCATGTGACCGCTGACAACCATTCAGGTTAGAGGCGCAATTGGGATTGGTTACCAGTCATGTGACCACAGGTGACCATTCAGGTTATAGGGACAATTGTGATTGGTTACCAGTCATGTGACCACAGGTGACCATTCAGGTTAGGGGCGCAATTGTGATTGGTTAACAGTCATGTGACCACAGGTGACCATTCAGGTTATAGGGACAATTGTGATTGGTTACGAGTCATGTGACCGCTGGCAACCATTCAGGTTAGAGGTGCAACTGGGATTGGTTACCAGTCATGTGACCACAGGTGACCATTCAGCTTAGGGGCGCAATTGGGATTGGTTATGTCATGTGACCCCCGGCAACCATTCAGGTTAGAGGCGCAATTGGGATTGGTTACCAGTCATGTGACCACAGGTGACCATTCAGGTTATAGGGACAATTGTGATTGGTTACCAGTCATGTGACCACAGGTGACCATTCAGGTTAGGGGCACAATTGTGATTGGTTAACAGTCATGTGACCACAGGTGACCATTCAGGTTATAGGGACAATTGTGATTGGTTACCAGTCATGTGACCGCTGGCAACCATTCAGGTTAGAGGTGCAACTGGGATTGGTTACCAGTCATGTGACCACAGGTGACCATTCAGGTTAGGGGCGCAATTGTGATTGGTTACCAGTCATGTGACCACAGGTGACCATTCAGGTTAGAGGGACAATTGTGATTGGTTACCAGTCATGTGACCACAGGTGACCATTCAGGTTAGAGGGACAATTGTGATTGGTTACCAGTCATGTGACCACAGGTGACCATTCAGGTTAGAGGGACAATTGTGATTGGTTACCAGTCATGTGACCGCTGGCAACCATTCAAGTTAGAGGGACAATTGTGATTGGTTACCAGTCATGTGACTGCTGGCAACCATTCAGGTTAGAGGTGCAATTGGGATTGGTTACCAGTCGTGACAGCCGGAAACCATTCAGGATAGAGGCGAAATTGTGATTGGTTACCAGTCATGTGACCGCCGGAAACCATTCAGGTTAGGGGCGCAACTAGGATTGGTTACCAGTCATGTGACCGCCGGTGACCATTCAGCTTAGAGGTGCGATTGTGATTGGTTACCAGTCATGTGACACTCACCCGTCCTGACGGTGGAGAAGAAGAGGAGCCAGAAGAGGCAGAGGATGGGCGCGGCCACCACCTGACTCACCGCCGCCGAGTGAATCTTCTTGTCCAGCTTTGCAGGTAAATAAGCGTAATACAGGTTATATCTGTCCACCAGGTGCTTCAGCAGCATGTACATGAGACCTGCGGGGGGAGAGTACACAACACCGACATATACCGGGGCAGAGTACAAACAGGAGGCTCCTCCCCCACCACCATCCTCCCCATTATAGACTCTCTATCTTCCCCCTTATAGACGCTCTATCCTCCAGCTTATAGACGCTCTATCCTCCAGCTTATAGACTCTCTATCCTCCAGCTTATAGACTCTCTATCCTCCAGCTTATAGACTCTCTATCCTCCAGCTTATAGACTCTCTATCCTCCAGCTTATAGACTCTCTATCCTCCAGCTTATAGACTCTCTATCCTCCAGCTTATAGACTCTCTATCCTCCAGCTTATAGACGCTCTATCCTCCAGCTTATAGACTCTCTATCCTCCAGCTTATAGACTCTCTATCCTCCAGCTTATAGACTCTCTATCCTCCAGCTTATAGACTCTCTATCCTCCAGCTTATAGACTCTCTATCCTCCAGCTTATAGACTCTCTATCCTCCAGCTTATAGACGCTCTATCCTCCAGCTTATAGACTCTCTATCCTCCAGCTTATAGACTCTCTATCCTCCAGCTTATAGACTCTCTATCCTCCAGCTTATAGACTCTCTATCCTCCAGCTTATAGACTCTCTATCCTCCAGCTTATAGACTCTCTATCCTCCAGCTTATAGACTCTCTATCCTCCAGCTTATAGACGCTCTATCCTCCAGCTTATAGACGCTCTATCCTCCAGCTTATAGACTCTCTATCCTCCAGCGTATAGACTCTCTATCCTCCAGCTTATAGACTCTCTATCCTCCAGCTTATAGACGCTCTATCCTCCAGCTTATAGACGCTCTATCCTCCAGCTTATAGACTCTCTATCCTCCAGCTTATAGACTCTCTATCCTCCAGCTTATAGACTCTCTATCCTCCAGCTTATAGACTCTCTATCCTCCAGCTTATAGACTCTCTATCCTCCAGCTTATAGACTCTCTATCCTCCAGCTTATAGACTCTCTATCCTCCAGCTTATAGACTCTCTATCCTCCAGCTAATAGACTCTCTATCCTCCAGCTTATAGACTCTCTATCCTCCAGCTTATAGACTCTCTATCCTCCAGCTTATAGACTCTCTATCCTCCAGCTTATAGACTCTCTATCCTCCAGCTTATAGACTCTCTATCCTCCAGCGTATAGACTCTCTATCCTCCAGCTTATAGACTCTCTATCCTCCAGCTTACAGACGCTCTATCCTCCAGCTTACAGACTCTCTATCCTCCAGCTTATAGACTCTCTATCCTCCAGCTTATAGACTCTCTATCCTCCAGCTTATAGACTCTCTATCCTCCAGCTTATAGACTCTCTATCCTCCAGCTTATAGAATCTCTATCCTCCAGCTTATAGACTCTCTATCCTCCAGCTTATAGACTCTCTATCCTCCCCATTATAGACTCTCTATCCTCCCCATTATAGACTCTCTATCCTCCAGCTTATAGACTCTCTATCCTCCCCATTATAGACTCTCTATCCTCCCCCTTATAGACTCTCTATCCTCCCCATTATAGACTTTCTATCCTCCCCATTATAAACTCTCTATCCTCCTCATTATAGACTCTCTATCCTCCCCATTATAGACTCTCTATCCTCCCCATTATAGACTCTCTATCCTCCCCATTATAGACTCTCTATCCTCCCCATTATAGACTCTCTATCCTCCCCATTATAGACTATCTATCCTCCCCCTTATAGACACTCTATCCTCCCCATTATAGACTTTCTATCCTCCCCATTATAGACTCTCTATCCTCCCCATTATAGACTCTCTATCCTCCCCATTATAGACTCTCTATCCTCCCCATTATAGACTCTCTATCCTCCCCATTATAGACTCTCTATCCTCCCCATTATAGACTCTCTATCCTCCCCATTATAGACTCTCTATCCTCCCCATTATAGACTCTCTATCCTCCCCATTATAGACTCTCTATCCTCCCCATTATAGACTCTCCCCATCCTCCCCATTATAGACTCTCCCCATCCTCCCCATTATAGACTCTCCCCATCCTCCCCATTATAGACTCTCTATCCTCCCCATTATAGACTCTCTATCCTCCCCATTATAGACTCTCTATCCTCCCCATTATAGACTCTCTATCCTCCCCATTATAAGACTCTCTATCCTCCAGCTTATAGACTCTCTATCCTCCAGCTTATAGACTCTCTATCCTCCAGCTTATAGACTCTCTATCCTCCAGCTTATAGACTCTCTATCCTCCAGCGTATAGACTCTCTATCCTCCAGCGTATAGACTCTCTATCCTCCAGCGTATAGAGTCTCTATCCTCCAGCTTATAGACTCTCTATCCTCCAGCTTATAGACGCTCTAGCCTCCCTCTTATAGACTCTCGATCCTCCCCCTTATAGACTCTCTATTGTCCCTATTATAGACTCTCTCTCCTCCCCCTTGTAGACTCTCTATCTCCCAGCTTATAGACTCTCTATCCCCCAGCTTATAGACTCTCTATCCTCCCCCATATAGACCCTCTATCCTCCCCCATATAGACCCTCTATTCTCCCCCTTATAGACCCTCTATTCTCCCCCTTATAGACCCTCTATTCTCCCCCTTATAGACCCTCTATTCTCCCCCTTATAGACCCTCTATTCTCCCCCTTATAGACCCTCTATTCTCCCCCTTATAGACCCTCTATTCTCCCCCTTATAGACCCTCTATTCTCCCCCTTATAGACCCTCTATTCTCCCCCTTATAGACCCTCTATTCTCCCCCTTATAGACTCTCTATCCTCCCCCTTATAGACTCTCTATCCTCCCCATTATAGACTCTCTATCCTCCCCATTATAGACTCTCTATCCTCCCCATTATAGACTCTGTATCCTCCCCATTATAGACTCTCTATCCTCCCCATTAGACTCTCTATCCTCCCCATTATAGACTCTCTATCCTCCCCATTATAGACTTTCTATCCTCCCCATTATAAACTCTCTATCCTCCTCATTATAGACTCTCTATCCTCCCCATTATAGACTCTCCCCATTATAGACTCTCTATCCTCCCCATTATAGACTCTCTATCCTCCCCATTATAGACTCTCTATCCTCCCCATTATAGACTCTCTATCCTCCCCATTATAGACTCTCTATCCTCCCCATTATAGACTCTCTATCCTCCCCATTATAGACTCTCTATCCTCCCCATTATAGACTCTCTATCCTCCAGCTTATAGACTCTCTAGCCTCCCTCTTATAGACTCTCGATCCTCCCCCTTATAGACTCTCTATTGTCCCTATTATAGACTCTCTATCCTCCCCCATATAGACCCTCTATTCTCCCCCATATAGACCCTCTATTCTCCCCCTTATAGACCCTCTATTCTCCCCCTTATAGACCCTCTATTCTCCCCCTTATAGACCCTCTATTCTCCCCCTTATAGACCCTCTATTCTCCCCCTTATAGACCCTCTATTCTCCCCATTATAGACCCTCTATTCTCCCCATTATGGACTCTCTATCCTCCCCATTATAGACTCTCTATCCTCCCCATTATAGACTCTCTATCCTCCCCATTATAGACTCTCTATCCTCCCCATTATAGACTCTCTATCCTCCAGCTTATAGACTCTCTATCCTCCAGCTTATAGACTCTCTATCCTCCAGCTTATAGACTCTCTATCCTCCAGCTTATAGACTCTCTATCCCCCAGCTTATAGACTCTCTATCCTCCAGCTTATAGACGCTCTAGCCTCCCTCTTATAGACTCTCGATCCTCCCTCTTATAGACTCTCGATCCTCCCCCTTATAGACTCTCTATTGTCCCCCTTATAGACCCTCTATTCTCCCCCTTATAGACCCTCTATTCTCCCCCTTAGAGACTCTCTATCCTCCCCATTAGAGACTCTCTATCCTCCCCATTAGAGACTCTCTATCCTCCCCATTAGAGACTCTCTATCCTCCCCATTAGAGACTCTCTATCCTCCCCATTAGAGACTCTCTATCCTCCCCATTAGAGACTCTCTATCCTCCCCATTAGAGACTCTCTATCCTCCCCATTAGAGACTCTCTATCCTCCCCATTAGAGACTCTCTATCCTCCCCATTATAGACTCTCTATCCTCCCCATTATAGACTCTCTATCTTCCAGATTATAGACTCCCTATCCTCCAGCTTACTCCAGCAGACTTTTCGGCCATTGGCTGTTTAAGTCACGTGGGCGCGTCTCTTTCGCGCTCTTCGGAGATAGGTGGGCGGGGCGAGTGACGCCTTTTGCGTCGCTCCCCCGCGGCCCGCCCTCGAGGTATAGCTGTGGGCGCCATCTTGTCTCGGCGCTGCTGCGCGGCTGAAGTCTCTCCGTTTGTGGTCTGTAAGTGCCCTCGCGGGCTATTCTTTACTGTTATATGTATATGTGTCTTACGGGATCTCTCATGTCTTTCAGGCCTTTAGAAAATACAATTCTGTGAAGTACTCACCTGTAGAATGGATATTATACGCATACAGCACGTCCTGCACCAGATATAGTAATAACATGTGGGTAATCCTCCGCCGCCGTGCACTGCAGACATGTAGAAAACAAGCTCCTCCCAGCCCTACATATACCGAGGGACCTCCCACAAATCCCCAGCATTGAAAAGCAGTGAGAAGAGAAGCCGGGAGAACCAACCACCCAGAAACAGGCAATAATATCAATGATAACAATCACCATACAGGGGATCCAGAACACGTGAAACCAGGGTGGGGTGGAGCAGGACGTGCTGTATGCGTATAATATCAATTCTACAGGTGAGTACTTCACAGAATTGTATTATTCTAAGCATACAGCACGTCCTGCTCCAGATATAGTAATAACATGTGGGACATCCAACAGCAGTGTCCATAAAGTAGGGTGGGATCCCCGTGACAAAAGGCACAGCCAACAGTAAAGCGCTGTCACCCGCAACCATGCTACCAAGAGCAACAAGATCAAGGCTCTAACCTCAAGCTTTGAACCTGTAAAGGGAGAACTAAACACAAGCAGCGGGCTAGCCAGCATGCTCAACAGAACTTAGTGCTGAAAAGGCCCGAGCCAAGCACAAGTAGTAAGAGAACAAAACAACCAAGAGAGAAGAATAATCTTCCCTTAAAAAAATAGGCCAGAGTAACAGCCTAACCATGCTAATGCAAAAGAGAGTTGCCATGGCAACCTTGGAAGTCTCCCCAGCGGGGAATATGAACCCTGGTCTCAAGCGAGACCTGCAGGAATACTGAAAAACAACAATACTCAGCAAGAGCCGAAACGTTTACTCTAGGCTCAGAAGGACAAAACCAACCAAGTAATGCCGATCCGAGGGCACCTACACCCGTGGAGGCAATCAAATCCGGTACTAAAGGATGGAGACCAATAAGCCCCAAGGGCATAATCCCTACCAGGGACAAGAGACAGACCAGGAAAATCTCCAACACCTGAAGGGGAAGACAGATCCCCTAAGCTCATAGTAATCAAGACAGTAGCCCAGAGACCAGAGGATCTGGAATAAAGGAGAATAAAAACACCGCCTGGAGCCAAACTCGGCATAAGGCGGAGCACCCCCACCTCATGGTGTACAGATATATAACAAATGTATATATATAATGACTATGATCGCTGACAGAGCCATCCTTTATGGCACACTTATGACTGGAGCAACCGCCCCAGAAGAGCGATATGAGGTAAGGAACAGGTCAGACAAGAACCTGAATAAGACCCAAGGTAACCCTTAGCAGGGCATCAGACTAAGTAAACCCCCAAAAGGGGAGCAAGAATTCCTCAAGGAATGTACCTGAGCAAACCCTGATGAATGCTCAACACAGAAGATTGGATCAGACCTCTGTAGTAGGCGAACAGGGCGAGCCCTGAAACCTTAATAGAACTAAGTTGGGGGGCCAACACCAACCATGCTGTAATAACTCTAGAACCCCGGGAACAGGTAACGTCCAGTAGGGGAGAGAGCCAGACCCAGCCAAGCAATACAGGTACCACATACCCTAACATAGACGGCAGAAAAAGGCAGAAGACGAAGAGGAGGAAGCTAGGTCCTAGCTCTTCAATGGAAACAAGACGCCCAGAGATATGCCATCTCCAACAGGGTGAAGAACAAAACCGTACTAACTCCAAACTAGAGCCTGAAGATAGGGGCGAAATAGAAAGGAGCCTGACAATGCAGAACAGACCTCGTGAGAGAGCGTACAAGCCTCCGCGGACGACACCCCCCTGGGCCACCCAGGCCCCCGGCATAACGGTTCTTCCCTTCTTCAGCGATCTTGCGCAGACCCCTGCCTGGCAGGGTGAAGAAAATAAGACATATCGAGTATAATGTCCAGCCAGAAACTACTAAGCCCAAAGGACAAGGTCAGGCCAATTCTGGGCCAATAATAAAGGGCAGAACCCCTGTGATCATGACGGGGCCCAACAGGTCCATACCAGTAGGAACTCAGTGGGCCAATAGATTACCTCCTACCAAAAGGAGGGCATCCATCGGAGACTAAAACCAATAAAATGCAACAGATGTTAACTCCCACATAGATCAGAATCAGAGCCTTCCTGGAAGTAACAGCTAGTCCCGAGACTTTCCCAGGAAAAAAGGGACAGGCCACTATCCTACGACAGACCAAGAGTCCCCAAATGGACAGGCCCTGTAACGGAGAAGTCTAGCAAGATAGAGCCAGCTGAAGGCTCGCTGTGTCAGCAAACACAATAGGTAAAGGGACCCCTTAAGGGCCCCACCTAGGAACCACGGGGGGTTTCAGAAGAAACAAGCCCCCCCAGTCAACCTGCACGACTTGGTACCCATGGTGACCACCAACAGGTGAGCAGCAAGAAGTGAGGGGATGCCCCCCTGAGGGACTCTTTGAATTAACTCTCAGAAGATCAACCACCTCGACTAGGAGGAAGGTGCACAGACTTAGGTCCAGGCTGCTGGACCCCTGTCCAAAATAACAACCTAAGGTGCTTCAGAACCCAAGGGCACTAAGAATAAGGGACGTCATCTGCACAGCCACCAACGGCCATCCCATGTGCAATTCTGCCTGACAGTAAGGTGATAGCAGGGAAGGGCAGAGACCTTGACCCAGAAAATCCCTAATTTGCAAAGAAAAAAGGCACTAGCCGGACACAATTTGAATGCCATCCTAGGAAACTGGAGGATGGAACAAAAAAATAGGACCTGAGGCAACTAAAGCCTATCCAAACAACTCCCTCTCGGGAGATAGAAGGAAACCTGATAGGTCCCTTTGTGGCTGCCCCTTGGTCTCGTGCGAGACATCACTCCCAACCGAGCCTAGCGAAACACCAGGAACGTGAGAGGGGCCCAATAACACGGCCACAATCAGCAGTGAAGACTACCAACACCAAGCTGTAAAGGCCACAGTGTCCAAAGACACCTGGGAGCCAAATTAAGCATCTTAGCACTCCACGGACGGCCAGAGGCCCCCTGGTTTATAGAGTGCCGACGACCCCACTCAGATCAAGCCTGGAAGCCTATGGATACAAATTGCCGAACCCAAGAAGGGTTAGAATGGGCGACCCCCTCATCCTCAAGGGGAATTGGGGGCAAACTGGTGTAGAGGCCCCTGCCTCTATCCGTTAAGGGCGTCCAGCCAAGGAGCCCAGACCTAGCAGGCCAAGGAAAGACCTGCACCCATACTTGAAGAAAAACAGGGGACCGGAGGCCCCCTGACCGACTCAGGGAAGGACCACAAAGCAAACACTGTCCCGCATCTGGAGGAACCACCTCCCAACTCCTCCAGAACGAGGCGTGATGCCTCTCGATAGGAGCAAGGTGCTGTGGCCATCCCCTCACCCAGGCGGCTGAGGGCGTCCCACCATGCTTGTGGGGTTTCGATGAAGGATTCGGACTTGGCCCGGCCGGAAGGCCCCGGGAGTTGTCTGCCACTCCCGGGACAGGAGACTGAACCAGACCCCGCAAAGGGCATCCCTGGTTCCTGTTTAACACTATGATATGGAGGTGGAGGGGTATCCCTGCTCCGAGGGGGCCTGGACGGCCGCTCCTGATTGGGTGAATTGTCCAGTTTCCCAAATAGGTCCAGACGGGCCCCAAACAGGCGATGCTCTCTAAAGGGGAGCCCCGTCAGAGTCCTTTTAGCGTCATTGTCTGCCCCCCACTCTCGCACACATTTTGATGGTGTCATCCAGAGCTAAAAGGATAAATTTAATTTAAAAATATCACAGCTGGAGAGTGCGTTAAACACCTCCCAGGGTAAATCTTCAGGTTGATGCTCAAGCATCTTACTTATGAGGGTCCTAGGGGCCACTGCAGTGATGGCCGCTGCACAGACAGGACGTAGCGCCGTTCCTGCACAAGCAAAGGCGTGGGAAGCCAGCCTATCAATGCGCCGGTCCTCGGTGTCCCGCAGGGTGCTGTAAGCCGGAGCTGTAAGGAAAGGGGGGTTAGGAACCCCAATAATTGGTGCGTCTACCACTGGAGACGAAGCCCAACAATCAACCATCTCGGGGGGAAAAGGTTATTTCCAAACCCAATCCTCTGGGGCCCCTTGAAGTTTAGTGGGGCATTCCCATTCCTTAAGTACAAGAGCATGGAAGTGGGCCTGCTCAAGAAATTCCAAGCGCGCAGGCGCCGTATGGAAGCACTCCCCTCTCGGCCTGGGGACCGCACCAGGGGACGAAATAGATAGGGCCTCAAAAATCCTGAGCAACATACCGCCAACGTCAAGCTGGTCCCAGTCATCCTGACCAGCATCATCCTGATACCTCGGCCTCTCATCAAAGGAACCCGGGTCAGAGAATAGGTCTCCATCTTCAGACGGAGCACTATCACGCGGAGAAGAGGACTCCACCGAGCCCATAGCCCAGGGTCGTTGTCTGCCAGGACCCACACGGCCGGACAACCCTTCAACAATCTGGTTAAGCATGGGCCGTCTAGGAGAGACGTCTATTTGTAACTCCCCGCTTGTACATGACTCAACAGGAGTGAGATTTAGGCAAGAGGAAAGGGGAGAGAGGAAGCGAGGTGCAGCCGCAGGCGCCGCTCGCAGGTCCAGCGTCTGCTCGGCACATGGCGCGCAGACCCGTGCCCCATCAGCATCAGCATGGGGGAGACCACACGCTACACACAGCCGGTCTTGTCCCAGAGGGACCCCGGTAACACAATCCTGAGATGCCTCCATATGGTGATTGTCTAGACACAGTATGCCCGTAGGGATTTATGCAATAAGCAACCCTGGATGCCCCAACGACCCGCTGATCAATGTGGGAGATTTGTAGTAAGGCCCGATAAATCCTTATATGAATATATATATGTATATATGAGGCCGGGAAAAGCCACCGGTGCTCAGCGTCTGAAAGACATAAATGGGAAAGAGATGTCAGGGCCATGCGCAGCTGGACAGAACATATAAAAAGGGAGTCGCCCGCGAGGGCACTTACAGATCAAGTGGAGGAGGAGGAGACCGCCACCACGCGCGCGAAGCTCAGCAAAATGGCGCCGAGCGAACCTCGAAGGGCGGGCTCGATGCTCTGCCGTAACGCGGAGCGCGCCGAACCAAGACCCCGCCCACTCCAAAGAGTGCGAAGCTCTGAGGTAAAAGTAAAAGCAAGGATACAACCACACGCTTAAGGATTCGTAGAGAACCGTTACATCCAATAAAGTAATGGCACCACAGCATCTAGACGACGCAGCAAACTACGTACAAGGCATACGGCGGCAGCCAAAAAACGGAGTAAAGAGCAGGCAGCGCGGCTCTGACATCTCAGAGTTAATAAAGGGCAGAAATAAGGCCACAAGCGTGACATACCGGTACACTGGGACCGCCACAGACATACCCCCCCCCCCTTTCTTTTCCCCCTACTAGTTGGGGAAATGAGGAAGGATGGCGACCCTCACACAGGGTCCAGCGCTACCCGGGGTACGGGGCAAAAATGTGGGAGGGGCATCCACAAGAGGCTCACCATCGGCCTAAACCGCCTACCCTATGGTGGGGGATTGCGGTGGAGCATGGCTCCGTTAAGCACCAAGGTGCTGTTTACCTTCACCCGACCAACGCAGCCCAGGCTGGGAGGCATATTCTTCACAAGAGGACAGGTGGAAATAGTCCCGCAGGGCCTCGGGCTGTAAAGCCCCGCTCGCCTGCAAAAGCGTGATACTTCATGTCTTCGCAGTTCCAGCACTGCAGAGAAATCTGGGGATTTGTGGGAGGTCCCTCGGTATATGTAGGGCCGGGAGGAGCTTGTTTTCTACATGTCTGCAGTGCACGGCGCCGGAGGCGGAGGATTACCCACATGTTATTACTATATCTGGAGCAGGACATGCTGTATGCTTAGAATATAGTGGTTCTCCCGGCCTTTACATTGTTTAAGGGAAAAATTGTTTTAATATCTTAAATCCTCCCACTTCCCTTGCCGTGCATTGGGGGCATCCCGGGTTTGCTTCTAGCATTATTCCCAATTGGCCTGTTTGAGCCACAATAATCACCATATGGAGGCTTCTCAAGACAACGAGTCCGGGGTTCCTTCGGGACAAGGCCGGTTCTGTACTGATTGTGGGATTTCCCCTGTACCTGGCGACTTCAAGGTCTGTCTTTCCTTTGCCCAGCAGACTGTTGCGCATTTGTCTGGGATGCCCCTGCCGAGGGCCGCATCTCCTGAGGCCTCGCCTACTCCCTCTCGCTTACATGCAGCTCCGGTTGCGGCGCATGCTAGCGGGGATGCCCAATCTGATTTTGCTACTAGATTGGCCGATCTGGAGAGGCGGTTATGAGCCGCGCAAGGCTATTGGCAAGACACTGCATTTGATGGATAATTCCTATGTTTGCCCTATGACTTCTGAAGCGCTGGATGACATTGTTGGGTTTTCCCCTGAGGGGGAATTATTCTCTAAGTCTGAATCTGAGGATCAGAATAGATCCTTTGATGATCCCAGGACCGGGTACAAGCCTTGGGATTCAGCTGATACTGACAGGCTACTAGCCCATTTATTTGAAGTGCTTGAAATCTCTCCCCCTGTTGCTCCTCCTCCGCAGCAGGGAGAATTATTTTATGCTGCTAAACCGCGCTGGGAGTTCCCTGCACAGGCACATTTCAACAATCTCGTTTTACAGGAATGGGAAAAGCCTAGTAGACTTCCTGGTGTACCTAAAAACTGGGATAAGAGGTATCCCTTTCCCCTGGAAACAGCTAAATTATGGTGTTCCCCACCTGAGGTTGAGGCACCAATTCTGGGACTATCTCATACCTCTGTGGTGCACTCACCTGATACTACCACCTTAAAAGATGTGGAAGACCGGCGCATTGATCAGCTGGCCACTCATGGTTTTGCCTGTGCGGGGAACGCACTACGTCCTGTGTGTGCATCTGCTATTACAACTGTTGCGATTAGAAGATTGATCAGAAGTGCCTTAAGGGCGGTTCTGCGGCTTTGGGCAGAGATGTATTTAACTGGCTTATGTATTGTGAGGAATTTACTTCCTATGTTCCTGCTGCCCTAGAGGATGCCAATAGAATGTGCGGCAGAACCTCTGCCCTGCTGGTTGCTATACGCCGTTCGGTTTGGCTGCGCCAATGGATGGCGGATATTTCTGCTAAGAAGGCTCTTACTGGGGCCCCCTTTAAAGGACTGCGCCTTTTTGGAGAACGTCTGGATCTGTTTGCCAAGGAAGGCAAGCTGCCTAAGCGCAAGAAACCACTCAGGCCCTTTCGGGGGTTCCAGAGTTGCTCTGTCCCCCTTTTATTTCCCCAGGAGAGGAAGAGGGGCTCCACCCGCTGGAAGCAGTGGTAAGTCATGGGGCAGAGGACGTGGCAGGCCCGGTCCTTCCTGGGGTTCTAAGCCAAAATCCTCTCCCAAACCACTGCAGGCATGAAGGGGCGCCCTCACCCATCCGGGGGGGGGGGGGGGCTTCGGTTTTTTGCTCAAATCTGGAGACGCCTTGTCTCAGACCGGTGGATTCAGGAGGTAGCCTCCTCCGGTTACAAGATAGAGTTTGCAGCCTGGCCGATTCATTAAATCACGGATAGCTCAAGACCCCCTATCAGCTCAGTGTCTGTGTCTTGCTGTCCAAAACCTACTGGAATTGGGGGTCATTTGCCCGGTCCCTCTACGGGAAAGGAGCATGGGCTATTATTCCAATCTTTTCACTGTTCCCAAAAAGGACGGATCAATCAGGCCTATCCTGGATTTAAAGCTCCTCAACAAATTTGTCAGATTCAGGCACTTTCGCATGGAGACTCTGCGTTCTGTCATAAATTCTCTTCGCCCAGGAGACTTCTTGGCCTCTATAGACATCAAGGATGCTTACCTTCATGTGCCAATTTTTGCAGGCCATCAAAAATGTCTCAGGTTCGCAGTGGAAGATCAGCATTACCAGTTTGTAGCTCTGCCAGTCTTACTTCTGCTCCCAGGGTGTTCACCAAGGTGTTGGCAGGAGTAATGGCTCTGCTGAGATCTCAGGGCATTCGCATTCTTCCTTATCTGGACGACATTCTTGTAGTCTCTCAGACTTTGCAACAAGCAGAGTTGGACGTTCAGGCGGTGGTATCCACTCTGGAAAAGTTTGGCTGGGTGATCAATCTTCCCAAGTCTTCCCTGTCTCCTTCCAGGGTAAAGCCTTTTCTGGGCATGACTCTGGATACTTCTCAGGTCAAGGTCTTTCTCCCTCAGCTGAAGGTAGAGAGTCTTCAGGCACAAACACAGCTTCTTCTGTCTTGCCCTCATCAGTCCATCAGACAGGCAATGCAGTTGGTGGGTCTGATGGTGTCCAGCTTCGAGGCTGTCCCATACGCTCAGTTTCACATGAGACCTCTCCAGGTTCATCTCTTGTCAGTATGGGATCGGGACCCAGGGTCCCTGGATCAGGTATTTGTTCTGTCCCCTCTGGTTAGGCGGTCTCTGTCATGGTGGCTGGACCCAAGGAATCTGCTAGTGGGCAGATCTTTTCTGAATCCCTGCTGGGAGGTGGTCACCACGGATGCCAGTCTGACTGGTTGGCCTTCGGGGTCTGGCGGTTCAAATCCACTCAGACAACAAGACGGCGGTTGCTTACATCAATCATCAGGGAGGAACCAGGAGCAAGAGGGCTCTCAAGGAATTGTCCCCGATTTTGTCCTGGGCAGAGGACAATGTTCCCTGCATCTCAGCGGTGTACATTCTGGGAGTGGAGAATCTGTAAGCAGACTCCCTGAGCAGGGGGGCCTCTCGCATGGGAGAATGGTCCCTCAGCAACAGGGTGTTTTACTCTCTGTGTCTCCGTTGGGGCCAGCCGGATGTGGATCTCTTTGCGTCACGTCACAATCACAAGCTTCAGTCTTTGTATCCCTGTCACGGGATCCCCTGGCCCTGTCAGTGGATGCTCTGGCAATGTCTTGGAAGAGCTTTCAGCTCCTTTATGTTTTCCCTCCGTTTCCTCTGCTGGGCAAGGTGCTGTTCAAAATAGCCCAGGAGGGAGTGGCAGTCATTCTGGTGGCCCTGTGTTGGCCAAGAAGCATTTGGTTCGCAGAAATCGTACAGTTGGCAGTAGATCAGTTCGTCCTGCCCCTGGTGCCGGACCTTCTCACTCAGGGGCGGCTGCACCACCCCAATTTACAAACGCTGGCTTTGACGGCCTGGCTGCAGAAACCTTCATCTTGATGGACAAAGGGTTGTCGGCCTCTGTAGTTAATACCATGATCAGAGCTAGGAAGAAGCCTTCCTCTACCATTTACTACAGGGTTTGGCGTGCTTACATTGAGCGGTGTGAGTCTAGGTCACTTCCATGTCGGGTGTTCTCAATTCCCAGGATATTGGAATTCTTACAAAACGGCTTGGATATGGGTTTTCAGCTTAGTACTCTGAAGGGCCATGTTTCTGCTCTGGCTGTTTTTTTTTTTTTTCCAAAGATCTTTTGCTCAGCATCATCTGGTCAAGACCTTCTTTCAAGGTGTTACTCATGTGCGTCCTCCGCGCAAGCCCATGTTACCTGTTTCGGATTTGAACTTGGTTTTTCTGCCATGAAAGGGTCTCCCTTTGAAACCTTGCAGGGGGCGGCTTTGTCCACTCTCACTGTCAAGGTAGCTTTTTTGGTGGCTATTACCTCAGTCAGGCGTGTTTATGAATTGGCTGCGCTTCCCATCAAGCCTCCTGATTTTGAAAGACACCAGGACAAGGTGGTGTTTCGATTTAAAACTGACTTTCTGCCTAAGATTGTGTCTGCTTTTCATCTCAATCAGGACATTGTGTTGCCTTCCTTGTGCCCTAACCCTGGTAACCCCAAGCAAAGGGTGTTACACGCTCTTTATGTGGTTAGGGCTGTGAAATTCTATTTGGTGGCTACTGAATCCTTTAGGAAGACTGATGCTTTCTTTGTGGTTCCGTCTGGTCCTAAGAAGGGCCAGGCTCCTGCTAAATCCACTATCAGCAAGTGGATCCGTCAGGCTGTGATTCAGGCCTACTCTGCTAGGGGGAAGAGTCCTCCCTTCCGCTTTACTGCTCACTCCACTCGTGCTATTGGTGCCTCTTGGGCTTTTCAGCACCAGGCTTCTGTTGAACAAGTTTGCAAGGCCGCAACTTGGTCTTCTGTTCATACCTTTTCTAAGTTTTACAAGGTTGATGTTAGGGCCTCAGCTGATGCTGCTTTTGGCCGCAAAGTTCTGCAGGCGGCAGTGGTTTAGACTGCTTGTCGTTGCTTTTGGGGATCCCACCCTACCTTGCGGACACTGCTATTGGATGTCCCATGTGTAAGGATATCTTTTGGAACGGGACATGATGTATACTAAGAATAATCCAATTCTGTGATTACTCACCTGTAGAATTGTTATTATGAGTATACATCACGTCCCGTTCCGCCCCACCCTTGTTGTTCTTGTTACCTCTTTATGGTGATGGCTGTTTGTATTCTCCCGGCTTTGTTAACTGCTTTTTAAATACTGGGGTTCTGTGGGAGGTGCCTCGGTATATATGGGCCGGAAGGGGCCACTTTTTCTGCTCTGCAGTCACGTGACATCTGAAGATGAATAACCCATGTGTAAGGATATATTTCGGAACGGGACGTGATGTACACCAATAATATCAATTCTACAGGTGAGTAATCACAGAATTGTATTATCTTCCAGCTTATAGACTCTCTATCCTCCTCATTATAGACTCTCTATCCTCCCAATTATAGACTCTCTATCCTCCCCCTTATAGACTCTCTATCCTCCCCCTTATAGACTCTCTATCCTCCCCCTTATAGACTCTCTATCCTCCCCCTTATAGACTCTCTATCCTCTCCCTTATAGACTCTCTATCCTCTCCCTTATAGACTCTCTATCCTCCCCCTTATAGACTCTCTATCCTCCCCCTTATAGACTCTCTATCCTCCCCCTTATAGACTCTCTATCCTCCCCCTTATAGACTCTCTATCCTCCCCCTTATAGACTCTCTATCCTCCCCCTTATAGACTCTCTATCCTTCCCCTTTAGGAGTCCATTAGTTGATTTTCCTGCAGCCAATCATATAAGAGCATTTCATCATCACAGGAGTTGATGGTTATGTAAAGGGAAACTCCGGAGCCTCCTCGGCACAGTTTGGGATATTAGCGGGAGGCTCCCTGCTCTCTTTCTATTGGAAATGTGCATCGCTGGCCGGGCCAATCAGCATCTTCCCCTCCGCAGAATGCCGTTACAGGATTGGCTGCACCCCAATAATAAAGCAGTCTCCACCCACAGCCGGGGCCACTCACCGAACGGCACGATGATGGGGCAGGTGATGCTGTAGGTCATCACCACGGTGAACACGCACATCATCCAGGCGTAGGCCGCGCCGAACTGGAACTCGTAGGCCTGGTGCTGCAGAATAGAAGAGAGTCACAGTCCGGTCAGCCAATCATAGTCCGGCATTGGTCGAGGAGCCTCAGCCAATCGCAGGGTTCCGGGGAGCCACAGGCCGGTTAGCCAATCATAGTCCGGCATTGGTCGAGGAGCCTCAGCCAATCGCAGGGTTCCGGGGAGCCACAGGCCGGTTAGCCAATCATAGTCCGGCATTGGTCGAGGAGCCTCAGCCAATCGCAGGGTCCCGGGGAGCAACAGGCCAGTCAGCCAATCAGGAGCCTGCTCGCAGTATGGTTATCACAGGGTCCTGGGGTGGGACAGAAAACTGGAGCGGGGTCAGGTACTGCAGATCACCTGGATTATTCTAAAACGGGGTCGCCCAGATACTCACCTTTCCTGGGATTCTTCCACGGCAGCCAATCAGACTCGCATGGGAAAGTGCATGGGAGCCACGAGGTAAATGGTGGCATAATAAATTACCGGCTTTATGGCAATCTTGTTTGACAACGGTTGAACTGGGGATCTCACACATTGGGGCATCCCAATTTGTAATGACCCAAGGAAAAGCAAGCGGCCGTCCCTGGAATCTTTTAGGTTCCAGGCTGGCCGCTGATGGGTTTTGTTCCTCTTGGACAGGGCATCCCAATTTGGAATGACCTGAGGAAAAGCCAGTGCCTGGCCCCGGAATCTTTTACATTCTAGGCTGGCTGCTGGTGGGCGGGGCATCCCAATTTGGGATGTATGTATCACTGGGATCACCCATATACTTACCTTTTTCTTACCCCCATGGTGCATGTGCTCAGCCAATCGGGGGACGTCCCATTTAGATTTCCATTACAGCAGCTCGTCTCAAGGGGATCTGAACGGAGTAAGCACCCCCGGCCATAGCCCCGCCCCTGGCTGTGGGTGAGCCCTCACCAGCCGTAGCCCCGCCCCTGGCTGTGGGTGAGCCCTCACCGGCCGTAGCCCCGCCCCTGGCTGTGGGTGAGCCCTCACCGGCCGTAGCCCCGCCCCTGGTTGTGGGTGAGCCCTCACCGGCCGTAGCCCCGCCCCTGGTTGTGGGTGAGCCCTCGCCGGCCGTAGCCCTGCCCCTGGCTGTGGGTGAGCCCTCGATTGCCATTTAGGAAAGCTTGGCGCAGGTGCGCGCATAGCAAGGGGTATGCTGGGGAATGCAGAGAGGGCTCCTTGGAAATGTGAGTGATTGGGGCGATCACACAGCGGGATGCCCCATAAAGAAGCACACCAAGGCCTGAAGAGTCTTTTAGATTCACGGGGGGTAGGAGTTCCTCTTTAATATAATAAAACCATATAAGCATGGTGGGTAGTGGGCGGAGGGCTCCCTTCTCCTGGCATGACCGGAACATTCCATTCCACTATTACAGGGGAGGACTGACTACCTGTAAGGAGCAGCAGCATAAATATCTGCCCGGAGCGTTGCATGATGGGTAAAAGCTTCTACACACATCCCAGTAAGCTGTTAGTCAGGAGGAAGTTGAGCTGTCCTCCCCTGTAAAAGCAGAACAGTGCGTCACAACCTGTCACCCCGGGTGGTTGTTCCTTTTTCAGGACAGTGTGGCTTTTATTTTGTGGACAATGCGAATCAGCACAGAGATAATTCCTAGGATTGGTGAGCTGGTGGTGTAACCCCTCCCCCTGGCCCCGCCCCCTCTCCTCACCCGCTTGACGTTCTTGCGCTCGGCGGCGGATCGCGCCAGGCACAGGCGGATCATGTACATGAGGAGTCCGGGGATGCGCAGCAGGTCCATGGCGTTACCGATGAAAGCCGAGGCGATGACGTAATTCACAAAGAAGGCGCCATTGTCGGGCAGGAACACACACCTGACACACACACAACACGGAGGCCATGTCAGCTGGTGGCAGCACACAACAGATATATACAACAAGTGGACCTAAAGCTTTCTACGTGGCGCAGCCGCGTCTATAGCGTGTGGATCTGCGTGTGTCTACAGTGTGTGGCCGCGTCTATAGCGTGTGGATCTGCGTGTGTGTCTACAGTGTGCGGCCGCGTCTATAGCGTGTGGATCTGTGTGTGTGTCTACAGTGTGCGGCCGCGTCTATAGCGTGTGGATCTGTGTGTGTGTCTACAGTGTGTGGCCGCGTCTATAGCGTGTGGATCTGCGTGTGTCTACAGTGTGTGGCAGCGTCTATAGCGTGTGGATCTGCGTGTGTCTACAGTGTGTGGCAGCGTCTATAGCGTGTGGATCTGTGTGTGTGTCTACAGTGTGTGGCCGCGTCTATAGCGTGTGGATCTGTGTGTGTGTCTACAGTGTGTGGCCGCGTCTATAGCGTGTGGATCTGCGTGTGTCTACAGTGTGTGGCAGCGTCTATAGCGTGTGGATCTGCGTGTGTCTACAGTGTGTGGCAGCGTCTATAGCGTGTGGATCTGCGTGTGTCTACAGTGTGTGGCAGCGTCTATAGCGTGTGGATCTGTGTGTGTGTCTACAGTGTGCGGCCGCGTCTATAGCGTGTGGATCTGTGTGTGTGTCTACAGTGTGTGGCCGCGTCTATAGCGTGTGGATCTGCGTGTGTCTACAGTGTGTGGCCGCGTCTATAGCGTGTGGATCTGCGTGTGTCTACAGTGTGCGGCCGCGTCTATAGCGTGTGGATCTGTGTGTGTGTCTACAGTGTGCGGCCGCGTCTATAGCGTGTGAATCTGTGTGTGTGTCTACAGTGTGCGGCCGCGTCTATAGCGTGTGGATCTGTGTGTGTCTACAGTGTGCGGCCGCGTCTATAGCGTGTGGATCTGTGTGTGTGTCTACAGTGTGCGGCAGCGTCTATAGCGTGTGGATCTGCGTGTGTCTACAGTGTGCGGCCGCGTCTATAGCGTGTGGATCTGTGTGTGTGTCTACAGTGTGTGGCAGCGTCTATAGCGTGTGGATCTGTGTGTGTCTACAGTGTGCGGCCGCGTCTATAGCGTGTGGATCTGTGTGTGTGTCTACAGTGTGTGACCGCGTCTATAGCGTGTGGATCTGTGTGTGTGTCTACAGTGTGTGACCACGTCTATAGCGTGTGGATCTGCGTGTGTCTACAGTGTGTGACCGCGTCTATAGCGTGTGGATCTGTGTGTGTGTCTACAGTGTGTGACCACGTCTATAGCGTGTGGATCTGCGTGTGTCTACAGTGTGTGGCCGCGTCTATAGCGTGTGGATCTGTGTGTGTGTCTACAGTGTGCGGCCGCGTCTATAGCGTGTGGATCTGTGTGTGTGTCTACAGTGTGCGGCCGCGTCTATAGCGTGTGGATCTGCGTGTGTCTACAGTGTGCGGCCGCGTCTATAGCGTGTGGATCTGTGTGTGTGTCTACAGTGTGTGGCCGCGTCTATAGCGTGTGGATCTGCGTGTGTCTACAGTGTGTGGGCGCGTCTATAGCGTGTGGATCTGCGTGTGTCTACAGTGTGTGGCCGCGTCTATAGCGTGTGGATCTGTGTGTGTGTCTACAGTGTGTGGCCGCGTCTATAGCGTGTGGATCTGTGTGTGTCTACAGTGTGTGACCGCGTCTATAGCGTGTGGATCTGTGTGTGTGTCTACAGTGTGTGACCGCGTCTATAGCGTGTGGATCTGTGTGTGTCTACAGTGTGTGACCGCGTCTATAGCGTGTGGATCTGTGTGTGTGTCTACAGTGTGCGGCCGCGTCTATAGCGTGTGGATCTGTGTGTGTGTCTACAGTGTGTGACCACGTCTATAGCGTGTGGATCTGCGTGTGTGTCTACAGTGTGTGGCCGCGTCTATAGCGTGTGGATCTGTGTGTGTGTCTACAGTGTGTGGCCGCGTCTATAGCGTGTGGATCTGTGTGTGTGTCTACAGTGTGTGACCACGTCTATAGCGTGTGGATCTGTGTGTGTGTCTACAGTGTGTGGCAGCGTCTATAGCGTGTGGATCTGTGTGTGTCTACAGTGTGTGACCGCGTCTATAGCGTGTGGATCTGTGTGTGTGTCTACAGTGTGCGGCCGCGTCTATAGCGTGTGGATCTGCGTGTGTCTACAGTGTGTGACCACGTCTATAGCGTGTGGATCTGCGTGTGTGTCTACAGTGTGTGGCCGCGTCTATAGCGTGTGGATCTGTGTGTGTGTCTACAGTGTGTGGCCGCGTCTATAGCGTGTGGATCTGTGTGTGTGTCTACAGTGTGTGACCACGTCTATAGCGTGTGGATCTGTGTGTGTGTCTACAGTGTGTGGCAGCGTCTATAGCGTGTGGATCTGTGTGTGTCTACAGTGTGTGACCGCGTCTATAGCGTGTGGATCTGTGTGTGTGTCTACAGTGTGCGGCCGCGTCTATAGCGTGTGGATCTGTGTGTGTGTCTACAGTGTGTGACCACGTCTATAGCGTGTGGATCTGCGTGTGTGTCTACAGTGTGTGGCCGCGTCTATAGCGTGTGGATCTGTGTGTGTGTCTACAGTGTGTGACCGCGTCTATAGCGTGTGGATCTGTGTGTGTGTCTACAGTGTGTGACCACGTCTATAGCGTGTGGATCTGCGTGTGTGTCTACAGTGTGTGGCCGCGTCTATAGCGTGTGGATCTGTGTGTGTGTCTACAGTGTGTGGCCGCGTCTATAGCGTGTGGATCTGTGTGTGTGTCTACAGTGTGTGACCACGTCTATAGCGTGTGGATCTGTGTGTGTGTCTACAGTGTGTGGCAGCGTCTATAGCGTGTGGATCTGTGTGTGTCTACAGTGTGTGACCGCGTCTATAGCGTGTGGATCTGTGTGTGTGTCTACAGTGTGCGGCCGCGTCTATAGCGTGTGGATCTGCGTGTGTCTACAGTGTGTGACCACGTCTATAGCGTGTGGATCTGCGTGTGTGTCTACAGTGTGTGGCCGCGTCTATAGCGTGTGGATCTGTGTGTGTGTCTACAGTGTGTGGCCGCGTCTATAGCGTGTGGATCTGTGTGTGTGTCTACAGTGTGTGACCACGTCTATAGCGTGTGGATCTGTGTGTGTGTCTACAGTGTGTGGCAGCGTCTATAGCGTGTGGATCTGTGTGTGTCTACAGTGTGTGACCGCGTCTATAGCGTGTGGATCTGTGTGTGTGTCTACAGTGTGCGGCCGCGTCTATAGCGTGTGGATCTGTGTGTGTGTCTACAGTGTGTGACCACGTCTATAGCGTGTGGATCTGCGTGTGTGTCTACAGTGTGTGGCCGCGTCTATAGCGTGTGGATCTGTGTGTGTGTCTACAGTGTGTGGCCGCGTCTATAGCGTGTGGATCTGCGTGTGTCTACAGTGTGTGGCCGCGTCTATAGCGTGTGGATCTGCGTGTGCGTGGCGCGGCCGTGTCCATCGTGTGTAGCCTCTGTGAGTGTAGCTGTGTCTATAGTGTGTAGCTGTGTCTATAGTGTGTAGCTGTGTCTATAGTGTGTAGCTGTGTCTATAGTGTGTAGCTGTGTCTATAGTGTGTAGCTGTGTCTATAGTGTGTAGCTGTGTCTATAGTGTGTAGCTGTGTCTATAGTGTGTAGCTGTGTCTATAGTGTGTAGCTGTGTATATATTGTGTAGCTGTGTCTATAGTGTGTAGCTGTGTCTATAGTGTGTAGCTGTGTCTATAGTGTGTAGCTGTGTCTATAGTGTGTAGCTGTGTATATAGTGTGTAGCTGTGTCTATAGTGTGTAGCTGTGTCTATAGTGTGTAGCTGTGTCTATATTGTGTAGCTGTGTCTATAGTGTGTAGCTGTGTCTATATTGTGTAGCTGTGTCTATAGTGTGTAGCAGTGTCTATAGTGTGTAGCTGTGTCTATAGTGTGTAGCTGTGTCTATAATGTGTAGCAGTGTCTATAGTGTGTAGCTGTGTCTATAGTGTGTAGCTGTGTCTATAGTGTGTAGCAGTGTCTATAGTGTGTAGCTGTGTCTATAGTGTGTAGCTGTGTCTATAATGTGTAGCAGTGTCTATAGTGTGTAGCTGTGTCTATAGTGTGTAGCTGTGTCTATAGTGTGTAGCTGTGTCTATAGTGTGTAGCTGTGTCTATAGTGTGTAGCTGTGTCTATAGTGTGTAGCTGTGTCTATAGTGTGTAGCTGTGTCTATATTGTGTAGCTGTGTCTATAGTGTGTAGCAGTGTCTATAGTGTGTAGCTGTGTATATAGTGTGTAGCTGTGTCTATAATGTGTAGCAGTGTCTATAATGTGTAGCTGTGTCTATAGTGTGTAGCTGTGTCTATAGTGTGTAGCTGTGTCTATAGTGTGTAGCTGTGTATATAGTGTGTAGCTGTGTCTATAGTGTGTAGCTGTGTATATAGTGTGTAGCTGTGTCTATAGTGTGTAGCTGTGTCTATAGTGTGTAGCTGTGTCTATAATGTGTAGCAGTGTCTATAATGTGTAGCTGTGTCTATAGTGTGTAGCTGTGTCTATAATGTGTAGCAGTGTCTATAATGTGTAGCTGTGTATATAGTGTGTAGCTGTGTCTATAGTGTGTAGCTGTGTCTATAGTGTGTAGCTGTGTCTATATTGTGTAGCTGTGTCTATAGTGTGTAGCTGTGTCTATAGTGTGTAGCTGTGTCTATATTGTGTAGCTGTATGTGTCGTGTTGTGTACTCACTCGAATCGCACGGCGGCCTCGGCCAGGAACTTCTTGTCGAATAGCCATCGGAAGAACAGGTCCAGGCTGTGTAGAGAGAAGCAGGAGGGGGCGGGGTTAGTGGGTGGTGCCGGCGCCATCTTGCCGCAGGAGGGGGGCGGAGTTAGTTAGTGGGCGGAGCCGGGGCCATGTTACCTGCTCAGGCCCAGGGACGGCAGCAGCAGCACCATGAAGATGAGGAAGGTGTAACACTTGTGCATTGTTGTCCTGTTCTCCCCGGACCTGCAATCACACAACACACACACTGAGGGGAGGCGCAGGGGGAGGAGCCAATGCATCAAAGCCCCACCCCTTCCCTTTTCTCTGCTGCCCTATTGTCTATTCTAAGTATGTCACACACTACCAGCGCCGCGGCCATTGTTGCTTTTGTCACGGCGCCGGGTAATGGCAGCTCAGGGTCCCTCAGTGAGGTTTCAAATTTACCTCACGCGCTGTGGATGATGGGGGGCGGGGCTGGACTTCGGCGCGCCTTTGCGGCTGGGCAGGTGAAAGCACAGTGTCTTTGTGTTACGTGTCTTTGTGTTACAGCACCGCGGTCACTTATTTGCCGCGGCGCTGACTCTTGGCGCCCTTTTCTCTGTTGAGGGGATTTGTCCCCTCATGATTCTCTGGGGGGGCGGGGCCGGTTTGCGTCGCATCGCCACGGCCCGCCCCCATCTATCTCCGGCGCCGCTGAGGAGCTTCATCTCCTCTGGCCAGGTGGGAGGTGCTTGACGCCGCGCGCGGCCCGCGCTGACCACGCCCCCTTCTCCTCACACAGTTCTCTTCCTCTCGGTGTGCGAGCTATTACGTTCTCCGGCGGTTCTGTGAGTGGCCTGTTGGCCCCCTCTCCTTCATTTTTCCTTTGTGTGTCAAGCTGTTTGTTTTACTTGGTTCTTCTGTGTCTTTCAGGCGGACCCACAGTGGCAATTAGGGGGTTTCCTCCTGGTCCTATAGTCCCTGGGTCATTTAGTTTTTCAGCTTTAAAATCCTCCCACGTGGGACATTAAAAGGGCATCCCGGGTCGCTTATTAGCGTAATTCCCTTGGCCATAGCGACTTGCTACAAGTTCACCTTATGGAGGCATCCCAGGATACCGGGCTCCCCTCGGGACAATCCCGGAAGTGCATGGGCTGTGGGGTATCCCTAACTGGGGATGATTTATTTTTATGTATATCATGTGCACAACAGACTATTACGCGGCAGTCAGGACCCCAGGCTTCTGGGTCAGCACCGCCGGCTTCATCCCCTCCCCCTCCCGTTTTGACCCGTGCCCCATGTGATGTTGTCATGGGGGGGCAGTCGCAATCTGATGTATGTGCCAGATTGGCCAGTATTGAAAAATGTATTTCCTCTACGGTAGCCAAGAAGGAACCGGCCAAGAGAAAACATTTGTCTATGGTTTCTCATTATGAATATGATGATGCGGATGGTCTGGATTGGTCAGATTATTCCCCTCCAGAGGAAGGGGAGGTATTTGAGGATTCGGATAATTCCGAGGATCAGCAAATTGTTGGCGCTGATTCTGATCGGGGGTCAGGGGGTTCCTCGGACACTCCTAATGTTCTGACTCAGATGTTTGAGGTTTTGGCTATCTCGCCTCCGGCGGAGGCCCCTCAACAACAAGGGGAATTTTATGAGGAATCCAGGCCGCGTTTAGAATTTCCTAATCAAAAGCATTTTGATAATATTATTTCCAAGGAATGGGAGAGGCCAGCTCGGCTCCCAGGCATTCCTCAGAGTTGGGATAGAAGGTATCCTTTCCCCGCGGACACGGTTAAGCGCTGGGCTTCCCCCCCGAAGTGGACGCCCCAATTTTGGGGTTATCCAACTCAGCCGTTTTGAATAACCCTGATTGTTCCTCTCTTAAAGATGGTGAGGATAAACGCATTGACCAGATGGCTTGTCATGGTTTTGCCAGTATTGGGGCAGCCATACGGCCAGTTTGTGCCTCATCACTGTTGGTGGTGGCTACTAGAAAGGTGGTCAGGGATTTGTTATCCTCGTCCGGCTTGGATCCAGACAGTGATGAATTTCTTGGACTGAAACGTTGTGAGGTTTTTCTGTCCTTCATTTTAGCTGCTCTGGATGATTCCTTGATGATGAGCAACAGGGCCTCTGCTTTAATGGTGACTATTAGGCGTTCAATTTGGTTGCGCCAGTGGGCGGCCATTTTTGGGTCTAAGAAGACCCTTCGTTGGTCTAAGGCTTTTGGGAGATAAATTGGACTCAGTAGCTAAAGGTGGAAAATTACCTCAACGTAGGAAGCAACGTCGCCCCTTTCGAGGGGCGGCTTCCTTCACCCCTTCCTTTCGGGGAGCCAGAGCGGGAAGAGGTTTTGCCTTCCCGTCTACAAGAGGAGACTCCTGGAATAGGGGCAGAGATCGTGCCCGTTCAGGATACAGTTGGGGTTCTAAACCCAAGCCCGCTCAACAATGAGGGGGCGCCCTCACCCGTGCGAGTGGGGGGACGGCTGCGACACTTCTTCCAAGTCTGGATTCGGGAGGTCTCGGACAAGTGGATCCGGGAAGTGGTGTCTTCCGGTTACATGCTGGAGTTCGAGTCCCGCCCCCCCCCGCGTTTCCTCAGGTCTCGGGTGTCCCCGGACGCACAGGCTGCACTGCAGCTCCGGGCGGTGGTATCGAGTCTTCTATAAATGGCGGTCATTTGCCCAGTGCCCCCATTAGAACGGGGTCGGGGTTTTTACTCAAATCTGTTCACGGTCCCCAAGAAGGATGGCTCTGTTCGGCCCATCCTGGACCTAAAGATTCTCAACAAATTCGTCAGGCTGCGAAAATTTTGCATGGAAACGTTGCGTTCCGCTATCCACTCTCTTCGTCAGGGGGACTTCATGACGTCCATAGACATCCAGGACGCTTACCTCCATGTTCCCATTTTTCCCGCGCACCAGAGGTTCGCACTGGAGGATCGGCACTTTCAATTTGTAGCTCTTCCCTTCGGTCTCACCACAGCTCCAAGGGTTTTCACAAAGGTGCTTGCTGGGGTGATGGCTCTTCTCAGAGCTCCAGGAATTCGCATAGTGCCATATCAGGACGATCTCCTCATCTTGGCATCGTCATTCAGCCAAGCGGAATTGGACACCAGGACGGTTCTATCCACTCTGGAGAGATTCGGCTGGGTGATCAACTACCCCAAGTCCTCCCTCTACCCGTCCAGGTTAATATCCTTTCTGGGAATGTCTCTGGATACAGATCAGGCCAGAGTGTTCCTTCCTCAGTCCAAGGTTCTTCTGATTCAGGAGTTGGTTCGATCGCTCATGTCCATTCCTCGACCGTCCATCCGGCTAGGGATGAGACTGGTGGGTTTGATGGTGGCCTCCTTCGAGGCAGTCCCCTTTGCTCAGTTTCACACAAGGACACGACAGCTCCATCTGTTGTCGGTCTGGAACAGGTCTCCTCAGTCGCTGGATCAATTCTTTCAGATGTCCTCCCGGGTTTGCCGCTCGCTTCGGTGGTGGCTGAACTCAACCAACCTACTGAGGGGCAGATCCTTTCGGACTCCCCATTGGGAGATAGTCACCACGGATGCCAGCCTCTCAGGATGGGGGGGCTTCTGGAAGGATCTGCAATTTCAGGGTTTGTGGGGTCCCCTGGAAGCCCACAAGCCTATCAATGTTCTGGAATTGAGGGCCATCAGGATGGTTCTTTGTCATTTGACTCATCAACTGCGAGGCTTGCCGGTACAGGTCCGGTCGGACAATCGGACGGCGGTGGCCTACATCAATCACCAGGGAGGGACCCACAGCAGGAATGCCCTCAAGGAAGTGTCTCTGATTCTGGACTGGGCGGAGAGCCATGTCCCGTGCATCTCGGCAGTTTACATCCCGGGAGTGGAGAACACGGAGGCGGACTCTCTGAGCAGGCTGTCAGCCCGCAAAGGGGAGTGGTCTCTCAATCCCAAGGTCTTTCACTCAATTTGTCGCAGGTGGGGGTCACCGGCGGTGGACCTCTTTGCCTCCCGTCACAATCACAAACTTCCGTCATTTGTGTCTCTGGCGAAGGACCCTCTGGCCCTTGCAATGGATGCCATGTCTCTGAACTGGAGGGATCTGGGTTTTCTGTACCTGTTCCCTCCGTTTCCCATGGTGGCCAGAGTAGTGCGCAAGCTTGCTCTGGAGAGAGCACCAGCAATCCTGGTGGCTCCAAGGTGGCCAAGACAGGTCTGATTCGCAGACGTGGTAAGGTTGGCAGAAGATCAGTTTGTTCTGCCCCTGCTGCCAGATCTACTCACACAGGGTCATCTTCGTTACCCCAATTTATCAACGCTGGCTTTGACGGCGTGGCTGCTGAAACCTCCATCTTGAAGGAGGAAGGTCTTTCGGATGCTGTGATTCGGACTCTTATTAGTGCTAGGAAGAGGTCCTCATCGTCTGTGTACTATAGGACTTGGAGGTCTTATATTGATTGGTGTGAAACTAGGGCCTATTTCTAGAATTTTGGAGTTCTTGCAACATGGTCTGGACCTAGGGCTCCAACTCAGTACTCTGAAGGGACAGGTGTCTGCCCTGGCAGTGTTTTTCCAAAAGTCTTTTGCGCTTCATCCTTTGGTTAAGACTTTTTTCCAGGGGGTTACACATGTGCGGCCTCCTAGGAAGCCTTTGATTCCGGTTTGGGATTTGAATTTGGTTCTTTCTGCTCTTCAGGGTCCTCCTTTTGAGGCTTTGCATGATATTCCTTTGTCTTCCCTTACGCAGAAGGTGGCCTTTTTGGTAGCTATCACTTCCGTTAGACGTGTTTCTGAGTTGGCGGCTCTGTCTATTCAAGCTCCGTATTTTGAAAGACATCAGGACAAAGTGGTTTTCTGTTTTAAGACGGACTTCCTTCCTAAGGTGGTTTCGTCCTTTCATTTAAATCAGGATATTGTTCTGCCCTCTCTGTGTCCTAATCCCAGCAATGACAAGGAGAGGGCCCTGCATTCTTTGGATGCGGTTCGTGTTGTGAAGTATTATTTGGTGGTAACGTCTGCCTTTCGCAAGACTGATGCATTCTTCGTGGTGCCATTTGGGCCCAAGAAGGGTCTAGCACCCACAAAGTCTACCATCAGCAGGTGGATTCGTCAGGCCATTGTCGGGGCCTATTCTGCTAAGGGGAGAAATCCTCCCTTTCGTGTTACAGCTCATTCTACTCGTGCGGTTGGGGCTTCCTGAGCTTTTCAGCACCAGGCCTCTGTTGAGCAAGTTTGCAAGGCCGCTACCTGGTCTTCTGTTCACACTTTTTCCAAGTTTTACAAGGTTGATGTTCGGGCCTCAGCGGATGCTGTTTTTGGCCACAAAGTTCTGCAGGCTGCAGTAGTTTAAGTTGTGCTTTATACCTTGTTTTGGATCGCCACCCCTTATGGACACTGCTTTTGGATGTCCCACAGGTTATGAATATCTTGAAACGGGGTGTGTGACATACTTAGAATAATACCATTTTGTGAATACTCACCTGTAAAATGGGTATTATAAGTATGTCACACACCCCGCTTCAAGATATCCGTAACATGTGGGTAATACCGACCTGAAGAGGGCGATCTGCAGAGATAGGGAAAAGAAAGCCCCTCCCGGTCCATAAATACCTGGGACCTCCCACTCATTACCCAGTATAAAGAAAGCAGTAAGGTAAGGGACCAGGAAGAGCCAAATATAAGTCATAGCAACGCAAAGTTAACAATACAAAGGATCCAGAATACGAAAAGGGCGGGTGAAGCGGGGTGTGTGACATACTTATAATACCCATTTTACAGGTGAGTATTCACAAAATGGTATTATTCTAAGTATGTCACACACCCCGCTTCAAGATATCCATAACATGTGGGACATCCAATAGCAGTGTCCATAAAAGGGCGGGGATCCAAAACAAGGCAACAAGGCACAACTTAAACCACTGCAGCTTGCAGAACTTTGCGGCCAAAAACAGCATCCGCTGAGGCCCGAACATCAACCTTGTAAAACTTGGAAAAAGTGTGAACAGAAGACCAAGTAGCGGCCTTACAAACTTGCTCAACAGAGGCCTGGTGCTGGAAGGCCCAGGACGCTCCAACTGCACGAGTAGAATGAGCAGTAACACGAAAAGGGGGACTCCTCCCCTTAGCAGAATAGGCCCCAATGATGGCATGACGAATCCATTTACTAATGGAAGACTTGGCAGGTGCCAAACCTTTCCTAGGCCCAGAGGGCACCACAAAAAAGCATCAGTCTTACGAAAGGAAGACGTAACCACCAAATAGTACTTGACAACGCGAACCACATCCAAAGAATGCAGAGCCCTCTCCTTGTCGTTTCTGGGATTAGGACACAGAGAGGGCAGAACAACGTCCTGATTTAAATGAAAAGCCGAAACCACCTTAGGAAGAAAATCCGGCTTGAAACGAAAGACCACCTTGTCCTGATGCCTTTCGAAGTACGGAGCTTGAATGGACAAAGCTGCCCACTCAGAGACACGCCTAACAGAAGTGATAGCCACCAAAAAGGCCACTTTTTGCGTAAGTGAAGACAAGGCAACCTCATTCAAGGGCTCAAACGGAGGACCCTGAAGAGCAGAAAGAACCAAGTTCAAATCCCAAACTGGAACCAAAGGCTTCCTAGGAGGCCGCACATGCGTAACCCCTTGGAAAAAAGTCTTGACCAAAGGATGAAGCGCGAAGGACCTCTGAAAAAAACACCGCCAGGGCAGAAACCTGACCCTTAAGTGTACTAAGCTGTAGCCCCAGATCCAGACCATGTTGAAGAAACTTCAGAATCCTGGAAATAGAAAATTCCCTACATGGGAAAGACCTACCTTCACACCAGTCAATATAGGACCTCCAGGTCCTATAGTAAACGGTAGAGGAAGACCGCTTCCTGGCGCTAATATGAGTCTGAATCACTGCATCAGAAAGACCTTCCTCCCTCAAGATGGAGGTTTCAGCAGCCACGCCGTCAAAGCCAGCGATGGTAAATTGGGATAGCGTAGCCGACCCTGGGTGAGCAGGTCCGGCAGCAGAGGCAGAACGAACTGATCCTCTGCCAGTCTGACCAGGTCTGCGAACCAAACCTGTCTTGGCCACCTTGG
Organism: Gastrophryne carolinensis; assembly: GCA_027917425.1. Lineage (NCBI taxonomy): Eukaryota > Metazoa > Chordata > Amphibia > Anura > Microhylidae > Gastrophryne > Gastrophryne carolinensis. The sequence continues at coordinate 488,805,254 of CM051237.1, read as the reverse complement.
TGCCACCAGAATTGCCGACGCGCCCTCCAGGGCCAACTTGCGCACCACCCTGGCTACCATTGGAAACGGAGGGAACAGGTACAGAAACCCCAGATCCCTCCAGTTCAGGGACATGGCATCCACCGCAAGGGCCAGTGGATCCTGCGAGAGAGACACAAATACCAGAAGCTTGTGATTGTGACAAGAGGCAAAGAGGTCCACCGCCGAGAACCCCCACCTGAGGCAAATCGAGCGAAACACCTGGGGACTGAGAGACCACTCCCCCTGGCGAGAAGAGGACCTGCTCAGAGAGTCCGCCTTCGTGTTCTCCACTCCCGGAATGTAGACTGCTGAGATACACGGAACATGGCTCTCCGCCCAGTCCAGAATCAAAGACACTTCCCTGAGGGCACTCCTGCTGCGAGTCCCTCCCTGGTGATTGATGTAAGCAACTGCCGTCCGATTGTCCGACCGAACCTGAACTGGCAAGCCCTGCAACTGATGAGTCAAGCGAAACAGAACCAACCTGATGGCTCTCAATTCCAGGACATTGACGGGCTCGTGAGCCTCCTGAGGGCCCCACAGACCCTGAAACTGAAGATCCTTCCAGACACCCCCCCAACCCGACAGACTGGCATCCGTGGTGACCGTCTCCCAACGAGGGGCCAGAAAGGATCTGCCCTTCAACAGATTGACGGAACTCAACCACCAGTGAAGGGATCGCCGAACCTGGGGGGTCATCAGGAAGGACTGATCCAACGATAGCGGAGACTTGTCCCAAACCGCCAACAGATGGAGCTGGAGCGTCCTTGTGTGAAACTGCGCAAAGGGAACTGCCTCGAATGAGGCCACCATCAATCCCACCAGTCTCATCCCTAGCCGGATGGACGGACGAGGGGCGGACAAGAGAAGCCGAACCAACTCCTGAATTAACAGAACCTTGAACTGTGGCAGAAACACCTTGGCCTGGGAAGTATCCAGAGACATTCCCAGAAAGGTCACTACCCTGGACGGGGAAAGAGATGACTTGGTGTAGTTGATCACCCAACCGAATCTCTCCAGAGCGGATACCACCATCCTGGTGTCCAACTCCGCTTGGCTGAAGGAAGATGCCATAATGAGAAGATCGTCCAAGTAAGGCACGATGCGGATACCCTGGACCCTGAGTAGAGCCATCACCCCCGCCAACACTTTGGTGAAAACCCGAGGAGCCGAGGTAAGACCAAAGGGGAGTGCCACAAACTGAAAATGCCGATCCTCCATCACGAACCTGAGAAACCTCTGGTGTGCTGGAAAAATCGGAACGTGCAGGTAAGCGTCCTTGATGTCTATTGACGTCAGAAAGTCCCCCTGATGAAGAGAGTGAATAGCAGAACGCAGCGTTTCCATGCGGAATTTCCGCGGCCGGATGAACCTGTTGAGAAACTTCAGATCCAAGATGGGTCGGACCGATCCGTCCTTCTTGGGTACCGTGAACAGATTGGAATAAAAGCCCCGGCCCCGGTCTGAGGGGGACACTGGGCAAATGACAGCCATGTCCAGAAGACTCTTTACTACCCCCAGGAGCCCCTGCGCGGCCAGAGGTTCCGAGGGCACCCGAGACCTGAAAAATCTGGGAGGGGGCCGGAGTTCGAACTCCAGCTTGTAACCGGAGGACACCACTTCCCGGATCCATCCGTCCGAGACCTCCTGATCCCAGACCTGGGAGAAGTGTTGCAGCCGTCCCCCCACCCGCATGGGTGAGGGCGCCCCCTCATTGCTGAGCTGGCTTAACAGCGGGTTTGGGCTTAGAGCCCCAACTGTATCCTGGACGGGCATGACCTCTGCCCCTATTCCCGGAATCCCCTCTGGAGGAGGGGAAGGCAAATCCCCTGCCAGCTCTGGCCCCACGAAAGGAAGGGGTGAAGGAAAACGCCCCCCGAAAGGGACGGCGTTGTTTCTTGCGTTGAGGTAACTTACCACCTTTGGTGACGGAATCCAATTTCTCTCCAAAGAGCCGTAATCCTACAAAAGGTAGAGCCGTCAGCGACTTTTTGGACATAAAATCGGCCGCCCACTGGCGCAACCAAACCGACCGCCGAATAGTCACTAGCAGAGCGGACGTTCTGCCACACATCATCAGAGTGTCATCCAAGGTGGCTAGTACAAACGTCAAAAACAATTCACACCTTTTAAGGCCAAGGAACTCGTCACTACCCGGACGAAGCCCGGAAGAAGTCAACAGGTCCCTGACCACGGACCTGGCGGCCACCACCATCAGCGCCGAAGCACAAACAGGCCGCATGGCTGACCCGACGCTGGCAAAACCATGACAAGCCATCTGGTCAATGCGTTTATCCTCTCCGTCTTTGAGAGTGGACAATCTGGGTTATTTAAAACAGCAGTATTGGACAACCCCAGAACCGGTGCATCCCCCTCGGGGGGGGGGATGCCCAACGCTTTACCGTATCCGAAGGGAAGGGATATTTCTTTTTTTTTTTTTTTTTTTTTTGCATATTCTTTATTTATTTATTTTATCTCAACAATTCAAGAAGAAAGAATACAACTTAACAGGACACTCAGGCGAGTTTGCACAGAATCACTCCATGTACTCTAACGTAAGAAGAAAAAGTAAGAAACACAATAAAGATTAATACCAGGCTGTTTTCCCCGCGTGTTAATTATCATTGTCGTCAGACGCGACCTGTTGGTTGTCAACCTGGAGGGGGTGGAACCGAGAGGATCTCCCCTCGTTCAATCTCACTATAGCGTCCGGCCTAAATTATGCTGGATCATCTCCTGAACACTTAAGGCGGGAAAGTCGGCTAAAGAAGGGAGAGGTGGAAGGGGAGAGGGGTCAGGGGGGAAAAGGGGGAATAGGATGGGAGGAGGAAGCTCCATCCATCTGATTTGAGTGAGCAGTTTCTGTAAGGGCTTTGTATTCGGGGGAGGACACAAATACGGTCCATTCCGCCCATTTACGGTTGTGTTTCTCAGACATCTCATCACGCTCTGCTATCATGCCCTCGAATCCCTCCATCTCCGAGACCCTGCCGAGCCACATCTGAACGCTAGGCGGCTCCGTCTCCCTCCACCGGGCCGGGATACAAGCCCTCGCCGCGTTGATCAATTGACCCAGGATGGTATTCCGGTACCTCTTAGCGGGCACCTCTGAGTGGTGGAGCAGGAAGAAGGCCGGGTCCCCCGGTAGGGTCTCCCCCAAGACACGCTCCGTGGTCGTCTTGACTGTTGACCAGAAGCCGGTTATTTTGGGGCAGGACCAGAAGGTGTGAAGGAGGTCCCCCCTCCCCTGGCCGCATCGCCAACAGAGAGGAGACACTCCCGGAAACCATCTATGTAGCGTGGCGGGCACCCTATACCAGCCAGTAAGTATTTTGTAATTACATTCTTTGTACCTGGTGCATTTGGCCGTGTCGTGCGCCAAGCCCGCTATCTTGGTCCATTGCCCGGAGCTGAAAGAAGTACTCAGAGCCCTCTCCCACATCCGGACAAAGGAAGGGGCCTCCATCTCCGTCGGGGCGATCAACATCTTATATGTCATAGAGAGGACATGCCGAATCGGGCCCCCCCCCTCACAAAGCCTCTCAAATGGGGTAAGCTCCCTGGTTTCCAGTGCTTGTCTCTGAATGGATGCTAGAAAGTGCCTCAGCTGTATTTCCTGCCAGGCGTTCCATCTGGGTAGACCTCCAGCGTCTGCGATGTCAGCTAGTGGCACCCATGCTCCTCTGTGTTGGAAGGATCTAGTCCTACCCACGCCACCCCTTATCCAACTCCCCGCCGTCTCGCCCGACAGTCCCGGTGGGAACGCAGGGTTTCCCAGGATGGGATATAGTGGCGAGAAGTCCGGGGAGATGTCGCAGCAGGACCTAAATTTTTGGAAAATTTTTATGGAGGCCCCTATGGTCGGGTGTTTTGAGATCACTCCCAGGTGTTGTTTTGCCAACCAGGGCAGGAAGCTCAGGGGGAGGGGGGTGTTTCCCTGTTCAATTCGGACCCACTGTTTGTGTTCCGAGTGTCTACACCAGTCGATTATTCTGGTTAGGTGTGTAGCGGCATAGTATAGACTGGGATCCGGGAGACCAATCCCTCCCTTCTCTTTGGAGCTCCTGAGTATCTTTTTACTAACCCTTGGTTTTCTCCCGAGCCAGACGAACTTGGTGAATAGGGCTCCCACCCTCTGTAGATAGGAGCGCGGGATGTCGAGCGGGAGGGCCTGCATCAGGTACAGGAGGCGAGGTAGTAGATTCATTTTTAGGGCATTACACCGCCCAAACCAAGATAGGTTCTTGAGAGCCCAGGCCTCTGTGTCTCTGACGAAGCTCCGCAACAACGGGGGAAAGTTCAGGGGGAATATTTTGTCTAATGTTTTGCCGATCTTAGTCCCCAAGTAGGTGATGTGTTCGTCAGCCCATTTGAAAGAAAAGGAGTTTTTTAGGTTAGTTTCCCTGTGCTTCTCCAAGTTAAGGTTCAGGGCTTCAGACTTTTGTAGGTTAATTTTGTAGTTTGACACGTCCCTGTAGGCATCCAGCTCTCGCATCAGGTTAGGGAGGGTAACTTCAGGGCATGTCACAAAGAAAATCAGATCGTCTGCGTATGCTGCCGCTTTATAGTGACCAGATGGCAGGGAGACCCCCTTGATGCAGGGGTTTGACCGCACTCTGCAGAGGAAAGGCTCTAGAGTCAAGATGAAAATGAGTGGGGAAAGGGGGCAGCCCTGCCTTGTCCCGTTCCCGATGCTGAGAGGCTCCGACAGTAGGCCATTGACCCTCACCACAGCCGAAGGGCAGTGATAGAGACTAGTGATCCAAGATATCATGGTGGGTCCTAGACCCACATGCCGCAGGACTCCCATCATAAAGTCCCAGTGCACCCTGTCGAAAGCCTTCTCAGCATCAGTGGCAAGGAGAACCGCAGGGAGTCTAGTCTTGTGGATGTTGTCCAACAGGTTCAAGACCTTCACTGTGTTGTCCCTTGCTTCTCTAAGTGGCATAAACCCCACTTGGTCTAGGTGAATAATGTGGTGTAAATGCGGGGCCAGGCGGGAGGCCAGAATTTTGGCGAACAGTTTAATATCTGTGTTGAGGAGGGAGATTGGTCGGTAACTAGAGGTCTGTGAAGGGTCCTTCCCTTCTTTCGGGATCACGGATATTTGGGCTCGGAGACTGTCTCTGGGGAGGGTAGCGCCCCCTGCAAGGGGGTTAAAGACTACCTGAAGCCGAGGTAGTAAGGTCCCGGCGAAGGTTTTATAATACAACAACGGGAGCCCGTCCGGGCCCGGCGTTTTTCCATTAGCAGACTCCCTGACGGCCTTACTTATTTCGTCTACTGTGATGGGGTCTTCTAGTTTCCCTATCAAAGCCGAGGGGAGTCGCGGGAGGCCCGATTTCTCTATGTAGTCCCTGATTTTCCCTGTCTTGTCTCCCTGGAGTCGGGGCGAGATGTTATAGAGTGTTTCGTAATAACACTTGAATACTCCTGCTATCTCCTTATCACTGTGGACCACTTTACCCGCCTGGTTTGTAATCTTAGGGATGTAGGCTTTAGCCCTCTCCCCCCTCAGAGCGGATGCCAGGAGTCTCCCACACTTGTCCCCTGTCTCATAGAATATTCTCCGGCTCTTAAGGAGCTGAAGTTTGGTTTTGTCGCTAAGCAGCTTCCGGAGGCGGTCTCTAAGAGCGGTCAGGGGGGCCAGGTGTGACCCAGCAAGCGACTGTTTATGGGCTCCTTCTAACTTTTTAATTTCATCTAGTAGGTCCTTAATCTGCTTACCTCTCTCTTTTTTTGCTCGTGCCCCCTTTTCAATCAGTGCTCCCCTAATGACACATTTGTGGGCTTCCCAGACCACTGGCGGGCTAATCTCGGGTGAGGAGTTGTCCTGGAAATAGCCCTGCAGGGTCAGATTCAGTTCCTCTCTAATCAAAGGGTCCTGGATTAGGGATTTGTTCAGTGTCCACGACCAGGGCCGAGGTGCGTGCCCCGTGGATGCTAGCCGGATGCCTACAGGTGCGTGATCCGATATGGTTATGTTACCTATGGTGGCAGATAGAATCATGGGAAGTGAATGGTGTTGGATCAGGATCATATCAATCCTCGAGTACATGTTGTGGGGAGGGGAGTAAAATGTATAGTCCCGCCCGTCAGGGTTTAAGATCCTCCAAGGGTCTACCAGTTGGTGCTCATGCAGCAGTTTCTTGATTCTCTTAAGCTTTGCGTATGACATATAGGAGTGGCCCTTGGAGGTGTCTATTAGGGGTTCGAGGGAGAGGTTGAAGTCCCCGCCTATGATCAGCCTCCCCTCCGAGAAAGCCGCCAGGTTCTCTAAGACATCCTCTAGAAAATTAATCTGACCCACGTTCGGGAGGTACAGGTTGGCCAGGGTGACGAGCTCGGACCGGATCCTCCCCTTGACAAAGAGCCAGCGACCCTCTCCACCACTCAGAGAGCCCACCTCCTCCCAGGCCACCGATCTGGAAATGAGGATGCTTACTCCCCTAGACCGCGAATCAGGGGAAAAGCTGTGAAACGATACCGGAAATACCTTATTCCTGAAGACAGGAGGACCAGACGCCTTGAAGTGGGTCTCTTGTAGGAAGGCCACCTGTGCCCTCTGCGCTCTGAGGTAGTTCAGGATCATGGATCTCTTTTCTGGAGTGTTCAGCCCTTTTACATTGAAAGAGATTAAGTTAGTATCTGCCATATTGAAGGAGGGGGAGCACCCAATGCCCTTGATTAAGAAAGTAAGGTCAGATGTGTCCTCTGGGGAGGTCAAGCAGGGCAAACCCACCGGCAGACAGCCACAGTCTACGTGGGCCGTCCAGACAGCTCAGGGTCCCGGAGATGGAGGGAGGGGGGGGGGAGCAGGCAGGGGAGGTGGGCTCAAAGGTAGGTCTGGGGATGAATATAAGAGAGGAGAGGGGGGATGTAACGCTAGGAAGGGGGGGGGGAACTCTTAAAAGATCGAAGGGGTCCGGTGGAACTCGGACCGACCCCGGACTGAGCCCCCCGGCAGGACCCAGCCACTAGAGCCAAGTCCCAGCGGGGCGCCCAACCGCGGGGAAAACCTAAAGTGCGTCAGCACTCAACCGTGGCCACCTCTGATACAGAGGAAAGCCAACTCAGGCCTAATTGGGGGAAAAGTGACTGGCTCCGGGCTCAACGTTAGCTACTCCGGGGGTCGGTGGGCAAGGGAAGGTCTATTGAGCAATCGGGGTAGCAATAGTAAGAGACCGTCAAGCGAGGGGCATCCAAAGCTCCCCCCGCCGAGGGTATTATAAAACCTGTTAACAAGCAGTGCACAATATATTCAACAAAGGATCTGAAGTCTTTAAGCTAGGAGAACAGAACAAAACAGTTCAACAATGGATCTAAAGTAGTTAAGCTAGGAGAACAGAACAAAACAGTTCAACAATGAATCTGAAGTAGTTAAGCTAGGAGAACAGAGCAAAACAGAGGAGCCAGTAAACTGGAGGAGCGAGAGGCCTATCCAAGGGAGGGCCCCTGTCTCACATCTCTTCACGCTACAGTTCGTTGTCGGTCGGTCTTGGTCTCCGCGAGCTCCTCTCCCTAGGTCTCACTGCTCTGGCCCGTCTCGCCGGAGCGACAGGGCGCCTCCGCTGCGGGAACTCCATCGGTGGGGACAGCCAATTCGGCACCGGGACTGGCTCACATCCCAGAAACCCGAAGAGGCCTTCCAGGTCTCGCTGTGTCTTGAGAAGGTAAGTGGCTCTGTCCTTGGACACGATCAAGTGAAAGGGGTATCCCCAGCGGTATGAGGCGCCGGAGTTTCTGATTAAGTCCAGAACCGGCCTAAGCAATCTCCTCATGGTCAGTGTGCGTCTCGAAAGGTCTGGAAGGATGGTGACCCTGGCCCCATCGAAGTCCACTGGCCCGTGCCTCCAGGCACAACGGGCAATTTCTTCTTTGATGCGGTACAGGTGTATCCTGCAGATCACATCTCTCGGGAATGCAGGGTCTGGGTTGCGAGGACCAAGGGCTCTATGGGCTCTGTCTATCTCTATGGGAGCGTCGAATGGCCTACCCAAGACTGTGTTAAAGATGGTAGTTATGATTTGCTTCACGTCTTCCCCAGCAGATGCCTCCGGGATGCCCCTCAGACGCAAGTTGTTCCGTCTGTGTCTATTCTCCAAATCGTCGTGCTGAAGCAAGAGTTGTTGGATCTGTGCGTTTTGCGCGTCAATACGGGCCGACATGGCTGCTAACGCGGTCTCGCCGGCTTCTTGATTAGCTGAAACTCTAGCGTCGAGCGTCTGGATTTGGGTCCTGACTTCCGCCAGGTCTCGTTTGAATGCTGATTCATAACGCGCTATGAGAGCCTCGAAATCTGCTCTAGACGGAATAGCTCTCAGGAATGATAGTGTTTCCCTGTGGATGTTCCTTCCATCCGGTTCCGGGTTGGCTGTTGAGGGGGTGGAGGAATGTTCTGGCGGAGGGAGGGTAATTGAGCCGATCGGGGAGATCATCATTTGGGAGGGGGGGGTGTTCGGCAGGATTTCTCCCGGTGTGGTATCTGGGGTCGGTGTTGCCACTTCAGCGTCCCTTGTTACCCCAGTTTCGCTGCCAGCTTTCGTGGGACCATGGTGGGAAGGAGGCCTGGGTCCACTGGGGACAGGAGCCCCCTGCGTATTTCCGTGGGTGGCGATAGGGGGATCTTCTCCGTGTCGCCCCCAAACGCGGGGTGTGCGTTGCGGCAGCCCCTGGAGCAGTGCGGGCCCAGTGGCTGAGGTCTCCTGCATACCCTTTGGGCTTTCAGCGCAGCTCTCCCCCCGGGTTCCTGGGGTGAAGGCATATTTGCTCAGGCTGGGGGCAGTAGTGGTGGGTCTCCTGGGCTGCTGGTCGCGCTCTGTCACTGCAGCAGCTTCACCCCCCGTCACTATGGGCATCACCCTGGGGTTTTGCGTCCCTCTCACCCCTCCCAGGCCATGCACTGTGCTCATCTCCCCTTCTCCCTCACTCACCGCGGCCGTTGTCGCCTTGGTCTCTGGGCGTTTCAGAGAGGTGCTGTCTCCTCCGAGCTCCGACTGAGCTCTCTCCTTCTGCTCGCTCCCGCCAGCTGCCGCCCCGCTCCCCGCTGTCTGCGCCGTCACCCAGACTGCAGTGGGGGGGGCCCGAGGACATGACCCGCACGGCCGCACCTCTTCCGCGGTCTCCGCCGCCGCCGCAATGCGGTTCACAGCCGGCTCTTCCGCCGATCCCCGCGCCTGTTCATCCAGTCTCCGCAGGTGTCCATGGGGCGTCTTCCCTGCCGGGTCCCGGCCGTCCGCCCTCTGCATGGTGGGAGATAAGGCTTCCTCCCCGCTATCCGAGGCACCCGTGGATGGTGAGGACGCCATTTCCCTCTCTCCCGCACGTGGCAGGTCTCCAGCTCTCTCTGGCTGTCTCTCGCGCCGCACCTCCTTTCCTTTCCGGCTCCTCTCCTTCTTACTATGCCTCTTCCCAGGCATTTGCCAGCAGGGTAAGTTACCGATTGCCTGTTAAATGGTGGTTTAATGCCCTATAGATCCCGGAGCTCGCTCACTCACGTCTTCATTACTCCAGCGCCAGGCCACGCCCCCCCCGGAAGGGATATTTCTTATCCCACCCCTGAGGAATACCAGGGAGCCGAGCAGGCCTGTCCCATTCCTTAGCAATAATTTTGTCAAAGTGTTTTTGATTAGGAAATTCCAAGCGCGGCCTGGATTCCTCGAAAAACTCCCCCTTTTGCTGAGGAGCCTCCTCAGGAGGAGAAATAGCCAAAACCTCAAACATCTGAGCCAGAGCGTTAGGAGTATCCGAGGATCTCCCCAAGTCCCCAAGCTCAGCATCAGCGCCAACAAACTGCTGATCGTCTGAATTATCAGAATCCTCATAAACCTCCCCTTCCTCTAGCGGGGAATAATCAGACCAATCCAGATTATTAACATCATCAAGGTCATCCACCGGCGGAGCCGGCGACAAGTGCTTTCTCTTAGCCGGAGCCTTACGGGCGACCGTGCTGGAGAGTAACTTTTCAAGGTTGGCCAATCTGGCGCACATCTCAGATTGCAGCTGGGGTTCGGACTGCTGTGTAATAGTTTGCTGTGCACACGGTATACACAGAAGTACATTGTCCCCAGTAATGGATACCCCACACAACATATACTTCCGGAATTGCCCCGAGGGGAGCCCGAGCCCGGTATCCGGGGATGCCTCCATACGGTGAACTTATGTGTAATCGCTATGACCAAGGGAATTACGCATATAAGCAACCCGGGATGTCCTTTTAATGTCCCAAGTGGGAGGATTTGAAACCAGTAAATTATTTAAAAACTAGGGACCCTAGGACCGGGAGAAACCCCCTAAACCTAACGTAGGTCAACCTGGAAGACACAACAGCAGAACATGGTATAAGCAAATGGAAATGCAGAAAAAGGATAGAAAATATGGCCCACAGGGCCACTCACTGAGACTTCCTCCGCCGAGAAGATGGCGACCGCCCTCACGAAGAGCCAGCAGCACAGAGGCAGAGAGGAGAAGGGGGCGTGGCCAGCGCGGAGAGCGCGATGTCCGTGGCTCCACCCCCCTACCATGTCAGAAACCACACTCCGCGGTGGCGCCTGCCGAACGGGGGGCGGGCCTCGGCGTCCCGCCGAAAGCCCCGCCCCGCCCCCTGTATCAAACGCGTGAGGGGGAGATCTCCCCTCAGGTTATGAATATCTTGAAGCGGGGTGTGTGACACACTTATAATACCCATTTTACAAGGTGAGTATTTACAAAATGGTATTTTTATTGACATGTAGGTGGCAAAGCCCCACCCCATTGTCTTTTATTGAGATGTAAGAGATAAAGCCCCGCCCATTCCCTTTTCCCTGCCGCCCCATTGGCTTCTGTTGAGATGTAGGAGACAAAGCCCCGCCCCTTCCATTCTCCCTGCCGCCCCATTGTCTTCTATTGAGATGTATGAGACAAAGCCCCGCCCCCTTCCCTTTTTCCTCCGCCCCATTGTTTTCTATTGAGACGCTTTAACGCAATGGAGCTAAGGAGGGGAGGAGGGGCTTGTTTGGTCTAGCCCCGCCCCCTTACATTGTCCCTGCTGCCCCATTGTCTTCTATTGATGCTTTAATGCAATGGAGCTATGAGGGAAGGAAGGGCTTGTTCGGTCTAGCCCCGCCCCCTCATTGTCTTCTATTGAGATGCTTTAACGCAATGGGGCTATGGAGGGGAGGGGCTTGTTTGGTCTAGCCCTGCCCCCACAAGAGTTTACAATGGAGCGTTGCTTTAAGGCAATGGAGCTATGGAGGGGAGGGGCTTGTTCGGTCTGGCCCTGCCCCGTTCCCCTGGCTGTTGCATGTATGGATGATCCCCCCCACCATTAGCATAAAGCTTGTGTGAGTGTAAGGCGCGCCCCCACCCGTGTGTCTCTTGTCAGTGGCTCTTTCTCCCAGAATCCTCTTAGTTTGGGTCCGCATTACCTGGTCCAATGAGCCTCGAAGAAGGCCGAGTAATAGACGATGGTCGGCAACAGAGCAGAGAAGGCCCAGAGCAGCAACGTGGGGAAGAACTGGGTGATGATGGGGTTCTGTGCGGAGAGACAGAGAGAGTTAGGTGAGTACTGCAGCAGGTTTCCCATCCCCCACCAGAGAGGAGGAGGCGTGTCCGGGAGATGGGGGAGGAGGTTCCTGTTTGATCTGTTACCTGACGATCGCACATGAGCAGCAGGCCAGGCTTAAAGTGAAATCTTGGCTAGTGGGCCACCCTCGGCCCTCAGTAGGTTAGTGGGCCACCCTCGGCCCTCAGTAGGTTAGTGGGCCACCCTCGGCCCTCAGTAGGTTAGTGGGCCACCCTCGGCCCTCAGTAGGTTAGTGGGCCACCCTTGGCCCTCGGTAGGTTAGTGGGCCACCCTTGGCCCTCGGTAGGTTAGTGGGTCACCCTCGGCCCTTGGTAGGTTAGTGGGCCACCCTCGGCAGGTTAGTGGGCCACCCTCGGCCCTCAGTAGGTTAGTGGGGCCACCCTCGGCCCTCAGTAGGTTAGTGGGGCCACCCTCGGCCCTCAGTAGGTTAGTGGGGCCACCCTCGGCAGGTTAGTGGGCCACCCTCGGCCCTCAGTAGGTTAGTGGGGCCACCCTCGGCCCTCAGTAGGTTAGTGGGGCCACCCTCGGCCCTCAGTAGGTTAGTGGGCCACCCTCGGCAGGTTAGTGGGCCACCCTCGGCCCTCAGTAGGTTAGTGGGGCCACCCTCGGCCCTCAGTAGGTTAGTGGGCCACCCTCGGCAGGTTAGTGGGCCACCCTCGGCCCTCAGTAGGTTAGTGGGGCCACCCTCGGCCCTCAGTAGGTTAGTGGGGCCACCCTCGGCCCTCAGTAGGTTAGTGGGGCCACCCTCGGCAGGTTAGTGGGCCACCCTCGGCCCTCAGTAGGTTAGTGGGGCCACCCTCGGCCCTCAGTAGGTTAGTGGGGCCACCCTCGGCCCTCAGTAGGTTAGTGGGTGGTCACCCTCGGCAAGTTAGTGGGCCACCCTCGGCCCTCAGTAGGTTAGTGGGCCACCCTCGGCCCTCAGTAGGTTAGTGGGCCACCCTCGGCAGGTTAGTGGGCCACCCTCGGCAGGTTAGTGGGCCACCCTCGGCCCTAGGTAGGTTAGTGGGCCACCCTCGGCCCTCGGTAGGTTAGTGGGCCACCCTCGGCCCTCAGTAGGTTAGTGGGCCACCCTTGGCCCTCAGTAGGTTAGTGGGCCACCCTCGGCCCACAGTGGCCCACCCGTTGCGGGTTACCCTCGGCGCACAGTGGGTCAGCGCACTCAGTAGGTGACCCGTGGCGGGCGACCCTCTTCCCTCAGTAGGTGACCCTGTTGGGGCGAGGCGGGGCACTCACGTTTAGGTACTCCACAGGCTTGGTGACGTTGAACTTGTCCATGGTGGTGATGATAATGGCCGGGGTGGTGAGAAAGAAGAGCAGCAGGAACAGGATGACGTTGATGATGAGGCAGCGGATCCACCACATAAAGCCGCGGATGGACAGATGTTCCCTGCAGGGGGCGACACCTTATCATCAGGTTACATCACTTTACAGCGGAACAAAACTGGACTTTGGTAGTGAGGGCATCTCGCAGAGGGTTGGTTTGATCTGGATTTGCTCATGGGTGGCGTTAGCTGGGCTCGCAGTACCATTACTCACCAGTAAATGTTCTGCGGGTCAGGGGCGTAGCTCACCATCCGGGGGAGCAGTGGCGTTATTTGGGCTCGCAGTACCATTACTTACCAGTAGATGTTCTGCGGGTCGGGGGCGTAGCTCACCGTCCAGTGGTGGATGTGCAGAGCTTCGCTGCAGGACGAGCCTTTGGGTTCCCCGCGGCAGCTGCAGCCATGACACTTACAGGCGTTAAAGTCCTTCAGTATACTGTGGGAGCGAGAGGGAGGAGGTCACATGACTGAGGGACTGGATATGATAATGCGCGTGAATGGGGCAGAGCCTGGATATGACAGGAGGCGGGGTTACAGTCACTTACATGGCTGTGGTGGCCTCACTGTCGAAGGTAACAAACGCCATCCCGAGCGGCTTCTCGTTGACCTTCTCCTTCTCCCTCTTGTAGTCGTCCTTCAGCCGCTGTTCCAGACGCGTGTAATACTCGATGGCCTCCACCTGGGGGCGGGAGAAGGTAAATCAGACCCTCGGGCCCCAAACTCACCTACCACCCTCACCACTCCAGTATGTGACCTCAAAAAATACAATTCTGTGATTACTCACCTGTAGAATTGTTTTTATGGGTATCCAGCACGGGTCGCTTCACCTTCAATTCTTCACTATCGGGTTATCCGCCACAAGGTGGCGCAGTCGACTGCAAGAAGACTTGTGGCTCCTCCTGGCCCATAAAAGGCAGCAAATTACCCATAATCCCCAGTGTTGAAAAGCAGTAGAACAGAGAAGCCAGGAGGCAGAGACCATGTTACTTCACACAGCCCCACTATAAACTCTCTCAACTGTAATCACCATAACAAGGCAAAAGAGGATAACAAAACGAGGGTGGGATGAAGCGACCCGAGCAGGATACCCATAAAATCAATTCTACAGGCGAGTAATGACAGAATTGTATTTTCCTGGTATCCTGCTCGGGTCGCTTCATCTTCAATTCCTCACTATTGGGACATCCAAAAGCAGTGTCCAGGAAGAAGGGTGGGATCCCCAGTGAGCAACAGCGCGTAGTTCATGACGCTACCGCCTGAAGAACTTTGCGACCAAAAGCAGCATCAGCTGAGGCCCTAACTTCAACCTTGTAAAACTTAAAAAAGTATGAACCGAAGACCAAATGGCGGCCTTACAAACCTATTCAATCGAAGTCTGGTGCTGAAAAGTCCAAGAAGCACCAATGGCTCTAGTGGCGTGAGCTGTAACACGGAAAGGGGGCTCCTTCCCCTTGGCAGAATATGCTTGCACCACCGCCTGTCTGATCCACTTGCTGATAGTGGATTTGGCTGGAGGCAAGCCCTTCCTAGGCCTGTCAGGGAGAACAAACAGAGTCCAACTTCCAAAATGACTCTGTAGCAGCCAAATAGTACTTAAGCGCCCTGACCACATCCAGAGAATGAAGGTTCCGTTCCTTGAAATTAGCAGTGGCAGGTCAATAGGAAGGTAAAACAATGTACTCATTGGGATGAAAGGCAGAGACAACCTTAGGCAAGAATTCCGGTTTGGGACGAAACACCACCTTATCCTGATGCCGTTCAAAAAAAGGAGGTTTCATGGAAAGCGCCACTAGCTCAGAGACGCGACGCACCGAGGTGATAGCAACCAAAAAGACCACCTTAATAGTCAGAATAGAAAGAGCAGCATTGCATAAGGGCTCAAAGGGGGGACCCTGAAGAGCAGAAAGCACCAAGTTCAAATCCCACACCGGTAGCAGGGGCTTACGCGGCGGACGTACATGAGTGACTCCTTGGAAAAAAGTCTTGATAAGCCTATGATTGGCGAAAGATCTTTGGAAAAAGATTGCCAAGGCCGAAAACCTGACCTTTGAGGGTTATCAGTTGTAGACCCGACTCCAGACCATGTTGCAGAAACTCCAAAATCCTGGAAAGGGAAAAAGTGCGACAAGGAAAAGACTTAGACTCACACCAGGCCATGTAAGCGTGCCAGACCCTGTAATAATCATGGTAGAGGATTTCTTCCTAGCCTGAATCATGGTACTGACGACCGAGGCCGACAATCCCTTATCCATCAGGATGGAGGTTTCAGCAGCCAAGCCGTCAAAGCCAGCGTTTGTAAATTGGGATGGCGCAGCTGTCCCTGAGTGAGGAGCCCTGGACCGTCGGGCATGACGAAGTGGTCCACCGCCATCTGGACGACGTCCGCGAACCATACTCTCCTCGGGCAGCGGTGGGGGGGGGGGCACCAGAATGGTCGGTACCCCCTCCTGGGATATCTTGCGCAGCACACGACCCAGTAGAGGAAAGGGAGGAAATGCATAAAGGAGACAAAACTCCGTCCAAGTAATTTCTAGCGCGTCTGTGGCGAAGGCCAGAGGATCTCTTGACAGGGAAACGAATCTTGGAAGCTTGTGATTGTGACGGGACAAAAACCGGTCCATGTCCGGCTGACCCCAGCGGCGACACAGGGCGTGAAAGATCTTGTTGCTGGGAGACCATTCCCCCAGACGAGACGTCCCCCAGCTCAGGGAGTCCGCCTCCTGGTTCTCCACCCCTGGGATGTAAACTGCCGAGATGCAGGGAACATTCTCCTCTGCCTAAGACAACATCAGGGACACTTCCTTGGGGGCTTGCTTGCTCAAAGTCCCGCCCTGATGATTGATGTAGGCGACCGTCGTCTGATTGTCCGAGCGGACCTGGACCGCATGACCCCGTAGGTGGGGAGTCAACTGAGCGAGGACCAACCTGATCGCTCTCAGCTCCAGAAGATTGATAGGCACATGGGCCTCCTGAGGGCCCCACTGGCCCTGGAACTTCAGTGATTGCCAGAATCCTCCCCAAACGGTCAGAATGGGTCCGTGGTGACAATCTCCCAGCACGGAGGAAGAAAGGACCTGCCCACTAGAAGGTTTCGAGTCCAACGACCACGAGTGGGACTGTCTGGCCAGAGGGGACAGAGTAAATTCCTGCTCCAGAGACTCCTGTGTCCGATCCCAAACGGACAAGAGATTCAACTGAAGAGGTCTCATGTGGAACTGGGCAAAGGGTACAGCCTCGAAGCATGACACCATGAGGCCCACCAACTGCATCCCCAGGCAGATGGAGGGGTGGGAGCATGAAAGCAAGGTCCGTGCCTGCATCTGGATACCCTCCACCTTCTGCTGAGGGAGAAACACCTTGACCTGAGAGGTGTCCAAGGTCATGCCTAGGAAGGACCTCACTAAGGACGGAGTGATTGAAGACTTGGGATAATTGATCACAAAGCCGAAAGCTTCAAGAGTGGACAATACCTTCTGAGTGTCGCTCTCGGCCTATTGAAGAGATTGAGCAGCAATCAACAAGTTGTCCAGGTAGGGAAAAATGAGAATGCCCTGGCCCCTCAAGAGGGCCATGTCCCCCGCCAACACCTTGGTGAACACCCGAGGGGCCGAAGAGATACCGAACGGCAAGGCCACAAATTGGTAATGTTGATCCTCCAAGGCAAACCTCAGGAACTTCAGATGTCCCCGGAAAATAAGAACATGCAGATAGGCATCCTTGATGTTCACCATGGTCATGAAGTCGCCGGGCCGAAGGGAGCTCACCGCCGACCGTAAAGTTTCCATGCGGAAGTGCTTGAACCTGACAAATCTGTTGAGACCCTTCAGGTCCAGGATGGGTCTCAAAGAACCGTCCTTCTTGGGCACCGTGAACAGATTGGAATAGAACCCCCGACCCCGTTCATGAAGAGGCACAGGACAAATCACTCCGGACGACAGAAGTCGTTGAACAGCCAACCTCAGGCCCTGCACCGTCAAGGGGTTTTGGGAAATCTGGGACCGAAGAAATCTCGGAGGCGGCCAAGCTGCCAGCTCTATCTTGTAGCCAGGGGACACCACCTCCTGAATCCACTGGTCCAAGACGTGTTGTCTGCAGACGTGAGCAAAGAGCAGAAGCGGTCCCCCCACCCGGATGGGTGAGGGCGCCTCCTCATGCCTGAGGGGCCTTGGTGGGGGGCTTGGACCCCCAGGAAAGACCGGGATGACCGCGGGATCTACCTCGTCCCCAGGATTCCCTGCGACCACCAGGGAAGGAAGAGCCGCGTCCCCCTTGGCAAGGGCAAAAGGAAGAGGAACCCCGAAAGGGCCGCGAATGCTTCTGGTGCAGAGGGAGCCGGTCATCCTTGGCCAAGAGATCAAGACGCTCCCCGAAGAGACCGAGTCCCAAAAAGGGGAGTCCAATGAGGGACTTCTTGGCGGTAGCCTCGGCTGCCTACTGCCGCAGCCAAATAGACCGACTTAGAGCAACCAGTAGGGCCGAAGACCTACCGCCAAGCCGGACAGCATCAGCACAAACCAAAAGTTCCTTATACTCCGTTCGCTTGCGGGACCGGGCAGCCTCAACAAGGTGCTTTACCTTCTTTTTAATGGCAATGGAGACAATGGCCGCGGCGCAAACGGGACGCAGGCCAGCCCCCACAAAAGTGAAGGCATGGCAAGCAAGCTGATCCATGCGCCGATCAGCATTGTGAGATGGCATAACAGAAGTATTGGAAAGCCCCAGAACAGGAGCGTCCACCTCCGGGGGTAAAGGGATACCGTCTGTCCAACCCCTTGTGCACCGAGGGCAGTTTGTTAGGCCTTTCCCATTCCTTAAACACCATCATGGAATCCAGAATCATGGAATAACTCACCCTCCTCCATGGAGTCATGGATATTATGCCACACATAAGACACAGCGGAGCCCGCCCCGATGGGCCCCCAAGCTCGCTATCCCCAGAAGCCTCCATATGGTGATTGTTAGTAAAAGGGTTGCATGGGCACAGAGGACCAGGAGACCTCGGGGCGCAGGAGAGGCCCGCTCCAGGGACTCCAGCACGCTCTCAGCAGCAGGGAAGCAGTGCAATGGCGCCAACGGCAGGACCTCGAGGGGCGGGCTGCGGCGCGATGACGCAATTCGCGTCATCACGCGGTACCGCCCCCCCGCGCAGCGTGCGAAAACTCTGGGCGCCTGTCGCCAAAATGGCGCCCGGAGCAGGAGAGGAGAGGGAGCCCCCTACCTACCCACCGCTGCCGTGGAACACGCACGGCGCCCGCAGTAGCGGAGAACACCGGGGGACTGCAGCCTTCTATAGCTGAGAGGGCACCCCCCCCGACGACGGAGAACAGGAGCGAGGGAGGTAAGTAGGAGAAGGTGGCAGAAGGAGGCCAGCGGCGACTTCCCCCCCCCGACGACGGAGAACAGGAGCTAGGGAGGTAAGAGTAGGAGAAGGTGGCAGAAGGAGGCCAGCGGCGACCTCCCCCCGACGACAGAGTGCCCGGGAGGAGAAGAGAAGGAAGGAGTGAGTACAATGCCAGTAGTAACAACATGAGTACACAAACAGACAAAAAAGAGCAAAGAACAAAAAAAAAAAAAAAAAGAACAATGTGCTGTGTCTTGAAACTGTTTCATGTAACTGTTCCTGTCCGTACTTTCCCAAGGATGTACCACTGATGCCCCTTCCCCTCCTTCTCCTCATTGTTTCTGAGATGTACTTAAGTTCTACGCGCCAAAATAAACCTGGAATCTGTATGATGAACGCTGTTGTATGAACTTTCTCTTCGCATCATACGGGTTCCTAGCGCGAGCTAAGCAGGGACTCTCCAGGGGCAGACGCTCAACGGGCAACAAACCACCAACAGGAGAAGGTGGCAGAAGGAGGCCAGTGGCGACCTCCCCCCGACGACGGAGCGCCCAGGAGGAGAAGAGATGGAAGGAGTGAGGTGAGTATAATGCCAGTAGTAACAACATGAGTACACAAACAGACAAATAAAGCTCGTGGGAGAACACACGCACACAAGGGCAGGCATAAGGGGATCCCAGTGGTTCCCCCCCCTCCCCCCCATATAGGCTCACCATTAGCCTATAGCCGGCTACCCTTCGGGTACAGGGTCTGCGGCCCAGAGCTTAGCTCTGTGAACCCGACCCCAGGTGTTCCCCTACCTTCACCTGAACCTCAGCCGGGACTGGGAGGCAGAAGGGTCCCGGAACAGGTGGGAATAGGCCTGCAGGGCCGACGGGCTTGGGATGCCCCACTAATCTGAGATAATCCAGAGAGAGACAATCTTCTGTCTTCGCAGCCAGACTGCAAGGAAACTCTGGGATTTATGGGTAATTTGCTGCCCTTATATGGGACGGGAGGAGCCACAAGTCTTCTTGCAGTCGACTGCGCCACCTGATGGGGGAATACCCAATAGTGAAGAATGAAGATGAAGCGACCCGAGCTGGATACCAAGAAAACCAAACCTTAAAGCAGAACAATACCCAGGCTGGAATTGAAAAGATTCCAGGACCGGCCAAGGCCTTCCTTCCTGGATCCCTCACTGATGTAACCATCGGGCAGCCGCATCCCCAGCATCTCTGGGCTGTGAGCGTGCTAAAAGACTCCAGGGCCGGCTGTTTGAGTCTCCCTAGGGCATCCCGATTTGTTGCTCTGTGAGGACCCCTCACCTTTCTGGGGCTCCCATGATGCACTTGTAGCTGAGGTGCGCCTGTCCGGTCAGATGGGCGCAGTCTGCAGGGAGACCAAGGATGCGGCCACTTTGGCCGAGCTCTGGTGTAAGTGGGGCATTGACCAGGGTATTAATATGCACATTGCTGATTGGACCAGAGCTGTGCATGTGCTGCGGGGAAATCAGGAGGTGAGTTATTAGGGCGGTTTCCTTATGGGATGCCCCTGAGGTAAGGACCCAACACCAGGATAGTGAATATCCTGGTGATAAGTCCACTTTAAGGTCTGGTCATGGTTATCCCTATGGTGAGGGGTTTAGCTCTGATGTCACCAGAACACTTACAGCAGCCAATCATGACTGGCGGCTGGCCAATCGCATGACCGGTGGCTGATGATTGGCTGATCACATGACTGGTGGCTGGTGATTGGCTGATCACATGACTTCTGTTGCTCACCTGCTCGCAGCCCTTGATGACGCAGCAGCAGAGGTGGCCGCACGGCTTGGGGTTGATGAAGGACGTCAGGTTGTCCTTGTTCTTCAGGTGGGTGAAGTAGAGGCGCCCACGCTCAGCTTTCTTCCTGAGGAGATGAGAGAAGGGGGGGTGAGGCCAACACAAAGCGCGCCCCTGCGGCATCCCCCGCTCCTGGCTTCTCCATCACCTGGGAACCAACTGGAGGTCCAAGGAGCTTCATGTGAGGAGTGAGGGCTGCACACAGGGGCCCCATCACTGTCCAGACAGATGCGGAGCCCCCCTTTACCTTTCTGCATCCAGGAACATGAGCCGGGCGACGTTGTAACAAGGCCGAGCCTCCAGCACACTGCAGTTACCATACGCCTCCCTGTAACCAGACACAAGGCATCAGAAAAATGGAGCCCAGAGGCCTGGACTATGGAGAGACAACTCTACAGGGCCCAGAGGCCTGGACTATAGAGAGCCAACTCTACGGGGCCCAGAGGCCTGGACTATAGAGAGCCAACTCTACGGGGCCCAGAGGCCTGGACTATGGAGAGCCAACTCTACAGGGCCCAGAGGCCTGGACTATGGAGAGCCAACTCTACAGGGCCCAGAGGCCTGGACTATGGAGAGCCAACTCTACGGGGCCCAGAGGCCTGGACTATGGATAGCCAACTCTACGGGGCCCAGAGGCCTGAACTATGGAGAGCCAACTCTACAGAGCCCAAGACTATGGAGAGCCAACTCTACGGGGCCCAGAGGCCTGGACTATGGAGAGCCAACTCTACAGAGCCCAGAGGCCTGGACTATGGAGAGTCAACTCTACAGAGCCCAGAGGCCTGGACTATGGAGAGCCAACTCTACAGGGCCCAGAGGCCTGGACTATGGAGAGCCAAATCTACGGGGCCCAGAGGCCTGGACTATGGAGAGCCAAATCTACGGGGCCCAGAGGCCTGGACTATAGAGCCAACTCTACGGGGCCCAGAGGCCTGGACTATGGAGAGCCAACTCTACAGGGCCCAGAGGCCTGGACTATGGAGAGCCAACTCTACAGGGCCCAGAGGCCTGGACTATGGAGAGCCAAATCTACGGGGCCCAGAGGCCTGGACTATAGAGAGCCAACTCTACGGGGCCCAGAGGCCTGAACTATAGAGAGTCAACTCTACAGGGCCCAGAGGCCTGGACTATGGAGAGCCAACTCTACAGGGCCCAGAGGCCTGGACTATGGAGAGCCAACTCTACAGGGCCCAGAGGCCTGGACTATGGAGAGCCAACTCTACAGGGCCCAGAGGCCTGGACTATGGAGAGCCAACTCTACAGGGCCCAGAGGCCTGGACTATGGAGAGCCAACTCTACAGAGCCCAGAGGCCTGGACCATGGAGAGCCAACTGTACGGGGCCCAGAGGCCTGGACTATAGAGAGCCAACTCTACGGGGCCCAGAGGCCTGGACTATGGAGAGCCAACTCTACAGGGCCCAGAGGCCTGAACTATGGAGAGCCAACTCTACAGGGCCCAGACTATGGAGAGCCAACTCTACAGGGCCCAGAGGCCTGGACTATGGAGAGCCAACTCTACAGGGCCCAGAGGCCTGGAATATGGAGAGCCAACTCTACAGGGCCCAGAGGCCTGAACTATGGAGAGCCAACTCTACAGGGCCCAGAGGCCTGGACTATGGAGAGCCAACTCTACAGGGCCCAGAGGCCTGGACTATGGAGAGCCAACTCTACAGGGCCCAGAGGCCTGGACTATGGAGAGCCAACTCTACAGGGCCCAGAGGCCTGAACTATGGAGAGCCAACTCTACGGGGCCCAGATGCCTGGCCAACTCTACGAGGCCCAGACTTACTCAAAGTGCTTCTTGATCTTCTCGGGTTCGGCGTATTTGGAGATGCCATTAATAAGCAGCGTCCTCTTCACCTGGAAAACACAAACATGGAAGGTGTGGCCCGAGGGGCAGTATAAGTTCTGGGGGCGGGGCTGGGGGCAGGCAACATTACCAGGTCGTCCTCCTTGTAGCGCATCTTGGAGGTGTGTCTCCTCATGCTGTACACTGAGGGGGAGGGGCAGTATAAGATCTGGGGGTGGGGCCACATTACCAGGTCGTCCTCCTTGTAGCGCATCTTGGAGGTGTGTCTCCTCATGCTGTACACTGTGAGGGGGAGGGGCAGTATAAGATCTGGGGCCGGAGGCCACATTACCAGGTCGTCCTCCTTGTAGCGCATCTTGGAGGTGTGTCTCCTCATGCTGTACACAGTGAGAGGGAGGGACAGTATAAGATCTGGGGGCGGGGCTGGAGGCAGGGCCACATTACCAGGTCGTCCTCCTTGTAGCGCATCTTGGAGGTGTGTCTCCTCATGCTGTACACTGTGAGGGGGAGGGGCAGTATAAGATCTGGGGGCGGAGCCACATTACCAGGTCGTCGTCCTTGTAGCGCATCTTGGAGGTGTGTCTCCTCATGCTGTAAACTGTGAGGGGCAGTATAAGATCTGGGGGTGGAGCAGGGGCGGGGCCACATTACCAGGTCGTCGTCCTTGTAGCGCATCTTGGAGGTGTGTCTCCTCATGCTGTACACTGTGAGAGGGAGGGGCAGTATAAGATCTGGAGGCGGGGCAGGGGGCGGGGCCACATTACCAGGTCGTCCTCCTTGTAGCGCATCTTGGAGGTGTGTCTCCTCATGCTGTACACTGTGAGCAGGAGGTAGAAGAAGGCGAAGATGGTGTGAAGCCAGAGCAGGTTGTCTCTGTGAGGAAAAGAAGAAAATACAATTCTGTGATTACTCACCTGTAGAATTGTTTTAATGGGTATCCAGCACGGGTTGCTTCATCTTAATTCTTCACTATTGGGTAATCCGCCACCAGGTGGCGCAGTCGACTGCAAAAAGACTTGTGGCTCCCCCTGGCCCATAAAAGGCAGCAAATTACCCATAATACCCAGTGTTGAAAGCAGTAATGTAAGAAGCCGGGAGGCAAAGACCATGTTAATGAAAACACAGCCCCACTAAGAACTCTCTCAAGAAAATCACCATAACAAGGTAAAAGAGGATAACAACAACAAGGGTGGGATGAAGCAACCCGTGCTGGATACCCACAAAAACAATTCTACAGGTGAGTAATCACAGAATTGTATTTTTCTAGGTATCCAGCACGGGTTGCTTCATCTTAATTCTTCACTATTGGGACATCCAAAAGCAGTGTCCAGAAAGAAGGGTGGGCTCCCCAGAGAGCAACAACAGGTAGTTCAAGCCACTACCGCCTGAAGCACTTTGCGACCAAAAATACCATTTTGTGATTACTCACCTGTAAAATGGGTATTATAAGTATGTCACACACCCCGCTTCAGGTTACTTAGATCATTAATCATGGGTTATACTCACCGCTAGGTGGCAGCAGAGAAGTCCAGAAAAAGACAAGCCCCTCCCGGTCTATACATACCTGGTACCTCCTAACAAATCCCCAGTATTCAAACAGCAGTAAGACAAGGTACCAGGAACAACCAACGGTAGCCCTCAACTGTAAATAACAAAACTTCACCATATAAAGAACCAGGATACCAAAAAGGGCGGGTGAAGCGGGG
This sequence comes from Gastrophryne carolinensis, assembly GCA_027917425.1. Lineage (NCBI taxonomy): Eukaryota > Metazoa > Chordata > Amphibia > Anura > Microhylidae > Gastrophryne > Gastrophryne carolinensis. The sequence goes on along the minus strand of CM051237.1, from coordinate 488,781,671 downwards.
TGTGTGACATACTTATAATATCCATTTTACAGGTGCGTAATCACAAAATGGTATTATTCTAAGTATGTCACACACCCCGCTTCAGGTTACTTAGATCATTAATCATGGGACATCCAACAGCAGTGTCCAAAAAAGGGCGGGTATCCAACCAGGCAATAATGCAGAAACTCAAACCACTGCAGCCTGCAGAACCTTGCGGCCAAAAACAGCATCCGCTGAGGCAAGCACATCAACCTTGTAAAACTTGGAAAAAGTGTGAACCGAAGACCAAGTAGCAGCCTTACAAACTTGTTCAACAGAAGCCTGGTGCTGAAAAGCCCAGGACGCTCCAACCGCACGAGTAGAATGAGCGGTAACACGAAAAGGGGGATCCTTCCCCTTGGCAGAGTAGGCTCCAACAATCGCCTGACGAATCCATTTACTAATGGAAGACTTAGCCGGAGCCAAGCGCTTCCTAGCACCACAGGGCACCACGAAAAAGGCATCAGTCTTACGAAAAGAAGACGTAATACGCAAATAGTACCTGACACAACGTACCACATCCAAACAATGCAACGCCCTCTCCTTGTCATCAGGCCTAGGACACAAGGAGGGAAGAACAATGTCCTGATTCAGATGAAAAGCAGAGACCACCTTAGGAAGAAAGTCTGGCTTGAAGCGAAAAACCACTTTGTCCTGATGTTTCTCAAAATAAGGAGCCTGAATAGACAAGGCTGCCAACTCCGAAACACGCCGAACCGAAGTGATGGCCACCAAAAAGACAACCTTCTGAGTCAACACAGAAAGAGCAACATCCTGCAAAGGCTCAAAGGGAGGAGTCTGAAGAGCAGAAAGGACCAAATTCAAATCCCAAACAGGAAGCAAAGGCTTCCTAGGAGGCCGCAGATGCGAAACCCCCTGGAAAAAAGTCTTGACCAAAGAATGGAGGGCAAAAGACCTCTGTAAAAAGATAGACAATGCAGAAACCTGCCCCTTCAAAGTACTAAGCTGCAGACCAGAGTCCAGCCCAGACTGAAGAAATTCCAAAATCCTAGAGATAGAAAAGACCCAGCAGGGCAAAGATCTCGCCTCACACCAGTCAATATAAGATCTCCAAGCCCTATAATAGATGGAAGAGGATGATCTCTTCCTGGCACTAATAAGAGTCCGAATGACCGAATCCGAAAGGCCTTCCTCCTTCAAGATGGAGGTTTCAGCAGCCAAGCCGTCAAAGCCAGCGTTGGTAAACTGGCGTAACACAGTAGACCCTGAGTGAGAAGATCCGGCCGAAGAGGCAGCTCAAACTGATCCACCGCCAGACGAACGATGTCTGCGAACCACACCCGCCTTGGCCACCTTGGAGCCACGAGAATGGCGGGAACTCCTTCCAGAACCAGCTTTCGCAGAACCCTGCCTAGCATGGGAATCGGAGGAAACAGATAAAGGAACCCCAGGTCCCTTCAGCTCAGAGCCATGGCATCCGCCGCCAGAGGGTCCTGGGATAACGACACGAACGTCGGAAGCTTGTGATTGTGACGAGAGGCAAACAGATCCACCTCCGGCGTCCCCCACCGAAGACAAAGTGATCGAAACACCTGGGGGTGGAGAGACCACTCCCCCCGGCGGGACGAACACCGGCTCAGAGAGTCCGCCTCCGTGTTTTCCACTCCTGGAATGTACACCGCCGAGATGCACGGCACATGAGTCTCCGCCCAAACCAGGATCAGAGACACCTCCCTGTGGGCACCCAGACTGCGAGTCCCTCCTTGGTGATTGATGTAAGCAACCGCCGTCCGATTGTCCGAACGAACCTGAACCGGCAGACCCTGTAGATGCTGTGTCAAGTGAGACAGAACCAACCTGATGGCTCTCAGCTCCAGAACATTAATGGGTAAGTGAGCCTCCTGAGGACCCCACCGGCCCCGGAACCGAAGATCCTTCCAAAAGCCCCCCCAGCCTGACAAACTGGCGTCCGTGGCGAACCCGGGGGGACATCCGGAAGGACCGATCCAACGATCCCGGCCGCCGGTCCCAAGATGCCAACAGATGAAGCTGAAGCATCCGCGTGTGAAACTGCGCGAAGGGAACTGCCTCGAACGAAGCAACCATCAACCCCACCAGTCTCATCCCTAGACGGATGGACGGAAGTAGTGTCAGGCGAATGAACAACCGCCATGTTAGATAGTCCCAGAACCGGAGCATCAACCTCGGGAGGGACAGACCAACGCTTGACCAAGTCCGCCGGAAAGGGATGCTTCCTATCCCAGCTAGGCGGCACCCCGACGAGACGCGTAGGTTGCTCCCATTGCTTAAAGTGGACCAACACCGAGAGGTGATCGGCCCGGAAATCTATAAGATTCCCGGGCCGATCACCTCCCACCCCGCGGGACATCCGAGATCGGGATGTCCCGCGGGGTGAAACCCCCCCAGACACCCCAAATCGCTTACCTGATCTTCGGCGGCGGCCGGCCGCCGCCGCCTCCCTCGCGCCCCTGTAGGCGTGCGCGCGCCCGCGCCGGCCGTCTGCGAGTGGCCGGCGGGGGCGCGCGCGCGCCGAAAGTGACGCGAGGGAGGCGGCGGCGGCGGCAGCCGCTTGGACGTTCCTGATCCCCGCCTGGACGTTGGCGGGGATTGGACCGTCCAGTCACGTGGGAGCGGGGACAGGTAAGATTTTGGGGCTTTCTGGGGGGTTTCACACAGCGGGGCACCCCCGATCGGGGTGCCCCGCCGAAGTGGACCAAAACCCAGGATAGTCAAAATCCTGGGTGTTGGTCCACTTTAAGGACAATGTCCTCAAAATGCTGTTGGCTGGGAAACTCCAAGCGCGGCTTGGACACCCCGAAAAGCTGACCCTTAGGCCGAGGAGCAGCTTCAGGCGGATCCAAATCCAAAACCTCAAACATTTGGGCCAGAATGGAAGGAGTATCCAGGACAGGCCCTTCAGACTGATCACCCTCAGCACCCAGCAACTGCTGGCCCTCGGGATCCTCAAATTCATCAACAAGCTCGCCCTCTTCAAGGGGCCGAACCGGCCAATCCAGATCCTCAATAACCTCCTCATCTGAGTCCGGCGGAGGCGGGGACAGATGTCTCCGCTTAGCCGGGGCCTTCTGAGCGACCACAGCGGAAAACATTTTCTCGAGGCTGGCTAATCGTGCGCACACCTCGGACTGCGAATCACCCCCAACGACAACGTCACACGGGGTCCGGAACAGGCGGGGGGGGGGGGAGGGAGATGGTGCGGCCGAGGACGTACCGGGCACCGGGGTGCCGGACTGGCGCTCGATGTTCCGCCGTGCACATGGAATACATAAAATGACATCATCCCCTGGGAGCAGAGACCCACACCCCCCACAGAGCCTGGACTGCCCCGAAGAGCCATTTCCGGTATCTTTGGTAGCCTCCATATGGTGAAATTATGGTATATGCAGTAACCAGGGATTTACGCCTAACGCGACCCGGGATGCCCCTTCAGTACTGACTAAATAGCTATCCTCAAAATTTTGGAATTTAGACACAAAAAAAATTTCGATTCAAACAATGGCCCCCCCAACTAGCCAGGTATATAAGATCGGGAGAGCCCCGCAGCGTGGGATCCCGGGATCTGAAAAAATACCATTTTGTGATTACTCACCTGTAAAATGGGTATTATAAGTATGTCACACACCCCACTTCATTTACTAATTATTATTACACTTGGGTTAACTCACCGCTAGGTGGCGCACTTGCAGAGATCTCCAAAAATTCAGCAAGCCCCTCCCGGTCTATAGATACCTGGTACCTCCCAACAATTCCCCAGTGTTAAAACAGCAGTAAGACAAGGTACCAGGAATAAACGAGTGTAACCCTCAACTGTAAATAACAAAACTACACCATATAAAGGAACCAGGATACCAAAAGAGGGTGGGTGAAGTGGGGTGTGTGACATACTTATAATACCCATTTTACAGGTGAGTAATCACAAAATGGTATTATTCTAAGTATGTCACACACCCCACTTCATTTACTAATTATTATTACACTTGGGACATCCAACAGCAGTGTCCAAAAAGGGCGGGTATCCAAACCAGGCAATAACGCAGATAAAACTCAAACCACTGCAGCCTGCAGAACCTTACGGCCAAACACAGCATCCGCTGAGGCCCGCACATCAACCTTATAAAACTTGGAAAAAGTGTGAACCGAAGACCAGGTAGCGGCCTTACAAACATGTTCAACCAAAGCCTGGTGCTGAAAAGCCCAGGACGCACCAACCGCACAAGTAGAATGAACGGTAACGCGAAAAGGGGGATCCTTCCCCTTGGCAGAATAGGCCCCAACAACCGCCAGACGAAACCATTCGCTAATGGAAGACTTAGCCGGAGCCAAACCCTTCCTGGGCCCACAGGGCACTACGAAAAGGGCATCAGTCGTACGAAAGGAAGACGTAGCACGCAAATAGTACCTAACACAACGCACAACGTCCAAGCAGTGCAACGCACTCTCCTTGTCATTCCTAGGCTTAGGACACAAGGAAGGAAGAACAATGTCCTGATTAAGATGAAAAGCAGATACCACCTTAGGGAGAAAATCTGACTTGAAACGAAAGACCACTTTGTCCTGATGCTTCTCAAAATAAGGAGCCTGAATCGACAAGGCTGCCAACTCCGAAACACGCCGAACCGAAGTGATGGCCACCAAAAAGACAACCTTCTGAGTAAGAGTGGACAGAGCAATATCCTGCAAAGGCTCAAAGGGAGGAGCCTGTAACGCAGAGAGCACCAAATTCAAATCCCAAACTGGGAGCAAAGGCTTCCTAGGAGGCCGCAGATGGGAAACCCCCTGGAAGAAAGTCTTGACCAAAGAATGGCTAGCAAAAGACCTCTGGAAAAAAATAGACAAGGCAGACACCTGCCCCTTCAAGGTACTCATCTGAAGACCAGAATCCAGCCCTGACCGAAGAAAATCCAAAATCCGAGAAATAGAAAAGACCCGGCAGGGCAAAGATCTAGCCTCACACCAATCAATATAAGATCACCAGACCCTATAATAGATGGAAGAGGAAGACCTCTTCCTAGCACTAATGAAAGTCTGAATGACCGAATCCGAAAGACCCTCCTCCCTCAAGATGGAGGTTTCAGCAGCCAAGCCGTCAAAGCCAGAGTTGGTAAACTGGGGTAACACAGTTGACCCTGGGTGAGCAGATCCGGCCGAAGAGGCAGATCGAACTGATCCATTGCCAGACGAACGATGTCTGCAAACCACACCCGCCATGGCCACCTTGGAGCCACGAGAATGGCGGGAACTCCTTCCTGAACTAGCTTTCGCAGCACCCTGCCTAACATGGGAATCGGAGGGAACAGATACAGGAACCCCAGATCCTTCCAGCTCAAGGCCATGGCATCCGCCGCCAGAGCCAGAGGGTCCCGAGACAGCGACACGAATGTCGGAAGCTTGTGATTGTGACGAAAGGCAAACAGATCCACCTCCGGCGTCCCCCACCGAAGACACATGGACCGAAACACATGGGGATGGAGAGACCATTCCCCCCGGCGGGACGAGCACCGGCTCAGAAAATCCGCCTCCGTGTTCTCCACTCCTGGAATGTACACTGCCGAAATGCAAGGGACATACGTCTCCGCCCAAATCAGAATCAGAGACACTTCTCTGAGGGCACCCAGACTGCAAGTCCCTCCTTGGTGATTGATGTAAGCAACCGCCGTCTAATTGGCCGATCGAACCTGAACCGGCAGACCCTGTAAATGATGCGTCAAGGGAGACCGAACCAATCTGATGGCTCGCAACTCCAGAACACTGATGGGCAAGTGGGCCTCCTGAGGGTCCCACTGCCCCTGAAACTGAAGTTCCTTCCAGAAACCTCCCCATCCTGACAAGCTGGCATCCGTGGTGACAGTTCCCCACAGCGGAGTCAGCAACGACCTGCCCTTCAAAAGATTGTCCGGAACCATCCACCACCGAAGAGACTGCCGAACTCGAGAGGACATCCGGAAGGACCGATCCAACGACCGCGGGCGCCGTCCCAAGACGCCAAAAGATGAAGCTGCAGCGTCCTCGTGTGAAACTGAGCGAAGGGAACTGCCTCGAACGAGGCCACCATCAACCCCACCAGTCCCATCCCTAGCCGGATGGACGGGTGAGGAGTGGTAAGAAGAAGCTGAGCCAATTCCTGAATCAGAAGAACCTTGGCCTGCGGGAGAAACACACTGTGCTGGCAAGAGTCCAAGTACATCCCCAGAAAGGTCACCACCCTGGCCGGAACCAGAGAGGACTTGGGGTAATTGATCACCCAGCCGAACCTCTCTAACATAGACACCACCGTGCTGGTGTCCCCTTCCGCCTGACTGAAGGAAGGAGCCATGATGAGAAGATCATCCAGGTAAGGAACAATGCGAATCCCCTGAGCTCTGAGCAGGGCCATCACCCCTGCCAACACCTTGGTGAACACTCTCGGAGCTGAGGTGAGACCGAATGGAAGAGCTACAAACTGAAAGTGCCGATCCTCCACCACAAAGCAAAGAAACCGCTGATGTGCCGGAAAGATCGGAATGTGAAGATACGCGTCCTTGATATCTATGGACGTCATAAAGTCCCCCTGCCGAAGCGAGCCGATCGCCGACCGCAAGGTCTCCACGCGAAACTTCCGGGGACGAATAAACCTGTTGAGAAACTTCAAATCCAGAATCGGACGGAAGGACCCGTCCTTTTTGGGTACAGTGAAGAGAATAGAGTAATACCCGCTTCCCACCTCCGAAGGAGGGACCGGGCAGATGACTGCCAAACCCAGAAGATTCCCTACCGCCGCCAGGAGCCCCTGCGCGGCCACAGGGTCTGAAGGAACCCGGGACCTGAAAAACCTTGGAGGAGGGCGGGACTCGAACTCCAGCATGTAACCGTCCGACACCACCTCCCGGATCCACCTGTCCGAGACCTCCTGGTCCCATACCCGGGAGAAGAATCGTAACCGTCCCCCCACCCATACGGGTGAGGGCGCCCCCTCATTGCTGAGCGGGCTTGGCACCCCAGGCATGAACGGGACGGCCACGGCCTCTACCCTTGTTCCAACCCGCGCCCCTGGAAGCCGAGAAGCCCGCACCTCTGCCGGCTTTGGCTCCCCGAAAGGACGGATTGAAGGGGGCCGCCCCCCGAAAAGAACGGCGAAACCTTTTGCGCTGAGGCAACCTGCCTCCCTTGGCAACAGAATCCAGTTTTTTACCAAAAAGCCTCAAACCCAAAAAAGGAAGAGCCGTGAGTGATCTTTTAGAATTAAGGTCAGCCGTCCACTGTCTCAACCACACAGAGCGACGAATAGCCACCAGCAGAGCAGAAGCTCTGCCACACATCAATATGGCATCATCCTGAGCGGCCAGAACAAATGACAAGGAGTCACAACGCTTAAGCGCAAGAAACTCATCACCAGAGGGATCAAGATCCACACATAAATCCCTGACCATAGACCTAACCACCAATGTAAAAAGAGCCGAAGCACAAACAGGCCTCAAAACCGAACCCGCACAGACAAAACCATGGCGGGCCGACTGATCAATCCGGCGATCTTCGCCATCTTTGAGATAAGTAGTGTCAGGAAGAAGAACAGCCGCAGTATTAAACAGTCCCAAAACCGGAGCATCCACCTCGGGAGGGACAGACCAACGTTTCAGCAAGTCCGCCGGAAAGGGATATTTCTTATCCCAGCTAGGCGGTACCCCGACAAGCCGTGTAGGTTGCTCCCATTGCTTAAGGACAACGTCCTCAAAATGCTGTCGACTGGGAAAACTCCAGGCGCTGCTTGGACCCCCCAAAGAGCAGGCCCCTAGGCAGAGGAACCGCCTCGGGAGGGTCCAAATCCAAAACCTCAAACATCTGGGCCAAAATAGAAGGCGTGTCAGGAGCGGGACCATCAATCTGGTCCCCCTCAGCGCCCAGCACCTGCTGACCCACTGAATCATCCAATTCCTCCACAAGCCACCCTCTTCAAGGGGACGATCTGACCAATCCAGATCCTCAACAAACTCCTCATCAGAGTCCGGCGGAGGCGGAGATAGGTGTTTACGCTTAGCAGTAACCTTCTGAGCGGACATATCGGAAAAACCTTTTCTCGAGGCTGGCCAAGCGGGCGCACACCTCAGATTGCGAATCCCCACCCGTGACCACATAACACGGGGTCCGGAACAGGCGAGGCGGAGAGGGGGATGGCGCGGACGATGAAATACCAGGCACCGGAGTGCTGGACTGACGCTCAATGTTCCACTGTGCACATGGAATACATATAATGACATCATCCCCCGGGAGCGGAGTCCCACAACCCCCACACAGCCTGGCTTGTCCCGAAGGACCGTTCCGGTATCTTGGCAGCCTCCATCTGGTGAAATTTATGGTATTCGCAGAACCCAGGGATTTATGCTATAAGCAACCCGGGATGCCCCCAATGTTAAAAATCTAGGTATATATATATATATATATATATATATATACACACACAAAATCTACAGAGCCCAGAACCAGGGGATAAATTGTGCCAGCAACCCAGGAGGGACTATAAGGCCAAACCCCAACAGATATACAAGACCGGGAGAGCCCAGCAGGAAGGAATCCCGGATTTGAAAAACAAACAAGAAAACAATCAGTCACATCCAACGTAAACTGACAGGACAAACACAAAACAACTAAAAGCCAGAGGCGAGTAGCTAGCAGGGCCAGGCTGTGAATAAGCATAAGCAAGACCATCCGGCAAGCCCAAGCGCCTGGCTGAATAACCCCCGCCATCTCCCCCAGTGAGAGGGGGGGGGGGGAGGATAGTGAGTGGGCCGCAAGAATAACCGGCAGAAAACATATATATGTATATACAGATATAAACATATCCCATTAAGCAACCGGCCTCTATGCCCACCCCCATAACACCTGGACCCCCTCAGCAACGAGAACAGGAAGCGATCCTACCTGGATCCTCCGCACTACAGACCCCGAAATGGCGGCCAGCCAGGGAACAAGGAGAGGACGCAGGGCGGACCCAGCGAAAACGCGGGAACCACCGCGGCCCCGCCCCATCCCGCCAGACACGGCGCGGGCCGCGAAGACGCGGCCCCGCCCACCGCAGAGCGAGCAAGCAGCGGGCGTCACATTAGAAAATGGCGCCCGCATAGACCAGCAGGCGGACCGGCACGCCGCCCGGTCCCGCCCGCCAGTGAGGAGCCGCAAGGCACCATACCGCCTACGGGCCGGCGGCGCAGCGCGCCGCCCGGCCCATAGGCTAACAGACGGGCGCCCGTTCTGGCGCCCGCCCCAACGTCCCCCCGAAAACAAATGACGGGCCGGCGGTCCCGCCGCCCGTCCTCCTGAGACAACGGAAGGGCACAGGGTGCCCTAAACAGCGTAACAACCGCGACGGACGGCCCCGCAGGCCACCCGTCCAAAACACGCACACACACACACACACATACATACATGAAGGGACTCTAAACGTAAAAATCATGAAGAAGGGGACCCATGGGGATACAAGGGCTGGGGCATCCCACGTCCGGATCACCAAACCGGAACACCGCTATGCCCCATAATATGGGGTCGAGCGGAGGAGCTAATCTCCTAGGCACCATCAGTGCCATCTACCCTTGCCCAGCCTACAGCCTAAGCTGGGAGGCTGCCATGAAACAGGGGGATAATACAAAAGAGCTGGGCAGAAATAGACCATGGGGGGGGGGGGGGGCGGGGTGATACCCCGGCTACCTGCAAGCAGGAGACTTCTCTCTTCTGTCTTGTCGCCATCTTGCAGAGACCAACACTGGGGAATTGTTGGGAGGTACCAGGTATCTATAGACCGGGAGGGGCTTGCTGAATTTTTGGAGATCTCTGCAAGTGCGCCACCTAGCGGTGAGTTAACCCAAGTGTAATAATAATTAGTAAATGAAGTGGGGTGTGTGACATACTTAGAATACAAAAGACAGACGTCAAATAAACACACATAACACCTGGATGATTATATAACAAAGATGAGACCAAGGCAGTCTGCATAAAATATTTATAAATATATATATATATATATATATATATATATATATATATATATATATATATATATATATATATATATATATATGGAGTATATATATGGGAAAATATATATATATATATATATATATATATATATATATATATATATATATACACACATGTATATGTAAAAACACATATATAGATACACAGGCAAGGCTGATGTGGACCAGGCCGCAGTAGCTCCTTGCCGGCTGGCCAGGGACCAAGACAAAGGGAAGGACGCCCCCCCCCCCGATCGGCGAGGAAGGGGGCCCAAACCAAGGCTGCCCACCCCCCTGTCCAGCGGTACCCCAACAAGAAAAAGAAGAAACCGCCTACCTGATCCAAACCGCAATGGCGGCTGCGCCACGGAGGAACGAGAGGAGAAGAGGGGCGTGCCCAGCAAGAAGCGGGAAACGCTGTGGCCCCGCCCCTCACCAAGCCAGAAGGACACGGCGCGGGCCGCGCAGCACGCGGCCCCGCCCACCCCTCCAGGATCGCGCCAAGGGTGGGCCCACGGCGCCATGCCTCCCGGACCCAAGGACACAAGGAAGGCAATACAATGTCCTGATTGTGATGAAAGGTAGAGATAACCTTGGGCAAGAATTCCGGCTGAAGATGGAACACCACCTCATCCTGATGCCGCTCAAAATAAGGAGGCTTTATAGAAAGCGCGGCCAGCTCAGAGACACGACGCACCGAGGTGATAGCTACCAAAAAGACCTCCTTCAGAGTCAGAATAGACAGAGCAGCATCTCACAAGGGCTCAAAAGGAGGACCCTGGAGAGCAGAAAGCACTAAGTTCAAATCCCACACCGGTGGCCGCACATGGGTAACTCCCTGGAAAAAAGTCTTAATAAGCCTGAATAAGCCTTAACCGAAAGCCTTGAGAGTGGACAAGACCTTCTGATCATCGCTCTCGGCCTGATGAAGAGATTGAGCAGCAATCAGTAAATCGTCCAGGCAAGGAAGAATGCGAATGCCCTGGCCCCTCAGGAGGGCCATGACACCCGTCAACACCTTGGTCAACACCCGAGGGTCTGTTGAGACCCTTCAGGTCCAGGATGGGCCTTCAGAGAGCCGTCCTTGGGCACCGTGAAAAGATTGTAGAACCCCCGACCTCATTCCTGAAGAGGCACCAGGCAAATCATTCCGGATGACAAAAGACGCTGGACAGCCAACCTCAGGCTCCGTGCCATCACAGGATTTTGGGAAATCCGAGACCGAAGACCGTGTTGTCTCCAGACGTGAGCAAAGAGCAGAAGCCGTCCCCCCACCCGAATGGGGTCTTGGAGGGGGGCTTAGGAGAGACCGGGACGACCGTGGGCCCTACCTCGCCCCCAGGATTCCCTGCGACCGCCAGGGAAGGTAGGGACGAAAGGAAGAAGACCCCCGAAAGGGCAGCGAATGCTTCCGGCGCTGGGGAAGCCGGCCATCCTTGGCCAAGTGATCAAGACGGTCCCCAAAGAGACAGAGTCCCAAGAAAGGGAGTCCAGTGAGAGTCTTCTTGGTGGCAGCATCGGCCGCCCACTGCCGCAGCCAAAAAGACCAGCGGAGAGCAACCAGTAGAGCCGAAGCCCTACCGCTAAGCCGGACGCATCGTCCATGGCTGAGAGCACAAATGCAATAAAGTCAGCACAAGCCAAAAGTTCCTTATACTCATCCGCTTGCTTGTGGGAACGAGTAGCCTCAACATGGCGCTTGACCTTCTTTTTAAGGGCAATGGAGACAATGGCCGCGGCGCACACAGGGCGCAGACCAGCCCCCACAAAGGTGAAGGCATGGCAAGCAAGTTGGTCCATGCGCCGATCAGCATTATCACGTAAAGTAGTAGTGTCCGGAGACGGCATCACAGAAGTATTCGAGAGCCCCAGGACAGGGGCGTCCACCTCCGGGGGACAAGACCAAAGCCGGACCAATTCCTCAGAAAAGGGATACCATCTGTCCAACCCCTTGGGCACCGAGGGCAGTTTATTAGGCCTTTGCCATTCCTTAAACACCAACTTGGAGAAATGTCCCTGATCCGGGAACACCAGGCGCTGTCTATGAGGCTGGAAAAGCTCCCCCTGCTTCTTTTTAACCGCCTTAGGGGGAACAAGGTGTAAGGTCTCAAAAACTGCAGACAATCTATCCGTATCATTGGGGTGCCACATGTCCTCATCCGAGGAAGATCCAGGGTCACTGTCAAGGTCGCCCGGACGGTCCCTGGAGGAGTCGAAATCATGGAACAACTCACCCTCCTCCAGAGAGTCACAGCCGCCAGGAGCCTCATAGGTGTCATCTTCATCCGCAAAGAGAGAGTAGGCCGGTTCCAAATGCCGCTTCTTACTGGAAGCCTTATCGACTGTTGGGCGCGCCAAATGCCGTTCAAGACTGGCCACTTGTAACGCCAGGTCTGAATGGGACCCCCAGCTGACCTCCCCCTCACTGGGGGCTAAATGTAGACGCTGGGGTGTCAGCGAAACCGCAGGTAAAATGGGACTGGGAAGTGGGACGCTAGGCCCATCCTGTTCCGCAATAGTGCTTCGGGCGCAGGAGACACAAACCGCGCTGCGGCCGCTCAAAGGGGATATACCACACACAAGACACAGCGGAGCCCGCCCCGAGGGCTCCCAAGCTCGCTATCCCCAGAAGCCTCCATATGGTGATTAAGCAAAAGGTGCGCCAAAGTAACAGGCGCTGATGGCCCAGACCTGGGATTCCCCACAGCCAATGTAAGGGGGGGGGGGGGGGGGGAGGTGTGTGGAAGGACCGGGAGAAACCACAAGTAATGAGGGACCCGCCTGGAAGACACCATAGGGACAGAAGTTGAGCATCCCACAGCACATGCATAAGAAAAAAATAATGAAGTCAAGAGAAGGATCAGACTGACAGACCGGGTGCAGGCCAGGGACTCCTGTGACCAGCGCAGCAGGAGAGAATGATCCTCAGGTCTGCTGCACCGCCGCTGCACTGCAGGCCGGAAGCGCATTCCAGGCTGAGCATGCGCCTGGAGCTCTGGGACCCCAGCAGAGAGCACGCGTCCTGCAAGATGGCGCCGGGGGGAGCCCCCCTCGGCAGCTCGCGAAAACCTCCGGGCGCCCGAGCACAAGAAATGGCGCACGCGGCGGTGGAAACAAAACCGCCGATCAGACACCTGATGATGTGCCCCCCCCCCGAGAAGGGGACATAACGCGGGGGCGGGGGACATAACGCGAGGGCGGGGGGGCGGGGGACATAACGCGAGGGCGGGGGGGCGGGGGACATAACGCGAGGGCGGGGGGGCGGGGGACATAACGCGGGGGACATAACGCGAGGGCGGGGGGGCGGGGGACATAACGCGGGGGACATAACGCGAGGGCGGGGGGGCGGGGGACATAACGCGAGGGCGGGGGGGCGGGGGACATAACGCGAGGGCGGGGGGGCGGGGGACATAACGCGAGGGCGGGGGGGCGGGGGACATAACGCGAGGGGGGGGCGGGGGCGGGGGACATAACGCGAGGGCGGGGGACATAACGCGAGGGCGGGGGACATAACGCGAGGGCGGGGGACATAACGCGAGGGCGGGGGACATAACGCGAGGGCGGGGGACATAACGCGAGGGCGGGGGACATAACGCGAGGGCGGGGGACATAACGCGAGGGCGGGGGACATAACGCGAGGGCGGGGGACATAACGCGAGGGCGGGGGACATAACGCGAGGGCGGGGGACATAACGCGAGGGCGGGGGACATAACGCGAGGGCGGGGGACATAACGCGAGGGCGGGGGACATAACGCGAGGGCGGGGGACATACCGCGAGGGCGGGGGACATACCGCGAGGGCGAGGGACACACCGCGAGGGCGGGGGACATACCGCGAGGGCGGGGGGGCAGGGGGACATACCGCGAGGGCGGGGGACATACCGCGAGGGCGGGGGACATACCGCAAGGGCGGGGGACATAACGCGAGGGCGGGGGGGTGGGGGACATAACGCGAGGGCGGGGGGGGCGGGGGACATAACGCGAGGGCGGGGGGGGGCGGGGGACATAACGCGAGGGCGGGGGGGGCGGGGGACATAACGCGAGGGCGGGGGGGGCGGGGGACATAACGCGAGGGCGGGGGGGGCGGGGGACATAACGCGAGGGCGGGGGGGGCGGGGGACATAACGCGAGGGCGGGGGGGGCGGGGGACATAACGCGAGGGCGGGGGGGGCGGGGGACATAACGCGAGGGCGGGGGGGGGCGGGGGACATAACGCGAGGGCGGGGGGGGCGGGGGACATAACGCGAGGGCGGGGGGGGGCGGGGGACATAACGCGAGGGCGGGGGGGGCGGGGGACATAACGCGAGGGCGGGGGGGGCGGGGGACATAACGCGAGGGCGGGGGGGGCGGGGGACATAACGCGAGGGCGGGGGGGCGGGGGACATAACGCGAGGGCGGGGGACATAACGCGAGGGCGGGGGACATAACGCGAGGGCGGGGGACACAGCGCGAGGGCGGGGGACACAGCGCGAGGGCGGGGGACACAGCGCGAGGGCGGGGGACACAGCGCGAGGGCGGGGGACACAGCGCGAGGGCGGGGGACACAGCGCGAGGGCGGGGGACACAGCGCGAGGGCGGGGGACACAGCGCGGGGGACATAGCGCGGGGGACATAGCGCGGGGGACATAGCGCGAGGGCGGGGGGGACATAGCGCGAGGGCGGGGGGGGGACATAGCGCGAGGGAGGGGGGCCCGGGGACATCACGCGAGGGAGGGGGGCCCGGGGACATCACGCGAGGGAGGGGGGCCCGGGGACATCACGCGAGGGAGGGGGGCCCGGGGACATCACGCGAGGGAGGGGGGCCCGGGGACATCACGCGAGGGAGGGGGGCCCGGGGACATCACGCGAGGGAGGGGGGCCCGGGGACATCACGCGAAGGGGGGGGGCAGGGACATCACACGAAGGGGGGGGGACATCACGCGAGGATAAGGGCACAATGAAGGAAGAACAATATCTTGATTCAAATGAAAAGCAGACACCACCTTAGGCAGAAAATCCGGCTTAAAGCAGAACACCACCTTATCCTGGTGTCTCTCATAGTATGGGGGCTGAATAGAAAGAGCCGCCAGCTCAGACACACGCCTGACCGAAGTAATAGCCACCAGAAAGACAACCTTGAGGGTAAGTACAGCCAGAGCAGCATCCTGAATAGGCTCAAAGGGAGCACCCTGCAAAGAAGACAAAACCAAGTTCAAATCCCAAACAGGGACCACAGGTTTACGTGGGGGACGCACATGAGTGACCCCCTGAAAGAAAGTCTAAACCAAATGATGCTGAGCAAAAGCCTTCTGAAAGAAGACAGACAGGGCAGAAACCTGACCCTTCAGAGTACTGAGTTGGAGACCCGACTCCAAACCATGCTGTAAAAACTCCAGAACCCTGGGAACTGAGAACACCCGACAGGGACTCACACCAGTCAATGTAGGTACGCCATACCCTATAATAGATGGCAGAGGAAGTATTCTTCCTAGCCTGCACCAGGACATAACGCGAGGGGGGCGACATAATGCGAGGGGGGGGGCCGGGGGACATAACGCGAGGGGGGGGGGCGGTGGGTCCTTGTCCCATACTGACAGAAGGTGAAGTTCTAGAGGCCTCAAATGGAACTGAGCAAAGGGAACCGCCTCGAAGCACGCCACCATCAGGTCCACCTACTGCATTCCCTGCCTGAGGGAGGGCTGGGGGCACGAGAGCAGGAACCTCACCTGCACAGAGCTTCCACCTTCTGTTGAGGAAGGAATATCCGTGACTGAACCGTATCCAGAATCATTCCCAGGAATGGGGGCACCGAAGAAGGGGACAGAGAGGACTTGGGGTGATTGATCACCCAGCCGAAGGACTCCAAGGTGGACACCACCAGCTGACTGCTGTAGAGACCAAGAGGTGATGAGAATGTCGTCCAGGTAGGGCAGCACGCGTATGCCCCTTGACCTTACCAGAGACATCACCCCGCCAGCACCTTGGTGAACACTCTGGGAGCGGAGGTGAGGCCAAATGGCAAGGCCACAAATTGGTAATGTTGATCTTCCAACGCGAATCTGAGAAACCTTTGGTGTCCCGGGAACACAGGGATGTGAAGGTAAGCATTCTTGATGTCCAGAAGTCATGAAATCCCCTGGGCGCAGGGAGCTGATGGCCGAGCGCAGAGTTTCCATGCAAAAACGCCTGTTCTTGACAAATTTGTTGAGGATCTTTAAATCCAGAATGGGCCTGACTGACCCATCTTTTTTGGGAACTGTGAAAAGGTTGGAATAAAACCCCTTGCCCCTTTCTCTTAAGGGGACCCTGCAAATGACCCCCAGACCCAGAAGGCCTTGCACGGCCTGCACCAATACCTGAGCTGAGACAGGGTCCTAGGGGATCCGGGACCTGATGAATCTTGTGGGGGGGCGCACAGCAAACTCTATCTTGTAACCAGAGGACACTACCTCCTGAATCCACCGGTCTGAGACGTGGTGCCTCCAGACGTGCGCAAAGTGCTGTAACCGTCCCCCCACCCTGACGGGCGAGGGCGCCCCATCATGCCTGAGGGGGCTTGGGAGAGGATTTGGGCTTAGACCCCCAGGAGGAGCCAGGACGTCGTCCTCTGCTCCTGTGCCAGAAATCTGCACGAGCCCCCGCGAAGGACACCCCTTTTCCCTGCTTAGCACCGCGGTAGGGGAGTGAAAGGGGGCCCTGGCCCCGAAAGGGCCGAGAGTGCCGCCTGCGCTGGGGTAACTTACCTCCTTTAGCAAAAAGGTCTAGGCGGTCCCCAAACAGGCGCAGCCCCTTAAATGGAAGCCCAGTAAGGGCCTTCTTCGCAGCATTGTCAGCAGCCCACTGGCACAGCCAAACCGCGCGGCGTATAGCTACCGCCAAGGCAGAAGATCTGGCACACATCCTAATGGCATCATCCGATGCAGACAGGATAAAGTTCACAAACACATCACAGTTAGACAGGGCATTACACGTATACGGTTGCCCTTCATCAGACCCATCAAGTTCACTTCTGATCAGGGCCCTGAGCGCCACAGACGTAATGCCCGAGGCGCAAACCGGGCGCAGCGCCGCCCCCACAAATGCAAAGGCATGGCATGCCAATTGGTCAATGCGCCGGTCCTCAGAGTCCCGCAGCGTAGTAGTGTCAGGGGAGTGCATAATAGAGGTGTTAGAGAGCCCTAGAATAGGAGCATCGACCTCGGGGGGCGATGACCAGCACTTGACCATATCAGCAGGAAAAGGATACTTCCTGTCCAAACTCTTAGGGATCCCGGGAAGTCTACTGGGACGTTCCCACTCCTTAAGCACGAGGTTATTGAAATGGGTTTGCTCCGGAAATTCCAAACGAGCTTTAGCAGTATGAAATAGCTCAGCCCTTTGCCTGGAGGCCGCAACAGGGGGAGAGATGGACAGAACCTCAAAAATCTGGACCAGCAGTCTGTCAGTATCATCCGGGGTCAGAGCCAGAATCGTCATGACCCCTAAATCTCTCATCAGATGACCCTGAGTCATAAAACAGCTCCCCTTCGTCTGATGGGGTGTAGCCATATAGATGCAACAACTCATCAGGGGTTAAGTGACGCTTTTTAGCGGAGGCATTATGCGCTAAGGTATTAGCAATCAATCTTTCAACACTGGCCAGCCTAGCAGCCACATGAGGATGAGAATCCCCGCTTGTATTGGGGGTTAGACTCAGGCTTGGGGGGGTAGGTGAAGTGAGACGAGGTGCAGGCCCAGCCACAGGAGGGGCGGGATGCAACATTAGCGCCTGCTGTGCGCAAGGAACACAGACCCGCGCGCTGTCACCGCTGATAGGTGAGACCTCACAAGCTATACACAGCCGGGCTTGTCCCGAAGAAACCCCGGTCACATTATCCTGGGATGCCTCCATATGGTGATTAATAGGGACAATAGACCAGTAGGGATTGACGCTGGAAGCTACCCTGGATGCCCCAAAGACCCGCAGGGAAGTGGGAGTAATTATACTGGGCCCAACTGGCAATTACACCGGGCCGGGAGAAGCCACTGGATTCACCCGTCTGAAAGACACAATGAGAAGAAGGGGCGTCAGAACCATGCACAGTAAGTAATGAGCATGAAAGCCGCCCCCGAGGGCACTTACAGACCGCGGAAGGAAGAACCGTGCGCGCGACTGTACAAAATGGCGACGAAAAACCTCGAAGGGCGGGCCAGAGCGGGCCGTGACGCGGAGCGCGCCAGGCCAGGCCCCCGCCCCCCCAAAGAGCGCGAAGCCCACAGACAGCAGCCAATGATAACGCAGAAGCGTCTGAGGTAACGCCGGCGTCCAGTGCGGAACATCCAAATGCAGGAAAAGACGCGCA
The DNA here is from genome assembly GCA_027917425.1 of Gastrophryne carolinensis. Taxonomy (NCBI): domain Eukaryota; kingdom Metazoa; phylum Chordata; class Amphibia; order Anura; family Microhylidae; genus Gastrophryne; species Gastrophryne carolinensis. Next base: position 488,763,343 of record CM051237.1, on the reverse strand, counting down.
CGGCGGCGGCGGCCATATAATAGTAAAAACGACAAGTCAGCGCGGCTGCTGACACCACATATCTAGTCATACACGTAATCACTATACGCACTGACTCACACCCCCCCCTTCTTTCCCCCCCGAAGGCTACGGGGGGGAACGAGGGAGGATGGCGGCCCTTTGCACAGGACCCACCGCTACAAGGGGCATGGGGCAATAGCGCGGGAGGGGCATCCCATAGAGGCTCACCATCAGCCTACACCGCCTACCCTTTGGTGGGGGACTGCGGAGGAGCAGCGCTCCATAAGCACGCATGGTGCCGCCTACCTTCACCCGACCAGCGCAGCCCAGGCTGGGAGGCACAATACGAGGAGGACGGGTGGGAATAGTCCAACAGGGCCGCAGGCTGTAATAGCCCCGCTCACCTGCCAGAGAGTGATACTTCATGTCTTCAGCACTACAGAGGAATCTGGGGATTTGTGGGAGGTCCCTGGGTATTTGAGGGGCCGGGAGGAGCCTGTTTTTACATGTCTCTGCAGTGCAGCGCCATCTGGCGGAGGATAACCCAAGTGTAAGTATTATATCTGGAGCAGGACGTACTGTATACTAAGAATAAGGTAAGTGGCATTTTTTTCTGTGGCTTTACCGTCCCTTTAAGAATCCCTGGAATGTGATTGGCCGTAGGAGACTTACGTGGCGTTCAGGTTGGCGATGGTCGTCCTCCCGAAGCTGTAAGCATTGTTCTCTGAGGAAAAAATAAGAACCGCAACAGGTCAGAGGCAAGATGACGACTCCCCCCCCCCCCCCCCCCAAAAAGAATCTGCCCCCTCCCGGGGTGGGGAAGTTGGAAATGTGGGCGGAGCAATAAAGAGGAAGTAATGACATATCTCAGCCCCACCAATCCTCTGCTGGAAGCGGGCGAGCTTCCCCCCGAGGCTTCCTATCTGGGTAAGTGGGCGAGCTTCCCCCCGAGGCTTCCTATCAGGGTAAGTGGGCGAGCTTCCCCCTGAGGCTTCCTATCAGGGTAAGTGGGCGAGCTTCTCCCCTGAGGCTTCCTATCAGGGTAAGTGGGCGAGCTTCTCCCCTGAGGCTTCCTATCAGGGTAAGTGGGCGAGCTTCCCCTGAGGCTTCCTATCAGGGTAAGTGGACGAGCTTCTCCCCTGAGGCTTCCTATCAGGGTAAGTGGGCGAGCTTCCCCCTGAGGCTTCCTATCTGGGTAAGCCTGCGAGCTGCACTCCCCTCCCCCACCCCCAGGGGTCACCCCTCGCCCCGTCTCACCCAGCAGGTCTCCGGAGAAGTTGACGGGCAGCACGATGCCCACAGACAGGACCCCGATCACCACCAGGAGGCCGATGATGTGTCTCTGGAAGGACAGGTAATGCACAGCGTCCAATCCGCACTTCTCCAGGATCTCGTCATCTCTGTGCGGGAGCAGAAAGCGGCCAATCAGTGACAAGCGTAATATACAGAAGGGGCGGGGACAGGGAGACAGAGGAGGAGGCAGAGCCAGGGAGCCATAGAGGAGGAGGGGCTAAGCATGGCCAGGGGAGACAAGGAGCCATAGAGGAGGAGGAGCTATGGCCAGGGGGGACAGGGAGCCATAGAGGAGGAGGAGCTATGGCCAGGGGGGACAGGGAGCCATAGAAGAAGAGGGGCTAAGCATGGCTTGGGAGTCATACAGGAGGAGGAGCTAAGCATGGCCAGGGGGGACAGGGAGTCATACAGGAGGAGGAGCTAAGCATGGCCAGGGGGGACAGGGAGTCATACAGGAGGAGGAGCTAAGCATGGCCAGGGGGGACAGGGCGTCATACAGGAGGAGGAGCTAAGCATGGCTTGGGAGTCATACAGGAGGAGGAGCTAAGCATGGCCAGGGGGGACAGGGAGCCATAGAGGAAGAGGGGCTAAGCATGGCAAGGGGAGACAAGGAGCCATAGAGGAGGAGGGGCTAAGCATGGCCAGAGGGGACAAGGAGTCAGAGGAGGAGGAGCTAAGCATGGCCAGGGGGGACAAGGAGCCATAGAGGAGGAGGGGCTAAGCATGGCCAGGGGAGACAAGGAGCCATAGAGGAGGAGGGGCTAAGCATGGCCAGGGGAGACGAGGAGCCATAGAGGAGGAGGGGCTAAGCATGGCCAGGGGAGACAATGAGCCATAGAGGAGGAGGGGCTAAGCATGGCCAGGGGAGACAAGGAGCCATAGAGGAGGAGGGGCTAAGCATGGCCAGGGGAGACAAGGAGCCATAGAGGAGGAGGGGCTAAGCATGGCCAGGGGAGATAAGGCACCATAGAGGAGGAGGAGCTAAGCATGGCCAATGGGGACAGGGAGCCATAGAGGAGGAGGAGCTAAGCATGGCCAATGGGGACAGGGAGCCATAGAGGAGGAGGAGCCAAGCATGGCCAGGGGGGACAGGCAGCCATAGAGGAGGAGGAGCCAAGTATGGCCAGGGGGGACAGGGAGCCATAGAGGAGGAGGAGCCAAGCATGGCCAGCTTGTGTTTCTTTCACTACAGGTCTCCTTTATTGCACTGAAGGAAAAGCCGGAGGATTAGTGTGACTGTGAAACGGATCAGCAGATTCCACACATGGGAGAAACTCACTTTATCCTGAAGATGGCCGTGAGCCAGGAGCAGAATCCCTGCGGAGAGACAACACACCGTCACCTATGGGATAACCCCGAACCCGACATAATCACCCAACAGCACCCACTGCTAAACTGGTCACCCATACTCCCATACACCCGGCACCCCTGGTCACACTCACGTTGTCTCTTTGGTCGAAGTCCACGGAGCTGGAGACAGAGGTAAGTCGCTCGTACCGGTCGTGGCTGTCGCTGTGCAGGGCGGAGGCCACACTGCGGGGGAGGGGAGAGATCAGTCACCGGGGGGAGGTGATAGGACAACAAAGGGTTAATCACAGGGGTTAGATTCAGCCCACGTGCCAATATGGAGGTCACCCTGTATAGAAAGAGGGCGGAGCCAGGGACGGACACACGGAGGTCACCCTGTATAGAAAGAGGGCGGAGCCAGGGACGGACACACGGAGGTCACCCTGTATAGAAAGAGGGCGGAGCCAGAGACGGACAGACAGACAGCCGCATGCAGCCAGAGGTTAGAGAAAGAATCAATCTGATTAGTGGAGAGACACAGACAATGAACATACTATTCCCGCTCCTCCTGGAACCGGCGCTGGCGCCTCTGCCTGGGTGGAACACAAAACAGCGTCACATACATGGGGTGTCCCAAACCACAGACCCCGCCCCCAGAGCATCACCCAGACCCCCACCCACACTCCTCCTGGAAATGGTGCTACCGCCTCTGCCTGGGAGATACAGGAACACAAGACAGCATCACATACATGGGGCATCCCGCACCACAGACCCCGCCTCCAGCCATCCACCCACACTCCTCCTGGAACCGGCGCTGGTGCCTGTGCCTGGAGGGGAACACAAAGCAGCATCACATACATGGGGAATCCCGCACCACAGACCCCCGCCCCAAGCCAAAGACCCCGCCTCCAGCCATCCACCCACAGTCCTCCTGGAACCGGCGCTGGTGCCTCTGCCTGGAGGGGAACACAAAACAGCGTCACATACATGGGGCATACGAAACCACAGACCCCGCCCCCAGCGCATCACCCACACCCCCACCCACACTCCTCTTGGAACCGGCGCGGCCGCCTCTGCCTGGGAGATACAGGAACATAAGACAGCATCACATACAAGGGGCATCCCAACCCACAGCCCCCGCCCACAGCCAGATACCCCGCATGACAAACCCCGCCGACCACCGCATCACCCAGACACCCACCCCTCCTGGAACCGGAGCTGGCGCCTCCGCCTGGGTGGAACACAAAACAGCGTCACATAAATGGGGCATCCCGCACAACAGACCCCGCCCACAGCCAGACACCCCGCCTCCCACCGCATCACCCAGACCCCCACCCCTCCGGGAACCGGCGCTGGCGCCTCCGCCTGGGTGGAACACAAAAATACCATTTTGTGAATACTCACCTGTAAAATGGGTATTATAAGTATGTCACACACCCCGCTTCAAACATTAATAATTACTCTTGGGTAAACCCACTTCTAGGTGACGACGTTGCAGAGAAGTCTTGAAAAACGAGCCCCTCCCGGTCTATACATACCTGGGACCTCCCACTTATCCCCCAGTTTTCAAACAGCAGTAAAGACAAGGTACCAGAAAAACCATTGGTAACCCTCAAACCGTAAACAAAGCTTCACCATATAAAAGATCCAGGATACCAAAAAGGGCAGGTGAAGCGGGGTGTGTGTGTGTTATAATATCCATTTTACAGGTGAGTATTCACAAAATGGTATTATTCTAAGTATGTCACACACCCCGCTTCAAATATTAATAATTACTCTTGGGACATCCAAAAGCAGTGTCCACAAAGGGCGGGTATCCAACAAGGCAATAATGCAAATCTCAAACCACTGCAGCCTGCAGAACCTTGCGGCCAAACACAGCATCCGCTGAAGCCCACACGTCAACCTTATAAAACTTGGAAAAAGTGTGAACAGAAGACCAAGTAGCAGCCTTACAAACTTGCTCAACAGAAGCCTGGTGCTGAAAAGCCCAAGACGCCCCAACAGCACGAGTAGCATGAGCAGTGATACGAAAAGGGGGAGCCTTCCCCTTGGCAGAATAGGCCCCAACAACAGCCTAACTAATCCACTTGCTAATGGAAGACTTAGCCGGAGCCAAACCCTTCCTAGGCCCGCAAGGCACCACGAAAAAGGAATAAGTCTTACGAAAAGGAGATGTAGTAAGCAAATAGTACTTAACACAGCGTACCACATCCAAACAATGCAAAACCCTCTCCTTGTCATTCCTAGGCTTAGGACACAAGGACGGAAGAACAATGTCCTGGTTAAGATGAAAGGCAGAGACCACCTTAGGAAGAAAGTCCAGTTTGAAGCGGAAAACCACTTTGTCCTGATGTCTTTCAAACTAAGGAGCCTGAATCGACAAGGCTGCCAACTCCGAAACGCGCCGAACCGAAGTGATGGCCACCAAAAAGGCAACCTTCTGAGTCAGAGTAGAAAGAGCAATATCCTGCAAAGGCTCAAAAGGAGGAGCCTGAAGAGCAGAGAGAACCAAATTCAAATCCCAAACAGGGAGCAAAGGCTTCCTAGGAGGCCGCAGATGCGAGACCCCCCGGAAAAAAGTCTTGACCAAAGGATGAAGCGCAAAGGACCTTTGAAAAAAGACAGACAAGGCAGAAACCTGCCCCTTCAAAGTACTCAGCTGAAGACCAGAGTCCAGCCCCGATTGAAGAAATTCCAAAATCCTAGAAACAGAAAAGACCCGACAGGGCAAAGATCTAGCCTCACTCCAATCAATATAAGATCTCCAAATCCTATAGTAGATGGTAGAAGAGGACCTCTTCCTGGCACTAATAAGAGTCTGAATAACAGAATCCGAAAGACCCTCCTCCCTTAAGATGGAGGTTTCAGCAGCCAGGCCGTCAAAGCCAGCGTTGGTAAATTGGGGTAACGCAGTTGACCCTGTGTGAGAAGATCCGGCCGAAGAGGCAGATCGAACTGATCCACTGCCAGACGAACGATGTCCGCGAACCACACCCTCCTTGGCCACCTTGGAGCCACGAGAATGGCGGGAACCCCTTCCAGGGCCAGCTTTCGCAACACCTTGCCTAGCATGGGGATCGGAGGAAACAGATAAAGGAACCCCAGGTCCCCCCAGCTCAGGGACATGGCATCCACCGCCAGAGGATCCTGAGAGAGCGACACGAATGTCGGAAGCTTGTAATTGTGACGAGAGGCAAACAGATCCACCTCCTCATCTGCCCGGAGGGACCGGACAGATGACTGCCATTCCAGAAGATTCCTCACCGCCGCCAGGAGCCCCTGCTCGGCCAAAGGATCTGAGGGAACACGAGACCTGAAAAATCGTAGAGGAGGTCGGGACTCGAACTCCAGCTTGTAACCGGCCGACACCACCTCCCGGATCCACCTGTCCGAGACCACCTGGTCCCACACCCGGGAGAAGAGTCGCAACCGTCCCCCCACCCGCAAGGGTGAGGGCGCCCCCTCATTGTTGAGCGGGCTTGGCAGCTGGTTTGGGTTTGGCACCCCAGGAGTGACCGGGATGGCCACGGCCTCTACCCCTGTTCCAGCTTGCACCCCTGGGAGCCGTAAAGCCGCACCCCTGCCAGCTCTGGCTCCCCGAAAGGAGGGATTAAAAGGGCCGCCCCCCGAAAGGAACGACTAAATTTCTTGCGCTGAGGTAACTTACCTCCCTTGGCAACCGAATCCAATTTCTCACCAAACAGGCGCAAACCCAAAAAGGGAAGTCAGCAGTCCATTGCAGCAACCACACCGACCGTCGGATAGCCACCAACAAAGCCGTGGTCCTGCCACACATCACCATGGCGTCATCCTGAGCGGCAAGGACAAACGAAACGAAGGACTCACAACGTTTGAGAGCAAGGAACTCATTACAAGTAGGATCAAGGTCCGCACATAAATCCCTGACAATGGACCTAACCGCCAACAACAAAAGTACCGAAGCACAAACAGGCCTCAAAGCCGAACCCACACAGGTAAAACCATGGCGAGCCAGCTGGTCAATCCAGCGATCTTCGCCATCCTTAAGGGTAGTCGTGTCAGGAGAATTCAACACCGCCATGTTAGATAGCCCCAAAACCGGAGCATCAACCTCGGGAGGAAAAGACCAACACTTCACCAAGTCCGCCGGAAAAGGATACTTCTTATCCCAACTAGGCGGAACACCAACGAGACGCGTAGGCTGCTCCCATTCTTTAAGGACGACATTCTCAAAATGTCGTTGACTGGGAAACTCCAAACGCGGCTTGGCCACATCAAACAACTCACCCTTAGGCGGAGGAACCAAATCCAAAACTTCAAACATTTGAGCCAATATGGAAGGGGTGTCAGAAACCGTCCCCATCGCCTGGTCACCCTCAGCACCAAACTGCTGGACCTCAGGGTCGTCCAATTCCTCTATAATCTCCCCCTCTTCAGCCACGGGGCAATCTGACCAATCCAATGCCCCAATAACCTCCACACCTGAGTCCGGCGGAGGCGGGGACAAGTGTTTCCGCTTAGCCGGAGCCTTCTGAGCAACCACAGCGGAAAACATTTTCTCGAGGCTGGCCAACCGGGCGCATACCTCGGATTGCGAATCCCATGACAACGTCACACGGGGACCAGAACAGGCGAGGAGGAGTAGGAGATGACACGGCGGCGAGGGCTGCGCACATGGAATGCATATAATGACATCATCCCCCGGGAGCGGAGCCCCACAACCCCCACACAGCCTAGATTGCCCCGAAGGGCCGTTTCCGGTATCCTTGGAAGCCTCCATATGGTGAAATTGTCGTATTCGCAATTACCCAGGGATTTTACGCCGTATGCGACCCGGGATGCCCTTTTTTTTTTTTTTTAATGGCCCTGAAGTGGGAGAATTTGCAGTTTAAAGTATATAGATATATAAATAAAATTGTAATGGACAACCCCACTAGCCAGGTATCTAAGACCGGGAGAGCCCTTCAGCGCGGGATCCCAGGATCTGTAACAGAAAAAGACAACAGTCACTCCAAGCAACTAACAGACCAGCGTGCGTCAGTACAAGAATAAAAGCACAAAAAAAGGCAGGCATGAACCAGCACAGAGAATATATATATATATATATATATATATATATATATATATATATATACTTGAACAGAAAGAAAACGGATCGCACCAGTGCTCTTATAAATAGTATTATGGGAGTGTGCTCACTAAACTTGGTACAAAAAATTGCCCACAAAGGGGAAGAAACAATTGCTGTATAGGGTCCCCACACACCCCAAAGTTTGTTCCAAGACAGATGATAAAGAAATAGGGCACTACCCTCTTAAGATATAAAAATATATAAATTTATTGTATTTAAGACATAAAACATTTATCCAACAAACACATTAAAAAACATATATGACACTTCCAAAACAAACACACTAGGGGGCGCCAGGGTATAAAAATGAATATCAAGATAGCAGCATTCCAATAATTATCTCTACTAGGCTGGAGGTATATATAATCAAGTGAAATATCTATCAAATTAATTCAAAAATCATCCATGTGAAAAATATATACATATATACATGTGCAATTAGTTCAAACAACAATAACAATAGGAAAACCATATGCCTGTGCAATATAGGCTGTGCAGCATAATCTCAAAATCCAACTAAACCATATCTAAGTAAAGGCCAGTTAGGGTGGTTGAAAAAGTCATGGAACAGTCATTATAATAGAGTAAATATACCAACTGGACCTACCCCCACAGTAAATCCGCCAACGCGTGTCGCAACGGCCACACGTCGCTTCCTCAGGGCGATATTGAATATATATATATATATATATATATATATATATATATATATATATATATATATATATATATAGCTATGAGTGCACACAAGAGCAAGGGACCCGGCTGCATGCAGCTAATAACCAGGGGTCACGCTGACATCACCAGACAAACCCCCACCTCAAGGGGATACTGACAGCCATGCCCGGACAAACTCTAATGTCCCCTATAAGGCAGAAAGACATACCACCTTAATGAAACAACACTGCACCTTAATAACCGAACACATAAAATGGCGGTGCAACACGCAGCATACGGCCATCTGAAATGAGGGGGCAGGGGGAAGAAGGAGGGCGGGCCCAACCAAGCGCACCAGACGCTCCGGCCCCGCCCCCCTCCGATCAACAGCACAGCGCGGGCCGCCCCCCTCCTCCTCCGGAGAACCGGCCACACACAGCGGGCGCCAGAAGACATGGAGCCCTCTCCTCAGCCAGAGGGGCTCCACGGAGCCCCCACAAACCAGCGAGCCGGACAGACAGGCGGGCCGGCGACACGCACGCACGCCGCCCGGCCCCGCCCCCCACTGGCCGCACCAGCTCAACAAGTGAAATAAAACACTCACCCAGCCATACAGTATGGAAACATGCACCAAGCACACAGACACAGTCCCCCCCCCCCCCCCATCTAGCGCAGGGAGAAGGGACCAAGCGGGACACAGGGCAAACCCATAGGGGCAACAGGACGGGGCATCCCAAATCCGGATCACCAGGCAGGATAACAGCGCTGCCCCATAGTATGGGGTCTAGCGGAGGAGCAAGCTCCTAGGCACCTTAGGGTGCCGTCTACCCTTGCCCGGCCTACAGCCTAAGCTGGGAGGCTACACAATAAATCAAGGGGCTAATAGACAAAACAAGCCGGGCAGAAATAGACCAGAAAGGGGGCCGGGGTGTTACCCCGGCTACCTGCAAGCAGGAGACTTCTTTCTTCTGTCTTGTCGCCATCTTGCAGAGAAGAAACACTGGGAGATAAGTGGGAGGTCCCAGGTATGTATAGACCAGGAGGGGCTCATTTTTCATGACTTCTCTGCAACGTCGCCACCTAGAGGTGGGTTTACCCAAGTGTAATTATTAATGTTTGAAGCGGGGTGTGTGACATACTTAGAATACAGAGTCACATACATGGGGAATCCCAAACCACAGACCCCGCCCCCCCCCACCGCATCACCCAGACCCACACTCCTCCTGGAACCGGCGCGACACACAGACCCCGCCCCCAACCACGCACACTGGAACCGGCGCTGACGCCTCTGCCTGGGTGGCACACAAAACAGCGTCACATACATGGGGCATCCCAAACCACAGACCCCGCCCCCAGCCAACCAGCACAACAGACCCCGCCCCCAGCCACGCGGCACCACAGACCCCGCCCCCAGCCAGACAGCCACACTGCTCCTGGAACCGATGCTGCTGCCTCTGCCTGGGTGGAACACAAAACAGCATCACATACATGGGTCATCCCAAACCACAGACCCCTCCCCCAGCCACAGACCCCGCCCCCAGCCAGACACACTGCCCCCCCAGACACACTCCCCTGGGTGGCCCACTTACCCGGCAGAGCAATGACGGCCGGACCCCCGAGTGGCCCACTTACCCGGCAGAGCAATGATGGCCGGACCCCCGAGTGGCCCACTTACCCGGCAGAGCAATGATGGCCGGACCCCCGAGTGGCCCACTTACCCGGCAGAGCAATGATGGCCGGACCCCCGAGTGGCCCACTTACCCGGCAGAGCCAATGATGGCCGGACCCCCGAGTGGCCCACTTACCCGGCAGAGCAATGATGGCCGGACCCCCGAGTGGCCCACTTACCCGGCAGAGCAATGATGGCCGGACCCCCGAGTGGCCCACTTACCCGGCAGAGCAATGATGGCCGGACCCCCGAGTGGCCCACTTACCCGGCAGAGCCAATGATGGCCGGACCCCCGAGTGGCCCACTTACCCGGCAGAGCAATGATGGCCGGACCCCCGAGTGGCCCACTTACCCGGCAGAGCCAATGATGGCCGGACCCCCAGGTGGCCCACTTACCCGGCAGAGCCAATGATGGCCGGACCCCCGAGTGGCCCACTTACCCGGCAGAGCAATGATGGCCGGACCCCCGAGTGGCCCACTTACCCGGCAGAGCAATGATGGCCGGACCCCCGAGTGGCCCACTTACCCGGCAGAGCAATGATGGCCGGACCCCCGAGTGGCCCACTTACCCGGCAGAGCCAATGATGGCCGGACCCCCGAGTGGCCCACTTACCCGGCAGAGCCAATGATGGCCGGACCCCCGAGTGGCCCACTTACCCGGCAGAGCAATGATGGCCGGACCCCCGAGTGGCCCACTTACCCGGCAGAGCCAATGATGGCCGGACCCCCGAGTGGCCCACTTACCCGGCAGAGCAATGATGGCCGGACCCCCGAGTGGCCCACTTACCCGGCAGAGCCAATGATGGCCGGACCCCCGAGTGGCCCACTTACCCGGCAGAGCCAATGATGGCCGGACCCCCGAGTGGCCCACTTACCCGGCAGAGCAATGATGGCCGGACCCCCGAGTGGCCCACTTACCCGGCAGAGCCAATGATGGCCGGACCCCCGAGTGGCCCACTTACCCGGCAGAGCCAATGATGGCCGGACCCCCGAGTGGCCCACTTACCCGGCAGAGCCAATGATGGCCGGACCCCCGAGTGGCCCACTTACCCAGCAGAGCAATGATGGCCGGACCCCCGAGTGGCCCACTTACCCGGCAGAGCAATGATGGCCGGACCCCCGAGTGGCCCACTTACCCAGCAGAGCAATGATGGCCGGACCCCCGAGTGGCCCACTTACCCAGCAGAGCAATGATGGCCGGACCCCCGAGTGGCCCACTTACCCGGCAGAGCCAATGATGGCCGGACCCCCGAGTGGCCCACTTACCCGGCAGAGCAATGATGGCCGGACCCCCGAGTGGCCCACTTACCCGGCAGAGCAATGATGGCCGGACCCCCAGGTGGCCCACTTACCCGGCAGAGCAATGATGGCCGGACCCCCAGGTGGCCCACTTACCCGGCAGAGCCAATGATGGCCGGACCCCCGAGTGGCCCACTTACCCGGCAGAGCAATGATGGCCGGACACCCGAGTGGCCCACTTACCCGGCAGAGCAATGATGGCCGGACCCCCGAGTGGCCCACTTACCCGGCAGAGCAATGATGGCCGGACCCCCGAGTGGCCCACTTACCCGGCAGAGCCAATGATGGCCGGACCCCCGAGTGGCCCACTTACCCAGCAGAGCCAATGATGGCCGGACCCCCGAGTGGCCCACTTACCCGGCAGAGCCAATGATGGCCGGACCCCCGAGTGGCCCACTTACCCGGCAGAGCCAATGATGGCCGGACCCCCGAGTGGCCCACTTACCCGGCAGAGCCAATGATGGCCGGACCCCCGAGTGGACCACTTACCCGGCAGAGCCAATGATGGCCGGACCCCCGAGTGGCCCACTTACCCGGCAGAGCAATGATGGCCGGACCCCCGAGTGGCCCACTTACCCGGCAGAGCCAATGATGGCCGGACCCCCGAGTGGCCCACTTACCCGGCAGAGCAATGATGGCCGGACCCCCGAGTGGCCCACTTACCCGGCAGAGCAATGACGGCCGGACCCCCGAGTGGCCCACTTACCCGGCAGAGCAATGATGGCCGGACCCCCGAGTGGCACACTTACCCGGCAGAGCCAATGATGGCCGGACCCCCGAGTGGCCCACTTACCCGGCAGAGCCAATGATGGCCGGACCCCCGAGTGGCCCACTTACCCGGCAGAGGAATGATGGCCGGACGCCCGAGTGGCCCACTTACCCGGCAGAGCCAATGATGGCCGGACCCCCGAGTGGCCCACTTACCCGGCAGAGGAATGATGGCCGGACCCCCGAGTGGCCCACTTACCCGGCAGAGCCAATGATGGCCGGACCCCCGAGTGGCCCACTTACCCGGCAGAGCAATGATGGCCGGACGCCCGAGTGGCCCACTTACCCGGCAGAGCCAATGATGGCCGGACCCCGAGTGGCCCACTTACCCGGCAGAGCAATGATGGCCGGACCCCCGAGTGGCCCACTTACCCGGCAGAGCCAATGATGGCCGGACCCCCAGGTGGCCCACTTACCCGGCAGAGCCAATGATGGCCGGACCCCCGAGTGGCCCACTTACCCGGCAGAGCCAATGATGGCCGGACCCCCGAGTGGCCCACTTACCCGGCAGAGCCAATGACGGCCGGACCCCCGAGTGGCCCACTTACCCGGCAGAGCAATGATGGCCGGACCCCCGAGTGGCCCAATTACCCGGCAGAGCAATGATGGCCGGACCCCCGAGTGGCCCACTTACCCGGCAGAGCAATGATGGCCGGACCCCCGAGTGGCCCACTTACCCGGCAGAGCCAACGATGGCCGGACCCCCGAGTGGCCCACTTACCCGGCAGAGCCAATGACGGCCGGACCCCCGAGTGGCCCACTTACCCGGCAGAGCAATGATGGCCGGACCCCCGAGTGGCCCAATTACCCGGCAGAGCAATGATGGCCGGACCCCCGAGTGGCCCACTTACCCGGCAGAGCAATGATGGCCGGACCCCCGAGTGGCCCACTTACCCGGCAGAGCAATGATGGCCGGACCCCCGAGTGGCCCACTTACCCGGCAGAGCCAATGATGGCCGGACCCCCGAGTGGCCCACTTACCCGGCAGAGCAAGATGGCCGGACCCCCGAGTGGCCCACTTACCCGGCAGAGCCAATGATGGCCGGACCCCCGAGTGGCCCACTTACCCGGCAGAGCAAGATGGCCGGACCCCCGAGTGGCCCACTTACCCGGCAGAGCAAGATGGCCGGACCCCCGAGTGGCCCACTTACCCGGCAGAGCAATGATGGCCGGACCCCCGAGTGGCCCACTTACCCGGCAGAGCAATGATGGCCGGACCCCCGAGTGGCCCACTTACCCGGCAGAGCAATGATGGCCGGACCCCCGAGTGGCCCACTTACCCGGCAGAGCCAATGATGGCCGGACCCCCGAGTGGCCCACTTACCCGGCAGAGCCAATGATGGCCGGACCCCCGAGTGGCCCACTTACCCAGCAGAGCAATGATGGCCGGACCCCCGAGTGGCCCACTTACCCGGCAGAGCAATGATGGCCGGACCCCCGAGTGGCCCACTTACCCGGCAGAGCAATGATGGCCGGACCCCCGAGTGGCCCACTTACCCAGCAGAGCAATGATGGCCGGACCCCCGAGTGGCCCACTTACCCGGCAGAGCCAATGATGGCCGGACACCCGAGTGGCCCACTTACCCGGCAGAGCCAATGATGGCCGGACCCCCGAGTGGCCCACTTACCCGGCAGAGACAATGACGGCCGGACCCCCGAGTGGCCCACTTACCCGGCAGAGCCAATAATGGCCGGACCCCCGAGTGGCCCACTTACCTGGCAGAGCAATGATGGCCTGACCCCCGAGTGGCCCACTTACCCGGCAGAGCCAATGATGGCCGGACCCCCGAGTGGCCCACTTACCCGGCAGAGCAATGATGGCCGGACCCCCAGGTGGCCCACTTACCCGGCAGAGCCAATGATGGCCGGACCCCCGAGTGGCCCACTTACCCGGCAGAGCAATGATGGCCTGACCCCCGAGTGGCCCACTTACCCGGCAGAGCAATGATGGATGGACCCCCGAGTGGCCCACTTACCTGGCAGAGACAATGACGGCCGGACCCCCGAGTGGCCCACTTACCCGGCAGAGCCCTCCCCCCCTCCTCAGTGACACTTTATGGGGGTGGCAGTAGCGGGCAGCAGAGCTGACACTCACACGCAGGGGAAACACAAGAGCACATGATCATGTAGGGAGGTCACATGACTCACCTGTCGGCATCGGTGACCAGCGCCAGCCGCCCATAGTCCCAGGCCACTTTCCTCAGGATGGAGAAGACAAAGAGCAGAGCCTGAGGAGGGAGAGGAGAGGAGGTGAGCGGCCTGGAAACAACTGCACACATTACACGGCGGCCATGACACTCCCCCATCAATTAACTGCCGCCTGACCAAACCCTCAGCCCAACACTGTGCTCCAGCCATTCCTCCCGTATCCCCACCTGCAGCCACCAGAGGGCAGCACAGCATCTACCCTCCTGGTGATGTCACCCCAACTGCTATGACATCACCGCACAGTGCAGCACTAAATGACACGCACCCTATATGCCCCTCCCACAGATTACACGCTGCAGTCTCCCCCCCCTGTGGCACCTCCCTATAGCTGGGCGCAGTACAGATTACACGCTGCAGTCTCCTCCCCCTGTGGCACCTCCCTATAGCTGGGCGCAGTACAGATCACATGGTGCAGTCTCCTCCCCCTGTGGCACCTCCCTATAGCTGGGTGCAGTACAGATCACATGGTGCAGTCTCCTCCCCCTGTGGCACCTCCCTATAGCTGGGCGCAGTACAGATTACACGCTGCAGTCTCCTCCCCCTGTGGCACCTCCCTATAGCTGGGCGCAGTACAGATCACATGGTGCAGTCTCCTCCCCCTGTGGCACCTCCCTATAGCTGGGTGCAGTACAGATCACATGGTGCAGTCTCCTCCCCCTGTGGCACCTCCCTATAGCTGGGCGCAGTACAGATTACACGCTGCAGTCTCCTCCCCCTGTGGCACCTCCCTATAGCTGGGCGCAGTACAGATCACATGGTGCAGTCTCCTCCCCCTGTGGCACCTCCCTATAGCTGGGCGCAGTACAGATCACATGGTGCAGTCTCCTCCCCCTGTGGCACCTCCCTATAGCTGGGCGCAGTACAGATCACATGGTGCAGTCTCCTCCCCCGGTGGCACCTCCCTATAGCTGGGCGCAGTACAGATCACATGGTGCAGTCTCCTCCCCCTGTGGCACCTCCCTATAGCTGGGCGCAGTACAGATCACATGGTGCAGTCTCCTCCCCCTGTGACACCTCCCTATAGCTGGGCGCAGTACAGATCACATGGTGCAGTCTCCTCCCCCTGTGGCACCTCCCTATAGCTGGGCGCAGTACAGGTCACATGGTGCAGTCTCCTCCCCCTGTGGCACCTCCCTATAGCTGGGCGCAGTACAGATCACATGGTGCAGTCTCCTCCCCCTGTGGCACCTCCCTATAGCTGGGCGCAGTACAGATCACATGGTGCAGTCTCCTCCCCCTGTGGCACCTCCCTATAGCTGGGCGCAGTGCAGATCACACGCTGCAGTCTCCTCCCCCTGTGGCACCTCCCTATAGCTGGGCGCAGTACAGATCACATGGTGCAGTCTCCTCCCCCTGTGGCACCTCCCTATAGCTGGGCGCAGTACAGATCACATGGTGCAGTCTCCTCCCCCTGTGGCACCTCCCTATAGCTGGGCGCAGTACAGATCACATGGTGCAGTCTCCTCCCCCTGTGGCACCTCCCTATAGCTGGGCGCAGTGCAGATCACACGCTGCAGTCTCCTCCCCCTGTGGCACCTCCCTATAGCTGGGCGCAGTACAGATCACATGGTGCAGTCTCCTACCCCCTGTGGCACCTCCCTATAGCTGGGCGCAGTACAGGTCACATGGTGCAGTCTCCTCCCCCTGTGGCACCTCCCTATAGCTGGGCGCAGTACAGATCACATGGTGCAGTCTCCTCCCCCTGTGGCACCTCCCTATAGCTGGGCGCAGTACAGATCACATGGTGCAGTCTCCTCCCCCTGTGGCACCTCCCTATAGCTGGGCGCAGTACAGGTCACATGGTGCAGTCTCCTCCCCCTGTGGCACTTCCCTATAGCTGGGCGCAGTACAGATCACATGGTGCAGTCTCCTCCCCCTGTGGCACCTCCCTATAGCTGGGCGCAGTACAGATCACATGGTGCAGTCTCCTCCCCCTGTGGCACCTCCCTATAGCTGGGGGCAGTACAGATCACATGGTGCAGTCTCCTCCCCCTGTGGCACCTCCCTATAGCTGGGCGCAGTACAGATCTCACACAGCAGGCTCCTCCCCCCTGTGGCACCTCCCTATAGCTGGGCGCAGTACAGATCTCACACAGCAGGCTCCTCCCCCCTGTGGCACCTCCCTATAGCTGGGCGCAGTACAGATCTCACACAGCAGGCTCCTCCCCCCTGTGGAACCCTATATTGGGGCAGAATTGGTGGATACCCCTGCGTGGGGCACCTCCGGGTGGCATGATATGTACTCACCTGCGCCGGCCACTTACCAGAAAGCACATGAAGTCTAGGGCGAGCACGGTGGGCACGCCCCCGAAGGGCAGGCCCTGGAGCACGGTGCTGCGGATGCGGGCGCTGTAGCAATAATCCTTGGTGGTGACGTTGTTGCAGTCGGGCCCCAGGCAGGAGCTGGAGGCCGAGGTGGAGCCCATGGAGGCCAACGTGCCCAGGAAGAAGGGGGTCATGGTCCTTCTATCATTATCCGACCTGCCGGGGGGGGGGGAAACGAGAGTCAGCTCACGGGACAAATCTATAGGAGGAACGAGAACGTAAAGGAGAACTCCAACACTGCGCAACATCGAAGCGCCCCTCATAACCATGAGGACCGAAACGTGTCAGGAGAGGCCCAGAACCATCAGAGGTGCAGAGGGTGCGGGATGCCGCGATCAGGTGACATCACTCCCTCACCTCTGATTGGCCGCCTCTGCACCCATAATTAAAGCCCTAGAGAGGTCAATGAACTCTGCAAGACCAGAAAAACGAACTGTCACACATGTTCTGACAGATAACTGTCTCCCATCCCCCGTCCACCAATCAGCTGCCAGCGCTTATCTGTGCCACAGGGACTTCCTCATCAACACGCGCAAAATCAGCACCCACAGGAAAACGGCAAGAGGTCACCCACCCCACTGCTCCTGTCACCCACCCCGACACCCGACTGCTCCCATCACCCACCCCGACACCCGACTGCTCCCGTCACCCACCCCGACGCCCGACTGCTCCCGTCACCCACCCCGACGCCCGACTGCTCCCGTCACCCACCCCGACGCCCGACTGCTCCCGTCACCCACCCCGACGCCCGACTGCTCCCGTCACCCACCCCGACGCCCGACTGCTCCCGTCACCCACCCAGACGCCCGACTGCTCCCGTCACCCACCCGACTGCTCCCGTCACCCACCCAGACGCCCGACTGCTCCCGTCACCCACCCAGACGCCCGACTGCTCCCGTCACCCACCCAGACGCCCGACTGCTCCCGTCACCCACCCGACTGCTCCCGTCACCCACCCAGACGCCCGACTGCTCCCGTCACCCACCCAGACGCCCGACTGCTCCCGTCACCCACCCAGACGCCCGACTGCTCCCGTCACCCACCCAGACGCCCGACTGCTCCCGTCACCCACCCAGACGCCCGACTGCTCCCGTCACCCACCCAGACGCCCGACTGCTCCCGTCACCCACCCCGACGCCCGACTGCTCCCGTCACCCACCCCGACGCCCGACTGCTCCCGTCACCCACCCCGACGCCCGACTGCTCCCGTCACCCACCCCGACGCCCGACTGCTCCCGTCACCCACCCAGACGCCCGACTGCTCCCGTCACCCACCCGACTGCTCCCGTCACCCACCCAGACGCCCGACTGCTCCCGTCACCCACCCAGACGCCCGACTGCTCCCGTCACCCACCCGACTGCTCCCGTCACCCACCCAGACGCCCGACTGCTCCCGTCACCCACCCAGACGCCCGACTGCTCCCGTCACCCACCCAGACGCCCGACTGCTCCCGTCACCCACCCAGACGCCCGACTGCTCCCGTCACCCACCCAGACGCCCGACTGCTCCCGTCACCCACCCAGACGCCCGACTGCTCCCGTCACCCACCCAGACGCCCGACTGCTCCCGTCACCCACCCCGACGCCCGACTGCTCCCGTCACCCACCCCGACGCCCGACTGCTCCCGTCACCCACCCCGACGCCCGACTGCTCCCGTCACCCACCCCGACGCCCGACTGCTCCCGTCACCCACCCCGACGCCCGACGGCTCCCGTCACCCACCCCGACGCCCGACGGCTCCCGTCACCCACCCCGACACCCGACTGCTCCCGTCACCCACCCCGACACCCGACTGCTCCCGTCACCCACCCCGACCCCCGACTGCTCCCGTCACCCACCCCGACCCCCGACTGCTCCCGTCACCCACCCCGACACCCGACTGCTCCCGTCACCCACCCCGACTGCTCCCGTCACCCACCCCGACACCCGACTGCTCCCGTCACCCACCCACCCCGACACCCGACTGCTCCCGTCACCCACCCACCCCGACACCCGACTGCTCCCGTCACCCACCCACCCCGACACCCGACTGCTCCCGTCACCCACCCGACTGCTCCCGTCACCCACCCGACTGCTCCCGTCACCCACCCCGACACCCGACTGCTCCCGTCACCCACCCACCGCGACACCCGACTGCTCCCGTCACCCACCCACCGCGACACCCGACTGCTCCCGTCACCCACCCACCCCGACACCCGACTGCTCCCGTCACCCACCCCGACACCCGACTGCTCCCGTCACCCACCCCGACACCCGACTGCTCCCGTCACCCACCCAGACACCCGACTGCTCCCGTCACCCACCCACCCCGACTGCTCCCGTCACCCACCCAGACACCCGACTGCTCCCCTCACCCACCCCGACACCCGACTGCTCCCCTCACCCACCCACCCCCCCGCACTGCTCCCGTCACCCACCCGACTGCTCCCGTCACCCACCCAGACGCCCGACTGCTCCCGTCACCCACCCCGACTGCTCCCGTCACCCACCCCGACACCCGACTGCTCCCGTCACCCACCCAGACGCCCGACTGCTCCCGTCACCCACCCAGACTGCTCCCGTCACCCACCCCGACACCCGACTGCTCCCGTCACCCACCCCGACTGCTCCCGTCACCCACCCCGACACCCCACTGCTCCCGTCACCCACCCCACTGCTCCTGTCACCCACCCCGACACCCCACTGCTCCCGTCACCCACCCCGACTGCTCCCGTCACCCACCCCGACACCCCACTGCTCCCGTCACCCACCCCACTGCTCCTGTCACCCACCCCGACACCCGACTGCTCCCGTCACCCACCCCGACACCCGACTGCTCCCGTCACCCACCCCGACGCCCGACTGCTCCCGTCACCCACCCCGACGCCCGACTGCTCCCGTCACCCACCCCGACGCCCGACTGCTCCCGTCACCCACCCCGACGCCCGACTGCTCCCGTCACCCACCCCGACGCCCGACTGCTCCCGTCACCCACCCAGACGCCCGACTGCTCCCGTCACCCACCCGACTGCTCCCGTCACCCACCCAGACGCCCGACTGCTCCCGTCACCCACCCAGACGCCCGACTGCTCCCGTCACCCACCCGACTGCTCCCGTCACCCACCCAGACGCCCGACTGCTCCCGTCACCCACCCAGACGCCCGACTGCTCCCGTCACCCACCCAGACGCCCGACTGCTCCCGTCACCCACCCAGACGCCCGACTGCTCCCGTCACCCACCCAGACGCCCGACTGCTCCCGTCACCCACCCCGACGCCCGACTGCTCCCGTCACCCACCCCGACGCCCGACTGCTCCCGTCACCCACCCCGACGCCCGACTGCTCCCGTCACCCACCCCGACGCCCGACTGCTCCCGTCACCCACCCCGACGCCCGACTGCTCCCGTCACCCACCCCGACGCCCGACTGCTCCCGTCACCCACCCCGACGCCCGACTGCTCCCGTCACCCACCCACCCCGACACCCGACTGCTCCCGTCACCCACCCGACTGCTCCCGTCACCCACCCGACTGCTCCCGTCACCCACCCGACTGCTCCCGTCACCCACCCCGACACCCGACTGCTCCCGTCACCCACCCACCGCGACACCCGACTGCTCCCGTCACCCACCCACCGCGACACCCGACTGCTCCCGTCACCCACCCACCCCGACACCCGACTGCTCCCGTCACCCACCCCGACACCCGACTGCTCCCGTCACCCACCCCGACACCCGACTGCTCCCGTCACCCACCCAGACACCCGACTGCTCCCGTCACCCACCCACCCCGACTGCTCCCGTCACCCACCCAGACACCCGACTGCTCCCCTCACCCACCCCGACACCCGACTGCTCCCCTCACCCACCCACCCCCCCGCACTGCTCCCGTCACCCACCCGACTGCTCCCGTCACCCACCCAGACGCCCGACTGCTCCCGTCACCCACCCCGACACCCGACTGCTCCCGTCACCCACCCCGACACCCGACTGCTCCCGTCACCCACCCCGACTGCTCCCGTCACCCACCCCGACACCCCACTGCTCCCGTCACCCACCCCACTGCTCCTGTCACCCACCCCGACACCCCACTGCTCCCGTCACCCACCCCGACTGCTCCCGTCACCCACCCCGACACCCCACTGCTCCCGTCACCCACCCCACTGCTCCTGTCACCCACCCCGACGCCCGACTGCTCCCGTCACCCACCCCGACGCCCGACTGCTCCCGTCACCCACCCCGACGCCCGACTGCTCCCGTCACCCACCCCGACGCCCGACTGCTCCCGTCACCCACCCCGACGCCCGACTGCTCCCGTCACCCACCCCGACGCCCGACTGCTCCCGTCACCCACCCCGACGCCCGACTGCTCCCGTCACCCACCCAGACGCCCGACTGCTCCCGTCACCCACCCGACTGCTCCCGTCACCCACCCAGACGCCCGACTGCTCCCGTCACCCACCCAGACGCCCGACTGCTCCCGTCACCCACCCGACTGCTCCCGTCACCCACCCAGACGCCCGACTGCTCCCGTCACCCACCCAGACGCCCGACTGCTCCCGTCACCCACCCAGACGCCCGACTGCTCCCGTCACCCACCCCGACGCCCGACTGCTCCCGTCACCCACCCCGACGCCCGACTGCTCCCGTCACCCACCCCGACGCCCGACTGCTCCCGTCACCCACCCCGACGCCCGACTGCTCCCGTCACCCACCCCGACGCCCGACTGCTCCCGTCACCCACCCCGACGCCCGACTGCTCCCGTCACCCACCCCGACACCCGACTGCTCCCGTCACCCACCCCGACCCCCGACTGCTCCCGTCACCCACCCCGACACCCGACTGCTCCCGTCACCCACCCCGACACCCGACTGCTCCCGTCACCCACCCCGACTGCTCCCGTCACCCACCCCGACACCCGACTGCTCCCGTCACCCACCCACCCCGACACCCGACTGCTCCCGTCACCCACCCACCCCGACACCCGACTGCTCCCGTCACCCACCCACCCCGACACCCGACTGCTCCCGTCACCCACCCGACTGCTCCCGTCACCCACCCGACTGCTCCCGTCACCCACCCCGACACCCGACTGCTCCCGTCACCCACCCACCGCGACACCCGACTGCTCCCGTCACCCACCCACCGCGACACCCGACTGCTCCCGTCACCCACCCACCCCGACACCCGACTGCTCCCGTCACCCACCCCGACACCCGACTGCTCCCGTCACCCACCCCGACACCCGACTGCTCCCGTCACCCACCCAGACACCCGACTGCTCCCGTCACCCACCCACCCCGACTGCTCCCGTCACCCACCCACCCCGACTGCTCCCGTCACCCACCCAGACACCCGACTGCTCCCCTCACCCACCCCGACACCCGACTGCTCCCCTCACCCACCCACCCCCCCGCACTGCTCCCGTCACCCACCCGACTGCTCCCGTCACCCACCCAGATGCCCGACTGCTCCCGTCACCCACCCACCCCGACACCCGACTGCTCCCGTCACCCACCCCGACACCCGACTGCTCCCGTCACCCACCCCGACGCCCGACTGCTCCCGTCACCCACCCCGACGCCCGACTGCTCCCGTCACCCACCCCGACGCCCGACTGCTCCCGTCACCCACCCAGACGCCCGACTGCTCCCGTCACCCACCCAGACGCCCGACTGCTCCCGTCACCCACCCAGACGCCCGACTGCTCCCGTCACCCACCCAGACGCCCGACTGCTCCCGTCACCCACCCAGACGCCCGACTGCTCCCGTCACCCACCCAGACGCCCGACTGCTCCCGTCACCCACCCAGACGCCCGACTGCTCCCGTCACCCACCCCGACTGCTCCCGTCACCCACCCCGACGCCCGACTGCTCCCGTCACCCACCCAGACGCCCGACTGCTCCCGTCACCCAGACGCCCGACTGCTCCCGTCACCCAGACGCCCGACTGCTCCCGTCACCCACCCAGACGCCCGACTGCTCCCGTCACCCACCCAGACGCCCGACTGCTCCCGTCACCCACCCAGACGCCCGACTGCTCCCGTCACCCACCCAGACGCCCGACTGCTCCCGTCACCCACCCAGACGCCCGACTGCTCCCGTCACCCACCCAGACGCCCGACTGCTCCCGTCACCCACCCAGACGCCCGACTGCTCCCGTCACCCACCCAGACGCCCGACTGCTCCAGTCACCCACCCCGACCGCTCCCGTCACCCACCCCGACTGCTCCCGTCACCCACCCAGACGCCCGACTGCTCCCGTCACCCACCCAGACGCCCGACTGCTCCCGTCACCCACCCCGACGCCCGACTGCTCCCGTCACCCACCCCGACGCCCGACTGCTCCCGTCACCCACCCCGACGCCCGACTGCTCCCGTCACCCACCCCGACGCCCGACTGCTCCCGTCAACCACCCCGACGCCCGACTGCTCCCGTCACCCACCCAGACGCCCGACTGCTCCCGTCACCCACCCAGACGCCCGACTGCTCCCGTCACCCACCCCGACCCCCGACTGCTCCCGTCACCCACCCCGACACCCGACTGCTCCCGTCACCCACCCCGACTGCTCCCGTCACCCACCCCGACACCCGACTGCTCCCGTCACCCACCCCGACACCCGACTGCTCCCGTCACCCACCCCGACTGCTCCCGTCACCCACCCACCCCGACACCCGACTGCTCCCGTCACCCACCCACCCCGACACCCGACTGCTCCCGTCACCCACCCGACTGCTCCCGTCACCCACCCCGACACCCGACTGCTCCCGTCACCCACCCCGACACCCGACTGCTCCCGTCACCCACCCACCGCGACACCCGACTGCTCCCGTCACCCACCCACCCCGACACCCGACTGCTCCCGTCACCCACCCCGACACCCGACTGCTCCCGTCACCCACCCCGACACCCGACTGCTCCCGTCACCCACCCCGACACCCGACTGCTCCCGTCACCCACCCCGACACCCGACTGCTCCCGTCACCCACCCAGACACCCGACTGCTCCCGTCACCCACCCCGACACCCGACTGCTCCCGTCACCCACCCAGACACCCGACTGCTCCCCTCACCCACCCCGACACCCGACTGCTCCCCTCACCCACCCACCCCCCCGCACTGCTCCCGTCACCCACCCGACTGCTCCCGTCACCCACCCGACTGCTCCCGTCACCCACCCAGACGCCCGACTGCTCCCGTCACCCACCCACCCCGACACCCGACTGCTCCCGTCACCCACCCCGACACCCGACTGCTCCCGTCACCCACCCCGACACCCGACTGCTCCCGTCACCCACCCCGACGCCCGACTGCTCCCGTCACCCACCCCGACGCCCGACTGCTCCCGTCACCCACCCAGACGCCCGACTGCTCCCGTCACCCACCCCGACGCCCGACTGCTCCCGTCACCCACCCCGACGCCCGACTGCTCCCGTCACCCACCCCGACGCCCGACTGCTCCCGTCACCCACCCCGACGCCCGACTGCTCCCGTCACCCACCCCGACACCCGACTGCTCCCGTCACCCACCCCGACCCCCGACTGCTCCCGTCACCCACCCCGACCCCCGACTGCTCCCGTCACCCACCCCGACACCCGACTGCTCCCGTCACCCACCCCGACTGCTCCCGTCACCCACCCCGACACCCGACTGCTCCCGTCACCCACCCACCCCGACACCCGACTGCTCCCGTCACCCACCCACCCCGACACCCGACTGCTCCCGTCACCCACCCGACTGCTCCCGTCACCCACCCGACTGCTCCCGTCACCCACCCCGACACCCGACTGCTCCCGTCACCCACCCACCGCGACACCCGACTGCTCCCGTCACCCACCCACCGCGACACCCGACTGCTCCCGTCACCCACCCACCCCGACACCCGACTGCTCCCGTCACCCACCCCGACACCCGACTGCTCCCGTCACCCACCCCGACACCCGACTGCTCCCGTCACCCACCCAGACACCCGACTGCTCCCGTCACCCACCCACCCCGACTGCTCCCGTCACCCACCCAGACACCCGACTGCTCCCCTCACCCACCCCGACACCCGACTGCTCCCCTCACCCACCCACCCCCCCGCACTGCTCCCGTCACCCACCCGACTGCTCCCGTCACCCACCCAGACGCCCGACTGCTCCCGTCACCCACCCACCCCGACACCCGACTGCTCCCGTCACCCACCCCGACGCCCGACTGCTCCCGTCACCCACCCCGACGCCCGACTGCTCCCGTCACCCACCCCGACGCCCGACTGCTCCCGTCACCCACCCCGACGCCCGACTGCTCCCGTCACCCACCCAGACGCCCGACTGCTCCCGTCACCCACCCAGACGCCCTACTGCTCCCGTCACCCACCCAGACGCCCGACTGCTCCCGTCACCCACCCAGACGCCCGACTGCTCCCGTCACCCACCCAGACGCCCGACTGCTCCCGTCACCCACCCAGACGCCCGACTGCTCCCGTCACCCACCCAGACGCCCGACTGCTCCCGTCACCCACCCCGACTGCTCCCGTCACCCACCCCGACGCCCGACTGCTCCCGTCACCCACCCAGACGCCCGACTGCTCCCGTCACCCAGACGCCCGACTGCTCCCGTCACCCAGACGCCCGACTGCTCCCGTCACCCACCCAGACGCCCGACTGCTCCCGTCACCCACCCAGACGCCCGACTGCTCCCGTCACCCACCCAGACGCCCGACTGCTCCCGTCACCCACCCAGACGCCCGACTGCTCCCGTCACCCACCCAGACGCCCGACTGCTCCCGTCACCCACCCAGACGCCCGACTGCTCCCGTCACCCACCCAGACGCCCGACTGCTCCCGTCACCCACCCCGACCGCTCCCGTCACCCACCCCGACTGCTCCCGTCACCCACCCAGACGCCCGACTGCTCCCGTCACCCACCCAGACGCCCGACTGCTCCCGTCACCCACCCCGACGCCCGACTGCTCCCGTCACCCACCCCGACGCCCGACTGCTCCCGTCACCCACCCCGACGCCCGACTGCTCCCGTCACCCACCCCGACGCCCGACTGCTCCCGTCACCCACCCAGACGCCCGACTGCTCCCGTCACCCACCCAGACGCCCGACTGCTCCCGTCACCCACCCAGACGCCCGACTGCTCCCGTCACCCACCCAGACGCCCGACTGCTCCCGTCACCCACCCCGACCCCCGACTGCTCCCGTCACCCACCCCGACACCCGACTGCTCCCGTCACCCACCCCGACTGCTCCCGTCACCCACCCCGACACCCGACTGCTCCCGTCACCCACCCACCCCGACACCCGACTGCTCCCGTCACCCACCCACCCCGACACCCGACTGCTCCCGTCACCCACCCGACTGCTCCCGTCACCCACCCGACTGCTCCCGTCACCCACCCCGACACCCGACTGCTCCCGTCACCCACCCCGACACCCGACTGCTCCCGTCACCCACCCACCGCGACACCCGACTGCTCCCGTCACCCACCCACCCCGACACCCGACTGCTCCCGTCACCCACCCCGACACCCGACTGCTCCCGTCACCCACCCCGACACCCGACTGCTCCCGTCACCCACCCCGACACCCGACTGCTCCCGTCACCCACCCCGACACCCGACTGCTCCCGTCACCCACCCAGACACCCGACTGCTCCCGTCACCCACCCACCCCGACTGCTCCCGTCACCCACCCAGACACCCGACTGCTCCCCTCACCCACCCCGACACCCGACTGCTCCCCTCACCCACCCACCCCCCCGCACTGCTCCCGTCACCCACCCGACTGCTCCCGTCACCCACCCAGACGCCCGACTGCTCCCGTCACCCACCCACCCCGACACCCGACTGCTCCCGTCACCCACCCCGACACCCGACTGCTCCCGTCACCCACCCCGACACCCGACTGCTCCCGTCACCCACCCCGACACCCGACTGCTCCCGTCACCCACCCCGACACCCGACTGCTCCCGTCACCCACCCCGACACCCGACTGCTCCCGTCACCCACCCGACTGCTCCTGTCACCCACCCCGACACCCGACTGCTCCCGTCACCCACCCGACTGCTCCTGTCACCCACCCCGACTGCTCACGTCACCCACCCACCCCGACTGCTCCCGTCACCCACCCACCCCGACACCCGACTGCTCCCGTCACCCACCCCGACACCCGACTGCTCCCGTCACCCACCCGACTGCTCCCGTCACCCACCCACCCCGACACCCGACTGCCCCCGTCACCCACCCACCCCGACACCCGACTGCTCCCGTCACCCACCCCGACACCCGACTGCTCCCGTCACCCACCCACCCCGACACCCGACTGCTCCCGTCACCCACCCGACTGCTCCCGTCACCCACCTCGACACCCGACTGCTCCCGTCACCCACCCCGACACCCGACTGCTCCCGTCACCCACCCCGACACCCGACTGCCCCCGTCACCCACCCACCCCGACACCCGACTGCTCCCGTCACCCACCCACCCCGACACCCGACTGCTCCCGTCACCCACCCACCCCGACACCCGACTGCTCCCGTCACCCACCCGACTGCTCCCGTCACCCACCTCGACACCCGACTGCTCCTGTCACCCACCCCGACACCCGACTGCTCCCGTCACCCACCCCGACTCCCAATTCTGACCCCAGACCCTTCCCCACCCCAACATTTCCCTTCACCAGCCGACCCCGGACCCTTCCCTTCACCAGTCGACCCCAGACCCTTCACCAGCCGACCCCAGACCCTTCACCAGCCGACACCAGACCCTTCCCCAGCCGGATCCTTCCCTTCACCAGCCGACCCCGGACCCTTCCCTTCACCAGCCGACCCCGGACCCTTCCCTTCACCAGCCGACCCCGGACCCTTCCCTTCACCAGCCGACCCCGGACCCTTCCCCACCCCAACTTTTACCTTCACCAGCCGATCCCAGACCCTTCCCCAGCCGGATCCTTCCCTTCACCAGACGACCCCAGGCCCCTTCCCTTCACCAGCCGACCCCGGACCCTTCCCTTCACCAGCCGACCCCGGACCCTTCCCTTCACCAGCCGACCCCGGACCCTTCCCCACCCCAACTTTTACCTTCACCAGCCGATCCCAGACCCTTCCCCAGCCGGATCCTTCCCTTCACCAGACGACCCCAGGCCCCTTCCCTTCCTCACTCCGACCCTTCCCTATCACCACCCGACCTTTCCCTTCCTCACCCCGACCCTTCCCAATCACCACCCGACCCTTCACTTCACCACCCCAGACCCTTCCCTTCACCACCCCAGACCTTTCCCTTCACCACCCCGACCCCAGACCCTTCCCTACCTCACCCCGACCCTTCCCTTCACCACCCCAGACCCTTCCCTTCACCACCCCAGACCCTTCCCTTCACCACCCCAGACCCTTCCCTTCACCACCCCAGACCCTTCCCTTCACCACCCCAGACCCTTCCCTTCACCACCCCAGACCCTTCCCTTCACCACCCCAGACCCTTCCCTTCACCACCCCAGACCCTTCCCTTCACCACCCCCACCCCAGACCCTTCCCTTCACCACCCCCACCCCAGACCCTTCCCTTCACCACCCAGGACCCTTTTTCCACCCGACCCCAGACCCTTCCCTTCACCACCCCCACCCCAGACCCTTCCCTTCACCACCCAGGACCCTTTTTCCACCCGACCACAGACCCTTCCCTATTACTACGCGACCCCAGACCCTTCCCCTTCACCAGCCGACCCCAGACTCTTCCCCTTCACCAGCCGACCCCAGACCCTTCCCCTTCACCAGCCGACCCCAGACCCTTCCCTTCACCAGCCGACCCCAGACCCTTCCCCTTCACCAGCCGACCCCAGACCCTTCCCCTTCACCAGCCGACCCCAGACCCTTCCCCTTCACCAGCCGACCCCAGACCCTTCCCCATCACCACCCGACCCCAGACCCTTCCCCTTCACCAGCCGACCCCAGACCCTTCCCTTTCACCAGCCGACCCCAGACCCTTCCCTTCACCAGCCGACCACAGACCCTTCCCCTTCACCAGCCGACCCCAGACCCTTCCCTATCACCAGCCGACCCCAGACCCTTCCCTTCACCAGCCGACCCCAGACCCTTCCCTTTCACCAGCCGACCCCAGACCCTTCCCTTCACCAGCCGACCCCAGACCCTTCCCTTCACCAGCCGACCCCAGACCCTTCCCTTTCACCAGCCGACCCCAGAGCCTTCCCCTTCACCAGCCGACCCCAGACCCTTCCCCTTCACCAGCCGACCACAGACCCTTCTCTTCACCACCCTGACCCAAGACCCTTCCCCTTCACCAGCCAGCCCCAGACCCTTCCCCTTCACCAGCCGACCCCAGACTCTTCCCCTTCACCAGCCGACCCCAGACCCTTCCCCTTCACCAGCCGACCCCAGACCCTTCCCCTTCACCAGCCGACCCCAGACCCTTCCCCTTCACCACCCGACCCCAGACCCTTCCCCTTCACCACCCGACCCCAGACCCTTCCCCTTCACCACCCGACCCCAGACCCTTCCCCTTCACCAGCCGACCCCAGACCCTTCCCCTTCACCAGCCGACCCAAGACCCTTCCCCTTCACCAGCCGACCCCATGCCCTTCCCTATCACCACCCGACCCCAGACCCTTCCCTTCACCAGCCGACCCCAGACCCTTCCCTTCACCAGCCGACCCCAGACCCTTCCCTTCACCACCCGACCCCAGACCCTTCCCCTTCACCACCCGACCCCAGACCCTTCCCTTCACCAGCCGACCCCAGACCCTTCCCCTTCACCACCCGACCCCAGACTCTTCCCTTCACCACCCGACCCCAGACCCTTCCCTTCACCACCCTGACCCAAGACCCTTCCCCTTCACCAGCCGACCCCAGACCCTTCCCCTTCACCACCCGACCCCAGACCCTTCCCCTTCACCAGCCGACCCCAGACCCTTCACCAGCCGACCCCAGACCCTTCACCAGCCGACCCCAGACCCTTCCCCTTCACCACCCGACCCCAGACCCTTCCCCTTCACCAGCCGACCCCAGACCCTTCACCAGCCGACCCCAGACCCTTCCCCTTCACCACCCGACCCCAGACCCTTCCCCTTCACCAGCCGACCCCAGACCCTTCCCCTTCACCAGCCGACCCCAGACCCTTCCCCTTCACCACCCGACCCCAGACCCTTCCCCTTCACCAGCCGACCCCAGACCCTTCCCCTTCACCAGCCGACCCCAGACCCTTCCCCTTCACCAGCCGACCCCAGACCCTTCCCCTTCACCAGCCGACCCCAGACCCTTCCCCTTCACCAGCCGACCCCAGACCCTTCACCAGCCGACCCCAGACCCTTCACCAGCCGACCCCAGACCCTTCCCCTTCACCAGCCGACCCCAGACCCTTCCCCTTCACCAGCCGACCCCAGACCCTTCACCAGCCGACCCCAGACCCTTCACCAGCCGACCCCAGACCCTTCCCCTTCACCAGCCGACCCCAGACCCTTCCCCTTCACCAGCCGACCCCAGACCCTTCACCAGCCGACCCCAGACCCTTCCCTTCACCAGCCGACCCCAGACCCTTCCCTTCACCAGCCGACCCCAGACCCTTCCCTTCACCAGCCGACCCCAGACCCTTCCCTTCACCAGCCGACCCCAGACCCTTCCCTTCACCACCCGACCCCAGACCCTTCCCTTCACCACCCGACCCCAGACCCTTCCCTTCACCACCCGACCCCAGACCCTTCCCTTCACCAGCCGACCCCAGACCCTTCCCTTCACCAGCCGACCCCAGACCCTTCCCTTCACCAGCCGACCCCAGACCCTTCCCTTTCACCAGCCGACCCCAGACCCTTCCCTTTCACCAGCCGACCCCAGACCCTTCCCTTCACCAGCCGACCACAGACCCTTCTCTTCACCACCCTGACCCAAGACCCTTCCCCTTCACCAGCCGACCCCAGACCCTTCCCCTTCACCACCCGACCCCAGACCCTTCCCCTTCACCAGCCGACCCCAGACCCTTCCCCTTCACCACCCGACCCCAGACCCTTCCCCTTCACCAGCCGACCCCAGACCCTTCCCCTTCACCACCCGACCCCAGACCCTTCCCTTCACCACCCGACCCCAGACCCTTCCCCTTCACCAGCCGACCCCAGACCCTTCCCCTTCACCAGCCGACCCCAGACCCTTCCCTTCACCAGCCGACCCCAGACCCTTCCCCTTCACCACCCGACCCCAGACCCTTCCCCTTCACCAGCCGACCCCAGACCCTTCCCCTTCACCAGCCGACCCCAGACCCTTCCCCTTCACCAGCCGACCCCAGACCCTTCCCCTTCACCACCCGACCCCAGACTCTTCCCCTTCACCAGCCGACCCCAGACCCTTCCCTTCACCACCCGACCCCAGACCCTTCCCTTCACCACCCGACCCCAGACCCTTCCCCTTCACCAGCCGACCCCAGACTCTTCCCCTTCACCAGCCGACCCCAGACCCTTCCCTTCACCACCCGACCCCAGACCCTTCCCTTCACCACCCGACCCCAGACCCTTCCCCTTCACCAGCCGACCCCAGACTCTTCCCCTTCACCACCCGACCCCAGACCCTTCCCCTTCACCACCCGACCCCAGACTCTTCCCTTCACCAGCCGACCCCAGACCCTTCCCTTCACCAGCCGACCCCAGACCCTTCCCTTCACCAGCCGACCCCAGACCCTTCCCTTCACCAGCCGACCCCAGACCCTTCCCTTCACCAGCCGACCCCAGACCCTTCCCTTTCACCAGCCGACCCCAGACCCTTCCCCTTCACCAGCCGACCCCAGACCCTTCCCCTTCACCAGCCGACCCCAGACCCTTCCCCTTCACCAGCCGACCCCAGACCCTTCCCCTTCACCAGCCGACCCCAGACCCTTCCCCTTCACCACCCGACCCCAGACCCTTCCCTTCACCACCCGACCCCAGACCCTTCCCCTTCACCAGCCGACCCCAGACCCTTCCCCTTCACCAGCCGACCCCAGACCCTTCCCTTCACCAGCCGACCCCAGACCCTTCCCCTTCACCACCCGACCCCAGACCCTTCCCCTTCACCAGCCGACCCCAGACCCTTCCCCTTCACCAGCCGACCCCAGACCCTTCCCTTCACCAGCCGACCCCAGACCCTTCACCAGCCGACCCCAGACCCTTCCCCTTCACCAGCCGACCCCAGACCCTTCACCTTCACCACCCGACCCCAGACCCTTCCCCAGCTGACCCCAGACCCTTCACCAGCCGACCCCAGACCCTTCACCAGCCGACCCCAGACCCTTCCCCTTCACCAGCCGACCCCAGACCCTTCCCCTTCACCAGCCGACCCCAGACCCTTCACCTTCACCACCCGACCCCAGACCCTTCCCCAGCTGACCCCAGACCCTTCACCAGCCGACCCCAGACCCTTCACCAGCCGACCCCAGACCCTTCCCCTTCACCAGCAGACCCCAGACCCTTCCCCTTCACCAGCCGACTCCAGACCCTTCCCCTTCACCACCCGACCCCAGACCCTTCCCTTCACCACCCGACCCCAGACCCTTCCCCTTCACCACCCGACCCCAGACTCTTCCCCTTCACCACCCGACCCCAGACCCTTCCCTTCACCACCCGACCCCAGACCCTTCCCCTTCACCAGCCGACCCCAGACTCTTCCCCTTCACCACCCGACCCCAGACTCTTCCCTTCACCACCCGACCCCAGACCCTTCCCCTTCACCAGCCGACCCAAGACCCTTCTCTTCACCACCCGACCCCAGACCCTTCCCCTTCACCACCCGACCCCAGACTCTTCCCTTCACCACCCGACCCCAGACCCTTCCCTTCACCACCCGACCCCAGACCCTTCCCTTCACCACCCGACCCCAGACCCTTCCCCTTCACCACCCGACCCCAGACTCTTCCCTTCACCACCCGACCCCAGACCCTTCCCTTCACCACCCGACCCCAGACCCTTCCCTTCACCAGCCGACCCCAGACCCTTCCCTTCACCAGCCGACCCCAGACCCTTCCCTTCACCAGCCGACCCCAGACCCTTCCCTTCACCAGCCGACCCCAGACCCTTCCCTTTCACCAGCCGACCCCAGACCCTTCCCCTTCACCAGCCGACCCCAGACCCTTCCCTTCACCACCCGACCCCAGACCCTTCCCTATCACCAGCCGACCCCAGACCCTTCCCTATCACCACCCGACCCCAGACCCTTCCCTTCACCACCCGACCCCAGACCCTTCCCTTCACCACCCGACCCCAGACCCTTCCCTTCACCACCCGACCCCAGACCCTTCCCTTCACCAGCCGACCCTAGACCCCTCCCTATCACCACCCGACCCCAGACCCTTCCCTTCACCACCCGACCCCAGACCCTTCCCTTCACCACCCGACCCCAGACCCTTCCCTTGACTACCCGACCCCAGACCCTTCCCTATCACCACCCGACCCCAGACCCTTCCCTTCACCACCCGACCCCAGACCCTTCCCTTCACCACCCGACCCCAGACCCTTCCCTTCACCACCCGACCCCAGACCCTTCCCTTCACCACCCGACCCCAGACCCTTCCCTTCACCAGCCGACCCTAGACCCCTCCCTATCACCACCCGACCCCAGACCCTTCCCTTCACCAGCCGACCCCAGACCCTTCCCTATCACCACCCGACCCCAGACCCTTCCCTTCACCAGCCGACCCCAGACCCTTCCCTTCACCAGCCGACCCCAGACCCTTCCCTTCACCACCCGACCACAGACCCATCCCTTCAACACCCCGACCCCAGACACTTCCCTTCCCCACCCCGCCATGCCTCCCGTATTCCCCCATGGCTCCTACATGTTCAGGTGTCACCTGGTCAGTGGCCGCCATCTGCTAATCAGGGATTTCAGGAGATTTCCCGGGATGAGGAGGAAGTGCTGAGCCGGCCACAGATAATCTGCCCCTCCCGGGACCCGGCTCTGCAGGAGGAGGAGGATCAGTGGCTGCTAAAGGCCCGAACATGGCCGAGGAGGTGGGATGCCCCCGAGACCCTCAGATCACTACAGGGAGGGAGATATGGTTACAGGAGCCGGGTGATGACATAACGAGGGGCATCCCCAGGATCCCCCCACACGAGGATCACTACAGGGCGGGAGATGGGGCTACGGGAGCCGGGTGATGACATAACGAGGGGCATCCCCGGGATCCCCCCACACGAGGATTACTACAGGGCGGGAGATGGGGCTACAGGAGCCGGGTGATGACATAACGAGGGGCATCTCCGGGATCCCCCCACACGAGGATCACTACAGGGCGGGAGATGGGGCTACAGGAGCCGGGTGATGACATAACGAGGGGCATCCCCGGGATCCCCCCACACGAGGATCACTACAGGGCGGGAGATGGGGCTACAGGAGCCGGGTGATGACATAACGAGGGGCATCTCCGGGATCCCCCCACACGAGGATCACTACAGGGCGGGAGATGGGGCTACAGGAGCCGGGTGATGACAGGGCCCCTGCCCTGCCCCAGATAGAGGCCGACCCCAGACACGGGCCCCTGCCCTGCCCCAGATAGAGGCCGACCCCAGACACGGGCCCCTGCCCTGCCCCAGATAGAGGCCGACCCCAGACACGGGCCCCTGCCCTGCCCCAGATAGAGGCCGACCCCAGACGCGGGCCCCTGCCCTGCCCCAGATAGAGGCCGACCCCAGACGCGGGCCCCTGCCCTGCCCCAGATAGAGGCCGACCCCAGACACGGGCCCCTGCCCCAGATAGAGGCCGACCCCAGACACGGGCCCCTGCCCCAGATAGAGGCCGACCCCAGACACGGGCCCCTGCCCCAGATAGAGGCCGACCCCAGACACGGGCCCCTGTGCTACGCCAGACGCGGGCAGAGGTGTGAGGTGTGTGCGCGGCGTCTCTCACAGGAATGTCGTCTCTGTGGACTTTCCTGCTTCTTGAGATTCCTGAGCAAATTTACTTTCACTGCAGAGTATCGGCCACTCAGAGGTAACAGGGCCCGGGGGGGACAACAACCTGCTGCACACAGACCTGCCGACTGCTCCTATCCACCCAAAGTGTCAGTCCCGAGATATACTCTGCTCCCCATTGCCAAAAGAGCTGACACTCTATAAAGCATAGAGATCACACACTGGGCAGCAGAGCTGACACTCTATACAGCATAGAGATCACACACTGGGCAGCATAGAGATCACACACTGGGCAGCAGAGCTGACACTCTATACAGCATAGAGATCACACACTGGGCAGCAGAGCGGACACTCTATACAGCATAGAGATCACACACTGGGCAGCAGAGCTGACACTCTATACAGCATAGAGATCACACACTGGGCAGCAGAGCTGACACTCTATACAGCATAGAGATCACACACTGGACAGCAGAGCTGACACTCTATACAGCATAGAGATCACACACTGGGCAGCAGAGCTGACACTCTATACAGCATAGAGATCACACACTGGGCAGCAGAGCTGACACTCTATACAGCATAGAGATCACACACTGGGCAGCAGAGCTGACACTCTATACAGCATAGAGATCACACACTGGGCAGCAGAGCTGACACTCTATTCAGCATAGAGATCACACACTGGGCAGCAGAGCTGACACTCTATACAGCATAGAGCTCACACACTGGGCAGCAGAGCTGACACTCTATACAGCATAGAGATCACACACTGGGCAGCAGAGCTGACACTCTATTCAGCATAGAGATCGCACACTGGGCAGCAGAGCTGACACTCTATTCAGCATAGAGATCGCACACTGGGCAGCAGAGCTGACACTCTATTCAGCATAGAGATCACACACTGGGCAGCAGAGCTGACACTCTATACAGCATAGAGATCACATACTGGGCAGCAGAGCTGACACTCTATTCAGCATAGAGATCACACACTGGGCAGCAGAGCTGACACTCTATACAGCATAGAGATCACACACTGGGCAGCAGAGCTGACACTCTATACAGCATAGAGATCACACACTGGGCAGCAGAGCTGACACTCTATTCAGCATAGAGATCGCACACTGGGCAGCAGAGCTGACACTCTATTCAGCATAGAGATCACACACTGGGCAGCAGAGCTGACACTCTATTCAGCATAGAGATCACACACTGGGCAGCAGAGCTGACACTCTATACAGCATAGAGATCACATACTGGGCAGCAGAGCTGACACTCTATTCAGCATAGAGATCACACACTGGGCAGCAGAGCTGACACTCTATACAGCATAGAGATCACATACTGGGCAGCAGAGCTGACACTCTATACAGCATAGAGATCACACACTGGGCAGCATAGAGATCACACACTGGGCAGCAGAGCTGACACTCTATACAGCATAGAGATCACACACTGGGCAGCATAGAGATCACACACTGGGCAGCAGAGCTGACACTCTATACAGCATAGAGATCACACACTGGGCAGCAGAGCTGACACTCTATACAGCATAGAGATCACACACTGGGCAGCAGAGCTGACACTCTATACAGCATAGAGAGATCACACACTGGGCAGCAGAGCTGACACTCTATACAGCATAGAGATCACACACTGGACAGCAGAGCTGACACTCTATACAGCATAGAGATCACACACTGGGCAGCAGAGCTGACACTCTATACAGCATAGAGATCACACACTGGGCAGCAGAGCTGACACTCTATACAGCATAGAGATCACACACTGGGCAGCAGAGCTGACACTCTATTCAGCATAGAGATCACACACTGGGCAGCAGAGCTGACACTCTATACAGCATAGAGCTCACACACTGGGCAGCAGAGCTGACACTCTATACAGCATAGAGATCACACACTGGGCAGCAGAGCTGACACTCTATTCAGCATAGAGATCGCACACTGGGCAGCAGAGCTGACACTCTATTCAGCATAGAGATCGCACACTGGGCAGCAGAGCTGACACTCTATTCAGCATAGAGATCACACACTGGGCAGCAGAGCTGACACTCTATACAGCATAGAGATCACATACTGGGCAGCAGAGCTGACACTCTATTCAGCATAGAGATCGCACACTGGGCAGCAGAGCTGACACTCTATTCAGCATAGAGATCACACACTGGGCAGCAGAGCTGACACTCTATACAGCATAGAGATCACATACTGGGCAGCAGAGCTGACACTCTATACAGCATAGAGATCACACACTGGGCAGCATAGAGATCACACACTGGGCAGCAGAGCTGACACTCTATACAGCATAGAGATCACACACTGGGCAGCATAGAGATCACACACTGGGCAGCAGAGCTGACACTCTATACAGCATAGAGATCACACACTGGGCAGCAGAGCTGACACTCTATACAGCATAGAGATCACACACTGGGCAGCAGAGCTGACACTCTATACAGCATAGAGAGATCACACACTGGGCAGCAGAGCTGACACTCTATACAGCATAGAGATCACACACTGGGCAGCAGAGCTGACACTCTATACAGCATAGAGATCACACACTGGGCAGCAGAGCTGACACTCTATACAGCATAGAGATCACACACTGGGCAGCAGAGCTGACACTCTATACAGCATAGAGATCACACACTGGGCAGCATAGAGATCACACACTGGGCAGCAGAGCTGACACTCTATACAGCATAGAGATCACACACTGGGCAGCAGAGCTGACACTCTATACAGCATAGAGATCACACACTGGGCAGCAGAGCTGACACTCTATACAGCATAGAGATCACACACTGGGCAGCAGAGCTGACACTCTATACAGCATAGAGATCACACACTGGGCAGCAGAGCTGACACTCTATACAGCATAGAGATCACACACTGGGCAGCAGAGCTGACACTCTATACAGCATAGAGATCACACACTGGGCAGCAGAGCTGACACTCTATACAGCATAGAGATCACACACTGGGCAGCAGAGCTGACACTCTATACAGCATAGAGATCACACACTGGGCAGCAGAGCTGACACTCTATACAGCATAAAGCTCACACACTGGGCAGCAGAGCTGACACTCTATACAGCATAGAGAGATCACACACTGGGCAGCAGAGCTGACACTCTATACAGCATAGAGATCACACACTGGGCAGCAGAGCTGACACTCTATACAGCATAGAGATCACACACTGGGCAGCAGAGCTGACACTCTATACAGCATAGAGAGATCACACACTGGGCAGCAGAGCTGACACTCTATACAGCATAGAGATCACACACTGGGCAGCAGAGCTGACACTCTATACAGCATAGAGATCACACACTGGGCAGCAGAGCTGACACTCTATACAGCATAGAGCTCACACACTGGGCAGCAGAGCTGACACTCTATTCAGCATAGAGATCACACACTGGGCAGCAGAGCTGACACTCTATACAGCATAGAGATCACACACTGGGCAGCAGAGCTGACACTCTATACAGCATAGAGATCACACACTGGGCAGCAGAGCTGACACTCTATACAGCATAAAGCTCACACACTGGGCAGCAGAGCTGACACTCTATACAGCATAGAGCTCACACACTGGGCAGCAGAGCTGACACTCTATACAGCATAGAGATCACACACTGGGCAGCAGAGCTGACACTCTATACAGCATAGAGCTCACACACTGGGCAGCAGAGCTGACACTCTATTCAGCATAGAGATCACACACTGGGCAGCAGAGCTGACACTCTATTCAGCATAGAGATCACACACTGGGCAGCAGAGCTGACACTCTATACAGCATAGAGCTCACACACTGGGCAGCAGAGCTGACACTCTATTCAGCATAGAGATCACACACTGGGCAGCAGAGCTGACACTCTATTCAGCATAGAGATCACACACTGGGCAGCAGAGCTGACACTCTATACAGCATAGAGATCACACACTGGGCAGCAGAGCTGACACTCTAGCAGCTGGACGCCGGGGGACGCGCTCTCACCTCCCGGGATCTGGACGCCTCCGCCTCTGTCCCGCAGCCCCGGAGATCAACACAATGCAGCGGGAGGAGGCGGGGCGTGGTGACGTCACGTCTGACCCTGCCCTCCCGATCACTGCGGCCCAGAGAGCAGGGGGGAGGAGCCTGGCCGGCGGCGTGACATCACGAACCGGCGAGCGCGCTCCTTCTCATGTGACCGTCAATAACTTTATTGAGCGCGGACAAAGACACCAGGTAATGGAAAGGAGAGAGAGAGAGAGAGAGAGAGAGATAGCTCTGCAAAAATGCAACAATTCCATACCTCCCAACTTTTCAGAATGGGAAATCGGGACAATATGTAAATTAAGCCACACCCCCTCATTGAGTGATGGATAGGAGATACATTGTAACGGTTACAACAACAGAAACACTGAATAGGCAAAGGAATCATTTATTGCTGCAGATCTGCATGTTACTATGTAAATGAAGCCACGCCCCCTCGTTGGGGGATGGATAAAGCCACGCCCCTCATTGAGGGATGGATGAAGCCACGCCCCCTCATTGAGGGATGGATAGGAGATACATTGTAACAGTTACAATAGAAACACTTTGAATAGGAAAATGAATCATTTATTGCTGTAGATCTGCATGTTACACCTCAAAGAGGGACAAATGGGAACAACGAGGGACAGTCCCTCCAAATTAGGGACACTTGGGAGGTATGAGATTCCAATCTAGCCAATCACAGAGTCACCATGTTAGGCGTAATGTCTCTTGGGGACACAGGGCTCACCATGGGCGGTGCCACGAGGTTACCCATAGCAATGTGCTGCTGGCCAAAGCCCCGCACTCTGCAGACTGTATCCCCAAATGAACGGACATGTTCAACAAGCCCCTCCCCCGAGGAGTAAATGAGCCGGGTATCTTCTTTTATCAATCCACCAAATAATGGTTCCCTGAGAGGCGGGGCAAAGGCAGGCCCTCCTCTGGGGCGGGGCAAACCTGGGAGGCGGGGCAGAGGCAGCTGCTCCTCAGAGGCTAGTGAAGGGGCAAACCCGGGAGGCGGGGCACAGGCAGTCCCTCTGCTGAGGCTAGTGAAGGGGTGGGGAAAACCTGGGAGGCGGGACACAGGCAGCTCCTCTGAGGCTGGTGAAGGGGAGGGGAAAACCTGGGAGGCGGGGCACAGGCTGCTACACTGAGGTTGGTAAAGGGCGGGGAAAACCTGGGAGGCGGGGCACAGGCAGTTCCTCTGAGGTTGGTGAAGGGGCGGGCAAAGCCTGGGAGGCTGGTCACTGGCAGTTCCTCCTGCTCTGAGGGTGAAGGGGCGGGGAAAGCCTGGGGGCGGGGCACAGGCAGTTCCTCCTGCTCTGAGGGTGAAGGGGCGGGAAAGCCTGGGGGGCGGGACAATGGCAGTTCCTCCTGCTCTGAGGGTGAAGGGGCGGGGAAAGCCTGGGGGCGGGGCACAGGCAGTTCCTCCTGCTCTGAGGGTGAAGGGGCGGGGAAAGCCTGGGGGCGGGACACTGGCAGTTCCTCCTGCTCTGAGGGTGAAGGGGCGGGGAAAGCCTGGGGGCGGGACACTGGCAGTTCCTCCTGCTCTGAGGGTGAAGGGGCGGGGAAAGCCTGGGGGCGGGGCACAGGCAGTTCCTCCTTCTCTGAGGGTGAAGGGGCGGGGGAAAGCCTGGGGGTGGGACACTGGCAGTTCCTCCTGCTCTGAGGCTGGTGAAGAGGCGGGGAAGACCTGGGAGGCGGGGCACAGGCAGTTCCTCCTCCTCTGAGACTGGTGAAGAGGCGGGGAAGACCTGGGAGGGGGGCACAGGCAGTCCCTCCTCTGAGGCTGGTGAAGGGGCGGGGAAAACCTGGGAGGCGGGACACAGGCAGTTCCTCCTCTGAGGCTGGTGAAGAGGCGGGGAAGACCTGGGAGGCGGGGCACAGGCAGTCCCTCCTCTGAGGCTGGTGAAGGGGCGGGGAAAACCTGGGAGGCGGGACACAGGCAGTCCCTCCTCTGAGGTTGGTGAAGGGGCGGGGAAAACCTGGGAGGCGGGACACAGGCAGTTCCTCCTTTGAGGCTGGTGAAGAGGCAGGGAAGACCTGGGAGGCGGGGCACAGGCAGTTCCTCCTCTGAGGCTGGTGAAGAGGCGGGGAAAACCTGGGAGGCGGGACACAGGCAGTTCCTCCTCTGAGGCTGGTGAAGAGGCGGGGAAAACCTGGGAGGCGGGACACAGGCAGTTCCTCCTCTGAGGCTGGTGAAGAGGCGGGGAACAGGCAGTTCCTCCTCCTCTGAGGCTGGTGAAGGGGTGGGGAGGACCTGGGAGGCGGGGCACAGGCAGTTCCTCCTCTGAGGCTGGTGAAGAGGCGGGGAACAGGCAGTTCCTCCTCCTCTGAGGCTGGTGAAGGGGTGGGGAGGACCTGGGAGGCGGGGCACAGGCAGTTCCTCCTCTGAGGCTGGTGAAGAGGCAGGGAAAACCTGGGAGGCGGGACACATGCAGTTCCTTTTTGGAGGCTAGTGAAGGGGCGGGGAAAACCTGGGAGGCGGGGCACAGGCTGTAACACTGAGGTTGGTAAAGGGTGGGGAAAACCTGGGAGGCGGGGCACAAGCAGTTCCTCTGAGGTTGGTGAAGGGGCGGGCAAAGCCTGGGAGGCTGGGCACAGGCAGTTCCTCCTGCTCTGAGGGTGAAGGGGCGGGGAAAGCCTGGGGGCGGGGCACAGGCAGTTACTTCTCCTCTGAGGCTGGTGAAGGGGTGGGGAAAGCCTGGGAGGCGGGGCACAAGCAGTTCCTCCTCTTAAGGCTGGTGAAGGGGCGGGGAGGACCTGGGAGGCGGGGCACAGACTGTTCCTCCTCTGAGGTTGGTGAAGGGGCGGGACAAACCTGGGAGGCGGGACACAGACAGGTCCTCCTCTGAGGTTGGTGAAGGGGCGGGGAAAACCTGGGAGGTGGGGCACAGATAGTGCTTCCTCTGAGGCTGGCGAAGGGGCGGGGCAATCCTGGGAGGCGGGGCACAGGCAGCTCCTCCTCTGAGGTTGGTGAAGGGGCGGGGCAATCCTGGGAGGCGGGGCACAGACAGTCCCTCCTCTGAGGCTGGTGAAGGGGCGGAGCAATCCTGGGAGGTGGGGCACAGGCAGTCCCTCCTCTGAGGCTGGCGAAGGGGCGGGGAAAACCTGGGAGGCGGGGCACAGGCAATCCCTCCTCTGAGGTTGGTGAAGGGGCGGGGAGAACCTGGGAGGTGGGGCACAGGCAGTCCCTCCTCTGAAGCTGCTGAAGGGGCGGGGCAATCCTTGGAGGTGGGTCACAGGCAGTCCCTCCTCTGAGGCTGAAGGGGCGGGGCAATCCTTGGAGGTGGGTCACAGGCAGTCCCTCCTCTGAAGCTGCTGAAGGGGCGGGGCAATCCTTGGAGGTGGGTCACAGGCAGTCCCTCCTCTGAGGCTGAAGGGGCGGGGCAATCCTTGGAGGTGGGGCACAGGCAGTCCCTCCTCTGAGGCTGGTGAAGGGGCGGGGCAATCCTTGGAGGTGGGGCACAGGCAGTTCCTCCTCTGAGGCTGGTGAAGGGGCGGGGCAATCCTTGGAGGTGGGGCACAGGCAGTTCCTCTTCTGAGGCTGGTGAAGGGGCGGGGCAATCCTTGGAGGTGGGTCACAGGCAGTCCCTCCTCTGAGGCTGAAGGGGCGGGGCAATCCTTGGAGGTGGGGCACAGGCAGTCCCTCCTCTGAGGCTGCTGAAGGGGCAGGGCAATCCTTGGAGGTGGGGCACAGGCAGTTCCTCCTCTGAGGCTGGTGAAGGGGCGGGGCAATCCTTGGAGGTGGGTCACAGGCAGTCCCTCCTCTGAGGCTGAAGGGGCGGGGCAATCCTTGGAGGTGGGGCACAGGCAGTCCCTCCTCTGAGGCTGCTGAAGGGGCAGGGCAATCCTTGGAGGTGGGGCACAGGCAGTCCCTCCTCTGAGGCTGGTGAAGAGGGCAATCCTTGGAGGTGGGTCACAGGCAGTCCCTCCTCTGAAGCTGCTGAAGGGGCGGGGCAATCCTTGGAGGTGGGTCACAGGCATTCCCTCCTCTGAGGCTGAAGGGGCGGGGCAATCCTTGGAGGTGGGGCACAGGCAGTCCCTCCTCTGAGGCTGCTGAAGGGGCAGGGCAATCCTTGGAGGTGGGGCACAGGCAGTCCCTCCTCTGAGGCTGCTGAAGGGGCGGGGCAATCCTTGGAGGTGGGTCACAGGCAGTCCCTCCTCTGAGGCTGAAGGGGCGGGGCAATCCTTGGAGGTGGGGCACAGGCAGTTCCTCCTCTGAGGCTGGTGAAGGGGTGGGGCAATCCTTGGAGGTGGGGCACAGGCAGTCCCTCCTCTGAGGCTGCTGAAGGGGCGGGGCAATCCTTGGAGGTGGGTCACAGGCAGTCCCTCCTCTGAGGCTGAAGGGGCGGGGCAATCCTTGGAGGTGGGGCACAGGCAGTCCCTCCTCTGAGGCTGCTGAAGGGGCAGGGCAATCCTTGGAGGTGGGGCACAGGCAGTCCCTCCTCTGAGGCTGAAGGGGCGGGGCAATCCTTGGAGGTGGGGCACAGGCAGTTCCTCCTCTGAGGCTGGTGAAGGGGTGGGGCAATCCTTGGAGGTGGGGCACAGGCAGTTCCTCCTCTGAGGTTGGTGAAGGGGCGGGGCACAGGCAGTCCCTCCTCTGAGGCTGGTGAAGGGGCGGGGCAATACTTGGAGGGTATCTGCACGCTCCTGTGGTTACCCCGGTACAGCTGGAGACCTGAATGTAGGGGAGGCCGGTGCATGTGCTGGGGACGCGGGGAGAGTAAAATATTCCAATCCTCATGTCTACAGAACAACCCAGCACCTCCCAGGGGTGGGTATAGGTGTGAGGTAGGTAGGCAAATGTGGGACAGAGGTAGGTATGAGTTAAGTGTAGGGTAGGTATGAGGAAAGTATAGGGCAGGGGTGGGTATGAGGTAAGCGTAGGGCAGAGGTAGGTATGTGTGAGGTAAGTATAGGGCAGGGGTAGGTATGTGTGAGGTAAGTATAGGGCAGGGGTAGGTATGAGGTAAGCGTAGGGCAGAGGTAGGTATGTGTGAGGTAAGTATAGGGCAGGGGTAGGTATGTGTGAGGTAAGTATAGGGCAGGGGTAGGTATGTGTGAGGTAAGTATAGGGCAGGGGTAGGTATGAGGTAAGTATAGGGCAGGGGTAGGTATGTGTGAGGTAAGTATAGGGCAGGGGTAGGTAGGTGTGAGGTAAGTATAGGGCAGGGGTAGGTAGGTGTGAGGAAAGTATAGGGCAGGGGTAGGTGGATGTGAGGCCCTGTCTGTCGCTATATTAGTATACAGGAGACTGAGGCCTGGTCGGTAATAGCACAGCGCCCCCCTCAGGCCGGTGCCGGGAAATGGCGGCGTCACTCACCTCCGCGGTCACTGTGTGGGGGGCAATTCCCGGTTTAGTCTCGGAGCTGGGATAATGGCCGGGCAGCCCGGGTCACCATAGCAACGCCTGGGACTGGAGCTCAGTTCTGGTCACGTGACGTCGAGCGCAAGCCACAGCAACAGAACCCCCCAATCGGAGTTCGCGGGCGGACACTGCTGAGGGGGCGGGGCTTGGTGACGCGGTGGAAGGG
This sequence comes from Gastrophryne carolinensis, assembly GCA_027917425.1. Classification (NCBI taxonomy): domain Eukaryota; kingdom Metazoa; phylum Chordata; class Amphibia; order Anura; family Microhylidae; genus Gastrophryne; species Gastrophryne carolinensis. The sequence continues at coordinate 488,719,286 of CM051237.1, read as the reverse complement.
GGGGGGAGTTGGGAGCTCGCGCCGGCTCCTGAGCGCGCACGTGATCAGTCGCGCAGCAACGTACGGAAACCGGAAGGTGAGTGGAGCAGCATTGCGGCCGGTCACCTCCAAGCGGGCCCTGTGTGTGCAGCAGTGTCTGGTCCCTCCTCATGTGGTCTGCGGGGTGTGTGTGCAGCAGTGTCTGGTCCCGCTCATGTGATATGCAGGGTGGGTGTGTGTGTGCAGCAGTGTCAGGTCCCCTCATGTGATCTGCAGGATGTGTGTGTGTGTGTGCAGCAGTGTCAGGTCCCCTCATGTGATCTGCAGGATGTGTGTGTGTGTGTGCAGCAGTGTCAGGTCCCCTCATGTGATCTGCAGGATGTGTGTGTGTCTGGTCCCGCTCATGTGGTCTACGGGGTGTGTGTGCGTGTGCGTGCAGCAGCAGTGTCTGGTCCCCCACATCCCCAGTTTGGGTCGCGCTTCCTCCCACAGGCTGTGTGATGTGATGGGGATAGGTGAGTATAGATGGGCGGTCAGGGGGCATCCCATATAGAAACACAAATGGGAGGCCCCAGAGACAGGCATGCCCCTACATGGGAGGCCCCAGAGACAGGGATGCCCCTACATGGGAGGCCCCTACATGGGAGGCCCCAGAGACAGGGATGCCCCTACATGGGAGGCCCCAGAGACATGGAGGCCCCAGAGACAGGCATGCCCCTACATGGGAGGCCCCAGAGACGGGCATGCCCCTACATGGGAGGCCCCAGAGACGGGCATGCCCCTACATGGGAGGCCCCAGAGACGGGGAGGCCCCTACATGGGAAGCCCCAGAGACAGGGATGCCCCTACATGGGAGGCCCCAGAGACGGGCATGCCCCTACATGGGATGCCCCAGAGACGGGCATGCCCCTACATGGGATGCCCCAGAGACAGGCATGCCCCTACATGGGATGCCCCAGAGACAGGCATTCCCCACCATGGGATGCCCCAGAGACAGGCATGCCCCTACATGGGAGGCCCCAGAGACAGGGATGCCCCTACATGGGAAGCCCCAGAGACAGGCATGCCCCTACATGGGAGGCCCCAGAGACGGGCATGCCCCTACATGGGATGCCCCAGAGACAGGCATGCCCCTACATGGGATGCCCCAGAGACAGGCATGCCCCTACATGGGATGCCCCAGAGACAGGCATGCCCCTACATGGGAGGCCCCAGAGACAGGGATGCCCCTACATGGGAGGCCCCAGAGACAGGGATGCCCCTACATGGGATGCCCCAGAGACAGGGATGCCCCTACATGGGATGCCCCAGAGACAGGGATGCCCCTACATGGGAGGCCCCAGAGACAGGGATGCCCCTACATGGGAGGCCCCAGAGACAGGGATGCCCCTACATGGGAAGCCTTAGAGACAGGGATGCCCCTACATGGGAAGCCCCAGAGACAGGGATGCCCCTACATGGGAGGCCCCAGAGACAGGGATGCCCCTACATGGGAGGCCCCAGAGACAGGCATGCCCCTACATGGGAGGCCCCAGAGACAGGCATGCCCCTACATGGGAGGCCCCAGAGACAGGCATGCCCCTACATGGGATGCCCCAGAGACGGGGATGCCCCTACATGGGATGCCCCAGAGACAGGGATGCCCCTACATGGGATGCCCCAGAGACAGGCATGCCCCTACATGGGAGGCTCCAGAGACAGGGATGCCCCTACATGGGAGGCCCCAGAGACAGGCATGCCCCTACATGGGAGGCCCCAGAGACAGGGATGCCCCTACATGGGAGGCTCCAGAGACAGGGATGCCCCTACATGGGAGGCTCCAGAGACAGGGATGCCCCTACATGGGATGCCCCAGAGACAGGCAGGCCCCAGAGACAGGCAGGCCCCAGAGACAGGCAGGCCCCAGAGACAGGGATGCCCCTACATGGGAGGCCCCAGAGACAGGGATGCCCCTACATGGGAGGCCCCAGAGACAGGCATGCCCCTACATGGGAGGCCCCAGAGACAGGCATGCCCCTACATGGGAGGCCCCAGAGACAGGGATGCCCCTACATGGGAGGCCCCAGAGACGGGGATGCCCCTACATGGGAGGCCCCAGAGACAGGCATGCCCCTACATGGGAGGCCCCAGAGACAGGGATGCCCCTACATGGGAGGCTCCAGAGACAGGGATGCCCCTACATGGGATGCCCCAGAGACAGGCAGGCCCCAGAGACAGGGAGGCCCCAGAGACAGGCAGGCCCCTACATGGGAGGCCCCAGAGACAGGGGTGCCCCTACATGGGATGCCCCAGAGACAGGCATGCCCCTACATGGGAGGCCCCAGAGACGGGCATGCCCCTACATGGGATGCCCCAGAGACAGGGAGGCCCCATGGTGTGAAACGCTTTGTCTCGGGCCTTATTCTTATATCTCTGGTGATGTCACCTCATATGCACAGGCTCTCCTATCAGAATAGATTGCCGGGTGGTGCCAGCCAATCAGATTGCGTCCCCCAGAATAAATGGAGAGCCTCATGCATATCAGTTGAGCCATGTCCCGCGCATGTGCTGTGGGATCGCTGTATCAGGCAGCGGGGAGCAGGGGGTTCTACATGGGATGCCCCAGAGACAGGATATCATCCCAAAGAATCTCCATGGCCACCTCTAAAGAGGACCAAATCCCAAGCCAGCCAGGTCCTTATTTGGGATGCCCTAGGAGAAGGCTGGCCCTGGAATCCAAAAGACCCCAGGTCTGGCCGCTGGCCTTCTCCCGGGCCACCCCCAATAAGGATCTGGTGCTGCCAAAATGCTTTGGTCCTGGCCACTGAGATTTCCCTGCCTCTGGGGCATCTCACGCATGTGCCCCCCCCCCCCCCCGATCCCAGCATAACACGGCATCCCCAGCATCCCTGGGCTGTGTGACACGCCAGGAGCGCACTCCCTGCTGGGGATGCCCCCACTCTCGCCCCATTATTCTCCCTGCTGGGGATGCCCCCACTCTCCCCGCCCCATTATTCTCCCTGCTGGGGATGCCCCCACTCTCGCCCCATTATTCTCCCTGCTGGGGATGCCCCCACTCTCGCCCCATTATTCTCCCTGCTGGGGATGCCCCCACTCTCCCCGCCCCATTATTCTCCCTGCTGGGGATGCCCCCACTCTCGCCCCATTATTCTCCCTGCTGGGGATGCCCCCACTCTCGCCCCATTATTCTCCCTGCTGGGGATGCCCCCACTCTCGCCCCATTATTCTCCCTGCTGGGGATGCCCCCACTCTCCCCGCCCCATTATTCTCCCTGCTGGGGATGCCCCCACTCTCGCCCCATTATTCTCCCTGCTGGGGATGCCCCCACTCTCCCCGCCCCATTATTCTCCCTGCTGGGGATGCCCCCACTCTCCCCGCCCCATTATTCTCCCTGCTGGGGATGCCCCCACTCTCCCCGCCCCATTATTCTCCCTGCTGGGGATGCCCCCACTCTCCCCGCCCCATTATTCTCCCTGCTGGGGATGCCCCCACTCTCGCCCCATTATTCTCCCTGCTGGGGATGCCCCCACTCTCGCCCCATTATTCTCCCTGCTGGGGATGCCCCCACTCTCCCCGCCCCATTATTCTCCCTGCTGGGGATGCCCCCACTCTCCCCGCCCCATTATTCTCCCTGCTGGGGATGCCCCCACTCTCGCCCCATTATTCTCCCTGCTGGGGATGCCCCCACTCTCGCCCCATTATTCTCCCTGCTGGGGATGCCCCCACTCTCCCCGCCCCATTATTCTCCCTGCTGGGGATGCCCCCACTCTCCCCGCCCCATTATTCTCCCTGCTGGGGATGCCCCCACTCTCGCCCCATTATTCTCCCTGCTGGGGATGCCCCCACTCTCGCCCCATTATTCTCCCTGCTGGGGATGCCCCCACTCTCCCCGCCCCATTATTCTCCCTGCTGGGGATGCCCCCACTCTCCCCGCCCCATTATTCTCCCTGCTGGGGATGCCCCCACTCTCCCCGCCCCATTATTCTCCCTGCTGGGGATGCCCCCACTCTCGCCCCATTATTCTCCCTGCTGGGGATGCCCCCACTCTCCCCGCCCCATTATTCTCCCTGCTGGGGATGCCCCCACTCTCGCCCCATTATTCTCCCTGCTGGGGATGCCCCCACTCTCGCCCCATTATTCTCCCTGCTGGGGATGCCCCCACTCTCGCCCCATTATTCTCCCTGCTGGGGATGCCCCCACTCTCCCCGCCCCATTATTCTCCCTGCTGGGGATGCCCCCACTCTCCCCGCCCCATTATTCTCCCTGCTGGGGATGCCCCCACTCTCCCCGCCCCATTATTCTCCCTGCTGGGGATGCCCCCACTCTCCCCGCCCCATTATTCTCCCTGCTGGGGATGCCCCCACTCTCCCCGCCCCATTATTCTCCCTGCTGGGGATGCCCCCACTCTCGCCCCATTATTCTCCCTGCTGGGGATGCCCCCACTCTCCCCGCCCCATTATTCTCCCTGCTGGGGATGCCCCCACTCTCCCCGCCCCATTATTCTCCCTGCTGGGGATGCCCCCACTCTCCCCGCCCCATTATTCTCCCTGCTGGGGATGCCCCCACTCTCCCCGCCCCATTATTCTCCCTGCTGGGGATGCCCCCACTCTCGCCCCATTATTCTCCCTGCTGGGGATGCCCCCACTCTCCCCGCCCCATTATTCTCCCTGCTGGGGATGCCCCCACTCTCCCCGCCCCATTATTCTCCCTGCTGGGGATGCCCCCACTCTCGCCCCATTATTCTCCCTGCTGGGGATGCCCCCACTCTCGCCCCATTATTCTCCCTGCTGGGGATGCCCCCACTCTCCCCGCCCCATTATTCTCCCTGCTGGGGATGCCCCCACTCTCGCCCCATTATTCTCCCTGCTGGGGATGCCCCCACTCTCCCCGCCCCATTATTCTCCCTGCTGGGGATGCCCCCACTCTCGCCCCATTATTCTCCCTGCTGGGGATGCCCCCACTCTCGCCCCATTATTCTCCCTGCTGGGGATGCCCCCACTCTCGCCCCATTATTCTCCCTGCTGGGGATGCCCCCACTCTCGCCCCATTATTCTCCCTGCTGGGGATGCCCCCACTCTCGCCCCATTATTCTCCCTGCTGGGGATGCCCCCACTCTCGCCCCATTATTCTCCCTGCTGGGGATGCCCCCCACTCTCGCCCCATTATTCTCCCTGCTGGGGATGCCCCCCCACTCTCGCCCCATTATTCTCCCTGCTGGGGATGCCCCCACTCTTGCCCCATTATTCTCCCTGCTGGGGATGCCCCCACTCTCGCCCCATTATTCTCCCTGCTGGGGATGCCCCCACTCTCGCCCCATTATTCTCCCTGCTGGGGATGCCCCCACTCTCGCCCCATTATTCTCCCTGCTGGGGATGCCCCCACTCTCGCCCCATTATTCTCCCTGCTGGGGATGCCCCCACTCTCCCCGCCCCATTATTCTCCCTGCTGGGGATGCCCCCACTCTCGCCCCATTATTCTCCCTGCTGGGGATGCCCCCACTCTCGCCCCATTATTCTCCCTGCTGGGGATGCCCCCACTCTCGCCCCATTATTCTCCCTGCTGGGGATGCCCCCACTCTCGCCCCATTATTCTCCCTGCTGGGGATGCCCCCACTCTCGCCCCATTATTCTCCCTGCTGGGGATGCCCCCACTCTCGCCCCATTATTCTCCCTGCTGGGGATGCCCCCACTCTCGCCCCATTATTCTCCCTGCTGGGGATGCCCCCACTCTCGCCCCATTATTCTCCCTGCTGGGGATGCCCCCCACTCTCGCCCCATTATTCTCCCTGCTGGGGATGCCCCCCCACTCTCGCCCCATTATTCTCCCTGCTGGGGATGCCCCCACTCTCGCCCCATTATTCTCCCTGCTGGGGATGCCCCCACTCTTGCCCCATTATTCTCCCTGCTGGGGATGCCCCCACTCTCGCCCCATTATTCTCCCTGCTGGGGATGCCCCCACTCTCGCCCCATTATTCTCCCTGCTGGGGATGCCCCCACTCTCGCCCCATTATTCTCCCTGCTGGGGATGCCCCCCCTCTCGCCCCATTATTCTCCCTGCTGGGGATGCCCCCCCTCTCGCCCCATTATTCTCCCTGCTGGGGATGCCCCCACTCTCGCCCTATTATTCTCCCTGCTGGGGATGCCCCCACTCTCGCCCCATTGTTCTCCCTGCTGGGGATGCCCCCACTCTCGCCCCATTGTTCTCCCTGCTGGGGATGCCCCCACTCTCGCCCCATTATTCTCCCTGCTGGGGATGCCCCCACTCTCGCCCCATTATTCTCCCTGCTGGGGATGCCCCCACTCTCGCCCCATTGTTCTCCCTGCTGGGGATGCCCCCACTCTCGCCCCATTGTTCTCCCTGCTGGGGATGCCCCCACTCTCGCCCCATTGTTCTCCCTGCTGGGGATGCCCCCACTCTCGCCCCATTGTTCTCCCTGCTGGGGATGCCCCCACTCTCGCCCCATTATTCTCCCTGCTGGGGATGCCCCCACTCTCGCCCCATTGTTCTCCCTGCTGGGGATGCCCCCACTCTCGCCCCATTGTTCTCCCTGCTGGGGATGCCCCCACTCTCGCCCCATTATTCTCCCTGCTGGGGATGCCCCCACTCTCGCCCCATTATTCTCCCTGCTGGGGATGCCCCCACTCTCGCCCCATTATTATGGGCAGCAATCGGCTCTGATTCGATGAGAGTTGCGGGGAAAGGTGAGTTTTTGTTGGGTGATCTGGGGGGGGGGGGTGATCTGGGGGGGGGGGTGATCTGGGGGGGGGGGGGTGATCTGGGGGGGGGGGGGTGATCTGGGGGGGGGGGGCGTTCCAAATCCGGCAAAGGAAAAAATAAACAGGGATGGTGTAAATTTTGCATTTTCTTCTGCTTTAAAGAGGAACAAAACTCACATTGGGGTCCCACCAGAGGCATCCGATCAGGTGTGAGACCGCTGTATCCCTGCAGGGGGCGCTGGCCAGCAGAGCCGCGGAGAGAGGCAGGGTCCTGCAGCTAAGCTGAGCGAGCCCCACCTCCTCCTTTTTATCGGGGGACCATAAGCTGCTGCACACACTGACTGTCCCCCAGTAGGAGTGGTGGGGGTCCACTTTAAGCCCCTGTAAGTAGTTTCTGTGGGAGTTGTAAACTGTGGAGAGGTTAGATTCCCCTCCTGACAGAGGAGGATGTGACCGGGCCCCGGTGCAATGGGGGGCCCGTCATCACCCGGCTCCCTAGTGTCTATGAGATTACTGAGACCATTGAGGTCATGTGATAACCCATGGCTGGGCCCCCTGACCTCCCGGGTCCCCATCATCACTCTGCTTCTGGCATCTATCACATCCAATCACATTACTAAGACCAGTGAGGTCATGTGATAACTCATGCCTGGGCCCCGGTGCAATGGGGGGCCCTGTCATCACCCTGCTCCAGACGTCTATAGGATCCAATCAGATTCCTAAGCCCCGGTGCAATGGGGGGCCCCGTCATCACCTCCCTCCTGGTGTCTGTGCGATCCAATGAGATTACTGAGACCAGTGAGGTCATGTGATAACCCCTGGCTGGGCCCAGGTGCAATAGAGGGCCCCATCATCACCCCCCCCCCCCGGTGTCTATGAGATCTAGTGAGGTCATGTGATAACCCACCTCCTTGGCCCCGGTGCAATGGGGGGCCCCGTCATCACCTCCCTCCTGGTGTCTGTGCGATCCAATGAGATTACTGAGACCAGTGAGGTCATGTGATAACCCATGGCTGGGCCCCGATGTAATAGGGGGCCCCATCATCACCCCCCCCCCCCCCCCCGGTGTCTATGAGATCTAGTGAGGTCATGTGATAACCCATGGCTGGGCTCCGATGTAATAGGGGGCCCCATCATCACCCCCATTCCCCCCCCCCCCCCCCCGGTGTCTATGAGATCCAATCGGTGAGGTCATGTGATAAGCCATGGCGGGGCCCCCTGACCTCCTGGGCCCCGGTGCACTCACTGATCATCTCTCCTCCCTCTGTCTTGCAGGAAGAGCATGGCCCTGCTTCAGCACATTGCCCGACACCTGACCAGGCCCAACAGCGCCACCTTCAGGTGAGTCACTGACCTGCTGCTGACACGCTATACACAGTGTGCATGTACATGAAACGTTACCTGTGCAAATCCTGCCTATGATCCGGATCACTATAAAATCTATATATTCTAAGTGTGCCGTACACTCCACTTCGATCATCATGACATGTGGGTTATTCTCCAGTAGAGGGCGAACTTGTGCAGAGATGAATATGCAAAAAAATAGAGAGCCCCTCCAGGTCCATATATACCTGGGACCTCCCACCAATTCCCCAGTTTTCTTCTCTGCAGGGAAGGCGACAAGACAGAAGATGAAGACTTCTTTGCTTACAGCTTGCGCCCGGCCTTCTATTGTCCCTATTACTGCCAGGACCCTTCTAAATTGTCCCTATATTGAGCCTCCCAGCTTAGGCTGGGGGTCCTGGTGAAGGTAGGAGCACCCTATGGGTGCAGCAGGAGCACTGCTCCACCGTGAGACCTCACTATGGGGTAGGCGGTTATCCAGGTTTCTTGGTGATCCTGGTGTGGGATGCCCCGTCCCTCTAGGCTTACGGCCAGCTCCTGGCAGGATTCCCACCCTTCCGGGTCCCTTATTCCCCTCCGGGGGGGGGGTTGCCTGGCCTGGTTGATATTTCGTTTTCCCAGCTTGTGACCCTGTGTGGTTAGTGTGTTTTTACTGTGTGTGTGTGAGTGACAGACTGCCTTTACTGGCATAACAGGGCTAGTGGCAGCCTGGGGGAGCTTCTCCCCCCTCAGGCTGCGTTCGGGAAGGGGGCCCACTTCTTTGGCACGATTGCTGTCCTCGTTTCTAGGGATCCGCATTGCTGGGAGGGGGGCGTGGCCTCGGCAAACGCGCGTTCTGCGCTGGCTCGCCCTCCCCCTGCTCTCCCTCCTCATGCATGAGGCTTCGTGGGGGCCATCTTCTATGAGCAGGCCGCATAGCAATCGGTGTGGTAAGGGCCCGATGGCCACTTCCTTAGCTTGTGTGTGGGGGCTCCTCTTTAGCGGGGGCCCCCACTGGTCTAGAGCGTGCGCGTGTGTGTTATTTACACTGTGTGGCTGGGATATAGTGTGTGTGTATATATATATATATATATATATATATATATATTATTATATTTTTATACTGAAATTTTTTGCCCATTTTTACTCAGCACTGCACTTATGTTGCCTGTCTTGTGTGTTACAGGTTGCCCCTGTATATGTGCATATTAAGGGGTTCCTCCTGGTCCTGGGGTCCCTAGTGTAAAATTGTCCACCCAAAAATCTTCCCGCCGGGACTTTTAAGGGGCATCCCGGGTTGCTTATGTGTAATTCCTGCGTTCTTGCGACTGACCACAAAAATTCACCATATGGAGGCTCCGCAGGATACTGGGCTCGGGCTCCCTCTGGGACAATCCGGGCCATGTGTGGGGTGCGGGGTATCCCTTACGGGGCAGAATGTGCTGATCTGTATACCATGCGTACAAAAGGCCATAACGCGGCAGTCTGGTACCCAGCCTTCTGGGTCGGCTCCTCCCGCTTCATCGCCTTCCCCTCCCCGCCTTATCCGTACCCCAAGTGTCATTGGTGCCAGCGGGGAGTCGCACTCTGATGTTTGGGCTAGGTTGGCCAGCATCGAGAAAATGATTGCTAGCACTGTGGGCAAGAAGGCCCAGGCTAAAAAGAGACAGTTGTCGTCGGCCCAGCCCTTGTGGGATGTTGACGACGATTCTGCTGATTTGTCAGATTATTCCCCGTTAGAGGGGGAATTGTATGAGGAAACAGAGGCTGACTATGGTCAGCCTGGGAATTCCAATGTCGGGCAGGCGCTGGGGGATGCCATAGATACGGCCTCTGTTTTGTCACATTTATTGGAGGTGTTGGATATTAAGAAGGGGGAATTTTATGGGGCCTGCAAGCCCCGTCTGGAATACCCTACCCAGGGTCATTTTGATGCGCTGATACTTAGAGAATGGGAGAGGCCCAGTCGGCTTCCTGGTGTTCCTCAGGGATGGGATAAGAAATATCCTTTTCCGGTGGAGGCGGTCAAGCGCTGGTCTTCTCCTCCCGAGGTCGACGCGCCTGTTTTAGGTTTGACCAACTCTTCTGTGCTGAACACCCCTGACGCCACTTCCCTTAAGGATGGCGAGGATAAGCGCCTTGATCAGATGGCGTGCCACGCATTTGCCAACGTGGGCTCGGCCCTGCGGCCTGTTAGGGCATCTGCCCTTGTGTCGCTTGCTACCAGGTCTCTTATCAGGGACTGGCTGAATAACGCTCAGTTGAGTTCGCTATCCTTAAGAAGTGCGAATTGTTCATGGATTTTGTCATGGCTGCGATGGAGGACTCTATTGTCGTGTGTAGCAGGACGTCGGCCTTACTGGTGGCTATGCGCAGATTGGTCTGGCTCCGTCAGTGGACAGCCGACGTTGGGGCAAGAAGTCACTCACAGCTCTTCCCTTCTTGGGTGCGCGGCTGTTTGGAGATAAATTGGATACTGTTGCTAAAGGCGGTAAGTTACCTCAGCGGAGGAAGCAGCGCCTCCCCCCCTTTCGGGGGGCTGGCTTGTTCACTCCTTCCTTTCGAGGGGACAGAGCGACTAGGGGTTTGGCCTTCTCGGGTGTCAGGGGCTCGTCCTGGAACAGAGGCAGAGGTTGGGCATGTCCCGTGGCTGCCTGGGGTTCCAAGCCTGCCGTTAAACCGGCTCAGCAATGAAGGGGCGCCCTCACCCGCATGGGTGGGGGGACGGCTGCGGCTCTTCTTCCAGGTCTGGGCCCGGGAGGTCACAGACAATTGGATCTTGGAAGTGGTCTCCTCCGGGTACAAACTGGAGTTCGAGTACTGGCCGCCCCCAAGATTCTTAAGGTCTCGGGTGCCCTCGGACCCTCAGGCTGCACAGGGGCTCCTGTAAGCAGTAAGTAAGGACATGGGGGTTATATGCCCGGTGCCTCTGTTGGAGAGAGGCAGGGGTTTCTACTCCAACCTTTTCACGGTTCCCAAAAAGGAGGGTTCAGTGAGACCCATTCTAGATCTCAAGGTTCTCAACAGATTTATCAGAGCCAAAAGGTTCCGCATGGAGACTCTGCGCTCGGCTATCAATTCCTTTCGCCAAGGGGATTTTATGACATCCATACACATCAAGGATGCGTATCTGCATGTTCCGATTTTTCAGGCACATCAGAGATTCCTCCGGTTTGCAGTGGAGGGTCAACATTATCAATTCGTAGCTATTCCCTTCGGTCTGACCTCGGCGCCGAGGGTCTTCACCAAGGTTTTGGCGGGCATAATGGCTCTGCTCAGATCTCAGGGCATTCGTATTGTGCCTTATCTGGACGATCTGTTGATATCAGCTTCTTCCCTCCATCAGGCGGAACTGGACACCCACCAGGTGTCGACCCTGGAGAGGTTCTGGTGGGTGATCAACCGCACCAAGTCTTCTCTCTCCCCGTCTCGTGTGATTTCATTTCTTGGCATGAATCTGGATACCATTCGGGCCAGAGTGTTTCTGTCCCAGACCAAGGTGCAGGGGATTCAGGGCCTGATCCGTCTTCTTCTGGCCAGTCCTTGTCCCTCTATCCGACAGGGGATGAAACTGGTGGGCTTGATGGTATCCTCCTTCGAGGCGGTACCGTTTGCACAGTTTCACATGACATCTCTTCAACTTCCCGTATTGACGTATTGGGACAGGTGCCCACAGTCATTGGATCAACCTTTCAGGATGTCTCCCAGGGTTCGGCAGTCCCTTCGGTGGTGGCTGGACTCGAGCAATCTGGTGAAGGGCAGATCCTTTCTGATCCCTTGTTGGGAGACGGTTACCACGGATGCCAGCCTGTCGGGCTGGGGAGGTTATTGGAAGAGTCATCAGTTCAGCGGGGTGTGGGGTCCTCAGGAGGCTCACACTCCCATCAATGTATTGGAGCTCAGAGCCATTCGACTGGTTCTGGCTCGGCTGACCCTACATTTACAGGGTCTGCCGGTTCAGGTTTGTTCAGACAACCGAACGGCGGTAGCTTACATCAATCACCAAGGAGGGACTCGCAGCAGGAGTGCCCTCAGGGAAGTCTCTCTGATCCTGCACTGGGCGGAGAGCAATGTTCCTTGCCTTTCGGCAGTCTACATTCCGGGAGTGGAGAACACGGAGGCGGATTCCCTGAGCAGGGGATCCTCTTGCCACGGAGAGTGGCCTCTCAACCCTGAGGTTATTCTAAGTATGTCACACACCCCGCTTCAAGATATCCATAACACGTGGGTAATACCGACCTGAAGAGGGCGTTCTGCAGAGATGATAGGAAAAAGAAAGCCCCTCCCGGTCCATAAATACCTGGGACCTCCCACTCATTACCCAGTCTTCCATCTCTGCAGTCGGCGAGCAAGTCAGAAGATGATGCCTCCTCCTTGCACAGGGGGAACTGAGGTAGCCGGGACCTTCCCGGCCCGCTTTTGATTTCTATTTCCGCCCAGATCCCCCTTTTTTATTACTATACATGCCTCCCAGCCTTGGCTGAGGTCTGGGCGAGGGTAGAACAGCACATTAGGTGCTCAGGAGCTATGCTCCACCGTGAGACCCTGTACCAAAGGGTAGGCGGTTATCCGGGCTGGTGACCCCGGTTTGGGATGCCCTGTCCCTCGGCCCTTTACCCCAGGCAGTGTCCCCCTCTGCGGATGCCCTTCTCCTTGTGGGGGGGGGGGTGTTGAGGGGCTTTTATTTTGGTGTAGTGTAGTGCTTTTCACTGTATTTTTGCTGGCTGAGGAGATCCCTCTCCTCAGCCTGGTACTTGAAGGCGGGGCCGGGCCCGCCTGTGTGCTTGTCTTACATGTACCGGCGCCGCGGTCGCCGCCATTACCGCGGCGCCGGTACCCTGTCACATTGCGGCGCGCGGGTGAGGAGTTTGTCTCCTCACGTGCCGGAGTAGGGGGGCGGGGCCGGGCGTCGGAGCGTCGCCGCGGCCCGCCCCCCTCCATTCTATCTGTCTGCTCACCGGCGCCGCAGCCGCCGCATACCGCTGCGGCGCCGGTCTTTGTTCGTTTAGTGTGTCGTGAGGGGAGATCTCCCCTCACGCTTGTGTTAGAGGGGGCGGGACGGGGATTTCGGCGGGACGCCGAGGCCCGCCCCCGTTCGGCAGGTGCTCTCCGCGCTGGCCACGCCCCCTTCTCCTCTCTGCCTCCGTGCTACTGCTGCTGCTGGCTCCTGTGAGACGGACGCCATCTTGGAAGGAGGAAGCACCGTGAGTGGCTCTGCGGGCCCCATATCTTTTTTTATTCTTTGTGTCCTTTTCAATGTGCTGATAGCCTTTTCTGTTGTGTCTTTCAGGTAGACCTACGTTAGGTTTAGGGGGTTTCTCCCGGTCCTGGGGTCCCTGGGTTACCTTTACCTATTTCAAATCCTCCCACTTGGGACATTAAAGGGGCATCCTGGGTTGCTTATACGTGTAATTCCCTTGGTCATAGCGACTACACACAAGTTCACCATATGGAGGCATCCCCGGACACTGGGCTCGGGATCCCCTCGGGGCAATTCCGGAAGTGTATGTTGTGTGGGGTATCCATTACTGGGGATGATGTACTTCTGTGTATACCTTGTGCACAGCAAACTATTACGCGGCAGTCCGAACCCCAGGCGTCTGGGTCAGCACCGCCGGTCGCTTCCTCTCCTCCTCCCAGCTTGATACGCACCCCGTGTGACGTTGTCATGGGTGGGGAGCTGCAATCTGAGATGTGCGCCAGATTGGCCAACCTTGAAAAATTACGCTCCAGCTCGGTCGCCCGTAAGGCTCCGGCTAAGAGAAAGCACTTGTCGCCGGCTCCGCCGGTGGATGACTTTGACGATGTTAATTTGGACTATTCTGATTATTCCCCGCTAGAGGAAGGGGAGGTTTATGAGGACTCTGATAATTCAGATGATGAGCAGTTTGTTGGCGCTGATGCTGAGCTGGGGGACTTGGGGAGATCCTCGGATACGCTCTGGCTCAGATGTTTGAGGTTTTGGCTATTTCTCCTCCTGAGGAGGCTCCACAGCAGAAGGGTGAGTTTTCTGAGGAATCCAGGCCGCGCTTGGAATTTCCTAATCAAAGACACTTTGACAAAATTATTGCTAAGGAATGGGACAGGCCGGCTCGGCTCCCTGGTATTCCTCAGGGGTGGGATAAGAAATATCCCTTCCCTTCGGATACGGTTAAGCGTTGGGCATCCCCCCCTGAGGTGGACGCACCGGTTTTGGGGTTGTCCAACACTTCTGTTTTTAAATAATCCTGATTGTTCCACCCTCAAAGATGGAGAGGATAAACGCATTGGCCAGATGGCTTGTCATGGTTTTGCTAGCGTTGGGTCAGCCATGCGACCCGTTTGCGCTTCGGCGCTGATGGTGGTGGCCGCCAGGTCCGTGGTCAGGGACCTGCTGACTTCTTCCGGGCTTCGTCCTGGTAGTGACGAGTTCCTTGGCCTTAAACGGTGTGAGTTGTTTTTGTCTTTTGTATTAGCCGCCTTGGATGACACTTTGATGATGTGTGGTAGGACGTCGGCCCTGCTGGTGACTATTCGGCGGTCGGTGTGGTTGCGCCAGTGGGCGGCCGATTTTATGTCCAAAAAGTCGCTGACGGCTCTACCTTTTGTTGGATTACGGCTCTTTGGAGAGAAATTGGATTCTGTCACCAAGGGTGGTAGGTTACCTCAACGCAAGAAACAACGCCGTCCCTTTCGGGGGGCGCCTTCCTTTACCCCCTCCTTTCGTGGGGCCAGATCTGGCAGGGGATTTGCCTTCCCCTCTTCCAGAGGAGATTCCGGGAACAGGGGCAGAGGACGTGCCCGTCCAGGATACAGTTGGGGCTCTAAGCCCAAACCTGCTGTTAAGCCAGCTCAGCAATGAGGAGGCGCCCTCACCCATGCGGGTGGGGGGACGGCTGCGACAATTCTCCCAGGTCTGGGATCAGGAGGTCTCGGACAGATGGATCCGGGAAGTTGTCCGGTTACAAGCTGGAGTTCGAGCTCCGCCCCCCTCCCAGATTTTTCAGGTCTCTGGTGCCTTCGGAACCTCTGGCCGCGCAGGGGCTCCTGGTGGCAGTAGAGAGTCTTCTGGACATGGCTGTCATTTGCCCAGTGCCCTCCTCAGGCCAGGGCAGGGGTTTTTATTCCAATCTGTTCACGGTACCCAAGAAGGACGGCTCGGTTCGACCCATCTTGGATCTGAAGTTTCTCAACAGGTTCATCCGGCCGCGGAAATTCCGCATGGAAACGCTGCGTTTGGCTATCCACTCTCTTCGTCGGGGAGTCTTTCTGACGTCCATAGACATCAAGGACGCTTACCTGCACGTTCCGATTTTTCCAGCACACCAGAGGTTTCTCAGGTTCGTGGTGGAGGATCGGCATTTTCAGTTTGTGGCACTCCCTTTCGGTCTTACCTCGGCTCCTCGGGTGTTCACCAAGGTGCTGGCGGGGGTGATGGCTCTACTCAGGGTTCAGGGTATCCGCATTGTGCCCTATTTGGACGATCTTCTGATTATGGCTTCTTCCTTCAACCAAGCGGAGTTGGACACCAGAACGGTGGTATCCACTCTGGAGAGGTTCGGTTGGGTGATCAACTACCCCAAGTCCTCTCTTTCTCCGTCCAAGGTAGTAACCTTTCTGGGAATGTCTCTGGATACTTCGCAGGCCAGGGTGTTTCTGCCCCAGGCCATGGTTCTTTTGATTCAGGAGTTGGTTCGGCTTCTCTTGTCGGCCCCTCGTCCGGCCATCCGGCTAGGGATGAGGCTGGTGGGGTTGATGGTGGCCTCATTCGAGGCAGTTCCCTTTGCGCAGTTTCACACAAGGACGCTCCAGCTTCATCTGTTGAAGGTTTGGGACAAGTCTCCGCTATCGTTGGATCAGTCCTTCCAGATGACCCCCCGAGTTCGTCGATCCCTGCAATGGTGGCTGGGGTCTGTCAATCTGTTGAAGGGCAGATCTGGCGCTGTGTTGGGAGACAGTCACCACGGATGCCAGTCTGTCAGGTTGGGGGGGTGTTTGGAAGGACCTTCAGTTTCAGGGTCTGTGGGGCCCGCAGGAGGCTCACGAGCCCATCAATGTTCTGGAATTCAGAGCCATCAGGTTGGTTCTGTTTCGCTTGACTCATCAGTTGCAGGGCCTGTCAGTTCAGGTTCGGTCGGACAACCGGACGGCGGTTGCTTACATCAATCACCAGGGAGGGACTCGCAGCAGGAGTGCCCTCAGGGAAGTATCTTTGATTCTGGACTGGGTGGAGAGCCACGTCCCGTGTATCTCAGCAGTCTACATTCCGGGAGTGGAGAACACGGAGGCGGACTCTCTGAGCAGGTCCTCCTCTCGCCAGGGGGAGTGGTCTCTCAGTCCCCAGGTGTTTCGTTCGATTTGCCTCAGGTGGGGGTTCCCGGCGGTGGACCTCTTTGCCTCTCGTCACAATCACAAGCTTCCGGTATTTGTGTCTCTCTCGCAGGATCCACTGGCTCTGGCGGTGGATGCCATGTCTCTGAACTGGAGGGATCTGGGGTTTCTTTACCTGTTCCCTCCGTTTCCAATGGTAGCCAGAGTGGTGCGCAAGCTGGCCCTGGAGGGCGCGTCGGCGATTCTGGTGGCACCAAGGTGGCCAAGGCAGGTTTGGTTCGCAGACCTGGTAAGACTGGCAGAGGATCAGTTCGTTCTGCCTCTACTGCCGGACCTGCTCACCCAGGGTCGGCTACGCTATCCCAATTTACCATCGCTGGCTTTGACGGCGTGGCTGCTGAAACCTCCATCTTGAAGGAGGAAGGTCTTTCTGATGCGGTGATTCAGTCTTCCTCTACTGTTTACTATAGGACCTGGAGGTCCTATATTGACTGGTGTGAAGGTAGGTCTTTCCCGTGTCGGGAGTTTTCCATTTCCAGGATTCTGGAGTTTCTTCAACATGGTCTGGATCTGGGGCTCCAGCTTAGTACCTTGAAGGGGCAGGTTTCTGCCCTGGCGGTGTTCTTTCAAAGGTCCTTTGCACTTCATCCCTTGGTCAAGACTTTTTTCCAAGGGGTTACGCATGTTCGACCTCCTAGGAAGCCCTTGGTTCCAGTTTGGGATTTGAACCTGGTTCTTTCTGCTCTTCAGGGTCCCCCGTTTGAGCCCTTGAATGAGATTGCTTTGTCTTCACTTACTCAAAAGGTGGCGTTTTTGGTGGCTATCACTTCGGTTAGGCGTGTCTCTGAGTTGGCAGCTTTGTCCATTAAAGCTCCGTACTTCGAAAGGCATCAGGACAAGGTTGTCTTTCGTTTCAAGCCGGATTTTCTTCCTAAGGTGGTTTCTGCCTTTCATCTGAATCAGGACATTGTTCTGCCTTCTCTATGTCCTAATCCTAGCAACGACAAGGAAAGGGCGCTGCATTCCTTGGATGTAGTTCGCGTTGTGAAATACTATCTGGTGGTTATGTCTTCCTTTCGTAAGACTGATGCTTTTTTTGTGGTGCCCTCCGGGCCTAGGAAAGGTTTGGCACCTGCCAAATCTTCCATTAGTAAATGGATTCGTCAGGCCATCATTGGAGCCTATTCTGCTAAGGGGAGGAGTCCCCCTTTTCGTGTTACTGCTCATTCTACTCGTGCGGTTGGAGCGTCCTGGGCTTTTCAGCACCAGGCCTTGGTTGAGCAAGTTTGTAAGGCCGCTACTTGGTCCTCTGTTCACACTTTTTCCAAGTTTTACAAGGTTGATGTTCGGGCCTCAGCGGATGCTGTTTTTGGCCGCAAAGTTCTGCAAGCTGTTGTGGTTTAAGTTGTGCATTGTTGCCTTGTTTTGGATCCCCGCCCTTTTATGGACACTGCTATTGGATGTCCCACGTGTTATGGATATCTTGAAGCGGGGTGTGTGACATACTTAGAATAATACCATTTTGTGAAATACTCACCTGTAAAATGGGTATTATAAGTATGTCACACACCCCGCTTCACCCGCCCTTCTTGTATTCGGGATCCTTTATATTGTGAACTTTGCGTTGCTTTGGTTTATATTTGCCTCTTCCTGGTCCCTTACTGCTTCTTTATACTGGGTAATGAGTGGGAGGTCCTAGGTATTTATGGACCGGGAGGGGCTTTCTTTTTCCTATCATCTCTGCAGAACGCCCTCTTCAGGTCGGTATTACCCACGTGTTATGGATATCTTGAACGGGGTGTGTGACATACTTATAATACCCATTTTACAGGTGAGTATTTCACAAAATGGTATTTTTCTAGATCTTTGCCGCAAGTGGGGGACTCCGGAGGTGGATCTCTTTGCCTCGAGGCACAATCACAAACTTCCGGCCTTTGTGTCTCTTTCTCAGGATCCTCTGTCTCTGGCAGTGGATGCCTTGTCACTGGCTTGGAAGGAGTTGGGGTTTCTGTACCTGTTTCCGCCCGTCTCCATGCTGGGCAAGGTAGTTCGCAAGCTGGTTCTAGAAGGGGCACCAGCGATTCTGGTGGCTCCACGGTGGCCAAGAAGGGTTTGGTACGCAGACGTTGTAAGGATGGCCGTAGACCAGTACCGGGTTCTCTTGTTGCCGGATCTGCTATCTCAGGGTCATCTACTTTACCCCAATTTACAAACGCTGGCTTTGACGGCTTGGCTGCTGAAACCTTCCTCTCTAAAGAGGAAGGTTTGTCTGCGCCTGTGTTCAGACCCTGATTAGGGCTAGGAAGTGGTCCTCTTCTGGCATTTACTATAGGACGTGGAGGTCCTATATTGATTGGTGTGAGGCTAGGGCCTTGCCTTGCAGGGTTTTTTCTATACCCAGGATTTTGGAGTTTCTTCAGCATAATCTGGATCTTGGGTTCCAGCTTAGTACTTTGAAAGGACAGGTTTCTGCTCTGTCGGTTTTCTTCCAGAGGTCTTTTGCCTTACACCCCCTGGTTAAGACCTTTTTCCAAGGGGTGGCGCATGTGCGCCCCCCTCGGAAGGCTGTAGTTCCTGTTTGGGATTTGAATTTGGTTCTTTTGGCTCTGCAGGCTCCTCCTTTTGAGCCGCTACAGGATATTGCTCTTTCGGTTCTCACTCAGAAGGTTGCTTTCTTGGTGGCTATTACCTCTGTCCGGCGTGTCTCTGAGTTGGCGGCTCTGTCGATTCAGGCCCCTTACTTTGAGAGACACCAGGATAAGGTGGTTTTTCGTTTTAAGCCGGATTTCCTTCCTAAGGTGGTTTCTGCTTTCCACCTCAATCAGGATATTGTTCTCCCTTCCTTGTGTCCTAAGCCTAACAATGACAAGGAGAGGGTTCTGCACAATTTGGATGTTGTTCGCTGTGTGAAGTACTATTTGGTGATTACTTCTTCCTTCCCCAAGACGGACGCTTTTTTCGTGGTGCCCTGCGGGCCCAGGAAATGTTTGGTGCCCGCCAAGTCTACGATTAGCAAATGGATTTGTCAGGCCATTGTTGGGGCCCATTCTGCTAAGGGGAGGACTCCCCCTCTTAGGGTCACTGCGCATTCTACTCGTGCTGTTGGTGCGTCCTGGGCTTTTCAGCACCAAGCTTCTGTTGAACAAGTTTGTAAGGCTGCTACTTGGTCTTCTGTTCACACTTTTTCCAAGTTTTACAAGGTTGATGTGCGGGCTTCAGCGGATGCTGTTTTTGGCCGCAAGGTTCTGCAAGCTGCAGTGGTTTGAGTTGGTGCATTCTTTTACCGTTTCTGGTTCCCACCCATGACGGACGCTGCTATTAGATGTCCCAGATGTCATGAAGACCGAAGTGGAGTGTATGGCACACTCATAATACCCGTTTTAAAGGTGAGTACTCACAAAACGGTATTATTTATAAAGTGCTAAACATGTGCAAATCCTGCCTATGATCTGGATCAATATAAAATGTATAGATTTATAAAGTGCTAAACATGTGCAAATCCCGCCTATGATCCGGATCACTATAAAATCTATATATTTATAAAGTGCTAAACATGTGCAAATCCCGCCTATGATCCGGATCACTATAAAATCTATATATTTATAAAGTGCTAAACATGTGCAAATCCTGCCTATGATCCGGATCACTATAAAATCTATATATTTATAAAGTACTAAACATGTACAAATCCCGCCTATGATCCGGATCACTATAAAATCTATATATTTATAAAGTACTAAACATGTACAAATCCCGCCTATGATCCGGATCACTATAAAATCTATATATTTATAAAGTACTAAACATGTGCAAATCCTGCCTATGATCCGGATCACTATAAAATCTGTATATTTATAAAGAACTAAACATGTGCAAATCCTGCCTATGATCCGGATCACTATAAAATCTATAAAGTGCTAAACATGTGCAAATCCCGCCTATGATCCGGATCACTATAAAATCTATATATTTATAAAGTACTAAACATGTGCAAATCCCTCCTATGATCCGGATCACTATAAAATCTATATATTTATAAAGTACTAAACATGTACAAATCCCGCCTATGATCCGGATCACTATAAAATCTATATATTTATAAAGTACTAAACATGTACAAATCCCGCCTATGATCCGGATCACTATAAAATCTATAAAGTGCTAAACATGTGCAAATCCCGCCTATGATCCGGATCACTATAAAATCTATATATTTATAAAGTACTAAACATGTGCAAATCCCGCCTATGATCCGGATCACTATAAAATCTATATATTTATAAAGTACTAAACATGTACAAATCCCGCCTATGATCCGGATCACTATAAAATCTATATATTTATAAAGTACTAAACATGTACAAATCCCGCCTATGATCCGGATCACTATAAAATCTATAAAGTGCTAAACATGTGCAAATCCTGCCTATGATCCGGATCACTGTAAAATCTATATATTTATAAAGTACTAAACATGTGCAAATCCTGCCTATGATCCGGATCACTATAAAATCTATATATTTATAAAGTACTAAACATGTGCAAATCCTGCCTATGATCCGGATCATTATAAAATCTATATATTTATAAAGTGCTAAACATGTGCAAATCCTGCCTATGATCCGGATCACTATAAAATCTATTTATTTATAAAGAACTAAACATGTGCAAATCCTGCCTATGATCCGGATCACTATAAAATCTATATATTTATAAAGCGCTAAACATGTGCAAATCCTGCCTATGATCCGGATCACTATAAAATCGATATATTTATAAAGTGCTACTAGTCAAACAATCAATTAAGAATTAATATTCCCAACCATAACAACTCATAAACATATCAATCTACTCTATTCATCTGTATAAATTATTAGACATCCAAAAGGGGGACCACTGATGAATATCACAATACCAATCAAAAAATATCACAAATATATCACAAAAAACATCACCAGAAAAAAAGCCAAGGTATCATGAAAATAACATGTGTGAAGTCTCCCCACCGCCTACCACACCAGGAGCCACGCGTTCCGTGGGCACATCACCCACTTCATCAGGAGTGTCTTGCAATGCTGACATGCTATATGCAGTGTGCATGCGTGTGGGGCTTCCCGTGTGACACTCTGCTCTTGTCTTGCAGCCTCTCTGTCTCTGCGTTCGCCATCCAGAAGCTGACCCGGCTGCGGGTGGTGGATAACAGCGCGCTGGGTAACACCCCGTACCACAAGCCGCCGCGCTGCATCCACGTCTACAACAAGACCGGCGTGGGCAAGGTGGGCGACCGGGTGCTGCTGGCCATCAAGGGGCAGAAGAAGAAGGCGCTCATCGTGGGCCACAAGATGCCCGGTCCCTGCATGAGCGCGCGTTTCGACTCCAACAACGTCGTCCTCATCGAAGATAACGGCAACCCCGTGGGCACGCGCATCCGGGTCCCCATCTCCTCCCAGCTCAGGACCCAGGAGGGCAACTACTCCAAGGTGCTGGCCATCGCCCAGACCATCGTGTGACCGAGCCTACTCTGGGATGGCCACGCCCACCTCACCATCTCTGGACTGGCCACACCCACCTCACCATCTCTAGACTGGCCACACCCACCTCTGCGATAACATTCTGCCATCTCGGGGATGGCCCCGCCCACCTCTAGACTGGCCACACACACACCTCTGGATTGGCCCCTCCCACCTTAACCTGAAGCTAGGGCAGCATCCTTTGCTGCGGCGCTGTACAATGTGTTATAATAAAATAGAACGTGTTGTGTTTCTAAAACCTCTCATGTGATTGGCTAGAATCGGGTAATTGCCGCGCAGAGCTTTAAAGCAGAACAAAACCCAGAGTTTAAAAGAATCCCACCATAGAGCAAGGTCCAGCCCCTGGACCCCTCCCACCGTAGAGCAAGGTCCGGCCCCTGGACCCCTCCCGCCGTAGAGCAAGGTCCGGCCCCTGGACCCCTCCCGCCGTAGAGCAATGCCCAGCCCCCGGACCGCTCCCACCGTAGGGCAAGGCCCAGCCCCCGGACCCCTCCCACCGTAGGGCAAGGTCCAGCCCCCGGACCCCTCCCACCGTAGGGCAAGGCCCAGCCCCCGGACCCCTCCCACCGTAGAGCAAGGCCCGGACCCCCTCCCACCGTAGAGCAAGGCCCGGACCCCCTCCCACCGTAGAGCAAGGCCCGGACCCCCTCCCACCGTAGAGCAAGGCCCGGACCCCCTCCCACCGTAGAGCAAGGCCCGGACCCCCTCCCACCGTAGAGCAAGGCCCGGACCCCCTCCCACCGTAGAGCAAGGCCCGGACCCCCTCCCACCGTAGAGCAAGGCCCGGACCCCCTCCCACCGTAGAGCAAGGCCCGGACCCCCTCCCACCGTAGAGCAAGGCCCGGACCCCCTCCCACCGTAGAGCAAGGCCCGGACCCCCTCCCACCGTAGAGCAAGGCCCGGACCCCCTCCCACCGTAGAGCAAGGCCCGGACCCCCTCCCACCGTAGAGCAAGGCCCGGACCCCCTCCCACCGTAGAGCAAGGCCCGGACCCCCTCCCACCGTAGAGCAAGGCCCGGACCCCCTCCTACCGTAGAGCAAGGCCCGGACCCCCTCCCACCGTAGAGCAAGGCCCGGACCCCCTCCCACCGTAGAGCAAGGCCCGGACCCCCTCCCACCGTAGAGCAAGGCCCGGACCCCCTCCCACCGTAGAGCAAGGCCCAGACCCCGGACCCCTCCCACCATAGAGCAAGGCCCAGACCCCGGACCCCTCCCACCATAGAGCAAGGCCCAGACCCCGGACCCCTCCCACCATAGAGCAAGGCCCAGACCCCGGACCCCTCCCACCATAGAGCAAGGCCCAACCCCCGGACCCCTCCCACCATAGAGCAAGGCCCAACCCCCGGACCCCTCCCACCATAGAGCAAGGCCCGGACCCCTCCCACCATAGAGCAAGGCCCGGACCCCTCCCACCATAGAGCAAGGCCCGGACCCCTCCCACCATAGAGCAAGGCCCGGACCCCTCCCACCATAGAGCAAAGCCCGGACCCCTCCCACCATAGAGCAAAGCCCGGACCCCCCCCCCCACCATAGAGCAAAGCCCGGACCCCCCCCCCCACCATAGAGCAAGGCCCAGACCCCTCCCACCATAGAGCAAGGCCCAGACCCCTCCCACCATAGAGCAAGGCCCAGACCCCTCCCACCATAGAGCAAGGCCCAGACCCCTCCCACCATAGAGCAAGGCCCAGCCCCCGGATCCCTCCCACCATAGAGCAATGCCCGGACCCCTCCCACCATAGAGCAAGACCCAACCCCCGGACCCCTCCCACCATAGAGCAAGGCCCCGCCCTCGGACCCCTTCCACCATAGAGCAAGGCCCAGCCCCCGGATCCCTCCCACCATAGAGTAAGGCTCAGCCCCCAGGCCCCTCCCACCATAGAGCAATGCCCAGCCCCCGGATCCCTCCCACCATAGAGCAAGGCCCAGCCCCCGGATCCCTCCCACCATAGAGCAAGGCCCAGACCCCTCCCACCATAGAGCAAGGCCCAGACCCCTCCCACCATAGAGCAAGGCCCAGACCCCTCCCACCATAGAGCAAGGCCCAGACCCCTCCCACCATAGAGCAAGGCCCAGACCCCGGATCCCTCCCACCATAGAGCAATGCCCGGACCCCTCCCACCATAGAGCAAGGCCCAGACCCCTCCCACCATAGAGCAAGGCCCAGACCCCTCCCACCATAGAGCAAGGCCCAGACCCCTCCCACCATAGAGCAAGGCCCAGACCCCTCCCACCATAGAGCAAGACCCAGACCCCGGATCCCTCCCACCATAGAGCAATGCCCGGACCCCTCCCACCATAGAGCAAGGCCCAGACCCCTCCCACCATAGAGCAAGGCCCAGACCCCTCCCACCATAGAGCAAGGCCCAGACCCCTCCCACCATAGAGCAAGGCCCAGACCCCTCCCACCATAGAGCAAGACCCAGACCCCGGATCCCTCCCACCATAGAGCAAGGCCCAGACCCCTCCCACCATAGAGCAAGGCCCAGACCCCGGATCCCTCCCACCATAGAGCAATGCCCGGACCCCTCCCACCATAGAGCAAGGCCCAGACCCCTCCCACCATAGAGCAAGGCCCAGACCCCTCCCACCATAGAGCAAGGCCCAGACCCCTCCCACCATAGAGCAAGGCCCAGACCCCTCCCACCATAGAGCAAGGCCCAGACCCCTCCCACCATAGAGCAAGGCCCATACCCCGGATCCCTCCCACCATAGAGCAAGGCCCAGACCCCTCCCACCATAGAGCAAGGCCCAGACCCCTCCCACCATAGAGCAAGACCCAACCCCCGGACCCCTCCCACCATAGAGCAAGGCCCCGCCCTCGGACCCCTTCCACCATAGAGCAAGGCCCAGACCTCTCCCACCATAGAGCAAGGCCCAGCCCCCGGATCCCTCCCACCATAGAGCAAGGCCCAGACCTCTCCCACCATAGAGCAAGGCCCAGCCCCCGGATCCCTCCCACCATAGAGTAAGGCTCAGCCCCCAGACCCCTCCCACCATAGAGCAATGCCCAGCCCCCGGATCCCTCCCACCACAGAGCAAGGCCCAGCCCCCGGATCCCTCCCACCATAGAGCAAGGCCCAGACCCCTCCCACCATAGAGCAAGGCCCAGACCCCTCCCACCATAGAGCAAGGCCCAGACCCCTCCCACCATAGAGCAAGGCCCAGACCCCTCCCACCATAGAGCAAGGCCCAGACCCCGGATCCCTCCCACCATAGAGCAAGGCCCAGACCCCGGATCCCTCCCACCATAGAGCAAGGCCCAGACCCCTCCCACCATAGAGCAAGGCCCATACCCCGGATCCCTCCCACCATAGAGCAAGGCCCAGCCCCCGGACCCCTCCCACCATAGAGCAAGGCCCAGCCCTCGGACCCCTTCCACCATAGAGCAAGGCCCAGCCCTCGGACCCCTTCCACCATAGAGCAAGGCCCAGACCTCTCCCACCATAGAGCAAGGCCCAGCCCCCGGATCCCTCCCACCATAGAGTAAGGCTCAGCCCCTAGACCCCTCCCACCATAGAGCAATGCCCAGCCCCCGGATCCCTCCCACCATAGAGCAAGGCCCAGCCCCCGGATCCCTCCCACCATAGAGCAAGGCCCAGCCCCCGGATCCCTCCCACCATAGAGCAAGGCCCAGCCCCCGGATCCCTCCCACCATAGAGCAAGGCCCAGCCCCCCGGATCCCTCCCACCATAGAGCAATGCCCAGAACCCTCCCACCATAGAGCAATGCCCAGCCCCCGGATCCCTCCCACCGTAGAGCAAGGCCCAGCCCCCGGACCCCTCCCACCATAGAGCAAGGCCCAGCCCCGGACCCCCCCCACCATAGAGCAAGGCCCAGCCCCCGGACCCCTCCCACCATAGAGCAAGGCCCAGCCCCGGACCCCCCCCACCATAGAGCAAGGCCCAGCCCCCGGATCCCTCCCACCATAGAGCAAGGCCCAGCCCCCGGACCCCCCCCACCATAGAGCAAGGCCCAGCCCCCGGACCCCTCCTACCATAGAGCAAGGCCCAGCCCCGGACCCCCCCCCCCCCCACCATAGAGCAAGGCCCAGCCCCCGGACCCCTCCCGTCATAGAGCAAGGCCCAGCCCCCGGACCCCTCCCGTCATAGAGCAAGGCCCAGCCCCCGGACCCCTCCCACCATAGAGCAAGGCACAGTCCCCGGACCTCTCCCACCATAGAGCAAGGCCCAGCCCTCGGACCCCTCCCACCATAGAGCAAGGCCCAGCCCCCGGACCCCTCCCACCATAGAGCAAGGCCCAGCCCCCGGACCCCTCCCACCATAGAGCAAGGCCCAGCCCCCGGACCCCTCCCACCATAGAGCAAGGCCCAGCCCCCGAACCCCTCCCACCATAGAGCAAGGCCCAGCCCTCGGACCCCTCCCACCATAGAGCAAGGCCCAGCCCTCGGACCCCTCCCACCACAGAGCAATGCCCAGCCCCCGGATCCCTCCCACCATAGAGCAAGGCCCAGCCCTCGGACCCCTCCCACCATAGAGCAAGGCCCAGCCCTCGGACCCCTCCCGTCATAGAGCAAGGCCCAGCCCCCGGACCCCTCCCACCATAGAGCAAGGCCCAGCCCCCGGACCCCTCCCACCATAGAGCAAGGCCCAGCCCCCGGACCCCTCCCACCATAGAGCAAGGCCCAGCCCTCGGACCTCTCCCACCATAGAGCAAGGCCCAGCCCTCGGACCCCTCCCACCATAGAGCAAGGCCCAGCCCCCGGACCCCTCCCACTATAGAGCAAGGCCCAGCCCCCGGACCCCTCCCACCATAGAGCAAGGCCCAGCCCCCGGACCCCTCCCACCATAGAGCAAGGCCCAGCCCCCGAACCCCTCCCACCATAGAGCAAGGCCCAGCCCTCGGACCCCTCCCACCATAGAGCAAGGCCCAGCCCTCGGACCCCTCCCACCATAGAGCAAGGCCCAGCCCTCGGACCCCTCCCACCATAGAGCAAGGCCCAGCCCTCGGACCCCTCCCACCATAGAGCAAGGCCCAGCCCTCGGACCCCACCCACCATAGAGCAAGGCCCAGCCCCCGGATCCCTCCCACCATAGAGCAAGGCCCAGCCCTCGGACCCCTCCCACCATAGAGCAAGGCCCAGCCCTCGGACCCCTCCCACCATAGAGCAAGGCCCAGCCCTCGGACCCCTCCCACCATAGAGCAAGGCCCAGCCCTCGGACCCCTCCCACCATAGAGCAAGGCCCAGCCCTCGGACCCCTCCCACCATAGAGCAAAGCCCAGCCCTCGGACCTCTCCCACCATAGAGCAAGGCCCAGCCCTCGGACCCCTCCCACCATAGAGCAAGGCCCAGCCCTCGGACCCCTCCCACCATAGAGCAAGACCCAGCCCCCGGACCCCTCCCACCATAGAGCAAGGCCCAGCCCTCGGACCCCTCCCACCATAGAGCAAGGCACAGTCCCCGGACCTTTCCCACCATAGAGAGAGGCCCAGCCCCCGGACCCCTCCCACCATAGAGCAAGGCACAGCCCCCGGACCCCTCCCACCATAGAGCAAGGCACAGCCCCCGGACCCCTCCCACCATAGAGCGAGGCACAGTCCCCGGACCTTTCCCACCATAGAGAGAGGCCCAGCCCTCGGACCCCTCCCACCATAGAGCAAGGCACAGTCCCCGGACCTTTCCCACCATAGAGAGAGGCCCAGCCCCCGGACCCCTCCCACCTTAGAGCAAAGCACAGCCCCCGGACCCCTCCCACCATAGAGCAAGGCACAGCCCCCGGACCCCTCCCACCATAGAGCAAGGCCCAGCCCTCAGATACCCCCACTGCAGATACCCCCAAGCCCCCCACAGAAGTTGGCCATTGGGAAAGACTTTCCTTCTTTCTGTCACTATTGCATGACACGGCCCGCTTCGGTATTCATAACAGTTGGGTTATTCCGCCACAAGGTGGCGCAGTGGTACTGCAGGAAGCTGTGGCATCTCCCGTCCCCTTATAAAAACGAGATTAACCATAGAGTTCCCAGTGTTTCCTCTGCAATGATACTGCGAAGATAGAAGATGGCGCTCTCTCTCTATATTGCGCAGGTGAGCGGGGCAACCAAGCCTGCGGCCCTGCAAGTCTATTTCCACCCGTTTCTGGACCCTCTGTGCCTCCCAGCCTCGGCTGACGAATCGGGTGAGGGTAGAGGAGCACTAGGGTCAGGTGCTCGAGGCAACCAAGCCTGCGGCCCTGCATGGCTATTTCCACCCGTTTCTGGACCCTCTGTGCCTCCCAGCCTCAGCTGACGAATCGGGTGATGGTAGAGGAGCACTAGGGTCAGGTGATCGGGGAGCGCTGCTCCAAGCCGCAGACCCTGTACCACAAAGGGTAGCCGGCCATAGGCTTTATGGTGAGCATGCTAGGGATGCGGAGTTTCTGTCCTGGCTTCTGAGGGGGTGAGTGTTCTGGGGACTGTGTCCCCTTCTTTTCCTTCAGGGACCCCCTCCCCCTCCTGGCCTGGATACTCGCTGCTGCCTTCTCGTCTCTCTCTCTCCCCCCTCCCCCTCTCTGTACTTTGTTCGGGGGGGGTGGTGGTAGCGGCGAGTGGTGTTAGTTGTGGTGCTTTGGCGTTTTTTGCCCGCTGCGCCGCTTTGTACTGTGCTCCGCGGCTGTGGGCGCTATAACCTGTGGCGTTTTCGCTTTGTAATGGCGCCGGCAGGGTCACGTGGGCGCCGTTTTCGCGCTCTTTGGGGGGGTGGGGCCGGAGGATGACGCGTATCGCGGCGTCCCCCCGCGGCCCACCCCTTGAGGTACCTCTGCCGGCGCCATTTTGGATTAGCTGCGCGTCTGGATTTCTCCCTTCTTTGCTGCAGCGCTGTTTCCTCCGGTGTGTCGCTTCATCCAGCGGTCTGAGGCTTGGTGATCCTGCGGTGTCCTTGGTCCGTGAGTCCCCCCTTGGGTTTTTTTTATTGGTCTTGTGGTGCAATGTGTTGCGGGATGCTCATGTATCGTTTTTACTTATGTCTTTCAGGCGGGATACCAGTGGGTTGTGGTTTCTCCCGGCTCTACTCCTTCCTGCCCCTCTTCCCCTCCCTTTACTGACTTCTGGGGGCATCCCGTGGGAGGGCATCCCGGGTGGCTTTTGTATTAGCCTTTGCCCTGTGCTGGCCTATTGCGCCTGTATTAATCACCATATGGAGGCTTCTGGAGATAGCGTGCTCAGGGGTCCTTCGGGGCAATCCCGGCTGTGTTCCATGTGCAGGGTATCCCCTATCAGCAATGATGTCACGGTGTGCGTGCCGTGCGCTCAAAGTGTCCTTGCACTCCAGCTTGGTTTGCCTGCATCGCTTCCCAGCCCTGCGCCCCCTTCGGCATCACCTACCCCCCCCCCCCCCCACTGCTGCAATTAGCTCCCAGTGAGGGGGATGCTAGCAGGGGGTCACAGTCTGATCTGGCACTTCGTGTGGCCAACATTGAGAAGCAGCTTGCCGGGCCTGTTCCTAGGAAGGCCTCTGGCCAGAAGCGGCACCTGACTTCCACAGCCTCACGCTCCACTGAGGAGTATGAGGAATTTGATGTCACTACTGGACGTTATTCCCTAGAGAAAGGGGAACTGCTCCAGGACTCTGACTCCTCTGGGGACCAGCAGGAGGGTTGTGATAGTGACCCTGGGTCTGCGTCCGGGGAGGAATCATGGTACCCTGAGGACACTGATAATCTGCTGTCACAAATCTTGCACATTGCTCCCCCTGAGGTGACTAAGAGAAAGCAGGGTGAGCTTTTTCGTCCTGGTAAACAGCGTCTGGAGTTCCCTGAGCAGGGCCATTTTACTTCTATGGTGCTTAGGGAGTGGGAACGTCCTAACAGGCTGCCCGCTGTGCCCAGGGGATTGGATAAGAGGTATCCCTTTCCTGCTGATGTAGTAAAGCGTTGGTCCTGTCCCCCTGAGGTGGATGCTCCCGTGCTAGGCCTGTCTAATACTTCGGTCATGCCTTCCCCTGACACTACCACTCTGAAGGACAGCGAGGACCGGCGCATGGATCAGCTGGCCTGCCATGCTTTTACTTGTGTGGGGGCTGGACTGCGCCCGGCCTGTGCTGCTGCCATTACTGCTATTGCCCCTAAGAAACTGCTCAAGCGTCTCTGTGATGGCGCGACGACTGGTAGGAGGAGGGAGGATTATAGGGCACTCTTGCTTTGCTCGGATTTTGTTGTATTTATCCTTACTGCCATGGATGATGCTGTGAGGCTGGGTTGTAGGACCTCTGCACTTTTGGTGGCTATGCGCCGCTCTGTTTGATTACGTCAGTGGGCAGCTGACGCTGCTTCTAAGAAGGCTCTCACTGGGCTCCCCTTTGCGGGGCTGCAGCTCTTTGTTGAGCGTCTTGATGTTTTGGCCAAGGATGGCAGGCTGCCTCAGCGTAGGAGACAGCCCTGGCCTTTTCGGGGGACCTCCCCCTCCCTTTGTTCTTCCGGAGGAGGTCGTGGCTCCCTCTTCTCAGGTAGCCGTAGAGAGTCTTAGGGCCGTGGCAGATCCTGTGGACGTCTCGGTCTCTCCTGGGGTTCCAAGCCCAAACCCCCTCCCAAGGCCCTCAGGCATGAGGAGGCGCCCTCACCCATCCGGGTGGGGGGACGGCTTCGGTGGATTCAGGAGGTGGTGTCCTCCGGTTACAAGATAGTCTGCAGCCTGGCCGCCCCCAATATTCATCAGATCCCGGATGTCTTTAAACCCCCTGTCAGCTCAAGGGTTACTTTCAATGCCTGCTAGAGTCAGGGGTCATTTGTCCGGGGCCCCATCAAGAACAGGGTCAGGGGTACTATTCCAATCTCTTCACGGTCCCCAAAAAGGACGGCTCTCTGAGGCCCATTCTGGACTTGAAGGGCCTCAACTTGTCAGATTCAAACATTTCTCACATGGAGACGCTACGCTCTGCTGTCAGTACCCTTCGCCCGGGCGACTTCATGACCACCGTGGACATCAAGGATGCTTATCTTCATGTGCCTATCTTCCCAGGTCATCAGAGATTTCTGAGGTTCGTGCTGGAGAATCAGCATCACCAGTTTGTGGCCTTACCATTCGGTATCACCTCGGCGCCTCGGGTGTTCACCAAGGTGCTGGCGGGAGTGATGGCTCTGCTGCGAACCCGGGGCATTCACATCCTTCCCTATCTGGACGACATCCTCATTGTGGCTCAGTTCTTTCATCAGGCCGAACAGGACACCCAGGTGGTGATCTCCACTCTCACAAGTCTTCACTGTCTCCGTCTTTGGTGAGGTCCTTTCTGGGCATGACACTGGATACCTCTAAGGTCAAGGTGTTCCTTCCTCAGCAGAAGGTGGAGGGCCTTCAGCAGCAGGCACTGGCTCTGCTCTTGTGTCCTCATCCCTCCATCCCTCTGGGGATGCAGTTGGTGGGCCTGAGGGTGTCCTGCCTCGAGGCGGTCCCCTTTGCTCAGTTTCACATGAGACCTCTTCAGTTGCACCTCTTGTCAGTTTGGGATCGGGACCCTGTGTCCCTGGATCAGGAATTTGCTCTGTCTCCTCTGGCCAGGCAGTCCCTTTCGTGGTGGCTGGACTCCGGGAATCTTCTGGTGGGCAGGACCTTCCTGCCCCCGTGCTGGGAGACTGCCACCACAGATGCCTGTCTGACCGGTTGGGGGGGCTTTTGGAAGTCCCTACAGTTCCAGGGTCGTTGGGGCCCCCAGGAGGCCCATGCTCCCATCAATGTCCTGGAACTGAGGGCGATCAGGTTGGTTCTGTCCCACCTGACCAAACACCTTCGGGGGCGGGCTGTTCAGATCTGCTCGGACAACCAGACAGCGGTTGCCTACATCAATCATCAGGGAGAGACTCGGAGCAAGTGAGCCTACAAGGAAGTGTAGGTTGGTCAGCAAGCTAACTGGTTTGAGTGCTGTGGCTCCTTTAAGACTTTTGTATCCTAATTGCCCTGCTAACGTGCACCTCCCAGGTTAATTATAAAATGGTCTGAGCTGCTGCCACCCCTCTTTTGTTTCTTTTGAATTTGTGCAAGCACATGGTGTGTGGGGTCTAGGCTGTATTGCAAGGTCTTTGACCCTTCCACCCCATGGCTTGCACTTGAGGTTTAGGGCAACCTCAGGTAAGCCTGCTCCCAATTTATCTATTGCATTGTATGTCCCAAATGGGGCTCTCAGAGATTAGAGTTAGGACTGCACCTCACAGAGGCACCTTGGCGCTAGTGGTGCAGTTTAAGCTACTTCTGCAGATGTGTGTGACCGAGCCTCTGTTTTTGGCCAAGTTTAGAGACAGATTGTTGGTTGGTCAGCAAGCTAACTGGTTTGAGTGCTGTGGCTCCTTTAAGACTTTTGTATCCTAATTGCCCTGCTAACGTGCACCTCCCAGGTTAGTTATAAAATGGTCTGAGCGGCTGCCACCCCTCCTTTGTTTCTACAAGGAAGTGTCCCTGATACTGTCTTGGGCGGAACAGAATGTCTCCTGCATCTGAGCGGTCTACATTCCTGGGGGTGGAGAACCAGGAGGCAGACTCCCTGAGCAGGGGGACGTCTCGTCCGGGGGAATGGTCCCTCAACTACCAGGTGTTTCTCTCCCTGTGTCACCACTGGGGTCAGCCGGATGTGGACCTGTTTGCGTCCCGTCACAATCACAAACTTCCCAGTTTGTCTCTTTCAGGAAGTCTTGACGCTCTTTTTGTTCTCACTTCTGGTCCTAGGAAGGGTTGGCCTCCGGCTAAATCCACTATCAGCAAGTGGATCCGTCAGGCGGCGGAGCGGGCCTATTCTGCTAAGGGAAAGGAACCTCCCTTTAGGATTACTGCTCATTCCACTCGTGCTATTGGTGCCTCTTGGGCTTCTGTTGAACAAGTTTGTAAGGCCGCTACTTGGTCTTCTGTTCATACTTTTTCCAAGTTTTACAAGGTTGATGTTAAGGCCTCGGCTGATGCTGCTTTTGGCCGCAAGGTGCTTCAGGCGGTAGTGCCTTGAACTACTGTCCGTTACTCATTGGGGATCCCACCCTACTCTGGACACTGTTGGATGTCCCAAATGTTATGAATACCGAAGCAGGCCGTGCCATGCAATAAGAAAAAAGCAATTCTGTGAGTACTCACATGTAGAATTGTTTTTGTTCTTGCATGGCACGGCCCGCTTCGCCCCACCCTTGTTATCGTTATTCTTGGTTGCCTCTTTATGGTGATTGTTCCAAGTTAATTGGGGTTTTTTTACCTTTTTTACATTTTTACCTTTATTCTCTCCCGGCTTCTTGTCTCACTGCTTGTCTACACTGGGAACTCTATGGTTAATCCCGTTTTTATAGGGAGCCGGGAGATGCCACAGCTTTCTGCAGTACACTGCACCACCTTGTGGCAGAATAACCCAACTGTTATGAATACCGAAGCGGGCTGTGCCATGCAAGAACAAAAACAATTCTGAAGGTGAGTACTCACAGAATTGCTTTATTCTCTTTTCTATTTTTCTATCATTCCTTATTTATCTTTCCGGATTCTGTTTTTCTTTCTTTGTTTCTTTTGGTCCATTCTTTTCTATTGTGTCATTCCTTTCATAATTTTTTTTCTCTATATTTTTTAGCAATATTCACAATACATTGAACTTTATCACCATGTATGGAGCCATACCACATCACAAGGGGCCCCCTGAGACTCTATTACCCGGGGGCACACATATACCTGGAGCCAGCCCTGGCGCTGTGGTATATGTCAGTGCTATATAATGCATAATAACAGTGTGTGAGTGTGGGGGAGAGAGTGTGAGCTCTGAGGCACAGGAGGTCATGTGACTTCCTCTATGTACAGCGCTGTGGTATATGTCAGCGCTATATAATGTATAATAACAGTGTGTGAGTGAGGGGGAGACATTAGAGTGTGAGCTCTGAGGGACAGGAGGTCATGTGACTGCTTCTATGTACAGCGCTGTAGTATATGTCAGCGCTATATAATGTATAATAACAGTGTGTGAGTGAGGGGGAGACATTAGAGTGTGAGCTCTGAGGGACAGGAGGTCATGTGACTGTTTCTATGTACAGCGCTGTGGTATATGTCAGCGCTATATATGGCACGGCTCCTGGTCTCAGGGTCACCCTGCAGTCAGTGGGTGGTGGTGGTGGAGCACCCAGCAGGTGGCAGTATATGCGCGGTGATGGCGGTGCTCCCCTCCCCCGGCGTCCTGCGCCTACATGCAGCTCTGCACGTTTCTATGAGTCAGTGGGGGGGGTGCAGCTGCTGTGATGAATGAGACGCGGCTGCGATCTCATGACGTGACGTTGCCATTAACCCCTCCAGCGCCGGAGCCTCGCCGCCATTCATTGCTGTGACTCACATTCCTGTCCCTGGTTCTCGTGCGACGGCGTCGCCTCTTCTGATTGGCCGGAGACGGGCGGCGCTGTAACAATGAATCATATACAAGAAAATGGATAAGCACTGCCACAATTATAGAGGCACAGGGCCTGGGATACAAATACAACTAAAAATGTGACCAATATACTCAATAAAAAGATTGATAAAGAACAGTATTATGCTTCTAAGATAATGTTCCCAATATACTCAATAAAAAGATTGATAAAGAACAGTATTATGCTTCTAAGATAATGTTCCCAATATACTCAATAAAAAGATTGATAAAGAACAGTATTATGCTTCTAGAATAATGTTCCCAATATACTCAATAAAAAGATTGATAAAGAACAGTATTATGCTTCTAGAATAATGTTCCCAATATACACAATAAAAAGATTGATAAAGAACAGTATTATGCTTCTAGAATAATGTTCCCAATATACACAATAAAAAGATTGATAAAGAACAGTATTATGCTTCTAGAATAATGATCCCAATATACACAATAAAAAGATTGATAAAGAACAGTATTATGCTTCTAGAATAATGATCCCAATATACACAATAAAAAGATTGATAAAGAACAGTATTATGCTTCTAGAATAATGTTCCCAATATACACAATAAAAAGATTGATAAAGAACAGTATTATGCTTCCAGAATAATGATCCCAATATACACAATAAAAAGATTGATAAAGAACAGTATTATGCTTCTAGAATAATGATCCCAATATACACAATAAAAAGATTGATAAAGAACAGTATTATGCTTCCAGAATAATGATCCCAATATACACAATAAAAAGATTGATAAAGAACAGTATTATGCTTCTAGAATAATGTTCCCAATATACACAATAAAAAGATTGATAAAGAACAGTATTATGCTTCTAGAATAATGTTCCCAATATACACAATAAAAAGATTGATAAAGAACAGTATTATGCTTCTAGAATAATGTTCCCAATATACACAATACAAAGATTGATAAAAAAAAACGGAAAAAAATGACTAATGGGACCCTGGAGTTGTCCCCTAGTAAGACCCAGTGACTGGCCGCAACACACTCAATTACCGTAGTTAAAAATAATTAATACTTTATTGAGTATAAATGAGATAAAATTTCCTAGTGCATGAATATATATATATATATATGATACAAGACAAACCTACAAACACAACACAAGATAAAAACATATAACAGTGAGCGGTATGGGGACGGATGGCAAATATAGGGGCTAATCGCAGTATACGGGTGAGATTTATGAGCAAATAAATAATATATAACATATTGTATGACGGCCCAAGGAAGCAAAAACGCTGAGAAAATAAGTGGCTAGAAAAATATATAAAGTGCTAATGTATAGAGCACCGCTTCTCAACCTGTGGGTCGGGACCCCGGGGGAGGGGGGTCGAACGACCAAAACACAGGGGTCGTCTAAAGCCATCGGAAAATACATATTACCCATGGCTTTATTATTATTATTATTATTATTGTTTATTTATATAGCGCCATCAACTTCCGTAGCGCTTTACAAGTAAGAATACAGACAAGGTAAAACAGATAGCACAGACAACAATACAAAATTAGATGCCACAGGTTAAAACCAAGTGTTGTGAGCACAGGAGACAATAGGGAGGAGTGCCCTGCCCTTGCGAGCTTACAGACTAAAGGGTGTGTAGCCGCTTTAGCCGCTGAGAAGTCGCGCTACCGTCTGCAACAGGGCTATTCAGCCAGAACGCACGCCATTAAGGATGCGCGTTCCAAACCGAATGCCTGCGCAGATGTGATTAAATCATCTGTCTGGGGCCTAAGGGGCGGGGGAAGCGGGGGGACACTCCACAGTCCATAGCAGCGCATTACGTGTGTCCGGCGCTTTCTGACATCATCAGTGGGCGGACGCAGCAAGCGCCGGAGGACAGAAGCCAAGAGACGCCTGCTGGTGTAATAACAGTACACACACTGTAGCGATAACCCTTATCGCCGGAGGGCTTCACCGCCCGAGACGTCCTTTCCCAATGGTGAGAGGTGCTGCAGGAATTCCAGAGTCGTCCGTGAGGAACCAGGAACAGCCCTTACAAGGGCCATTGTCTGTGACGTAATCAATTAACACAATGGCAGTCTATATTACAATCCAAACTACAATGACATTGCCTGTAACAGTATCAAAATACAATGACCTAATTAAGAAAAGGCCAGTGAATGACCCGGTGGAAACTGAATAGTGATGACATCCAAAAGATGTCACAATGCCCCCTTTTTGTGGAACACCTGGCAGACCCGGATTGACCCTGTTCGGGTTAACGTGGGGCTGTCCGGACTCTTGTTAGGGGCAGAGTTCTGTTTGCCGGGATAATCCATGTGCATTACCGTTTTGTCTACCGGGCCTGTATACACACACACATACAGTTGTACTCACAGGGTGCTGGTCTTGTACACACACATGTACTCACAGGGTGCTGGTCTTGTACACACACATGTACTCACAGGGTGCTGGTCTTGTACACACACATGTACTCACAGGGTGCTGGTCTTGTACACACACATGTACTCACAGGGTGCTGGTCTTGTACACACACATGTACTCACAGGGTGCTGGTCTTGTACACACACACATGTACTCACAGGGTGCTGGTCTTGTACACACACATGTACTCACAGGGTGCTGGTCTTGTACACACACTCTCTTAGCTCTGGTTGCAAGGCATTGAGAAAATGTTCTAGTAAAAACAACTGTAGGCTTCCGGGGTGACAGCGTTCCGGGCTAACAAAGCCTCCTTTACCAGATGGTAGTGTGGTAAGTCCGCATCAGGGATGGCCCGGAAAGCATCGGAAGCTTTCCCAGATAGTTTCCCTGATAATATGGTGACCCATTCCTCCGTGGGTACCCGGTGTAAAGCGCACTGCCGTTCAAAATCGGCCAAAAATCCGTCAATCTCATCGTCACTTTCCTGGAAGGATTTAAATGCTGCAAATGGAATCTTTCTCCCCCCAGTGTAACTGAGGCTGAGAGGCTGCTGGGTTGAAAGTCGCCGATCTTCCCTTCGCTTACTGGCCTCTGCCTCCGCTGCGGCGAAGACTCGGTCGATCAGTTCCTGTGATGATTCGGGCCATAGACCGACAATCTGTTCCGAACCGCTTGAACGAGAGCAGCGTCTTCATCAGTCTCTATATTGATTTCGGTCCTCACTGCTGCACGATCCATTTCGATCAGCTCGGCTATCAGTTCCTGACATGGGCGGTTGCTAGCTGACCTTCCCCGGCTCTCGAGTAGATCCTTCAGGGTCAGCCTTTTCAACTTGTCATACTGACTCTCCATCAGGGTAGCACTCTCTCTGGGTACAAAGGACCATCCCACCGCTTGCCACCAATTGTAGCCGGAGGGCTTCCCCGCCCGAGACGTCCTTTTCCCAATGGTGAGAGGTGCTGCTGGAATTCCAGAGTCGTCCGTGAGGAAACAGGAACAGCCCTTACAAGGGCTAGTGCATTGTAATATAGCGTTTCCCCCAATAAGAGACAGAACTCAGTATTGAGGGTGAAGATGAACTCTTTTTATTAGTGCCACTCTAGGCCTTATATACACAAGTCTCCATGCAATGACAACCACACTGACCAATAGCAGCAGGGCACACAATCCCTCAACTCTGCCGGTAACACAATCAGTAGAACAATAGCAGGCTGTAATACAATCAATCAGGACAATGCCATTGTATGTGACGTAATCAATTAACACAATGGCAGTCTATAATACAATCCAAACTACAATGACATTGCCTGTAACAGTATCAAAATACAGTGACATTGTCTGTAACAGTATCAAAATACAATGACATTGTCTGGAACCTAATTAAGAAAAGGCCAGTGAATGACCCGGTGGGCAACTGAATAGTGATGACATCCAAAAGATGTCACACACACCATACACACAATACTGTGTAAGCAGGGGCGGGCTGGCCATAGGGCATACCGGGCAAAATCCCGGTAGGCCGGCACTAGGAGAGGCTGCGAATGACAGATGCGGGAGGGTGGGCATCATCTGCCATTCGCGGCCCCTCACTGCTGTTTCCCCGGCCACCGCTGCCGCCACCACTCACACACATATACACATGCTTACCGGCACTTCCTGGTTGTTACACGATGGGCGTCTATGGACGCCGGCCATCTGAGGCCCGCCCACCGACCAGGAAGTGCCAGTAAGTGTGTGTATGTGTGTGTGCTATGTATGTGCTATGTGTGTCTTTGGGAGCGGCCGGGGGAACAGCAGTGAGGGGCCGCGAATGGCAGATGACGCCCACCCTCCCGCATAATAGGGGTTATACCCCAAGCAACTTTCACCCCTCACATGCTCAGCACGCCCCGCCCACCCCAAGGCAGCAGTGACAACCTGATATAGCCAGGCCGGAGCTCCAGCGACGCCAGGTCCGCCCCGTCCTGCCCATTTCGCGTCACGTGACATGGCGGCGCCTATGCTGGTAGGTGACTAGATCTAGTGCGGTAAAGGCAGGAGAAGCCTGCGAATGGCGACTTTACCTCAGACAGGTGGCCCTGTTAGAGGCTGGCAGTCCGTCACCCTGCTATTACTGGGCGTTCGCAGTGAGGCCGCCATGTGCCTCCCCACACCGCGAACGGCAGATGCTGCCGACCCTTCCGCATCTGTCATTCGCAGCCTATGCACGGCTTCGGCAGCGGCACAGCAGTGAACGACAGACCGGCCCTCCGCCCACCGGGAACCAGGGTGAGTGTGTGTGTGTACAGCTGGGGGGAGGGGGTAACAGCAGTGGCAGGCATGAACTGGTTAATATACCAGTCTGCTGCTTTAATATTGTCCAGGGGGGAGAGAGTGAAATGAGGGATGCCCCCACTGGCTGTAATGAGGGATGTTCCCACTGGCTGTAATGAGGGATGCCCCCACTGGCTGTAATGAGGGATGCCCCCACTGGCTGTTATGAGTGATGCCCCCACTGGCTGTTATGAGTGATGCCCCCACTGGCTGTACTGAGGGATGCCCCCACTGGCTGTACTGAGGGATGCCCCTACTGGCTGTACTGAGGGATGCCCCCATGCCTGTACTGAGGGATGCCCCCATGCCTGTACTGAGGGATGCCCCCATGCCTGTACTGAGGGATGCCCCCACTGGCTGTACTGAGGGATGCTCCCACTGGCTGTACTGAGGGATGCCCCCACTGGCTGTACTGAGGGATGCTCCCACTGGCTGTACTGAGGGATGCCCCCATGCCTGTACTGAGGGATGCCCCCACTGGCTGTACTGAGGGATGCCCCCACTGGCTGTACTGAGGGATGCCCCCACTGGCTGTACTGAGGGATGCTACTCACTGACTGTAATGGGGGGGATTTTATCACACCATTTGGTTCAGAATATTTTCTTTCTTATTTTGTCCTCTAAACTCTGGGTGCGTGCTGTGGAACGAAAAATAAGGTTTATATATAATGTGACATTAGGATTCTATACTGGACCAGGAACAGTACAGCAGGGTGCGCCCCAAAAAGTCCCGGGACGTTTTTTAGCCCCAGTCCCCCCCTGTGTGTAAGTGTAATCATTACACAGCACACAAAGCACCAAACATTTACACAGTGTCATATACTATAAGAGACACTATAAGATGTAAGTCACACTGTTCCCCAATGTATAATTATCCCCATATCTCCCACTATTTTCCCATATACTATAAGAGACACTATAAGATGTAAGTCACACTGTTCCCAATGTATAATTATCCCCCATATCTCCCACTATTTTCCCATATACTATAAGAGACACTATAAGATGTAAGTCACACTGTTCCCCAATGTATAATTATCCCCATATCTCCCACTATTTTCCCATATACTATAAGAGACACTATAAGATGTAAGTCACACTGTTCCCAATGTATAATTATCTCCCATATCTCCCACTATTTTCCCATATACTATAAGAGACACTATAAGATGTAAGTCACACTGTTCCCCAATGTATAATTATCTCCCATATCTCCCACTATTTTCCCATATACTATAAGAGACACTATAAGATGTAAGTCACACTGTTCCCCAATGTATAATTATCCCCATATCTCCCACTATTTTCCCATATACTATAAGAGACACTATAAGATGTAAGTCACACTGTTCCCCAATGTATAATTATCCCCATATCTCCCACTATTTTCCCATATACTATAAGAGACACTATAAGATGTAGGTCACACTGTTCCCCAATGTATAATTATCCCCATATCTCCCACTATTTTCCCATATACTATAAGAGACACTATAAGATGTAAGTCACACTGTTCCCCAATGTATAATTATCTCCCATATCTCCCACTATTTTCCCATATACTATAAGAGACACTATAAGATGTAAGTCACACTGTTCCCCAATGTATAATTATCTCCCATATCTCCCACTATTTTCCCATATACTATAAGAGACACTATAAGATGTAAGTCACACTGTTCCCCAATGTATAATTATCCCCCATATCTCCCACTATTTTCCCATATACTATAAGAGACACTATAAGATGTAAGTCACACTGTTCCCCAATGTATAATTATCCCCATATCTCCCACTATTTTCCCATATACTATAAGAGACACTATAAGATGTAAGTCACACTGTTCCCCAATGTATAATTATCCCCATATCTCCCACTATTTTCCCATATACTATAAGAGACACTATAAGATGTAAGTCACACTGTTCCCCAATGTATAATTATCCCCATATCTCCCACTATTTTCCCATATACTATAAGAGACACTATAAGATGTAAGTCACACTGTTCCCAATGTATAATTATCTCCCATATCTCCCACTATTTTCCCATATACTATAAGAGACACTATAAGATGTAAGTCACACTGTTCCCCAATGTATAATTATCTCCCATATCTCCCACTATTTTCCCATATACTATAAGAGACACTATAAGATGTAAGTCACACTGTTCCCCAATGTATAATTATCCCCATATCTCCCACTATTTTCCCATATACTATAAGAGACACTATAAGATGTAAGTCACACTGTTCCCCAATGTATAATTATCCCCATATCTCCCACTATTTTCCCATATACTATAAGAGACACTATAAGATGTAGGTCACACTGTTCCCCAATGTATAATTATCCCCATATCTCCCACTATTTTCCCATATACTATAAGAGACACTATAAGATGTAAGTCACACTGTTCCCCAATGTATAATTATCTCCCATATCTCCCACTATTTTCCCATATACTATAAGAGACACTATAAGATGTAAGTCACACTGTTCCCCAATGTATAATTATCTCCCATATCTCCCACTATTTTCCCATATACTATAAGAGACACTATAAGATGTAAGTCACACTGTTCCCCAATGTATAATTATCCCCCATATCTCCCACTATTTTCCCATATACTATAAGAGACACTATAAGATGTAAGTCACACTGTTCCCCAATGTATAATTATCCCCCATATCTCCCACTATTTTCCCATATACTATAAGAGACACTATAAGATGTAAGTCACACTGTTCCCCAATGTATAATTATCCCCATATCTCCCACTATTTTCCCATATACTATAAGAGACACTATAAGATGTAAGTCACACTGTTCCCCAATGTATAATTATCCCCATATCTCCCACTATTTTCCCATATACTATAAGAGACACTATAAGATGTAAGTCACACTGTTCCCCAATGTATAATTATCCCCATATCTCCCACTATTTTCCCATATACTATAAGAGACACTATAAGATGTAAGTTACACTGTTCCCCAATGTATAATTATCTCCCATATCTCCCACTATTTTCCCATATACTATAAGAGACACTATAAGATGTAAGTCACACTGTTCCCAATGTATAATTATCCCCCATATCTCCCACTATTTTCCCATATACTATAAGAGACACTATAAGATGTAAGTCACACTGTTCCCAATGTATAATTATCCCCCATATCTCCCACTATTTCCCCATATACTATAAGAGACGCTATAAGATGTAAGTCACACTGTTCCCCAATGTATAATTATCCCCCATATCTCCCACTATTTTCCCATATACTATAAGAGACGCTATAAGATGTAAGTCACACTGTTCCCCAATGTATAATTATCCCCCATATCTCCCACTATTTTTCCATATACTATAAGATGTAAGTCACACTGTTCCCCAATGTATAATTATCCCCCATATCTCCCACTATTTTCCCATATACTATAAGAGACACTATAAGATGTAAGTTACACTGTTCCCCAATGTATAATTATCTCCCATATCTCCCACTATTTTC
Source organism: Gastrophryne carolinensis (assembly GCA_027917425.1). NCBI lineage: Eukaryota > Metazoa > Chordata > Amphibia > Anura > Microhylidae > Gastrophryne > Gastrophryne carolinensis. The sequence goes on along the minus strand of CM051237.1, from coordinate 488,676,836 downwards.
CCATATACTATAAGAGACGCTATAAGATGTAAGTCACACTGTTCCCCAATGTATAATTATCCCCCATATCTCCCACTATTTTCCCATATACTATAAGAGACACTATAAGATGTAAGTTACACTGTTCCCCAATGTATAATTATCTCCCATATCTCCCACTATTTTCCCATATACTATAAGAGACGATATAAGATGTAAGTCACACTGTTCCCCAATGTATAATTATCCCCCATATCTCCCACTATATTCCAAGTATGTCACACACCCCGCTTCCACTATTTATGACATATGTGTTATAGTCCAGTAGAGGGCGAACTTCTGCAGAGATGAAAGCAAAAAAGAAGCCCCTCCCGGTCCATAAATACCTGGGACCTCCCACACATTATATGAGATATTGGGGATAATTATACATTGGGGAACAGTGTGACCTACATCTTATAGTGTCTCTTATAGTATGTGGGAAAATAGTGGGAGATATGGGGGATAATAATACATTGGGGAACAGTGTGACTTACATCTTATAGTGTCTCTTATAGTATATGGGAAAATAGTGGGAGATATGGGGGATAATTATACATTGGGGAACAGTGTGACTTACATCTTATAGTGTCTCTTATAGTATATGGGAAAATAGTGGGAGATATGGGGGATAATTATACATTGGGGAACAGTGTGACCTACATCTTATAGTGTCTCTTATAGTATATGGGAAAATAGTGGGAGATAACGCGGCAGTCGGGACCGCAGGCGTCTGGGTCAGTACCGCCCGTCTCATCCCCTTCCCCACCCCGCATCATCCGTACCCCAAGTGACACTGTCATTAGTGGGTTAGTCAAACTCGGATGTATGTGCCAGGCTGGCCAACCTTGAGAAAATTATTTCTAGCTCAGTGGGCAGAAAGGCCACTGCTAAGAGAAGGCATCTGTCTCCGGCTACGCCGGTAATTGATTGTGATGATTATGACTCCCCTGATTGGGCTGATTATTCCCCGCTTGAGGAGGGGGAATTGTTTGAGGATTCTGAGACTGAGGAACTGCAGTTCTTTGATTCTGATGCCGGGCAGGCGCTGGGGGATGCTGTGGATACCCCCAGGGTCCTGACCCATCTGTTAGAGGTTCTGGATATTTCCCCACCAGCGGAGGCCCCTCCTAAGAAGGGGGAATTCTTTGGGTTCTCTAAGCCCCGCTTGGAGTTTCCAAATCAGAATCATTTTGACAGCATGATTCTGAAAGAATGGGAGAAGCCGAGTCGGCTTCCCGGTGCCCCGCAGAGATGGGATAGGAATTATCCCTTTCTGATGGACGTGGTGAAGCGCTGGTCTTCCCCTCCCGAGGTTGATGCGCCCATTCTAGGATTGTCCAACACCTCCATTGTACATACTCCTGACGCCACTACCCTTAAGGATGGCAAGGACAAGCGCATTGATCAGATGTCATGCCTTTGCCAGTGTGGGTTCTGCCTTGCGGCCTGTCTGTGCATCGGCACTCGTGGCTGTGGCCACCAGGTCTGAGATCAGGGACATGTTAAATGGGTCCCAGCTCAACCCGGACAGTGTTGAATTCACAACCCTTAAGAGGTGTGAATTGTTCATGAATTTTGTTTTGCCAGCTATGGACGACACTATTAACATGTGTAGCAGAACCTCGGCTCTTCTTGTGGCCATTCGCCGATCGGTCTGGCTACGCCAGTGGCGGCTGACATTGCGGCCAAGAAGTCACTTATTGCCTTGCCCTTCCTGGGTATGCGGCTGTTTGGAGACAAACTGGATTCTGTGGCGAAAGGTGGAAGGCTACCTCAGCATAAGAGGCAGCGTCGCTCCTTTCGGGGGGCAAGCTCCTTCAATCCTTCTTTTCGTGGTGCCAGAGGGGGCAGAGGTCTTGCCTACTCTGGCTTCAGAGGTGATTCCTGGAACAGGGGCAGGGGACACGACCATCCAGCCTCTACCTGGGGTTCCAAGCCCGCTGCCAAGCCAGCTCAGCAATGAGGAGGCGCCCTCACCCTTGCGGGTGGGGGGACGGCTGCGGCTCTTCTTCCAGGTCTGGGCTCGGGAGGTTACGGACAAATGGATATTGGAAGTGGTCTCGTGTGGGTACAAACTGGAGTTCGAGTCCCGGCCTCCTCCCAGATTCCTAAGGTCTCGGGTGCCATCAGATCCTCGGGCGGTGCAGGGGCTCCTGTTGGCTGTAAAGAATCTCCTGGACATGGCGGTCATATGTCCGGTGCCTCTTTCAGAGAAAGGCCGGGGCTATTATTCCAATCTTTTCATAAGACCCATTCTGGATTTGAAGCTCCTCAACCGGTTCATCAGAACCAAGAGGTTCCGCATGGAGACTCTGCGTTCAGCCATTGGTTCCCTTCGTCAGGGGGATTTCATGACGTCCATAGACATCAAGGATGCTTACCTTCATGTACCAATTTTCCCAGCACACCAGAGATTTCTCAGGTTCGTGGTTGGAGATCAGCATTTTCAGTTTGTGGCCCTCCCGTTCGGGCTGACCTCGGCACCGAGGGTGTTTACCAAGGTTCTGGCGGGCATTATGGCCCTGCTCAGAGCCCAGGGCATTCGCATTGTGCCATATCTGGATGACCTGCTCATTACAGCTTCTTCCCTCTGCCAGGCGGAGCTGGACACCAGGACGGTGGTGGCGACGCTGGAAAGGTTCGGATGGGTGATCAACCACCCCAAGTCTTCTCTCTCTCCATCAAGGGAGATCTCCTTTCTGGGCATGAATCTGGATACCAGTCAGGCCAGAGTGTTCCTACCTCAGCCAAAGGTGCAGAGGGTTCAGGATCTGATACGTGTTCTCCTGACCAATCCTCGCCCTTCCATTTGGCTAGGGATGACTCTGGTGGGTCTGATGGTGGCCTCCGAGGCAGTCCCCTTTGCTCAATTCCACATGAGGTTGCTACAACTCCATCTATTGCTGAAATGGGACAGATGTCCACAGTCCTTGGATCATTCATTTCTGATGTCTCCCAGGGTTCGGCAGTCCCTTCAGTGGTGGCTGGAATCAAGCAAGCTGATGAGGGGCAGATCGTTCCTGGCCCCTCGTTGGCAGACGGTTACCACGGATGCCAGCCTGTTGGGCTGGGGAGGTTTCTGGAAGGATCATCAGTTCAGCGGGGTGTGGGGTCCTCAGGAGGCTCACAACCCCATCAATGTCTTGGAGCTCAGAGCTATCCGCTTGGTTCTGTTGCATCTGACACTTCACCTACAGGGTTTACCGGTTCAGGTTCGATCAGACAATCGTACTGCGGTAGCTTCTGCGGTGGCCTACATCAATCACCAAGGAGGGACTCGCAGCAGGAGTGCCCTCAGGGAAGTCTCTCTGATTCTGACATGGGCGGAGAGCAATGTTCCTTGCATCTCAGCAGTATACATTCCGGGAGTGGAGAACACGGAGGCGGACTCCCTGAGCAGGGGATTCTCTCGCCGAGGGGAATGGTCTCTCAACCACAGGGTATTTCGGGCCCTGTGTCACAAGTGGGGGTGCAGTGTGGGGCAGTGGGCAGCAGGTGGTGCTGTGGTGTAGCTCAGTGGTGGGTGCAGTGTGGGGCAGTGGGCAGCAGGTGGCGCTGTGGTGTAGCTCAGTGGTGGGTGCAGTGTGGGGCAGTGGTGTAGCTCAGTGGTGGGCAGCAGGTGGTGCTGTGGTGTAGCTCAGTGGTGGGTGCAGTGTGGGGCAGTGGGCAGCAGGTGGTGATGTCAGTGGTGGGTGCAGTGTGGACCAGTGGGCAGCAGGTGGCGCTGTGGTGTAGCTCAGTGGTGGGTGCAGTGTGGACCAGTGGGCAGCAGGTGGCGCTGTGGTGATGTCAGTGGTGGGTGCAGTGTGGACCAGTGGGCAGCAGGTGGCGCTGTGGTGATGTCAGTGGTGGGTGCAGTGTGGACCAGTGGGCAGCAGGTGGCGCTGTGGTGATGTCAGTGGTGGGTGCAGTGTGGACCAGTGGGCAGCAGGTGGCGCTGTGGTGATGTCAGTGGTGGGTGCAGTGTGGACCAGTGGGCAGCAGGTGGCGCTGTGGTGTAGCTCAGTGGTGGGTGCAGTGTGGACCAGTGGGCAGCAGGTGGCGCTGTGGTGATGTCAGTGGTGGGTGCAGTGTGGGGCAATGGGCAGCAGGTGGCGCTGTGGTGTCGCTCAGTGGTGGGTGCAGTGTGGGGCAGTGGGCAGCAGGTGGCGCTGTGGTGTCGCTCAGTGGTGGGTGCAGTGTGGGGCAGTGGGCAGCAGGTGGCGCTGTGGTGTAGCTCAGTGGTGGGTGCAGTGTGGACCAGTGGGCAGCAGGTGGCGCTGTGGTGATGTCAGTGGTGGGTGCAGTGTGGACCAGTGGGCAGCAGGTGGCGCTGTGGTGATGTCAGTGGTGGGTGCAGTGTGGGGCAGTGGGCAGCAGGTGGCGCTGTGGTGATGTCAGTGGTGGGTGCAGTGTGGGGCAGTGGGCAGCAGGTGGCGCTGTGGTGATGTCAGTGGTGGGTGCAGTGTGGGGCAGTGGGCAGCAGGTGGCGCTGTGGTGATGTCAGTGGTGGGTGCAGTGTGGGGCAGTGGGCAGCAGGTGGCGCTGTGGTGTCGCTCAGTGGTGGGTGCAGTGTGGGGCAGTGGGCAGCAGGTGGCGCTGTGGTGATGTCAGTGGTGGGTGCAGTGTGGGGCAGTGGGCAGCAGGTGGCGCTGTGGTGTCGCTCAGTGGTGGGTGCAGTGTGGGGCAGTGGGCAGCAGGTGGCGCTGTGGTGATGTCAGTGGTGGGTGCAGTGTGGGGCAGTGGGCAGCAGGTGGCGCTGTGGTGATGTCAGTGGTGAGTGCAGTGTGGGGCAGTGGGCAGCAGGTGGCGCTGTGGTGATGTCAGTGGTGGGTGCAGTGTGGGGCAGTGGGCAGCAGGTGGCGCTGTGTTGTCGCTCAGTGGTGGGTGCAGTGTGGGGCAGTGGGCAGCAGGTGGCGCTGTGGTGATGTCAGTGGTGGGTGCAGTGTGGGGCAGTGGGCAGCAGGTGGCGCTGTGGTGATGTCAGTGGTGGGTGCAGTGTGGGGCAGTGGGCAGCAGGTGGCGCTGTGGTGATGTCAGTGGTGGGTGCAGTGTGGGGCAGTGGGCAGCAGGTGGCGCTGTGGTGTCGCTCAGTGGTGGGTGCAGTGTGGGGCAGTGGGCAGCAGGTGGCGCTGTGGTGTCGCTCAGTGGTGGGTGCAGTGTGGGGCAGTGGGCAGCAGGTGGCGCTGTGGTATCGCTCAGTGGTGCACCTGCCGGCAGACACGTAGGACCGCGCTCACTTCTCCTCGGGGAGTTTCCGCGGCAAGTGATTCATCTCAGCGTTCTGTAACCTCACCTGGGTGTCATGTGACGGCGAGGAGGTCATGTGACTGTGAGATCGCAGACACATCTCGTGCCACACGTAATGAATGGAGGAGGCCACCTTGAGAAGCCCTTCAGGTCCACATTAAGGCTGCTCAGGGTCCAGGAGAGAAGGAAAGAAATAACAAAGAATAAAGGAAAGAAGGAATGACAAAGGAAGAAAGAAAACAAAAGGAAGAAAAGAAGGGGAGAAATAAAAGAATGAATGACAAAGAAACAACTGTAGGAAAGGAGGAAAAAATGAAGTACAAAGGAAGAAAAGAAGGGAAGGGAAAAGAAGGGAAGAAATAAAATAAGGAGACAAGCTGACAAAGGCAAAAAGAAGATAAAGAAAAGAAGTAACGAAAAAGAAAAAAAGAAAAGAAGGGGAGAAATAAGAAGAATGAATGACAAAGAAATAACAGCAGGGAAAGAAAAAAAAATGACAGAATGAATGGCAAAGAAAGAAAAGAAGGGAAATAAGAAACAAAGGAATGACAAATGAAGAAAGAAAAGAAGGAAATAAATATAACGACAGAGAAATGAGTGACAAGGGAAGAAAGAAAAGAAGGAATAATAAATGAAGAAAGAAAAGAATAGAAGACATAAAGGAATGAATGACAAAGTAAGAAAAGAAGGGAAGAAAAAAAGAAAAGATGAAATGAAAAAAGGATGAGAAGAAGGAATGGCAAAGGAAGAAAGAAAAGAAGGAAATAAATAAAAGAACAAATGACAAAGAAAGAAGAGAAGGAAAGAAAGACAAGAAATGACAAAGAAAGAGTGACAAAGGCAGAAAAAAGAAAAGTAATGAAAAAGAAATAAAGGAAAGAAGGGGAGAAATAAAAAAAAATGAATGACGAAGAAATAACAGCAGAGAAGAAAGAAAAAGGGAATGACAGATAGAATGAATGAGAAAGAAAGAGAAGAAGCAAAGAAAAGAAGGACTGAAAAAGAAAGGAAGAAAATAAAGAATGGCAAGGAAAGAAAATAAGGAATAACAAATGAAGAAAGAAAGAAAAGAAGAAATAACAGAATGAATGACAAAGAAAGAGAAGAAGGGAAGAAATAAAATAAAAAATGACAAAGCCATAAATGAAGAAGGGATGACGGGCTGAAAGAAATGGCTAAAAAGAAAGAAACAATCTCCTGATGGTCAGTCCTGGTTATTGTGCGCCCCTGCGTCCTGCCTCAGAGAATGACCAGCTCACCATTGGGAAGAGGTGAGTCACATGACCATCATATGATCTGGGCCCCTCCCAAGTCGCAGGGGCCCCGGCACCCGCCCCGCTTAGCCCAGCACTGACGCCGGCCTCGGCCTGTAGTGTAAATGAGGTCAGTGACCCCCACATAGGGACCTCCCCAACCTCCTGGCCCCGCCCCCCGCCTCCTCTGTCTGGGATTGATGGGCTCATCATTATGGCGCAAGACCACACCAGCGCCACCTGCTGGACTTGCTGTAAATCACAGACAGGAGCAGAATTCATCACCAGGTACAAGTTAGCAGTCACAGTGATGAATAGTGCGCCCCCTGCAGGAATTACACAGCACCTCGAACTCCTGGCCGTCATTCATTTTCTTCTTACTGATGGAATACACAAGATTCTTACACACACTCCTTGGCTTAAGTCAGGTCACAGTGGGCTCAGTCCACCTTTGGGAACAGGACAGGAGCAATAGAGGGCAGGTCAGCAGCGGGGCCACAGGACAGGAGCGGGGCCACAGGACAGGAGCAATAGAGTACAGGACAGGAGCGGGGCCACAGGACAGGAGCAATAGAATACAGGACAGGAGCGGGGCCACAGGACAGGAGCAATAGAATACAGGACAGGAGCGGGGCCACAGGACAGGAGCAATAGAATACAGGACAGGAGCGGGGCCACAGGACAGGAGCGGGGCCACAGGACAGGAGGAATAGAGTGCAGGACAGGAGCGGGGCCACAGGACAGGAGCAATAGAGTACAGGACAGGAGCGGGGCCACAGGACAGGAGCAATAGAGTACAGGACAGGAGCGGGGCCACAGGACAGGAGCAATAGAATACAGGACAGGAGCGGGGCCACAGGACAGGAGCGGGGCCACAGGACAGGAGCGGGGCCACAGGACAGGAGCAATAGAGTACAGGACAGGAGCGGGGCCACAGGACAGGAGCAATAGAGTGCAGGACAGGAGCGGGGCCACAGGACAGAAGCAATAGAGTACAGGGCAGGAGCGGGGCCACAGGACAGGAGCAATACCGTACAGGTCAGGAGCGGGGCCACAGGACAGGAGCAATAGAGTACAGGGCAGGAGCGGGGCCACAGGACAGGAGCAATAGAGTACAGGACAGGAGCGGGGCCACAGGACAGGAGCAATACCGTACAGGTCAGGAGCGGGGCCACAGGACAGGAGCAATAGAGTACAGGACAGGAGCAGGGCCACAGGACACAAGCAATAGAGTACAGGACAGGAGAGGGGCCACAGGACAGGAGCAGGGCCACAGGACACAGGCAATAGAATACAGGACAGGAGAGGGGCCACAGGACAGGAGCAATACCGTACAGGTCAGGAGCGGGGCCACAGGACAGGATCAGGGCCACAGGACACAAGCAATAGAATACAGGACAGGGGCGGGGCCACAGGACAGGAGCAATAGAATACAGGACAGGAGAGGGGCCACAGGACAGGAGCAATACCGTACAGGTCAGGAGCGGGGCCACAGGACAGGAGCAGGGCCACAGGACACAAGCAATAGAATACAGGACAGGAGAGGGGCCACAGGACAGGAGCAATACCGTACAGGTCAGGAGCGGGGCCACAGGACAGGAGCAGGGCCACAGGACACAAGCAATAGAATACAGGACAGGAGAGGGGCCACAGGACAGGAGCAATAGAGTAAAGGACAGGAGCGGGGCCACAGGACAGGAGCAATAGAGTACAGGAGTCTGGACAATACACATGAAGAAACCAGGCACAACCATCTTCAGGTCACAGTCAGTCAGACTCAGGAAGTGGGTAAGAGCAATGCGTGGACACCGGCTCCATGGAGGGATGGGAACAGGTCACAAGGAGACACCTAGTGGTGGATATACAGAATACACCTGACTATATAAAATGCAGTGCCAGCGAGATATTGCCTGACCATTCTCCTGCTCTGACCCCTGGCTGTAGCCTGACCATTCTCCTGTCCTGACCCCTGGCTGTAGCCTGACATCGTCTGAGAATCTCCTACCCTGACCCCTGGCTGTAGCCTGACATCGTCTGAGCATCTCCTGCCCTGACCCCTGGCTGTAGCCTGACATCATCAGAGCATCTCCTGACCTGACCCCTGGCTGTAGCCTGACATCGTCTGAGCATCTCCTGCCCTGACCCCTGGCTGTAGCCTGACATCATCTGAGCATCTCCTGCCCTGACCCCTGGCTGTAGCCTGACATCGTCTGAGCATCTCCTGCCCTGACCCCTGGCTGTAGCCTGACATCGTCTGAGCATCTCCTGCCCTGACCCCTGGCTGTAGCCTGACATCGTCTGAGCATCTCCTGTCCTGACCCCTTGCTGTAGCCTGACATCATCTGAGCATTTCCTGCCCTGATCCCTGGCTGTAGCCTGACATCGTCTGAGCCTCTCCTGTCCTGACCCCTTGCTGTAGCCTGACATCATCTGAGCATTTCCTGCCCCGACCCCTGGCTGTAGCCTGACATCATCTGAGCATTTCCTGCCCTGACCCCTGGCTGTAGCCTGACATCATCTGAGCATCTCCTGCCCTGACCCCTGGCTGTAGCCTGACATCGTCTGAGCCTCTCCTGCCCTGACCCCTGGCTGTAGCCTGACATCATCTGAGCATTTCCTGCCCTGATCCCTGGCTGTAGCCTGACATCGTCTGAGCCTCTCCTGCCCTGGCCCCTGGCTGTAGCCTGACATCGTCTGAGCATCTCCTGCCCTGACCCCTGGCTGTAGCCTGACATCGTCTGAGCATCTCCTGCCCTGACCCCTGGCTGTAGCCTGACATCGTCTGAGCATCTCCTGCCCTGACCCCTGGCTGTAGCCTGACATCATCTGAGCATTTCCTGCCCTGATCCCTGGCTGTAGCCTGACATCGTCTGAGCCTCTCCTGTCCTGACCCCTTGCTGTAGCCTGACATCATCTGAGCATTTCCTGCCCTGACCCCTGGCTGTAGCCTGACATCATCTGAGCATTTCCTGCCCTGACCCCTGGCTGTAGCCTACATCGTCTGAGCCTCTCCTGTCCTGACCCCTTGCTGTAGCCTGACATCATCTGAGCATTTCCTGCCCTGACCCCTGGCTGTAGCCTGACATCGTCTGAGCATCTCCTGCCCTGACCCCTTGCTGTAGCCTGACATCATCTGAGCATTTCCTGCCCTGATCCCAGGCTGTAGCCTGACATCGTATGAGCATCTCCTGCCCTGACCCCTGGCTGTAGCCTTACATCGTCTGAGCATCTCCTGCCCTGACCCCTGGCTGTAGCCTGACATCATCTGAGCATCTCCTGCCCTGACCCCTGGCTGTAGCCTGACATCGTCTGAGCATCTCCTGCCCTGACCCCTGGCTGTAGCCTGACATCATCTGAGCATTTCCTGCCCTGATCACTGGCTGTAGCCTGACATCGTCTGAGCCTCTCCTGTCCTGACCCCTTGCTGTAGCCTGACATCATCTGAGCATTTCCTGCCCTGACCCCTGGCTGTAGCCTGACATCATCTGAGCATTTCCTGCCCTGACCCCTGGCTGTAGCCTGACATCGTCTGAGCCTCTCCTGTCCTGACCCCTTGCTGTAGCCTGACATCATCTGAGCATTTCCTGCCCTGATCCCTGGCTGTAGCCTGACATCGTCTGAGCATCTCCTGCCCTGACCCCTGGCTGTAGCCTGACATCGTATGAGCATCTCCTGCCCTGACCCCTGGCTGTAGCCTTACATCGTCTGAGCATCTCCTGCCCTGACCCCTGGCTGTAGCCTGACATCGTCTGAGCATCTCCTGCCCTGACCCCTGGCTGTAGCCTGACATCGTCTGAGCATCTCCTGCCCTGACCCCTGGCTGTAGCCTGACATCGTCTGACCATCTCCTGCCCTGATCCCTGGCTGTAGCTTGACATCGTCTGAGCATCTCCTGCCCTGACCCCTGGCTGTAGCCTGACATCATCTGAGCATTTCCTGCCCTGATCCCTGGCTGTAGCCTGACATCGTCTGAGCATCTCCTGCCCTGACCCCTGGCTTTAGCCTGACATCGTCTGAGCATCTCCTGCCCTGAGCCCTGGCTGTAGCCTGACATCGTCTGAGCATCTCCTACCCTGACCCCTGGCTGTAGCCTGACATCGTCTGAGCATCTCCTGCCCTGACCCCTGGCTGTAGCCTGACATCGTCTGAGCATCTCCTGCCCTGACCCCCGGCTGTAGCCTGACATCGTCTGAGCATCTCCTGCCCTGAGCCCTGGCTGTAGCCTGACATCGTCTGAGCATCTTCTGCCCTGACCCCTGGCTGTAGCCTGACATCGTCTGACTATCTCCTACCCTGACCCCTGGCTGTAGCCTGACATCGTCTGAGCATCTCCTGCCCTGACCCCTGGCTGTAGCCTGACATCGTCTGAGAATCTCCTGCCCTGACCCCTGGCTGTAGCCTGACATCGTCTGAGCATCTCCTGACCTGACCCCTGGCTGTAGCCTGATATCGTCTGAGCATCTCCTACCCTGACCCCCGGCTGTAGCCTGACATCGTCTGAGCATCTCCTGCCCTGACCCCAGGCTGTAGCCTGACATCGTCTGAGCATCTCCTACCCTGACCCCCGGCTGTAGCCTGACATCATCTGAGCATCTCCTGCCCTGACCCCAGGCTGTAGCCTGATATCGTCTGAGCATCTCCTGCCCTGACCCCAGGCTATAGCCTGATATCGTCTGAGCATCTCCTGCCCTGACCCCTGGCTGTAGCCTGACATCGTCTGAGCATCTCCTGCCCTGACCCCTGGCTGTAGCCTGACATCGTCTGAGCCTCTCCTGTCCTGACCCCTGGCTGTAGCCTGACATCGTCTGAGCATCTCCTGCCCTGACCCCTGGCTGTAGCCTGACATCGTCTGAGCATCTCCTGCCCTGACCCCAGGTTGTAGCCTGACATCGTCTGACCATCTCCTGCCCTGACCCCTGGCTGTAGCCTGACATCGTCTGAGCATCTCCTGCCCTGACCCCTGGGTGTAGCCTGACATCGTCTGAGCATCTCCTGCCCTGACCCCAGGCTGTAGCCTGACATCGTCTGAGCATCTCCTGCCCTGACCCCAGGCTGTAGCCTGATATCGTCTGAGCATCTCCTACCCTGACCCCTGGCTGTAGCCTGACATCGTCTGAGCATCTCCTACCCTGACCCCTGGCTGTAGCCTGACATCGTCTGAGCATCTCCTGCCCTGACCCCAGGCTGTAGCCTGATATCGTCTGAGCATCTCCTACCCTGACCCCTGGCTGTAGCCTGACATCGTCTGAGCATCTCCTGCCCTGACCCCAGGCTGTAGCCTGACATCGTCTGAGCATCTCCTGCCCTGACCCCAGGCTGTAGCCTGATATCGTCTGAGCATCTCCTACCCTGACCCCTGGCTGTAGCCTGACATCGTCTGAGCATCTCCTGCCCTGACCCCTGGCTGTAGCCTGACATCGTCTGACCATCTCCTGCCCTGACCCCTGGCTGTAGCCTGACATCGTCTGACCATCTCCTACCCTGACCCCTGGCTGTAGCCTGACATCATCTGAGCATCCCCTGCCCTGACCCCTGGCTGTAGCCTAACATCGTCTGAGCATCTCCTGCCCTGACCCCTGGCTGTAGCCTGACATTGTCTGAGCATCTCCTGCCCTGACCCCTTGCTGTAGCCTGACATCGTCTGAGCATCTCCTGCCCTGACCACTGGCTGTAGCCTGACATCGTCTGAGCATCTCCTGCCCTGACCCCAGGCTGTAGCCTGACATCGTCTGAGCATCTCCTGCCCTGACCCCTGGCTGTAGCCTGACATCGTCTGAGCATCTCCTGCCCTGACCCCTGGCTGTAGCCTGACATCGTCTGAGCATCTCCTGCCCTGACCCCAGGCTGTAGCCTGACATCGTCTGAGCATCTCCTGCCCTGACCCCAGGCTGTAGCCTGACATCGTCTGAGCATCTCCTGCCCTGACCCCTGGCTGTAGCCTGACATCGTCTGACCATCTCCGGCCCTGACCCCCGGCTGTAGCCTGACATCGTCTGACCATCTCCGGCCCTGACCCCAGGCTGTAGCCTGATATCGTCTGAGCATCTCCTGCCCTGACCCCAGGCTGTAGCCTGACATCGTCTGAGCATCTCCTACCCTGACCCCTGGCTGTAGCCTGACATCGTCTGAGCATCTCCTGCCCTGACCCCTGGCTGTAGCCTGACATCGTCTGAGCATCTCCTGCTCTTACCCCTGGCTGTAGCCTGACACCATCTGACCATCTCCTGCCCTGACCCCTGGCTGTAGCCTGACATTGTCTGAGCATCTCCTGCCCTGACCCCTGGCTGTAGCCTGACATCATCTGAGCATCTCCTGCCCTGACCCCTGGCTGTAGCCTGACATCGTCTGAGCATCTCCTGCTCTTACCCCTGGCTGTAGCCTGACACCATCTGACCATCTCCTGCCCTGACCCCTGGCTGTAGCCTGACATCGTCTGACCATCTCCTGCCCTGACCCCTGGCTGTAGCCTGACATCGTCTGAGCATCTCCTGCTCTTACCCCTGGCTGTAGCCTGACACCATCTGACCATCTCCTGCCCTGACCCTTTGCCGTAGCCTGACATCGTATGACCATCTCCTGCCCTGACCCCTGGCTGTAGCTTGACATCGTCTGAGCATCTCCTGCCCTGTCCCCTGGCTGTAGCCTGACATCGTCTTAGCATCTCCTGCCCTGACCCCTGGCTGTAGCCTGACATCGTCTGAGCATCTCCTGCCCTGACCCCTGGCTGTAGCCTGACATCGTCTGAGCATCTCCTGCCCTGACCCCTGGCTGTAGCCTGACATTGTCCGAGCATCTCCTGCCCTGACCCCTGGCTGTAGCCTGACATCATCTGACCATCTCCTGCCCTGACCCTTTGCTGTAGCCTGACATTGTCCGAGCATCTCCTGCCCTGACCCCCGGCTGTAGCCTGACATCGTCTGAGCATCTCCTGCCCTGACCCCTGGCTGTAGCCTGACATCATCTGAGCATCTCTTGCCCTGACCCCTGGCTGTAGCCTGATATCGTCTGAGCATCTCCTGCCCTGACCCCAGGCTGTAGCCTGACATCATCTGAGCATCTCCTGACCTGACCCCTGGCTGTAGCCTGATATCGTCTGAGCATCTCCTACCCTGACCCCAGGCTGTAGCCTGATATCGTCTGAGCATCTCCTACCCTGACCCCCGGCTGTAGCCTGATATCGTCTGAGCATCTCCTACCCTGACCCCCGGCTGTAGCCTGACATCGTTTGAGCATCTCCTGCCCTGACCCCAGGCTGTAGCCTGATATCGTCTGAGCATCTCCTGCCCTGACCCCAGGCTGTAGCCTGACATCGTCTGAGCATCTCCTGCCCTGACCCCTGGCTGTAGCCTGACATCATCTGAGCATCTCCTGCTCTTACCCCAGGTTGTAGCCTGACATCGTCTGAGCATCTCCTACCCTGACCCCCGGGTGTAGCCTGACATCGTCTGAGCATCTCCTGCCCTGACCCCAGGCTGTAGCCTGATATCGTCTTAGCATCTCCTGCCCTGACCCCTGGCTGTAGCCTGACATCGTCTGAGCATCTCCTGCCCTGACCCCTGGCTGTAGCCTGACATCGTCTGAGCATCTCCTGCCCTGACCCCAGGCTGTAGCCTGACATCGTCTGAGCATCTCCTGCCCTGACCCCAGGCTGTAGCCTGACATCGTCTGACCATCTCCTACCCTGACCCCTGGCTGTAGCCTGACATCGTCTGACCATCTCCTGCCCTGACCCCTGGCTGTAGCCTGACATCGTCTGAGCATCTCCCGCCCTGACCCCCGGCTGTAGCCTGACATCGTCTGAGCATCTCCTGCCCTGACCCCTGGCTGTAGCCTGAAATCGTCTGAGCATCTCCTGCCCTGACCCCTGACTGTAGCCTGACATCGTCTGACCATCTCCTGCCCTGACCCCTGGCTGTAGCCTGACATCGTCTGACCATCTCCTGCCCTGACCCCTGGCTGTAGCCTGACATCGTCTGACCATCTCCTGCCCTGACCCCTGGCTGTAGCCTGACATCGTCTGACCATCTCCTACCCTGACCCCTGGTTGTAGCCTGACATCATCTGAGCATCTCCTGCCCTGACCCCTGGCTGTAGCCTGACATCGTCTGACCATCTCCTGCCCTGACCCCTGGCTGTAGCCTGACATCGTCTGAGCATCTCCTGCCCTGACCCCTGGCTGTAGCCTGACATCGTCTGAGCATCTCCTGCCCTGACCCCTGGCTGTAGCCTGACATCGTCTGACCATCTCCTGCCCTGACCCCTGGCTGTAGCCTGACATCGTCTGAGCATCTCCTGCCCTGACCCCAGGCTGTAGCCTGACATCATCTGAGCATCTCCTGCCCTGACCCCTGGCTGTAGCCTGACATCGTCTGACCATCTCCTGCCCTGACCCCTGGCTGTAGCCTGACATCGTCTGATCATCTCCTGCCCTGACCCCTGGCTGTAGCCTGACATCGTCTGAGCATCTTCTGCCCTGACCCCTGGCTGTAGCCTGACATCGTCTGAGCATCTCCTACCCTGACCCCAGGCTGTAGCCTGACATCGTCTGAGCATCTCCTGCCCTGACCCCTGGCTGTAGCCTGACATCGTCTGAGCATCTCCTTCCCTGACCCCAGGCTGTAGCCTGACATCGTCTGACCATCTCCTGCCCTGACCCCTGGCTGTAGCCTGACATCGTCTGAGCATCTCCTGCCCTGACCCCTGGCTGTAGCCTGACATCGTCTGAGCATCTCCTGCCCTGACCCCAGGCTGTAGCCTGACATCGTCTGAGCATCTCCTGCCCTGACCCCAGGCTGTAGCCTGACATCGTCTGAGCATCTCCTGCCCTGACCCCTGGCTGTAGCCTGACATCGTCTGACCATCTCCTGCCCTGACCCCTGGCTGTAGCCTGACATCGTCTGATCATCTCCTGCCCTGACCCCTGGCTGTAGCCTGACATCGTCTGAGCATCTCCTGCCCTGACCCCTGGCTGTAGCCTGACATTGTCTGAGCATCTCCGGCCCTGACCCCAGGCTGTAGCCTGACATTGTCTGAGCATCTCCGGCCCTGACCCCAGGCTGTAGCCTGACATCGTCTGAGCATCTCCTGCCCTGACCCCTGGCTGTAGCCTGACATCGTCTGACCATCTCCGGCCCTGACCCCAGGCTGTAGCCTGAAATCGTCTGAGCATCTCCTGCCCTGACCCCAGGCTGTAGCCTGACATCGTCTGAGCATCTCCTACCCTGACCCCCGGCTGTAGCCTGACATCGTCTGACCATCTCCTACCCTGACCCCTGACTGTAGCCTGACATCGTCTGACCATCTCCTGCCCTGACCCCTGGCTGTAGCCTGACATCATCTGACCATCTCCTACCCTGACCCCTGGCTGTAGCCAGACATCATCTGACCATCTCCTGCCCTGACCCCTGGCTGTAGCCTGACATCATCTGACCATCTCCTACCCTGACCCCTGGCTGTAGCCAGACATCATCTGACCATCTCCTGCCCTGACCCCTGGCTGTAGCCTGACATCGTCTGAGCATCTCCTGCCCTGACCCCTGGCTGTAGCCTGACATCGTCTGAGCATCTCCTGCCCTGACCCCTGGCTGTAGCCTGACACCATCTGACCATCTCCTGCCCTGACCCTTTGCCGTAGCCTGACATCGTATGACCATCTCCTGCCCTGACCCCTGGCTGTAGCTAGACATCGTCTGAGCATCTCCTGCCCTGACCCCTGGCTGTAGCCTGACATCGTCTTAGCATCTCCTGCCCTGACCCCTGGCTGTAGCCTGACATCGTCTGAGCATCTCCTGCCCTGACCCCTGGCTGTAGCCTGACATCGTCTGAGCATCTCCTGTCCTGACCCCTGGCTGTAGCTTGACATTGTCTGACCATCTCCTGCCCTGACCCCTTGCTGTAGCCTGACATTGTCTGACCATCTCCTGCCCTGACCCCTGGCTGTAGCCTGACATCGTCTTAGCATCTCCTGCCCTGACCCCTGGCTGTAGCCTGACATCGTCTGAGCATCTCCTGCCCTGACCCCTGGCTGTAGCCTGACATCGTCTGAGCATCTCCTGCCCTGACCCCTGGCTGTAGCCTGACATCGTCTGAGCATCTCCTGCCCTGACCCCTGGCTGTAGCCTGACATCGTCTGAGCATTTCCTGCCCTGACCCCAGGCTGTAGCCTGACATCGTCTGAGCATCTCCTGCCCTGACCCCTGGCTGTAGCCTGACATCGTCTGAGCATCTCCTGCCCTGACCCCTGGCTGTAGCCTGACATCGTCTGACCATCTCCTTCCCTGATCCCTGGCTGTAGCCTAACATCATCTGACAATCTCCTGCCCTGACCCCTGGCTGTAGCCTGACATCGTCTGAGCATCTCCTGCCCTGACCCCTGGCTGTAGCCTGACATCGCCTGACCATCTCCTGCCCTGACCCCTGGCTGTAGCCTGACATCGTCTGAGCATCTACTGCCCTGACCCCTGGCTGTAGCCTGACATCGTCTGAGCATCTCCTGCCCTGACCCCCGGCTGTAGCCTGACATCGTCTGAGCATCTCCTGCCCTGACCCCTGGCTGTAGCCTGACATCGTCTGAGCATCTCCTGACCTGACCCCTGGCTGTAGCCTGACATCGTCTTTGCATCTCCTGCCCTGACCCCAGGCTGTAGCCTGATATCGTCTGAGCATCTCCTGCCCTGACCCCAGGCTGTAGCCTGACATCGTCTGAGCATCTCCTGCCCTGACCCCAGGCTGTAGCCTGATATCGTCTGAGCATTTCCTACCCTGACCCCCGGCTGTAGCCTGACATCGTCTGAGCATCTCCTACCCTGACCCCCGGCTGTAGCCTGACATCGTCTGAGCATCTCCTGCCCTGACCCCTGGCTGTAGCCTGATATCGTCTGAGCATCTCCTGCCCTGACCCCTGGCTGTAGCCTGATATCGTCTGAGCATCTCCTGCCCTGACCCCTGGCTGTAGCCTAACATCGTCTGAGCATCTCCTACCCTGACCCCCGGCTGTAGCCTGACATCGTCTGAGCATCTCCTGACCTGACCCCCGGCTGTAGCCTGACATCGTCTGAGCATCTCCTGCCCTGACCCCAGGCTGTAGCCTGACATCGTCTGAGCATCTCCTGCCCTGACCCCAGGCTGTAGCCTGACATCGTCTGAGCATCTCCTGCCCTGACCCCTGGCTGTAGCCTGATATCGTCTGAGCATCTCCTACCCTCACCCCCGGCTGTAGCCTGACATCGTCTGACCATCTCCTACCCTGACCCCTGGCTGTAGCCTGACATCGTCTGAGCATCTCCTGCCCTGACCCCTGGCTGTAGCCTGACATCATCTGAGCATCTCCTGCTCCTACCCCTGGCTGTAGCCTGACATCGTCTGAGCATCTCCTGCCCTGACCCCTGGCTGTAGCCTGACATCATCTGAGCATCTCCTGCCCTGACCCCTTGCCGTAGCCTGACATCGTATGACCATCTCCTGCCCTGACCCCTTGCTGTAGCCTGACATCGTCTGAGCATCTCCTGCCCTGACCCCTGGCTGTAGCCTGACATCGTCTGAGCATCTCCTGCCCTGACCCCTGGCTGTAGCCTGACATCGTCTGAGCATCTCCTGCCCTGACCCCTGGCTGTAGCCTGACATCGTCTGAGCATCTCCTGACCTGACCCCTGGCTGTAGCCTGACATCGTCTGAGCATCTCCTGCCCTGACCCCTGGCTGTAGCCTGACATCGTCTGAGCATCTCCTGACCTGACCCCTGGCTGTAGCCTGACATCGTCTGAGCATCTCCTGCCCTGACCCCTGGCTGTAGCCTGACATCGTCTGAGCATCTCCTGACCTGACCCCAGGCTGTAGCCTGACATCGTCTGAGCATCTCCTGCCCTGACCCCTGGCTGTAGCCTGACATCGTCTGAGCATCTCCTGACCTGACCCCTGGCTGTAGCCTGACATCGTCTGAGCATCTCCTGCCCTGGTCCCTGGCTGTAGCCTGACATCGTCTGTGCATCTCCTGCCCTGACCCCTGGCTGTAGCCTGACATCGTCTGAGCATCTCCTGACCTGACCCCAGGCTGTAGCCTGACATCGTCTGAGCATCTCCTACCCTGACCCCCGGGTGTAGCCTGACATGATCTGAGCATCTCCTGCCCTGACCCCAGGCTGTAGCCTGATATCGTCTGAGCATCTCCTACCCTGACCCCCGGCTGTAGCCTGACATCGTCTTAGCATCTCCTACCCTGACCCCCGGCTGTAGCCTGATATCGTCTGAGCATCTCCTACCCTGACCCCTGGCTGTAGCCTGACATCGTCTGAGCATCTCCTACCCTGACCCCTGGCTGTAGCCTGACATCGTCTGAGCATCTCCTGTCCTGACCCCTGGCTGTAGCCTGATATCGTCTGAGCATCTCCTACCCTGACCCCTGGCTGTAGCCTGACATCGTCTGAGCATCTCCTACCCTGACCCCTGGCTGTAGCCTGACATCGTCTGAGCATCTCCTACCCTGACCCCTGGCTGTAGCCTGACATCGTCTGAGCATCTCTTGCCCTGACCCCAGGCTGTAGCCTGATATCGTCTGAGCATCTCCTGCCCTGACCCCAGGCTGTAGCCTGACATCGTCTGAGCATCTCCTACCCTGACCCCTGGCTGTAGCCTGACATCGTCTGAGCATCTCCTGTCCTGACCCCTGGCTGTAGCCTGACATCGTCTGAGCATCTCCTACCCTGACCCCCGGCTGTAGCCTGACATCGTCTGAGCATCTCTTGCCCTGACCCCAGGCTGTAGCCTGATATCGTCTGAGCATCTCCTGCCCTGACCCCAGGCTGTAGCCTGATATCGTCTGAGCATCTCCTGACCTGACCCCAGGCTGTAGCCTGATATCGTCTGAGCATCTCCTACCCTGACCCCCGGCTGTAGCCTGATATCGTCTGAGCATCTCCTGCCCTGACCCCAGGCTGTAGCCTGATATCGTCTGAGCATCTCCTACCCTGACCCCCGGCTGTAGCCTGACATTGTCTGAGCATCTCCTGCCCTGACCCCTTGCTGTAGCCTGACATCGTCTGAGCATCTCCTGCCCTGACCCCTGGCTGTAGCCTGACATCGTCTGACCATCTCCTGCCCTGACCACTGGCTGTAGCCTGACATCGTCTGACCATCTCCGGCCCTGACCCCAGGCTGTAGCCTGACATCGCCTGAGCATCTCCTGCCCTGACCCCTGGCTGTAGCCTGACATCGTCTGAGCATCTCCTGCCCTGACCCCAGGCTGTAGCCTGACATCGTCTGAGCATCTCCTGCCCTGACCCCTGGCTGTAGCCTGACATCGTCTGAGCATCTCCTGCCCTGACCCCTGGCTGTAGCCTGACATCGTCTGAGCATCTCCTGCCCTGACCCCAGGCTGTAGCCTGACATCGTCTGAGCATCTCCTGCCCTGACCCCAGGCTGTAGCCTGACATCGTCTGAGCATCTCCTGCCCTGACCCCAGGCTGTAGCCTGACATCGTCTGAGCATCTCCTGCCCTGACCCCTGGCTGCAGCCTGACATCGTCTGACCATCTCCGGCCCTGACCCCCGGCTGTAGCCTGACATCGTCTGACCATCTCCGGCCCTGACCCCAGGCTGTAGCCTGATATCGTCTGAGCATCTCCTGCCCTGACCCCAGGCTGTAGCCTGACATCGTCTGAGCATCTCCTGCCCTGACCCCTGGCTGTAGCCTGACATCGTCTGAGCATCTCCTGCCCTGACCCCCGGCTGTAGCCTGACATCGTCTGAGCATCTCCTGCCCTGAGCCCTGGCTGTAGCCTGACATCGTCTGAGCATCTTCTGCCCTGACCCCTGGCTGTAGCCTGACATCGTCTGACTATCTCCTACCCTGACCCCTGGCTGTAGCCTGACATCGTCTGAGCATCTCCTGCCCTGACCCCTGGCTGTAGCCTGACATCGTCTGAGCATCTCCTGCCCTGACCCCTGGCTGTAGCCTGACATCGTCTGAGCCTCTCCTGTCCTGACCCCTGGCTGTAGCCTGACATCGTCTGAGCATCTCCTGCCCTGACCCCTGGCTGTAGCCTGACATCGTCTGAGCATCTCCTGCCCTGACCCCAGGTTGTAGCCTGACATCGTCTGACCATCTCCTGCCCTGACCCCTGGCTGTAGCCTGACATCGTCTGAGCATCTCCTGCCCTGACCCCTGGGTGTAGCCTGACATCGTCTGAGCATCTCCTGCCCTGACCCCAGGCTGTAGCCTGACATCGTCTGAGCATCTCCTGCCCTGACCCCAGGCTGTAGCCTGATATCGTCTGAGCATCTCCTACCCTGACCCCTGGCTGTAGCCTGACATCGTCTGAGCATCTCCTGCCCTGACCCCTGGCTGTAGCCTGACATCGTCTGACCATCTCCTGCCCTGACCCCTGGCTGTAGCCTGACATCGTCTGACCATCTCCTACCCTGACCCCTGGCTGTAGCCTGACATCATCTGAGCATCCCCTGCCCTGACCCCTGGCTGTAGCCTAACATCGTCTGAGCATCTCCTGCCCTGACCCCTGGCTGTAGCCTGACATTGTCTGAGCATCTCCTGCCCTGACCCCTTGCTGTAGCCTGACATCGTCTGAGCATCTCCTGCCCTGACCACTGGCTGTAGCCTGACATCGTCTGAGCATCTCCTGCCCTGACCCCAGGCTGTAGCCTGACATCGTCTGAGCATCTCCTGCCCTGACCCCTGGCTGTAGCCTGACATCGTCTGAGCATCTCCTGCCCTGACCCCTGGCTGTAGCCTGACATCGTCTGAGCATCTCCTGCCCTGACCCCAGGCTGTAGCCTGACATCGTCTGAGCATCTCCTGCCCTGACCCCAGGCTGTAGCCTGACATCGTCTGAGCATCTCCTGCCCTGACCCCTGGCTGTAGCCTGACATCGTCTGACCATCTCCGGCCCTGACCCCCGGCTGTAGCCTGACATCGTCTGACCATCTCCGGCCCTGACCCCAGGCTGTAGCCTGATATCGTCTGAGCATCTCCTGCCCTGACCCCAGGCTGTAGCCTGACATCGTCTGAGCATCTCCTACCCTGACCCCTGGCTGTAGCCTGACATCGTCTGAGCATCTCCTGCCCTGACCCCTGGCTGTAGCCTGACATCGTCTGAGCATCTCCTGCTCTTACCCCTGGCTGTAGCCTGACACCATCTGACCATCTCCTGCCCTGACCCCTGGCTGTAGCCTGACATTGTCTGAGCATCTCCTGCCCTGACCCCTGGCTGTAGCCTGACATCATCTGAGCATCTCCTGCCCTGACCCCTGGCTGTAGCCTGACATCGTCTGAGCATCTCCTGCTCTTACCCCTGGCTGTAGCCTGACACCATCTGACCATCTCCTGCCCTGACCCCTGGCTGTAGCCTGACATCGTCTGACCATCTCCTGCCCTGACCCCTGGCTGTAGCCTGACATCGTCTGAGCATCTCCTGCTCTTACCCCTGGCTGTAGCCTGACACCATCTGACCATCTCCTGCCCTGACCCTTTGCCGTAGCCTGACATCGTATGACCATCTCCTGCCCTGACCCCTGGCTGTAGCTTGACATCGTCTGAGCATCTCCTGCCCTGTCCCCTGGCTGTAGCCTGACATCGTCTTAGCATCTCCTGCCCTGACCCCTGGCTGTAGCCTGACATCGTCTGAGCATCTCCTGCCCTGACCCCTGGCTGTAGCCTGACATCGTCTGAGCATCTCCTGCCCTGACCCCTGGCTGTAGCCTGACATTGTCCGAGCATCTCCTGCCCTGACCCCTGGCTGTAGCCTGACATCATCTGACCATCTCCTGCCCTGACCCTTTGCTGTAGCCTGACATTGTCCGAGCATCTCCTGCCCTGACCCCCGGCTGTAGCCTGACATCGTCTGAGCATCTCCTGCCCTGACCCCTGGCTGTAGCCTGACATCATCTGAGCATCTCTTGCCCTGACCCCTGGCTGTAGCCTGATATCGTCTGAGCATCTCCTGCCCTGACCCCAGGCTGTAGCCTGACATCATCTGAGCATCTCCTGACCTGACCCCTGGCTGTAGCCTGATATCGTCTGAGCATCTCCTACCCTGACCCCAGGCTGTAGCCTGATATCGTCTGAGCATCTCCTACCCTGACCCCCGGCTGTAGCCTGATATCGTCTGAGCATCTCCTACCCTGACCCCCGGCTGTAGCCTGACATCGTTTGAGCATCTCCTGCCCTGACCCCAGGCTGTAGCCTGACATCATCTGAGCATCTCCTGCCCTGACCCCTGGCTGTAGCCTGACATCGTCTGACCATCTCCTGCCCTGACCCCTGGCTGTAGCCTGACATCGTCTGATCATCTCCTGCCCTGACCCCTGGCTGTAGCCTGACATCGTCTGAGCATCTCCTGCCCTGACCCCTGGCTGTAGCCTGACATTGTCTGAGCATCTCCGGCCCTGACCCCTGGCTGTAGCCTGACATCGTCTGAGCATCTCCTACCCTGACCCCAGGCTGTAGCCTGACATCGTCTGAGCATCTCCTGCCCTGACCCCTGGCTGTAGCCTGACATCGTCTGAGCATCTCCTTCCCTGACCCCAGGCTGTAGCCTGACATCGTCTGACCATCTCCTGCCCTGACCCCTGGCTGTAGCCTGACATCGTCTGAGCATCTCCTGCCCTGACCCCAGGCTGTAGCCTGACATCGTCTGAGCATCTCCTGCCCTGACCCCTGGCTGTAGCCTGACATCGTCTGACCATCTCCTGCCCTGACCCCTGGCTGTAGCCTGACATCGTCTGATCATCTCCTGCCCTGACCCCTGGCTGTAGCCTGACATCGTCTGAGCATCTCCTGCCCTGACCCCTGGCTGTAGCCTGACATCGTCTGACCATCTCCTGCCCTGACCCCTGGCTGTAGCCTGACATCGTCTGATCATCTCCTGCCCTGACCCCTGGCTGTAGCCTGACACCATCTGACCATCTCCTGCCCTGACCCCTGGCTGTAGCCTGACATTGTCTGAGCATCTCCGGCCCTGACCCCAGGCTGTAGCCTGACATCGTCTGAGCATCTCCTGCCCTGACCCCTGGCTGTAGCCTGACATCGTCTGACCATCTCCGGCCCTGACCCCAGGCTGTAGCCTGAAATCGTCTGAGCATCTCCTGCCCTGACCCCAGGCTGTAGCCTGACATCGTCTGAGCATCTCCTACCCTGACCCCCGGCTGTAGCCTGACATCGTCTGACCATCTCCTACCCTGACCCCTGACTGTAGCCTGACATCGTCTGACCATCTCCTGCCCTGACCCCTGGCTGTAGCCTGACATCATCTGACCATCTCCTACCCTGACCCCTGGCTGTAGCCAGACATCATCTGACCATCTCCTGCCCTGACCCCTGGCTGTAGCCTTACATCGTCTGAGCATCTCCTGCCCTGACCCCTGGCTGTAGCCTGACATCGTCTGAGCATCTCCTGCCCTGACCCCTGGCTGTAGCCTGACACCATCTGACCATCTCCTGCCCTGACCCTTTGCCGTAGCCTGACATCGTATGACCATCTCCTGCCCTGACCCCTGGCTGTAGCTAGACATCGTCTGAGCATCTCCTGCCCTGACCCCTGGCTGTAGCCTGACATCGTCTTAGCATCTCCTGCCCTGACCCCTGGCTGTAGCCTGACATCGTCTTAGCATCTCCTGCCCTGACCCCTGGCTGTAGCCTGACATCGTCTTAGCATCTCCTGCCCTGACCCCTGGCTGTAGCCTGACATCGTCTGAGCATCTCCTGTCCTGACCCCTGGCTGTAGCTTGACATTGTCTGACCATCTCCTGCCCTGACCCCTTGCTGTAGCCTGACATTGTCTGACCATCTCCTGCCCTGACCCCTGGCTGTAGCCTGACATCGTCTTAGCATCTCCTGCCCTGACCCCTGGCTGTAGCCTGACATCGTCTGAGCATCTCCTGCCCTGACCCCTGGCTGTAGCCTGACATCGTCTGAGCATCTCCTGCCCTGACCCCTGGCTGTAGCCTGACATCGTCTGAGCATCTCCTGCCCTGACCCCTGGCTGTAGCCTGACATCGTCTGAGCATTTCCTGCCCTGACCCCAGGCTGTAGCCTGACATCGTCTGAGCATCTCCTGCCCTGACCCCTGGCTGTAGCCTGACATCGTCTGAGCATCTCCTGCCCTGACCCCTGGCTGTAGCCTGACATCGTCTGACCATCTCCTTCCCTGATCCCTGGCTGTAGCCTAACATCATCTGACAATCTCCTGCCCTGACCCCTGGCTGTAGCCTGACATCGTCTGAGCATCTCCTGCCCTGACCCCTGGCTGTAGCCTGACATCGCCTGACCATCTCCTGCCCTGACCCCTGGCTGTAGCCTGACATCGTCTGAGCATCTACTGCCCTGACCCCTGGCTGTAGCCTGACATCGTCTGAGCATCTCCTGCCCTGACCCCCGGCTGTAGCCTGACATCGTCTGAGCATCTCCTGCCCTGACCCCTGGCTGTAGCCTGACATCGTCTGAGCATCTCCTGACCTGACCCCTGGCTGTAGCCTGACATCGTCTTTGCATCTCCTGCCCTGACCCCAGGCTGTAGCCTGATATCGTCTGAGCATCTCCTGCCCTGACCCCAGGCTGTAGCCTGACATCGTCTGAGCATCTCCTGCCCTGACCCCAGGCTGTAGCCTGATATCGTCTGAGCATTTCCTACCCTGACCCCCGGCTGTAGCCTGACATCGTCTGAGCATCTCCTACCCTGACCCCCGGCTGTAGCCTGACATCGTCTGAGCATCTCCTGCCCTGACCCCTGGCTGTAGCCTGATATCGTCTGAGCATCTCCTGCCCTGACCCCTGGCTGTAGCCTGATATCGTCTGAGCATCTCCTGCCCTGACCCCTGGCTGTAGCCTGACATCGTCTGAGCATCTCCTGCCCTGACCCCCGGCTGTAGCCTAACATCGTCTGAGCATCTCCTACCCTGACCCCCGGCTGTAGCCTGACATCGTCTGAGCATCTCCTGACCTGACCCCCGGCTGTAGCCTGACATCGTCTGAGCATCTCCTGCCCTGACCCCTGGCTGTAGCCTGACCTCATCTGACAATCTCCTGCCCTGACCCCTGGCTGTAGCCTGATATCGTCTGAGCATCTCCTGCCCTGACCCCTGGCTGTAGCCTAACATCGTCTGAGCATCTCCTACCCTGACCCCCGGCTGTAGCCTGACATCGTCTGAGCATCTCCTGCCCTGACCCCAGGCTGTAGCCTGACATCGTCTGAGCATCTCCTGCCCTGACCCCTGGCTGTAGCCTGATATCGTCTGAGCATCTCCTACCCTCACCCCCGGCTGTAGCCTGACATCGTCTGACCATCTCCTACCCTGACCCCTGGCTGTAGCCTGACATCGTCTGAGCATCTCCTGCCCTGACCCCTGGCTGTAGCCTGACATCTTCTGAGCATCTCCTGCTCCTACCCCTGGCTGTAGCCTGACATCGTCTGAGCATCTCCTGCCCTGACCCCTGGCTGTAGCCTGACATCATCTGAGCATCTCCTGCCCTGACCCCTTGCCGTAGCCTGACATCATCTGAGCATCTCCTGCCCTGACCCCTGGCTGTAGCCTGACATCGTATGACCATCTCCTGCCCTGACCCCTTGCTGTAGCCTGACATCGTCTGAGCATCTCCTGCCCTGACCCCTGGCTGTAGCCTGACATCGTCTGAGCATCTCCTGCCCTGACCCCTGGCTGTAGCCTGACATCGTCTGACCATCTCCTGCCCTGACCCCTGGCTGTAGCCTGACATCGTCTGAGCATCTCCTGCCCTGACCCCTGGCTGTAGCCTGACATCGTCTGAGCATCTCCTGCCCTGACCCCTGGCTGTAGCCTGACATCGTCTGACCATCTCCTGCCCTGACCCCTTGCTGTAGCCTGACATCGTCTGAGCATCTCCTGCCCTGACCCCTGGCTGTAGCCTGACATCGTCTGAGCATCTCCTGCCCTGACCCCTGGCTGTAGCCTGACATCGTCTGAGCATCTCCTGACCTGACCCCTGGCTGTAGCCTGACATCGTCTGAGCATCTCCTGCCCTGACCCCTGGCTGTAGCCTGACATCGTCTGAGCATCTCCTGACCTGACCCCTGGCTGTAGCCTGACATCGTCTGAGCATCTCCTGCCCTGACCCCTGGCTGTAGCCTGACATCGTCTGAGCATCTCCTGACCTGACCCCAGGCTGTAGCCTGACATCGTCTGAGCATCTCCTGCCCTGACCCCTGGCTGTAGCCTGACATCGTCTGAGCATCTCCTGACCTGACCCCTGGCTGTAGCCTGACATCGTCTGAGCATCTCCTGCCCTGACCCCTGGCTGTAGCCTGACATCGTCTGAGCATCTCCTGACCTGACCCCAGGCTGTAGCCTGACATCGTCTGAGCATCTCCTGCCCTGACCCCTGGCTGTAGCCTGACATCGTCTGAGCATCTCCTGACCTGACCCCAGGCTGTAGCCTGACATCGTCTGAGCATCTCCTACCCTGACCCCCGGGTGTAGCCTGACATGATCTGAGCATCTCCTGCCCTGACCCCAGGCTGTAGCCTGATATCGTCTGAGCATCTCCTACCCTGACCCCCGGCTGTAGCCTGACATCGTCTTAGCATCTCCTACCCTGACCCCCGGCTGTAGCCTGATATCTTCTGAGCATCTCCTACCCTGACCCCTGGCTGTAGCCTGACATCGTCTGAGCATCTCCTACCCTGACCCCTGGCTGTAGCCTGACATCGTCTGAGCATCTCCTGTCCTGACCCCTGGCTGTAGCCTGATATCGTCTGAGCATCTCCTACCCTGACCCCTGGCTGTAGCCTGACATCGTCTGAGCATCTCCTACCCTGACCCCTGGCTGTAGCCTGACATCGTCTGAGCATCTCCTACCCTGACCCCTGGCTGTAGCCTGACATCGTCTGAGCATCTCTTGCCCTGACCCCAGGCTGTAGCCTGATATCGTCTGAGCATCTCCTGCCCTGACCCCAGGCTGTAGCCTGACATCGTCTGAGCATCTCCTACCCTGACCCCTGGCTGTAGCCTGACATCGTCTGAGCATCTCCTGTCCTGACCCCTGGCTGTAGCCTGACATCGTCTGAGCATCTCTTGCCCTGACCCCAGGCTGTAGCCTGATATCGTCTGAGCATCTCCTGACCTGACCCCAGGCTGTAGCCTGATATCGTCTGAGCATCTCCTACCCTGACCCCCGGCTGTAGCCTGATATCGTCTGAGCATCTCCTGCCCTGACCCCAGGCTGTAGCCTGATATCGTCTGAGCATCTCCTACCCTGACCCCCGGCTGTAGCCTGACATTGTCTGAGCATCTCCTGCCCTGACCCCTTGCTGTAGCCTGACATCGTCTGAGCATCTCCTGCCCTGACCCCTGGCTGTAGCCTGACATCGTCTGACCATCTCCTGCCCTGACCACTGGCTGTAGCCTGACATCGTCTGACCATCTCCGGCCCTGACCCCAGGCTGTAGCCTGACATCGCCTGAGCATCTCCTGCCCTGACCCCTGGCTGTAGCCTGACATCGTCTGAGCATCTCCTGCCCTGACCCCAGGCTGTAGCCTGACATCGTCTGAGCATCTCCTGCCCTGACCCCTGGCTGTAGCCTGACATCGTCTGAGCATCTCCTGCCCTGACCCCTGGCTGTAGCCTGACATCGTCTGAGCATCTCCTGCCCTGACCCCAGGCTGTAGCCTGACATCGTCTGAGCATCTCCTGCCCTGACCCCAGGCTGTAGCCTGACATCGTCTGAGCATCTCCTGCCCTGACCCCTGGCTGCAGCCTGACATCGTCTGACCATCTCCGGCCCTGACCCCCGGCTGTAGCCTGACATCGTCTGACCATCTCCGGCCCTGACCCCAGGCTGTAGCCTGATATCGTCTGAGCATCTCCTGCCCTGACCCCAGGCTGTAGCCTGACATCGTCTGAGCATCTCCTACCCTGACCCCTGGCTGTAGCCTGACATCGTCTGAGCATCTCCTGCCCTGACCCCTGGCTGTAGCCTGACACCATCTGACCATCTCCTGCCCTGACCCCTGGCTGTAGCCTGACATTGTCTGAGCATCTCCTGCCCTGACCCCTGGCTGTAGCCTAACATCGTCTGAGCATTTCCTGCCCTGACCCCAGGCTGTAGCCTGACATCATCTGAGCATCTCCTGCCCTGACCCCTGGCTGTAGCCTGACATCGTCTGAGCATCTCCTGCCCTGACCCCTGGCTGTAGCCTGACATCGTCTGAGCATCTCCTGCTCTTACCCCTGGCTGTAGCCTGACACCATCTGACCATCTCCTGCCCTGACCCTTTGCCGTAGCCTGACATCGTATGACCATCTCCTGCCCTGACCCCTGGCTGTAGCTTGACATCGTCTGAGCATCTCCTGCCCTGACCCCTGGCTGTAGCCTGACATCGTCTTAGCATCTCCTGCCCTGACCCCTGGCTGTAGCCTGACATCGTCTGAGCATCTCCTGCCCTGACCCCTGGCTGTAGCCTGACATCGTCTGAGCATCTCCTGCCCTGACCCCTGGCTGTAGCCTGACATTGTCCGAGCATCTCCTGCCCTGACCCCTGGCTGTAGCCTGACATCATCTGACCATCTCCTGCCCTGACCCTTTGCTGTAGCCTGACATTGTCCGAGCATCTCCTGCCCTGACCCCCGGCTGTAGCCTGACATCGTCTGAGCATCTCCTGCCCTGACCCCTGGCTGTAGCCTGACATCATCTGAGCATCTCTTGCCCTGACCCCTGGCTGTAGCCTGATATCGTCTGAGCATCTCCTGCCCTGACCCCAGGCTGTAGCCTGACATCATCTGAGCATCTCCTGACCTGACCCCTGGCTGTAGCCTGATATCGTCTGAGCATCTCCTACCCTGACCCCCGGCTGTAGCCTGACATCGTCTGAGCATCTCCTGCCCTGACCCCAGGCTGTAGCCTGATATCGTCTGAGCATCTCCTGCCCTGACCCCAGGCTGTAGCCTGACATCGTCTGAGCATCTCCTGCCCTGACCCCTGGCTGTAGCCTGACATCATCTGAGCATCTCCTGCCCTGACCCCAGGTTGTAGCCTGACATCGTCTGAGCATCTCCTACCCTGACCCCCGGGTGTAGCCTGACATCGTCTTAGCATCTCCTGCCCTGACCCCTGGCTGTAGCCTGACATCGTCTGAGCATCTCCTGCCCTGACCCCTGGCTGTAGCCTGACATCGTCTGAGCATCTCCTGCCCTGACCCCTGGCTGTAGCCTGACATCGTCTGAGCATCTCCTGCCCTGACCCCAGGCTGTAGCCTGACATCGTCTGAGCATCTCCTGCCCTGACCCCTGGCTGTAGCCTGACATCGTCTGACCATCTCCTGCCCTGACCCCTGGCTGTAGCCTGACATCGTCTGAGCATCTCCTGCCCTGACCCCAGGCTGTAGCCTGACATCGTCTGAGCATCTCCTGCCCTGACCCCTGGCTGTAGCCTGACATCGTCTGACCATCTCCTGCCCTGACCCCTGGCTGTAGCCTGACATCGTCTGAGCATCTCCTGCCCTGACCCCTGGCTGTAGCCTGACATCGTCTGAGCATTTCCTGCCCTGACCCCAGGCTGTAGCCTGACATCGTCTGAGCATCTCCTGCCCTGACCCCAGGCTGTAGCCTGATATCGTCTTAGCATCTCCTGCCCTGACCCCTGGCTGTAGCCTGACATCGTCTGAGCATCTCCTGCCCTGACCCCTGGCTGTAGCCTGACATCGTCTGAGCATCTCCTGCCCTGACCCCAGGCTGTAGCCTGATATCGTCTTAGCATCTCCTGCCCTTACCCCTGGCTGTAGCCTGACATCGTCTGAGCATCTCCTGCCCTGACCCCAGGCTGTAGCCTGATATCGTCTTAGCATCTCCTGCCCTGACCCCTGGCTGTAGCCTGACATCGTCTGAGCATCTCCTGCCCTGACCCCTGGCTGTAGCCTGACATCGTCTGAGCATCTCCTGCCCTGACCCCAGGCTGTAGCCTGATATCGTCTTAGCATCTCCTGCCCTGACCCCAGGCTGTAGCCTGACATCGTCTGAGCATCTCCTGCCCTGACCCCTGGCTGTAGCCTGACATCGTCTGAGCATCTCCTGCCCTGACCCCTGGCTGTAGCCTGACATCGTCTGAGCATCTCCTGCCCTGACCCCAGGCTGTAGCCTGACATCGTCTGAGCATCTCCTACCCTGACCCCAGGCTGTAGCCTGACATCGTCTGAGCATCTCCTGCCCTGACCCCAGGCTGTAGCCTGACATCGTCTGAGCATTTCCTGCCCTGACCCCAGGCTGTAGCCTGACATCGTCTGAGCATCTCCTGCCCTGACCCCAGGCTGTAGCCTGATATCGTCTGAGCATCTCCTGCCCTGACCCCAGGCTGTAGCCTGACATCGTCTGACCATCTCCTACCCTGACCCCTGGCTGTAGCCTGACATCGTCTGACCATCTCCTGCCCTGACCCCTGGCTGTAGCCTGACATCGTCTGATCATCTCCCGCCCTGACCCCCGGCTGTAGCCTGACATCGTCTGAGCATCTCCTGCCCTGACCCCTGGCTGTAGCCTGACATCGTCTGAGCATATCCTACCCTGACCCCCGGCTGTAGCCTGACATCGTCTGACCATCTCCTACCCTGACCCCTGACTGTAGCCTGACATCGTCTGACCATCTCCTGCCCTGACCCCTGGCTGTAGCCAGACATCATCTGACCATCTCCTGCCCTGACCCCAGGCTGTAGCCTGACATCGTCTGAGCATCTCCTGCCCTGACCCCTGGCTGTAGCCTGACATCATCTGACCATCTCCTACCCTGACCCCTGGCTGTAGCCAGACATCATCTGACCATCTCCTGCCCTGACCCCAGGCTGTAGCCTGACATCGTCTGAGCATCTCCTGCCCTGACCCCTGGCTGTAGCCTGACATCGTCTGAGCATCTCCTGCCCTGACCCCTGGCTGTAGCCTGACATCGTCTGAGCATCTCCTGCCCTGACCCCTGGCTGTAGCCTGACACCATCTGACCATCTCCTGCCCTGACCCTTTGCCGTAGCCTGACATCGTCTGAGCATCTCCTGCCCTGACCCCTGGCTGTAGCTAGACATCGTCTGAGCATCTCCTGCCCTGACCCCTGGCTGTAGCCTGACATCGTCTGAGCATCTCCTGCCCTGACCCCTGGCTGTAGCCTGACATCGTCTGAGCATCTCCTGTCCTGACCCCTGGCTGTAGCCTGACATTGTCTGACCATCTCCTGCCCTGACCCCTTGCTGTAGCCTGACATTGTCTGACCATCTCCTGCCCTGACCCCTTGCTGTAGCCTGACATCGTCTGAGCATCTCCTGCCCTGACCCCTGGCTGTAGTCTGACATCGTCTGAGCATCTCCTGCCCTGACCCCAGGCTGTAGCCTGACATCGTCTGAGCATCTCCTGCCCTGACCCCTGGCTGTAGCCTGACATCGTCTGAGCATCTCCTGCCCTGACCCCTGGCTGTAGCCTGACATCGTCTGACCATCTCCTTCCCTGATCCCTGGCTGTAGCCTGACATCATCTGACAATCTCCTGCCCTGACCCCTGGCTGTAGCCTGACATCGTCTGAGCATCTCCTGCCCTGACCCCTGGCTGTAGCCTGACATCGTCTGAGCATCTCCTGCCCTGACCCCTGGCTGTAGCTTGACATCGTCTGAGCTTCTCCTGCCCTGACCCCTGGCTGTAGCCTGACATCGTCTGACCATCTCCTACCCTTACCCCTGGCTGTAGCCTGACATCGTCTGAGCATCTCCTGCCCTGACCCCCGGCTGTAGCCTGACATCGTCTGAGCATCTCCTGCCCTGACCCCTGGCTGTAGCCTGACATCGCCTGACCATCTCCTGCCCTGACCCCTGGCTGTAGCCTGACATCGCCTGACCATCTCCTGCCCTGACCCCTGGCTGTAGCCTGACATCGTCTGAGCATCTACTGCCCTGACCCCTGGCTGTAGCCTGACATCGTCTGAGCATCTCCTGCCCTGACCCCTGGCTGTAGCCTGACATCGTCTGAGCATCTCCTGACCTGACCCCAGGCTGTAGCCTGATATCGTCTGAGCATCTCCTACCCTGACCCCCGGCTGTAGCCTGACATCGTCTGACCATCTCCTGCCCTGACCCCTGGCTGTAGCCTGACATCGTCTGAGCATCTCCTGCCCTGACCCCTGGCTGTAGCCTGACATCATCTGAGCATCTCCTGCCCTGACCCCTGGCTGTAGCCTGACATCGTCTGAGCATCTCCTGCCCTGACCCCTGGCTGTAGCCTGACATCGTCTGAGCATCTCCTGACCTGACCCCTGGCTGTAGCCTGACATCGTCTTTGCATCTCCTGCCCTGACCCCAGGCTGTAGCCTGACATCGTCTGAGCATCTCCTGCCCTGACCCCAGGCTGTAGCCTGACATCGTCTGAGCATCTCCTGCCCTGACCCCAGGCTGTAGCCTGATATCGTCTGAGCATCTCCTACCCTGACCCCCGGCTGTAGCCTGACATCGTCTGACCATCTCCTGCCCTGACCCCTTGCTGTAGCCTGACATCGTCTGAGCATCTCCTACCCTGACCCCCGGCTGCAGCCTGACATCGTCTGAGCATCTCCTGCCC
The DNA here is from genome assembly GCA_027917425.1 of Gastrophryne carolinensis. Classification (NCBI taxonomy): domain Eukaryota; kingdom Metazoa; phylum Chordata; class Amphibia; order Anura; family Microhylidae; genus Gastrophryne; species Gastrophryne carolinensis. The sequence goes on along the minus strand of CM051237.1, from coordinate 488,643,775 downwards.
TGACCCCTGGCTGTAGCCTGATATCGTCTGAGCATCTCCTGCCCTGACCCCTGGCTGTAGCCTGATATCGTCTGAGCATCTCCTGCCCTGACCCCTGGCTGTAGCCTGACATCGTCTGAGCATCTCCTACCCTGACCCCCGGCTGTAGCCTGACATCGTCTGAGCATCTCCTGACCTGACCCCCGGCTGTAGCCTGACATCGTCTGAGCATCTCCTGCCCTGACCCCAGGCTGTAGCCTGACATCGTCTGAGCATCTCCTGCCCTGACCCCAGGCTGTAGCCTGACATCGTCTGAGCATCTCCTGCCCTGACCCCTGGCTGTAGCCTGATATCGTCTGAGCATCTCCTACCCCGACCCCCGGCTGTAGCCTGACATCGTCTGAGCATCTCCTGCCCTGACCCCCGGCTGTAGCCTGACATCGTCTGAGCATCTCCTACCCTGACCCCCGGGTGTAGCCTGACATGATCTGAGCATCTCCTGCCCTGACCCCAGGCTGTAGCCTGATATCGTCTGAGCATCTCCTACCCTGACCCCCGGCTGTAGCCTGACATCGTCTTAGCATCTCCTGCCCTGACCCCAGGCTGTAGCCTGACATCGTCTGAGCATCTCCTGCCCTGACCCCAGGCTGTAGCCTGACATCGTCTGAGCATCTCCTGCCCTGACCCCTGGCTGTAGCCTGACATCGTCTGAGCATCTCCTGCCCTGACCCCAGGCTGCAGCCTGATATCGTCTGAGCATCTCCTACCCTGACCCCCGGCTGTAGCCTGACATCGTCTGAGCATCTCTTGCCCTGACCCCAGGCTGTAACCTGATATCGTCTGAGCATCTCCTGCCCTGACCCCAGGCTGTAGCCTGACATCGTCTGAGCATCTCCTACCCTGACCCCTGGCTGTAGCCTGACATCATCTGAGCATCTCCTGTCCTGACCCCTGGCTGTAGCCTGACATCGTCTGAGCATCTCCTGCCCTGACCCCCGGCTGTAGCCTGACATCGTCTGAGCATCTCTTGCCCTGACCCCAGGCTGTAGCCTGATATCGTCTGAGCATCTCCTGCCCTGACCCCAGGCTGTAGCCTGATATCGTCTGAGCATCTCCTGCCCTGACCCCAGGCTGTAGCCTGATATCGTCTGAGCATCTCCTACCCTGACCCCCGGCTGTAGCCTGATATCGTCTGAGCATCTCCTGCCCTGACCCCAGGCTGTAGCCTGATATCGTCTGAGCATCTCCTACCCTGACCCCCGGCTGTAGCCTGACATCGTCTGAGCATCTCTTGCCCTGACCCCTGGCTGTAGCCTGACATCGTCTGAGTATCTCCTGTCCTGACCCCTGGCTGTAGCCTGACATCGTCTGAGCATCTCCCGCCCTGACCCCCGGCTGTAGCCTGACATCGTCTGAGCATCTCCTGCCCTGACCCCTGGCTGTAGCCTGACATCGTCTGACCATCTCCTGCCCTGACCCCTGGCTGTAGCCTGACATCGTCTGACCATCTCCTACCCTGACCCCTGGCTGTAGCCTGACATCGTCTGAGCATCTCCTGCTCCTACCCCTGGCTGTAGCCTGACATCATCTGAGCATCTCCTGCCCTGACCCCTGGCTGTAGCCTGACATCGTCTGAGCATCTCCTGCCCTGACCCCTGGCTGTAGCCTGACATCGTTTGAGCATCTTCTGCTTTTACCCCTGGCTGTAGCCTGACACCATCTGACCATCTCCTGCCCTGACCCCTTGCCGTAGCCTGACATCGTATGACCATCTCCTGCCCTGACCCCTTGCTGTAGCCTGACATCGTCTGAGCATCTCCTGCCCTGACCCCTGGCTGTAGCCTGACATCGTCTGAGCATCTCCTGCTCTTACCCCTGGCTGTAGCCTGACATCATCTGACCATCTCCTGCCCTGACCCCAGGCTGTAGCCTGATATCGTCTGAGCATCTCCTACCCTGACCCCCGGCTGTAGCCTGACATCGTCTGAGCATCTCCTACCCTGACCCCCGGCTGTAGCCTGACATCGTCTGAGCATCTCCTGACCTGACCCCTGGCTGTAGCCTGACATCGTCTGAGCATCTCCTGACCTGACCCCTTGCCGTAGCCTGACATCGTATGACCATCTCCTGCCCTGACCCCTTGCTGTAGCCTGACATCGTCTGAGCATCTCCTGCCCTGACCCCTGGCTGTAGCCTGACATCGTCTGAGCATCTCCTGCTCTTACCCCTGGCTGTAGCCTGACATCATCTGACCATCTCCTGCCCTGACCCCAGGCTGTAGCCTGATATCGTCTGAGCATCTCCTACCCTGACCCCCGGCTGTAGCCTGACATCGTCTGAGCATCTCCTACCCTGACCCCCGGCTGTAGCCTGACATCGTCTGAGCATCTCCTGACCTGACCCCTGGCTGTAGCCTGACATCGTCTGAGCATCTTCTGCCCTGACCCCTGGCTGTAGCCTGACATCGTCTGAGCATCTCCTGCCCTGACCCCTGGCTGTAGCCTGACATCGTCTGAGCATCTCCTGCCCTGACCCCTGGCTGTAGCCTGACATCGTCTGAGCATCTCCTACCCTGACCCCTGGCTGTAGCCTGACATCGTCTGACCATCTCCTACCCTGACCCCTGGCTGTAGCCTGACATTGTCTGAGCATCTCCTGCCCTGGCCCCTGGCCGTAGCCTGACATCGTCTGAGCATCTCCTGCCCTGACCCCTGGCTGTAGCCTGACATCGTCTGACCATCTCCTGCCCTGACCCCTGGCTGTAGCCTGACATCGTCTGACCATCTCCTGCCCTGACCCCTGGCTGTAGCCTGACATCGTCTGAGCATCTCCTGCCCTGACCCCTGGCTGTAGCCTGACATCGTCTGAGCATCTCCTGCCCTTACCCCTGGCTGTAGCCTGACATCGTCTGACCATCTCCTGCCCTGACCCCTGGATATAGCCTGACATCGTCTGAGCATCTCCTGCCCTTACCCCTGGCTGTAGCCTGACATCGTCTGACCATCTCCTGCCCTGACCCCTGGATATAGCCTGACATCGTCTGACCATCTCCTGCCCTGACCCCTGGCTGTAGCCTGACATCGTCTGAGCATCTCCTGCCCTGACCCCTGGCTGTAGCCTGACATCGTCTGAGCATCTCCTGCCCTTACCCCTGGCTGTAGCCTGACATCGTCTGACCATCTCCTGCCCTGACCCCTGGATATAGCCTGACATCGTCTGACCATCTCCTGCCCTGACCCCTGGATATAGCCTGACATCGTCTGAGCATCTCCTGCCCTGACCCCTGGCTGTAGCCTGACATCGTCTGAGCATCTCCTGCCCTGACCCCTGGCTGTAGCCTGACATCGTCTGAGCATCTACTGCCCTGACCCCTGGCTGTAGCTTGACTACGTCTGACCATCTCCTGCCCTGATCCCAGGCTGTAGCCTGACATCGTCTGAGCATCTCCTGCCCTGACCCCTGGCTGTAGCCTGACATCGTCTGAGCATCTCCTGCCCTGACCCCTGGCTGTAGCCTGACATCATCTGAGCATCTCCTGCCCTGACCCCTGGCTGTAGCCTGACATCGTCTGACCATCTCCTGCCCTGAACTCTGGCTTTTCCATGATGTTTTCTTACCATCTCACACCTTAGTCTGTGTTTGGGGTCCGAGATGCTCAGGGTCTGGGTTGGTATTCACAGCACAGGGAGTCAGGCACTCCTCAGGGTCTGGGTTGGTACTTGGAGCACTGGGAGTTTGGGCACTCCTCTGTGTCGGGGTTGGTACTTGGAGCACTGGGAGTTTGGGCACTCCTCAGGGTCTGGGTTGGTACTCAGAGCACTGGGAGTTTGGGCACTCCTCTGGGTCGGGGTTGGTACTTGGAGCACTGGGAGTTTGGGCACTCCTCTGGGTCGGGGTTGGTACTTGGAGCACTGGGAGTTTGGGCACTCCTCAGGGTCTGGGTTGGTACTCAGAGCACTGGGAGTTTGGGCACTCCTCAGGGTCTGGGTTGGTACTTGGGGCACTGGGAGTTTGGGCACTTCTCGGGGTCTGGGTTGGTACTTGGAGCACTGGGAGTTTGGACACTCCTCAGGGTCTGGGTTGGTACTTGGAGCACTGGGAGTTTGGGCACTCCTCAGGGTCTGGGTTGGTACTTGGAGCACTGGGAGTTTGGGCACTTCTCGGGGTCTGGGTTGGCACTTGGAGCACAGGGAGTCAGGCACTCCTCAGGGTCTGGGTTGGTACTTGGAGCACTGGGAGTTTGGGTACACCTCAGGGTCTGGGTTGGCACTTGGAGCACTGGGAGTTTGGGAACTCCTCTGGGTCTTGGTTGGTACTTGGAGCACTGAGAGCTTGGGCACTCCTCGGGGTCTGGGTTGGTACTTGGAGCACTGAGAGTTTGGGCACTCCTCGGGGTCTGGGTTGGTACTTGGAGCACTGAGAGTTTGGGCACTTCTCGGAGTTTGGGTTGGTACTTGAAACACTGAGAGTTTGGGCACTCCTCAGGGTTTGGGTTGGTACTTGGAGCACTGAGAGTTTGGGCACTCCTCTGAGTTTGGGTTGGTACTTGGACCACTGAGAGTTTGGGCACTCCTCTGGGTTTGGGTTGGTACTTGGAGCACTGAGAGTTTGGGCACTCCTCTGAGTTTGGGTTGGTACTTGGAGCACTGAGAGTTTGGGCACTCCTCTGAGTTTGGGTTGGTACTTGGAGCACTGAGAGTTTGGGCACTCCTCAGGGTTTGGGTTGGTACTTGGAGCACTGAGAGTTTGGGCACTCCTCAGGGTTTGGGTTGGTACTTGGAGCACTGGGAGTTGTGCACTCCTCCGGGTCTCGGTTGGTACTCAGAATGCTGTGAGTCAGGTACTCCTCAGGGTCTCAGTTGGTACTGGGAGAACCTTGGAGTCTTGGTTGGTAATCAGGGTGCTGGGAGTTGGGCACTCCTCTGCATCTCGGTTGTTACCAGGATCAATGGCACTCCTTGGAGTCTTGGTTGGTAATCAGGGTGCTGGGTGTTGGGCACTCCTCTGGGTCTCGGTTGTTACCAGGATCACTGGCACTCCTTGGAGTCTTGGTTGGTAATCAGAGCACTAGAAGTCAGGCTCTTCTCTGGGTCTAGGTTGGTACTCTGAGCATTGGGAGTCAGGCACTCCTTTGAGTCTTGGTTAGTACTCAGGGTGCTGGAAGTTGGGCACTTCTTGGAGTCTGGGTTGGTACTTGCGGTGCTGGGAGTTGGGCACTCCTCAGGGTCTCTGTGGACCACTAGGAGTCAGGCACGCCTCGGAGTCTGGGTTGGTACTTGGAGACATGGGAGTTGGTCTTTCCTTGGAATCTGGGTTAGTAATCAAGGTGCTGGGAGTTGGTCTCTCCACGGGGTCCGGTTTGGTACTTGGAGCCCCGGGAGTCAGGGTTAGTATTTGGAGCGCTGGGATCTTTTCTCACACTGAGGACGTGTTGGTTGTCTCGTGTTTGGAAAGTGATGATAAAGGATTTCCTAGGCTGAAGGTCACCACCTATTGCTGTAACATGCAAATTCCCAGTTTTAAGCTCCTCCCACGTGACTCACCGGCCGCAGCAATCACTCAGCTGCTGCCTGGCTGTGATACGTGCGGTGATCCCGGGATCACAAATAAAATGATTCCTGAGGAGGGATTGCTCAGCGATTGCCCCACTAAGGACCTACCTGCAGCAGGCGATGGTGATTCCAGTCCTTTAAAGGGCAAGTGAACCTCAGTATACAGGAGGAATCCAGACTTCCAACTAATGGGAAAATGAATAAAAGAATAACCTGAATCTAGTCTGATGTTATGATGTTATTATTGTTTTCACTGTATTATTATACTGTTATTATTATTATTATTATTGCTACTATTATTATTACTATTACTATTATTACTACTATTATATTATTACTGTATTTTTATAGGAGGTTCCATATAGAGCAATAGAGGTACAGAGACTATGTTACACGGGGATAAACAGGGTAACAAGGCGTTTCATATGATGTTCAATTCAGTATCGGTGCCCGCTCAATACCTCCGAAGTGTCCCTGATTTGGAGGGAATGTCCCTCTTTGGAGTCCATGTCCCCCTGTCCCTCATTGTCCTCATGTGTCCCTCTTTGAGGTGTAAAATGCAGATCTGCAGCAATAAATGATTAATTTGCCTATTCAAAGTGTTTCTATTGTAACTGTTACAATGTATCTCCTATCCATCCCTCAATGAGGGGGGCGTGGCTTCATCCATCCCTCAATATGGGGGCGTGGCTTCATCCATCCCTCAACAATGGGGCGTGGCTTCATCCATCCCTCAATGAGGGGGCCAGAGGAGACCCCAAGGTGCTGGACACCCAGAGGAGACCCCGAGGTGCTGAACACCCAGAGGTGACCCCGAGGTGCTGGACACCCAGAGGAGACCCCGAGGTGCTGGACACCCAGAGGAGACCCCGAAATGCTGGAACACCAGAGGAGACCCCGAGGTGCTGAACACCCAGAGGTGACCCCGAGGTGCTGGACACCCAGAGGAGACCCCGATGTGCTGGACACCCAGAGGAGACCCCGAGATGCTGGACACCCAGAGGTGACCCCGAGGTGCTGGACACCCAGAGGAGACCCCAAAGTGCTGGACGCCCAGAGGTGACCCCGAGATGTTGGACTCCCAGAGGTGACGCCGAGGTGCTGGACTCCCAGAGGTGACCCTGAGATTCTGGACTCCCACAGGTGACCCTGAGATGCTGGACACCCAGAGGAGACCCCGAGATGCTGGAACCCTAGAGGAGACCCTGTGGTGCTGGAACCCCAGAGGAGACCCCGAGGTGCTGGACACCCAGAGGTGACCCCGAGGTGCTGGACACCCAGAGGTGACCCCGAGGTGCTGGACACCCAGAGGAGACCCCGAGATGCTGGACACCCAGAGGTGACCCCGAGGTGCTGGACACCCAGAGGAGACCCCGAGGTGCTGGAACCCCAGAGGAGACCCCGAGGTGCTGGAACCCCAGAGGAGACCCCGAGGTGCTGAACACCCAGAGGTGACCCCGAGGTGCTGGACACCCAGAGGAGACCCCGAGGTGCTGGAACCCCAGAGGTGACCCCGAGGTGCTGGACACCCAGAGGAGACCCCGAGGTGCTGGAACCCCAGAGGTGACCCCGAGGTGCTGGACACCCAGAGGTGACCCCGAGGTGCTGGACACCCAGAGGAGACCCCGAGGTGCTGGACACCCAGAGGTGACCCCGAGGTGCTGGACACCCAGAGGTGACCCCGAGGTGCTGGACACCCAGAGGAGACCCCGAGATGCTGGACACCCAGAGGTGACCCCGAGGTGCTGAACACCCAGAGGTGACCCCGAGGTGCTGGACACCCAGAGGAGACCCCGAGGTGCTGGACACCCAGAGGAGACCCCGAGGTGCTGGACACCCAGAGGTGACCCCGAGGTGCTGGACACCCAGAGGAGACCCCGAGGTGCTGGACACCCAGAGGAGACCCCGAGGTGCTGGACACCCAGAGGTGACCCCGAGGTGCTGGAACCCCAGAGGTGACCCCGAGATGCTGGACTCCCAGAGGTGACCCCGAGGTGCTGGACACCCAGAGGTGACCCCGAGGTGCTGGACACCCAGAGGTGACCCCGAGGTGCTGGACACCCAGAGGAGACCCCGAGATGCTGGACACCCAGAGGTGACCCCGAGGTGCTGAACACCCAGAGGTGACCCCGAGGTGCTGGACACCCAGAGGAGACCCCGAGGTGCTGGACACCCAGAGGAGACCCCGAGGTGCTGGACACCCAGAGGTGACCCCGAGGTGCTGGACACCCAGAGGAGACCCCGAGGTGCTGGACACCCAGAGGAGACCCCGAGGTGCTGGACACCCAGAGGTGACCCCGAGGTGCTGGACACCCAGAGGTGACCCCGAGGTGCTGGAACCCCAGAGGTGACCCCGAGATGCTGGACTCCCAGAGGTGACCCCGAGGTGCTGGACACCCAGAGGAGACCCCGAGATGCTGGACACCCAGAGGTGACCCCGAGGTGCTGGACACCCAGAGGTGACCCCGAGGTGCTGGACACCCAGAGGTGACCCCGAGGTGCTGGACACCCAGAGGAGACCCCGAGATGCTGGACACCCAGAGGTGACCCCGAGGTGCTGGACACCCAGAGGTGACCCCGAGGTGCTGGACACCCAGAGGAGACCCCGAGATGCTGGAACCCCAGAGGTGACCCCGAGATGCTGGAACCCCAGAGGTGACGCCGAGATGCTGGACTCCCAGAAGTGACCCTGAGGTGCTGGACACCCAGAGGTGATCCTGAGATGCTGGACACCCAGAGGTGACCCCGATGTGCTGGACACCCGGAGGAGACCCCGAAGTGCTGGACACCCAGAGGAGACCCTGAGGTGCTGGACTCCAAGAGGTGACCCTGAGGTGCTGGATTCCCAGAGCTGACCCCGAGGTGCTGGACACCCAGAGGTGACCCCGAGGTGCTGGACACCCAGAGGTGACCCTGAGGTGCTGGACTCCCAGAGGTGACCCTGAGGTGCTGGACTCCCAGAGGTGACCCCAAGGTGCTGGACTCCCAGAGGTGACCCCGAGGTGCTGGACTCCCAGAGGTGACCCCGAGGTGCTGGACTCCCAGAGGTGACCCTGAGGTGCTGGACTCCCAGAGGTGACCCAGAGGTGCTGGACTCCCAGAGGTGACCCTGAGGTGCTGGACTCCCAGAGGTGACCCCGAGGTGCTGGACTCCCAGAGGTGACCCCGAGATGCTGGACTCCCAGAGGTGACCCCGAGATGCTGGACTCCCAGAGGTGACCCCGAGATGCTGGACTCCCAGAGGATGACCCCGAGATGCTGGACTCCCAGAGGTGACCCCAAGATGACTCCCAGAGGAGAGGGGGAGGAGGTAAACCTGCCCTAGAGTAGAGGGCAGGGTGGGTTAGGGTCCACTTTAACCTTGGATTACCTGCTAGCACTCTATGAAAATCCAGCTATGATTTCAGCCACTAGGTGGCGCCCATGCACCTCTCTTAAGGTTTGAGGTTCAATAACCTTATTAAAGGCTCCACAATGCTACAAGAAGCCATGTGGACCTACAGCAGTGAGACGCTCAGTCTGTAGCAGGCAGTGAGCTGTAGGGTGGGGCAGTGCCAGCAGACCCTCTGTCTCCCCAACGTTTCAGATCTCAGAAAGTCCTGATGACTGCAGAATAGGGTTTGGGGTTGTATCGGCCAGAATCCCACACAGTCAGTGTCACAGCTGGTCGGGTATCAGTGGGAATAAATGATTTCCCCCACCCCAAAATATTAAGGAGGACGCATTGGTGGGGGACCCGCACCTCCTGCAGCCATGACCCCATAATAATAATAATAATAATAATAATAATAATAATAATAATATATGATTATTACTATCATAACCATTATATTATGACTGAAATAATATTATCACTACAAATATTATTATTATTAATAATAATAACAATAATAATAAAAAACAACAATATCAGTAAAAAACTAAAAACAATGTTTATAACACAAATAAAAATAATAATATTACTACTAATAATAATAATACTAAAATAAAATAATAATAATAACCATACTAAAATACTAACAAAAAATATCATAATTTATAATAACAAGAACAACAATAATAATACAAATAAATAAAAATGATAAAATAACAATATACTAATATTAATAACATAAAATGTTACTAAAAATAATACAAAATAATAATAAAAAACATTAATACCATTAATAATAATAACACACATAAAATATTATTATTATTATTATTATTATTATTAATAATAATAATAATACTAAAAATAAAGCTAATAATAATGATTTTATTAATAATAAAATACTAATAAAATAATGCATAAAATAAAATATTGTATTATAGTTAATAACATCAATAATAATAAATTAAAAATATTCATAATGTTACTAATAAAATAAAATGAATACTACAAAAAGATTATTATTAAAATTACAGTATTAATAATACTATCAATAATAATAATAATAATATTAATAATAACAACAATATTACCCACTACATTTTTATATAGATAGGATGCAATAGCAGGGAGTGCACTCTCTCGGCCGGGTTTATGGCGCTAGCAGCGGCGGTGGCACATGTATCGCACGCTTGCCGTGACCTCGGTGAGCAGATAAGAGAGGCGAAAGCTCCGCTGATCAAAGTTCTCAGATGATAATCAATAATGATGTGATTTATATTTTGCCCCGGTTGTGGTGCAGGTGTAAGTGGGTGAAGGGTGGCGGCCATGACACCCCGGGGGAGGCTCCGCTGTGCCACGCTGAGAGCCAGAGCCCTCCGGGGTTTTGGTCCATTAAATTGAAACCAATTAATTAATTTGTTGTATTTACCAGAAAAGACCAGCAGGGGGAGCCTCAGAGCTATGTCATCCCCCTTAACCGAGTGTGAGCTCTGAGACAGGAGGTCATGTGACTGCTTCTATGTACAGCGCTGTGGTATATGTCAGCGCTATATAATGTATAATAACAGTGTGTGAGTGTGGGGAAGACATTAGAGTGTGAGCTCTGAGGGACAGGAGGTCATGTGACTGCTTCCATGTACAGGGCTGTGGTATATGTCAGCGCTATATAATGTATAATAACAGTGTGTGAGTGTGGGGGAGACAGAGTGTGAGCTCTGAGGGACAGGAGGTCATGTGACTGCTTCTTTGTACAGCGCTGTGGTATATGTCAGCGCTATATAATATATAATAACAGTGTGTGAGTGTGGGGGAGACAGAGTGTGAGCTCTGAGGGACAGGAGGTCATGTGACTGCTTCTATGTACAGCGCTGTGGTATATGTCAGCGCTATATAATGTATAATAACAGTGTGTGAGTGTGGAGGAGACATTAGAGTGTGAGCTCTGAGGGACAGGAGATCATGTGACTGATTCTATGTACAGTGCTGTGGTATATGTCAGCACCATATGTATGTATAATACCAGTGTATGGGGAGGACAGGGAGCAGCAGTTGGGTCCTTGGTGGGATGTAGCAGATACTTGGAGATGACGGTCTCTTGTGATTGGCCGGTGATCTGTGATGGGCGGAGCCTCCTGCTATCTCCTGGGTGGGAAGCGCCTGCCCTGCAGCTGTGGGGTTAAACTCTCCTGACATAATCATGTGTGTTGTTGCCGCCCGCCGGGACCTTCATCAGTGTCCGGGTCAGTGATCTCCAAAGACTAAAGAGACATGAAAGAGTCTGAGCCGCTGAGAGACGTGACGGGGCCCCGGGGATCCTCCAGCTGTAGGGCCGACGCTCAGCATCCTCATCTTCCTTCAGAGGAGCATCCAGGGTCACTGCACCGGGGCCCATAATTCTCATGTTATACCAGCAGCATTGCAGCCAGGCCCATCAGACATCGAGCCCCGGGCAGAGCTGAGACACACTGGGGTGCAATGTCTGCTTATTACTCTGCCTCCAGGGCCAGCACCATGTCTATGTGGGCCCTTGTGCAGTGTGACAACACATCATGTAACTGATTTCTCTACTGTAAACTATTAATCAGTCCTATACAAGTAGGGGGTGGCAAGTTACCCCATCCCATTACTCGCCCAGTTACTGGGGGGTAATGAGGAACCTGGGGACAAATCAGTTTGGGCCCAGTGTTCATTCCTGGGCGAGCTCTGAAACCACACTGAAGGGTATAGGGGCCGGTGTACTGACATGGCCAGCAACAGAATCGCACTGAAGGGCATAGGGGCTGGTGTACTGACATGGCCAGAAACAGAATTACTCTGAAGGGCATAGGGGCCGGTGTACTGACATTGCCAGAAACAGAATCGCACTGAAGTGCATAGGGGCTGGTGTACTGACATGGTCAGCAACAGAATCGCTCTGAAGGGCATAGGGGCCGGTGTACTGACATGGCCAGAAACAGAATCACTCTGAAGGGCATAGGGGCTGGTGTACTGACATGGCCAGAAACAGAATCACTCTGAAGGGCATAGGGGCCGGTGTACTGACATGGCCAGAAACAGAATTACTCTGAAGGGCATAGGGGCTGGTGTACTGACATGGCCAGCAACAGAATCGTTCTGAAGGGCGTAGGGGACGGTGTACTGACATGGCCAGCAACAGAATCACACTGAAAGGCATAGGGGCTGGTGTACTGACATGGCCAGCAACAGAATCACACTGAAAGGCATAGGGGCTGGTGTACTGACATGGCCAGCAACAGATTCGCACTGAAGGGCATAGGGGCTGGTGTACTGATATGACCAGCAACAGAATCGCTCTGAAGGGCATATGGGCCGGTATACTGACATGGCCAGCAACAAAATCGCTCTGAAGGGCATAGGGGCCGGTGTACTGACATGGCCAGCAACAGAATTCCTCTGAAGGGCATAGGGGCTGGTGTACTGACATGGCCAGCAACAGAATCGCTCTGAAGGGCATAGGGGCCGGTGTACTGACATGGCCAGCAACAGAATCGCTCTGAAGGGCATAGGGGCCAGTGTACTGGCATGGCCAGCAACAGAATCGCTCTGAAGGGCATAGGGGCTGGTGTACTGACATGGCCAGCAACACAATCGCATTGAAGGGCATAGGGGCCGGTGTACTGACATGGCCAGCAACAGTATCGCTCTGAAGGGCATAGGGGCCGGTGTACTGACATGGCAAGCAACAGAAACACTCTGAAGGGCATAGGGGCCGGTGTACTGACATGGTCAGCAACAGAATCACTCTGAAGGGCATAGGGGCCGGTGTACTGACATGGCCAGCAACAGAACCACACTGAAGGGCATAGGGGCTGGTGTACTGACATGGCCAGCAACAGAATCGCTCTGAAGGGCATAGGGGCTGGTGTACTGACATGGCCAGCAACAGAATCACTCTGAAGGGCATAGGGGCTGGTGTTCTGACATGGCCAGCAACAGAATCACTCTGAAGGGCATAGGGGCTGGTGTACTGACATGGCTAGCAACAGAATCACTCTGAAAGGCATAGGGGCTGGTGTACTGACATGGCCAGCAACAGAATCACACTGAAGGGCATAGGGGCCGGTGTACTGACATGGCCAGCAACAGAATCACACTGAAGGGCATAGGGGCCGGTGTACTGACATGGCCAGCAACAGAATACCTCTGAAAGCCATAGGGGCTGGTGCACTGATATGGCCAGCAACAGAATCACTCTGAAGGGCATAGGGGCTGGTGTACTGACATGGCCAGCAGCAGAATCACACTGAAGGGCATAGGGGCTGGTGTACTGACATGGCCAGGAACAGAATTCCTCTGAAGGGCATAGGGGCCGGTGTACTGACATGGCCAGCAACAGAATCACACTGAAGGGCATAGGGGCTGGTGTACTGACATGGCCAGCAACAGAATCACACTGAAGGGCATAGGGGCTGGTGTACTGACATGGCCAGGAACAGAATCACTCTGAAGGGCATAGGGGCCGGTGTACTGACATGGCCAGCAACAGAATCGCACTGAAGGGCATAGGGGCCGGTGTACTGACATGGCCAGCAACAGAATCACACTGAAGGGCATAGGGGCCGGTGTACTGACATGGCCAGCAACAGAATACCTCTGAAAGCCATAGGGGCTGGTGCACTGATATGGCCAGCAACAGAATCACTCTGAAGGGCATAGGGGCTGGTGTACTGACATGGCCAGCAGCAGAATCACACTGAAGGGCATAGGGGCTGGTGTACTGACATGGCCAGGAACAGAATTCCTCTGAAGGGCATAGGGGCCGGTGTACTGACATGGCCAGCAACAGAATCACACTGAAGGGCATAGGGGCTGGTGTACTGACATGGCCAGCAACAGAATCACTCTGAAGGGCATAGGGGCTGGTGTACTGACATGGCCAGCAACAGAATCGCTCTGAAGGGCATAGGGGCTGGTGTACTGACATGGCCAGCAACAGAATCACTCTGAAGGGCATAGGGGCCGGTGTACTGACATGGCCAGCAACAGAATCACTCTGAAGGGCATAGGGGCCAGTGTACTGACATGGCCAGCAACAGAATCACACTGAAGGGCACAGGGGCCGGTGTACTGACATGGCCAGCAACAGAATCACTCTGAAGGGCATAGGGGGCGGTGTACTGACATGGCCAGCAACAGAATCACTCTGAAGGCCATAGGGGCCGGTGTACTGACATGGCCAGCAACAGAATCACACTGAAGGGCATAGGGGCTGGTGTACTGACATGGCCAGGAACAGAATCACTCTGAAGGGCATAGGGGCCGGTGTACTGACATGGCCAGCAACAGAATCGCACTGAAGGGCATAGGGGCTGGTGTACTGACATGGCCAGCAACAGAATCACTCTGAAGGGCATAGGGGCTGGTGTACTGACATGGCCAGCAACAGAATCACTCTGAAGGGCATAAGGCTGGTATACTGACATGGCCAGCAACAGAATCACACTGAAGGGCATAGGGGCTGGTGTACTGACATGGCCAGGAACAGAATCACTCTGAAGGGCATAGGGGCCGGTGTACTGACATGGCCAGCAACAGAATCGCACTGAAGGGCATAGGGGCTGGTGTACTGACATGGCCAGCAACAGAATCACTCTGAAGGGCATAGGGGCCGGTGTACTGACATGGCCAGCAACAGAATCGCTCTGAAGGGCATAGGGGCCGGTGTACTGACATGGCCAGCAACAGAATCGCTCTGAAGGGCATAGGGGCTGGTGTACTGACATGGCCAGCAACAGAATCGCTCTGAAGGGCATAGGGGCTGGTGTACTGAAATGGCCAGCAACAGAATCGCTCTGAAGGGCATAGGGGCTGGTGTACTGACATGGCCAGCAACAGAATCGCACTGAAGGGCATAGGGGCTGGTGTACTGACATGGCCAGCAACAGAATCACTCTGAAGGGCATAAGGCTGGTATACTGACATGGCCAGCAACATGATCGCTCTGAAGGGCATAGGGGCCGGTGTACTGACATGGCCAGCAACAGAATCACTCTGAAGGGCATAGGGGCTGGTGTACTGACATGGCCAGCAACAGAATTGCTCTGAAGTGCATAGGGGCTGGTGTACTGACATGGCCAGCAACAGATTCGCTCTGAAGGGCATAGGGGCCGGTGTACTGACATGGCCAGCAACAGAATCACTCTGAAGGGCATAGGGGCTGGTGTACTGACATGGCCAGCAACAGAATCGCTCTGAAGGGCATAGGGGCCGGTGTACTGTCATGGCCAGCAACCAAATCGCTCTGAAGGGCATAGGGGCTGGTGTACTGACATGGCCAGCAACAGATTCACTCTGAAGGGCATAGGGGCTGGTGTACTGACATGGCCAGCAACAGAATCACTCTGAAGGGCATAGGGGCTGGTGTACTGACATGGCCAGCAACAGATTCGCTCTGAAGGGCATAGGGGCCGGTGTACTGACATGGCCAGCAACAGAATCACTCTGAAGGGCATAGGGGCTGGTGTACTGACATGGCCAGCAACAGAATCACTCTGAAGGGCATAGGGGCTGGTGTACTGACATGGCCAGCAACAGATTCGCTCTGAAGGGCATAGGGGCCGGTGTACTGACATGGCCAGCAACAGAATCACTCTGAAGGGCATAGGGGCCGGTGTACTGACATGGCCAGCAGCAGAATCGCACTGAAGGGCATAGGGGCCGTGTACTGACATGGCCAGCAACAGAATCGCTCTGAAAGGCATAGGGGCCGGTGTACTGACATGGCCAGCAACAGAATCACTCTGAAGGGCATAGGGGCTGGTGTACTGACATGGCCAGCAACAGAATCACTCTGAAGGGCATAGGGGCTGGTGTACTGACATGGCCAGCAACAGAATCACTCTGAAGGGCATAGGGGCTGGTGTACTGACATGGCCAGCAACAGATTCGCTCTGAAGGGCATAGGGGCCGGTGTACTGACATGGCCAGCAACAGAATCACTCTGAAGGGCATAGGGGCCGGTGTACTGACATGGCCAGCAACAGAATCACTCTGAAAGGCATAGGGGCTGGTGTACTGACATGGCCAGCAACAGAATCACATTGAAGGGCATAGGGGCTGGTGTACTGACATGGCCAGCAACAGAATCACTCTGAAGGGCATAGGGGCTGGTGTACTGACATGGCCAGCAACAGAATCACTCTGAAGGGCATAAGGCTGGTATACTGACATGGCCAGCAACATGATCGCTCTGAAGGGCATAGGGGCCGGTGTACTGACATGGCCAGCAACAGAATCGCTCTGAAGGGCATAGGGGCCGGTGTACTGACATGGCCAGCAACAGAATCACTCTGAAAGGCATAGGGGCCGGTGTACTGACATGGCCAGCAACAGAATCACTCTGAAGGGCATAAGGCTGGTATACTGACATGGCCAGCAACAGAATCACTCTGAAGGGCATAGGGGCTGGTGTACTGACATGGCCAGCAACAGAATCACTCTGAAGGGCATAGGGGCCGGTGTACTGACATGGCCAGCAACAGAATCACTCTGAAGGGCATAGGGGCTGGTGTACTGACATGGCCAGCAACAGAATCACTCTGAAGGGCATAGGGGCTGGTGTACTGACATGGCCAGCAACAGAATCACTCTGAAGGGCATAGGGGCTGGTGTACTGACATGGCCAGCAACAGAATCACTCTGAAGGGCATAGGGGCCGGTGTACTGACATGGCCAGCAACAGAATCACTCTGAAGGGCATAGGGGCTGGTGTACTGACATGGCCAGCAACAGAATCACTCTGAAGGGCATAGGGGCTGGTGTACTGACATGGCCAGCAACAGAATCACTCTGAAGGGCATAGGGGCTGGTGTACTGACATGGCCAGCAACAGAATCACTCTGAAGGGCATAGGGGCTGGTGTACTGACATGGCCAGCAACAGAATCACTCTGAAGGGCATAGGGGGTGGTGTACTGACATGGCCAGCAACAGAATCACTCTGAAGGGCATAGGGGCCGGTGTACTGACATGGCCAGCAACAGAATCACTCTGAAGGGCATAGGGGCCGGTGTACTGACATGGCCAGCAACAGAATCACACTGAAGGGCATAGGGGCTGGAAATACCTGGCACAATGCCCTACTGATATGTTACACCACGGAGGGGCGCACCTCTAATGAGGCGAAGTGAGGCAGACAAAGGAGGGGCAGCGGCGACGGCACGACCGCACCGCCAGGTTTCACTGAAACTTAAAGGGAAAGTCCAATTCCTACAGAATTTTTAAGTGTTTTAGTTTTTTCTTATGTTAATTAATGTGTGTTTTATGGAAGCAGTTTGTCACTGGTCTCACTCTGTTGCCATTGGCAACCGTACACCAAGAAGGGAGAAGCGAGCCCTGTACACACAGAACGCTGCTGCTATGGCCGCTGCTGAGGTGAGGGAGCTCACTGACACTGACAGGGGCCCAGCAGCAGCGTTCTGTGTGTACAGGGCTCGCTTCTCCCTTCTTGGTGTACGGTTGCCAATGGCAACAGAGTGAGGCCAGTTACAAACTGCTTTCATGTTATAAAATCAAAAAGGACAAAACCAAAATTAATCAGCTGAGCTGAAGGACACTGATACAGATTGTGCTGTGGCTTCTGGTCCCCGGCCTCCTGGAACATGGGGCCTATTACCCGTAGAGAAGCCTCACCTCTGGTTACAGGAGGAAGTGTCATGGCGGCTCATCTGTTTGTTTTAGGCCGCACCGGCTTCTGAGGTGATCTGTGTCATGGCCGCCCGACCCCGACACGTCCCCCCCTCAGATGCAGGCGCGAGATGCTGGGACTTGTAGTCATCCTATATCAACACACTTCTGTGTACTAATAAACACCTCATACATCTCCTGTCACCATAGCAACAAGACATGCAGGTCATATCTGTCACCATAGCCCCTCACCTCTGATCTCCTGCCGCCACTAACAGCCAATCAGCACCATCGCTCATCTGCCGCGCTCTGCTCCACCGCTAATGGCTCCCGAGCCTTTCACATCCACCCACCCGCGTGACACTTACCTGTCATCCCACCATTACCTTCCCATCACTACCCCCTGCTACAGCTCCCACATATACCACAGCGCTGTACATAGAAGCAGTCACATGACCTCCTGTCCCTCAGAGCTCACACTCTAATGTCTCCCCCACACTCACACACTGTTATTATACATTATATAGCGCTGACATATACCACAGCGCTGTACATAGAAGCAGTCACATGACCTCCTGTCCCTCAGAGCTCACACTCTAATGTCTCCCCCACACTCACACACTGTTATTATACATTATATAGCGCTGACATATACCACAGCGCTGTACATAGAAGCAGTCACATGACTGTCAGTGAGTCGGGGCACCTCCATGTAGACCACCAGTGGCTGCCATTCCCGGAACAGCCAGACACTGGATACCGAGGCCCCTCGCACGCCCCCCGCCCGCCATTTATCTGGATCCCGTTTCACATCATTTGTTTGGCTGTTGGGGTAATTGGTGCGGCTCTGCTCTGTGTTCCCACAATGTCATCCCGGATAATTCCCTCTGATCTGATCGGACCCCGGCCAGGAGCGAGGAGGAGGAGGGGCGCTGCCTGTGCTGCGCAGACCACAGCTGTAATGTGTAGTTTAGGTGTGCTTTATGGGTTAATATGGATTCTTCCTGGGTCTGGGAGTAAAGGTGCATCACTAGAGGGTCACCGGCATCACTAGAGGAGTCACTAACTTTCCTCCTGTCCTGTGTGTCGGGTGCCAGGGCCGGCTCCAGGTTTATGTGGGCCCTTGGGCGGTATGGTCTCAGTGGGGCCCCTTTGTGGTGAAGAGTCTCATGACATCACGAGGGACGTCCCGAATCTGGATGCCCCCCCTAAGGATCAGGCTATTTGGACCAAATCTCTAGTTTTGGTCTACTATGAAGTGCACCAAATCCCTTTAAAGTGGACCAAAGCCCAGGATCGGGGATGCCCCGCTGTGTGAAACTCCCCAGATCTCCGGCATCAACTCACCTCACCGCGGTCCTACGGCGCATGCGCGGCCGCTCGTCCAATTAGCGGAGCCACTGAGCTATGCATGTCTAACCCTACGTCTTAGCTCAGCGGCTCATAGTGCGCTGGTCATTCATGAATGGCCGGCGCGGGCATGCGCCCTGCTAGAGGGATAGCGGTGGTGCGGCCGCGGCCCGAGCATGCGCCGTTGGACCGGGATTAAGGTAAGTGTAGCAGGCAACCTGGGGGGGTTCATACAGCGGGGCATCCCCATTTTGGATGCCCCGCGGGGAGGGAATGGATCAGATTCCCAGGCCGATCCAGCTGGGTTTTGGTCCACTTTAAACCTGACCTCGGAGTCTACACTAATCTAGATCCTTCTGATTTTGGCCCCTGTGTGTGGCTCTTGCCCCCTTTGTTCATTACTTACCTGGAACTGGTGACTGCACTGTCGCCAATTTGAGTTACTGGCCAAACCAGAGGGGTTCTTTCACAGACAGGGGCATCCCAAATTGAGATGCCCCTATAACGCGGACCAAAACCCAGGGGTGGAATTGATTGCATAGTGGGTATGGCAGCAATCCCAGGGGGTCTGACACAGTAGGGTATCACAGATTGGGAAGCTCCAGGGATAGGAAATCATCTGAGGGTGGGCAAATTAAAAGCAGAACTAAACCCAGCAATTCCTGCTCTGGAATCTAAATCGAGACGCCCCGTTGTGTATAAACCCGCTATTCCAGGAGATGCCAAGTTTGATCGGCCAGACGGGGCTCATGTGCGGGAGCGGACGTGACGGCGTCGTAATGTGGCGGTACCGGGTATAAAGGGAGGAGGGGGTGATGTCGGCAACCACTCTGCCCTGGTGAAGTGGCCCTAGTCCGGGCAACGTGTCGGCTGGTCGTTGTTTTGGGGGACCCAATGGCTCGGATTCTTATTTAAGGCTGATGTAGAACGATTTCCTTGATTTTGCATAGACCTTAGTAGCAGGCGCCTGTTATACAGCAGGTTGTTTCATCTTCACTGCTTGTTCACTTACTGATTTTCTTCACTCCGTTCATCGTAGCACTTGTCACTTATATCTGCATCAATCGTTCATTCTGTATTGTTTATACAAGCACTTTAAATTGATTTTGATTTATTTTTACCTAAGCCTGTTATTTTTTAGGCTTTAGCACAGATTGTATATATATATATATATATATATATATATATATATATTGTAGACATGTCACTGGAGAAGTGATCGAGGGGGTGTAAATTTCACCTAGGTTACTACGCTGGGTGAGATGGTAAGTCCAGGGTTGATTTGTTTCCCAGCAGTGATATGCTGCTGAGGTGTTGTTTAATTTTGCCGGGCCTGGATTTATATGGAATGGCAGGTAGGTTTGGTAGAGGGACCTGTCATTCCACACCCCTCCGATCCGGTTTGGGTTTTGAATCAGGTGAGCTCTGATCCTAATTAGCCTGGGAGGTAAAAGCTCTGCAGAGACTGCAGGCTATTGCTCTCAGCCTGAAATGAACAGCCTGTGTGTGTGTGTGTGTGTGTGTGTGTGTGTGTGTGTGTGTGTGTGTGTGTGTGTGTGTGTGTGTGTGTGTGTGTGTGTGTGTGTGTGTGAAGGTGGCTGCGAACGCAGCCACTGCTGGAGCTAAAAACTCACCCTGCGATGTCCAGGCGAACGCTGTATTTTGGAAAGTGTCAGCTAGGTGAGAAGAACCTGCTAGTAAGCGCCCAGACGGGCTAGGTCTTTATTTTGTTTTGTACACTAAAGAAGCACGCTGCTGCTGTATGTTTTGTTTACTGGACTGTTTATGCCATGAATAAACGCCAAGACCTGCTTTTATAACACCTAAGTCTGTCGTGAACTGTGTCCAAACACACCATCCCCCGGGAAGATCCCTACAATTGGTGCTGCGGAGCGGGCAAAACGGTTGCTAGGGGCAACGGTGTGGACAGACTTGGCTACAGCTGCCTATGTCTTGGGTGAAAGCTGCAACTACACTCCAAGAACAGTCGGGCAACATGGAGGAGATGCTGAAGCAGTTTATGCAAGTAAGTTTGCAACAACAACAGGCCCAGATAGAGGCTAATAGACGCCATGAACAGACCATGGCTGCCCAACAACAACTTATTGAACACCTGATTGCAAAACAAGAGGCGCCTGTGGTTGCTAACCCCCACACAGTGGTGCGAGCCGCTCCAGAGACTTTTGATGTGAAAAGAGCTGTGCAGCGAGCGCTGCAAAAGATGACTGCTGAGGATGATGTTGAGGCCTTCCTAACTGGGTTTGAGCGTGCGGCTGAGCGAGAGAAGTTACCCGTCGCTGAGTGGGCAGAGGTAATTGCGCCCTATTTAACAGGGGAACCTCAAAAGGCCTACTATGACCTCAGTGAGCAAGAGGTTAAGGACTATACTCGGCTAAAAGCGGAGATACTTGCCCGGCTAGGCGTTACTACTGCGGTCCGTGCCAGGAGGGTACGCAACTGGAGCTACAGTTTGGACAAATCGGCGAGGTCCCAGATGTATGACCTGATCCATTTGGCGAGGAAGTGGTTGGAGCCAGACACTTCTACTCCTGCACAGATCCTAGAGAGGGTTGTGATGGACCGCTACCTCCGAGCACTTCCTGCTGACCTGCAACGCTGGGTGGGACAAGGTGACCCTAAGAATGCAAACGAACTTGTCAACCTTGTGGAGAGATTCCAGGCGACTGAGGACTACCTCCGTGATGTTTCTGCAGCCTCCTCACCTCCCCGGAGTGCCAGATCTGTGCCATCAGCTGGTAAGAGACTTCCATCTATTGGGGGAGTGTGGAGGGGTGCTGAGGGAGGAAAAAGGGCTCAAGTGGTGTCTCAGGGGCAAAAGACTGGAGATGGTCCCGGGTGGCTAAGTAGCCCTAAAAAGGACTCCTGGCCAAGGAGAACAGGCTCTATCCAGTGCTGGAGATGCCATGAGACGGGACACGTGTCTGCCCATTGCCCTCTTACCACTGAGCCCATGGACTGTGAGGTTAGTCGGCGTCAGTCGCTATTTGCGGAACCATCTTGTGTTGCAGTTCCTGGACTAGAGACTGAACCGCAAATCTGCGACATTACAATTAATGACTTTCCTGTTAAGGCGTTGCTGGACTCAGGAAGCCTCGTAACCTTGGTGCATGCCAGCCTGGTGGCTGGGGACTTTGAGTGTAAAAAGCATATGAGTGTTGTTTGTATACATGGGGATACAAAAGTGTACCCTATAGTGCTGGCTGAAGTCGGGACTAAACAAGGCACCGTACAATATGAAGTGGGTGTGGTTAAAAATCTCATGCACAACGTAATACTGGGGCGCGATTTTCCACTATTCTGGGCTCTCTGGGGAAAAAGAAAATCCCCCGAAAGGAGTGAGGATACTCCTAAGGTTGTTGCGTTACCCCCTGTAAATGATAAAAGTGTGCAGGATGAAAATAATTGTTTTCCTTTGCAGGTCCTGGCTGGAGAGGAGGAGGCTCCTCCCACTGAGCAAAATATACCCGACTTAGAGGTGTCTAGGGATAATTTTGGGACTGCACAGTTACAGGACCCCACTCTCAAAAATGCGAGAGAGCAGGTTGCTGTCATGAATGGGGTACCTCAGGAACCAGATGCTGAGAAAAGATTTCCACATTTTTCTGTGACTAATGATCTTTTCTATAGAGTCACTAAGGTTAAGGATGAGATTGTGGAACAGCTTCTGGTGCCTAAGCCGTACCGGCGTCAGGTGCTGGACATGGCACATAACCATGTTCTTGGGGGACACTTGGGGACTGACAAAACGCAGGAGAGGGTTCTCCAGAGGTTCTACTGGCCGGCGATATATGGTGATATTAAAAAGTACTGCGAGTCGTGCCCCACATGTCAGCTTAGTGCCCCAGTGTCACATTTTCGCAGTCCTTTGGTTTCGCTCCCTATTATAGAGGTGCCTTTTGAGCGTATAGCCATGGATTTAGTGGGTCCCATTGTAAAATCCGCTAGAGGACACCAATATATTCTGGTGGTCATGGATTATGCGACCCGCTATCCTGAAGCTGTGCCCTTAAGAAACACCGCATCTAAAACAATTGCACGTGAGTTGTTTTATATGTTCTCTAGGACTGGAATCCCCAAAGAAATCCTAACTGACCAAGGTACACCCTTTATGTCAAAGGTGATGAAGGAGTTATGCAAACTATTTAAAATCTCACCCATCCGTACCTCTGTATACCACCCCCAGACGGACGGATTGGTGGAGAGATTTAACAAAACTTTGAAACATATGCTGAAAAAAGTGGTGGAAAAAGATGGCCGTGACTGGGATCATTTGTTACCCTACCTCATGTTTGCTATTAGGGAAGTGCCCCAAGCGTCCACAGGGTTCTCACCATTCGAGTTGGTCTATGGTCGTCACCCTAGGGGTCTACTGGACATTGCAAAAGAGACATGGGAGAGCGAGTCCACCCCATACAGGAGCGTTATTGAGCATGTAGCACAAATGCAGGACCGTATAGCCGCTGTAATGCCCCTAGTAAGGGAACACCTCCAGAGGGTGCAAGAGGCCCAAAGTAGAATTTACAACCGGTCTGCAAGAATCAGGACATTTAACCCAGGCGATAGGGTTCTTATACTAGTTCCCACTGTTGAGAGTAAATTCCTGGCGAAGTGGCAAGGTCCCTATGAAATTGTGGAAAAGGTCAGTGAGGTGAACTACAAGGTGCACCAACCAGGTAGAAGGAAGCCTTTCCAAGTTTACCACGTAAACTTGATTAAGCCCTGGAAAGACAGGGAATCCTTGGGGGCGACAAATACTGTTAGTAATTTGTCACAACCAATCCCTCCAGTCAAGGTTGGTGATACCCTATCAGTGTCACAGAAACAGGAGGCTCAGGAATTTTTACAGAAAAACAAAGACAAGTTTTCTGACCTCCCAGGGCG
The DNA here is from genome assembly GCA_027917425.1 of Gastrophryne carolinensis. Lineage (NCBI taxonomy): Eukaryota > Metazoa > Chordata > Amphibia > Anura > Microhylidae > Gastrophryne > Gastrophryne carolinensis. Next base: position 488,619,974 of record CM051237.1, on the reverse strand, counting down.
TACACACCTCATCTATCATCACATTGAAACTGAGCCTAGAAGCAGAGTAAACCTCAAGCCCTATAGGATCCCGGAAGCCCGTAGGGAAGCCGTATCTGCCGAGGTAAAACGTATGCTTGATCTGGGAGTAATTGAGGTGTCACAGAGTGAATGGTCCAGCCCGATTGTATTAATCCCAAAGCCTAATGGAACTTGGAGGTTCTGTAACGATTTCAGAAAGTTGAATGAGATCTCAAAATTCGATGCCTATCCTATGCCCAGGGTAGATGAGTTGATTGAGAAGTTGGGTAATGCCAGATACATAACCACCCTCGATCTCACAAAGGGCTATTGGCAGATTCCACTTACTAATGAGGCTAAAGAGAAAACTGCATTCTCCACCCCTGATGGGCTATTCCAGTATGTAGTGATGCCGTTCGGGTTACATGGAGCACCTGCGACTTTCCAGAGGTTGATGGACTTGATTTTGCGACCACATCGTGATTACTCAGCTGCCTACCTCGATGATGTGGTCATTTTTAGCCCTGATTGGGAAAGTCACCTCTGTAAGGTACAGGCTGTATTGGATACCATAAGTGATGCGGGGTTGACCATAAATGCCGAGAAGTGTGCAATAGCCCTAGAAGAGGCCAAGTATCTGGGCTACATTATTGGAAGAGGGTTGATTAAGCCACAGCTTAATAAAGTGGAGGCAATACAGAATTGGCCTAGACCCCTGACAAAGAAACAGGTCAGAGCTTTCCTTGGTATTACGGGCTATTACCGTAGATTTGTGCCGAACTTCGCCTCAGTTGCTGCTCCCCTAACGGACTTGACCAAGGGCGGAAAGAGAGCCATGATCACGTGGACTCCAGAGGCCGAGAAGGCTTTCCAAAGCCTTAAGTCTGCCTTGTGCCAACAACCTGTGTTAGTTACCCCCGATTTCAGGCGAGAATTTCTGGTCCAGACAGATGCTTCTAACACAGGCTTAGGTGCAGTACTCTCACAAGTAGTAAATGGTGAGGAGCATCCGGTGATGTACTTGAGTAGAAAGCTAACCCCGGCCGAGAAAAATTATGCCATTGTGGAGCGAGAATGTTTGGCAGTGAAGTGGGCCCTCGAATCCCTAAAATATTACTTGCTAGGAAGGAAATTCAAGTTAGTGACAGACCATGCCCCCCTAACATGGATGAAGTTAAATAAGGAGAGAAACGCAAGAGTGACTAGATGGTTTCTGTCCCTACAAAACTTTAATTTCACTGTGGAACACAGGCCAGGGAAATTACAGGCAAATGCTGACGCATTGTCGAGGGTACATTGTCTGTGGGGACAAAATGCTCAGCCCTCCGGTCTGAAGAAGAGGGGGGGGATATGTAGACATGTCACTGGAGAAGTGATCGAGGGGGTGTACATTTCACCTAGGTTACTACGCTGGGTGAGATGGTAAGTCCAGGGTTGATTTGTTTCCCAGCAGTGGTATGCTGCTGAGGTGTTGTTCAATTTTGCCGGGCCTGGATTTATATGGAATGGCAGGTAGGTTTGGTAGAGGGACCTGTCATTCCACACCCCTCCGATCCGGTTTGGGTTTTGAATCAGGTGAGCTCTGATCCTAATTAGCCTGGGAGGTAAAAGCTCTGCAGAGACTGCAGGCTATTGCTCTCAGCCTGAAATGAACAGCCTGTGTGTGTGTGTGAAGGTGGCTGCGAACGCAGCCACTGCTGGAGCTAAAAACTCACCCTGCGATGTCCAGGCGAACGCTGTATTTTGGAAAGTGTCAGCTAGGTGAGAAGAACCTGCTAGTAAGCGCCCAGACGGGCTAGGTCTTTATTTTGTTTTGTACACTAAAGAAGCACGCTGCTGCTGTATGTTTTGTTTACTGGACTGTTTATGCCATGAATAAACGCCAAGACCTGCTTTTATAACACCTAAGTCTGTCGTGAACTGTGTCCAAACACACCATCCCCCGGGAAGATCCCTACAATATATATATATATATATGTGAGGATATATAAAATATATGGCCAGATAAAAATATGACAAACTATGGTTGTCAAAACACACCTTGTCAATTAGAGGCATGCTAGTACATTTGTCTGGAGTTACCAACAGGAAGCCATTTACATATGACAGGACAGAAGAACAAGCCACTTTACAGCATTGCGCTAAATAGGCCTCCTGTCAGATGACACCTTCCTATGTGGTAATTGACATCTACTTACTACAAAGCAGTGAATGAGACATTTGCTGCACACCTCTCTTCAAAAGATAATTAAATCATAACTTTTACAATGGAACACCCCTGACATACAATTGGCTGCATCCAGCATGCTGCCCGCCCCAATAACCAGTTTAAATATGAGAGAGCTGGGCACAGATGACATGACATGCCAGGGGATTGCTTCTAATAAGTAGGCTGTTATCATAACTTTCCGTGTACCCCTCACAACAGGACATTATATGAGAGAGGTGGGCACAGATGACATGACATGCCAGGGGATTGCTTCCAATAAGTAGGCTGTTATCATTACTTTCCGTGTACCCCTCACAGCAGGACATTATATGAGAGAGATGGGCACAGATGACATGACATGCCAGGGGATTGCTTATAATAAGTAGGCTGTTATCATTACTTTCCGTGTACCCCTCACAGCAGGACATTATATGAGAGAGGAGGGCACAGATGACAGGACATGCCAGGGGATTGCTTCCAATAAGTAGACTGTTATCATCACTTTCCGTGTACCCCTCACAGCAGGACATTATATGAGAGATGGGCACAGATGACATGAAATGCCAGGGGATTGCTTCCAATAAGTAGGCTGTTATCATTACTTTCCGTGTACCCCTCACAGCAGGACATTATATGAGAGAGATGGGCACAGATGACATGACAGGCCAGGGGATTGCTTCTAATAAGTAGGCTGTTATCATTACTTTCCGTGTACCCCTCACAGCAGGACATTATATGAGAGAGATGGGCACAGAGGACATGACATGCCAGGGGATTGCTTCCAATAAGTAGGCTGTTATCATTACTTTTCCTGTACCCCTCACAGCAGGACATTTTATGAGAGAGGAGGGCACAGATGACAGGACATGCCAGGGGATTGCTTCTAATAAGTAGACTGTTATCATCACTTTCCATGTACCCCTCACAGCAGGACATTATATGAGAGATGGGCACAGATGACATGACATGCCAGGGGATTGCTTCCAATAAGTAGACTGTTATCATTACTTTCCGTGTACCCCTCACAGCAGGACATTTTATGAGAGAGGAGGGCACAGATGACAGGACATGCCAGGGGATTGCTTCCAATAAGTAGACTGTTATCATCACTTTCCGTGTACCCCTCACAGCAGGACATTATATGAGAGATGGGCACAGATGACATGAAATGCCAGGGGATTGCTTCCAATAAGTAGGCTGTTATTACTTTCCGTGTACCCCCTCACAGCAGGACATTATATGAGAGAGATGGGCACAGATGACATGACATGCCAGGGGATTGCTTCCAATAAGTAGGCCGTTATCATTACTTTCCGTGTACCCCTCACAGCAGGACATTATATGAGAGAGATGGGCACAGAGGACATGACATGCCAGGGGATTGCTTCCAATAAGTAGGCCGTTATCATTACTTTCCGTGTACCCCTCACAGCATGACATTATATGAGAAAGATGGGCACAGATGACATGACATGCCAGGGGATTGCTTCCAATAAGTAGGCTGTTATCATTACTTTCCGTGTACCCCTCACAGCAGGACATTATATGAGAGAGATGGGCACAGATGACATGACATGCCAGGGGATTGCTTATAATAAGTAGGCTGTTATCATTACTTTCCGTGTACCCCTCACAGCAGGACATTATATGAGAGAGATGGGCACAGATTACATGACATGCCAGGGGATTGCTTCCAATAAGTAGGCTGTTGTAGCGATAACCCTTATCGCCGGAGGGCTTCACCGCCCGAGACGTCCTTTTCCCAATCGTAAGAGGTGCTGCTGGAATTCCAGAGTCGTCCGTGAGGAACCAGGAACAGCCCTTACAAGGGCTAGTGAACTGTAATATAGCGTTTCCCCCAATAAGAGACAGAACTTCAGTATTGAGGGTGAAGATGAACTCTTTTTATTAGTGCCACTCTAGGCCTTATATACACAAGTCTCCATGTAATGACAACCACACTGACCAATAGCAGCAGGGCACACAATCCCTCAACTCTGCCGGTGACGCAATCAGTAGAACAATAGCAGGCTGTAATACAATCAATCAGGACAATGCCATTGACTGTGACGTAATCAACAATACACAATGGCAGTCTGTAATACAATCCAAAATACAATGACATTACCTGTAACAGTATCAAAATACAATGACATTGTCTGGAACCTAATTAAGAAAAGGCCAGTGAATGACCCGGTGGGCAATCGAATAGTGATGACATCCAAAAGGCAGAGCGTCTGTCACAATGCCCCCTTTTTGTGGAACACCCGGCAGACCCGGATTGACCCTGTTCGGGTTAACGTGGGGCTGTCCGGACTCTTGTTATGGGCAGAGTTCTGTTTGCCAGGATAATCCATCTGCATTACTGGTTTGTCTACAGGGCCTGTATACACACACACACACACACACACACACACACACACACACACACACACACACACATACAGTTGTACTCACAGGGTGCTGGTCTGGTACACACACAGTTGTACTCACAGGGTGCTGGTCTTGTCATTTCCCCCCAATAAGAGACAGAACTCAGTATTGAGGGTGAAGATGATACACTCACACACACATACAGTTGTACTCACAGGGTGCTGGTCTTGTACACACATACAGTTGTACTCACAGGGTGCTGGTCTTGAACACACATACAGTTGTACTCACAGGGTGCTGGTCTTGTACACACATACAGTTGTACTCACAGGGTGCTGGTCTTGTCGTTTCCCCCCAATAAGAGACAGAACTCAGTATTGAGGGTGAAGATGATACCCACACACACACACATGCAGTTGTACTCACAGGGTGCTGGTCTTGTACACACACAGTTGTACTCACAGGGTGCTGGTCTTGTACACACACACATGTACTCACAGGGTGCTGGTCTTGTACACACACTCTCTTAGCTCTGGTTGCAAGGCATTGAGAAAATGTTCTAGTAAAAACAACTGTAGGCTTCCGGGGTGACAGCGTGCCGGGCTAACAAAGCCTCCTTTACCAGATGGTAGTGTGGTATGTCCGCATCAGGGATGGCCCGGAAAGCATCGGAAGCTTTCCCCGATAGTTTCCCTGATAATATGGTGACCCATTCCTCCGTGGGTACCCGGTGTAAAGCTCACTGCCGTTCAAAATCGGCCAAAAATCCATCAATCTCATTGTCACTTTCCTGGATGACTTAAATGCTGCAAATGGAATCTTTCTCCCCCCAGTGTAACTGAGGCTGAGAGGCTGCTGGGTTGAAAGTCGCCGATCTTCCCTTCGCTTACTGGCCTCTGCCTCCGCTGCGGCGAAGACTTGGTCGATCAGTTCTTGTGATGGATTCGGCCATAGACCGACAATCTGTTCCGAACCGCTTGAACGAGAGCAGCGTCTTCATCGATCTCTATATTGGTTTCGGTCCTCACTGCTGCACGATCCATTTTGATCAGCTCGGCTATCAGTTCCTGACATGGGCGGTTGCTAGCTGACCTTCCCCGGCTCACGAGTAGATCCTCCAGGTCAGCCTTTTCAACTTGTCCTACTGACTCTCCATCAGGGTAGCACTCTCTCTGGGTAGAAAGGACCATCCCACCGCTGCCACCAATTGTAGCGATAACCCTTATCACCGGAGGGCTTCACCGCCCGAGACGTCCTTTTCCCAATCGTAAGAGGTGCTGCTGGAATTCCAGAGTTGTCCGTGAGGAAACAGGAACAGCCCTTACAAGGGCTAGTGAACTGTAATATAGCGTTTCCCCCAATAAGAGACAGAACTTCAGTATTGAGGGTGAAGGTGAAGTGTCTTTATTAGTGCCATTCTAGGCCTTATATACACAAGTCTCCATGCAATGACAACCACACTGACCAATAGCAGCAGGGCACACAATCCCTCAACTCTGCCGGTAACACAATCAGTAGAACAATAGCAGGCTGTAATACAATCAATCAGGACAATGCCATTGACTGTGACGTGATCAACAATACACAATGGCAATGGTAATACAATCCAAAATACAATGACATTGCCTGTAACAGTATCAAAATACAATGACATTGTCTGGAACCTAATTAAGAAAAGGCCAGTGAATGACCCGGTGGGCAACTGAATAGTGATGACATCCAAAAGGCAGAGCGTATGTCACAGCTGTTATCATTACTTTCCGTGTACCCCTCTGTGACAGAGGCTCTGTCTTTTGGACGTCATCACTATTCGATTGCCCACCGGGTCATTCACTGGCCTTTTCTTAATTAGGTTCCAGACAATGAAATTGTATTTTGATACTGTTACAGGCAACGTCATTGTATTTTGACTGCCATTGTGTATTGTTGATTACGTCACAGTCAATGGCATTGTCCTGACTGATGGTATTACAGCCTGCTATTGTTCTACTGATTGCGTCACCGGCAGAGTTGAGGGATTGTATGCCCTGCTGCTATTGGTCAGTGTGGTTGTCATTGCATGGAGACTTGTGTATATAAGGCCTAGAGTGGCACTAATAAAAACACTTCACCTTCACCCTCAATACTGAAGTTCTGTCTCTTATTGGGGGAAACGCTATATTACAGTTCACTAGCCCTTGTAAGGGCTGTTCCTGTTTCCTCACGGACGACTCTGGAATTCCAGCAGCACCTCTTACGATTGGGAAAAGGACGTCTCGGGCGGTGAAGCCCTCCGGCGATAAGGGTTATCGCTACAATTGGTGGCAAGCGGTCGGATGGTCCTTTGTACCCAGAGAGAGTGCTACCCTGATGGAGAGTCAGTAGGACAAGTTGAAAAGGCTGACCCTGAAGGATCTACTCGAGAGCCGGGGAAGGTCAGCTAGCAACCGCCCACGTCGAGAACTGATAGCCGAGCTGATCGAAATGGATCGTGCAGCAGTGAGGACCGAAACCAATATAGAGATCGATGAAGACGCTGCTCTCGTTCAAGCGGTTCGGAACAGATTGTCGGTCTATGGCTGAATCCATTACAAGAACTGATCGACCAAGTCTTCGCCGCAGCGGAGGCAGAGGCCAGTAAGCGAAGGGAAGATCGGCGACTTTCAACCCAGCATCCTCTCAGCGCCCCTGTGTCTCCGAGCCTCAGTTACACTGGGGGGAAAAAGATTCCATTTGCAGCATTTAAGTCCTTCCAGGAAAGTGACGATGAGATTGATGGATTTTTGGCCGATTTTGAACGGCAGTGCGCTTTACACCGGGTACCCACGGAGGAATGGGTCACCATATTATCAGGGAAACTATCTGGGAAAGCTTCCGATGCTTTCCGGGCCACCCCTGATGCGGACTTACCACACTACCATCTGGTAAAGGAGGCTTTGTTAGCCCGGCACGCTGTCACCCCGGAAGCCTACAGTTGTTTTTACTAGAACATTTTCTCAATGCCTTGCAACCAGAGCTAAGAGAGTATGTGTACAAAACCAGCACCTTGTGAGTACAACTTGACTGGGCTAGCGTTCCATATGCCCTGCGTCATACCTCTCACCCACCAAATAACGAGTCCAGACCACCATGTCGTTGGAATGATTAAATTTAATCGGCCACAGCCCAAACATATATAAACAACATTTTTACAAGCAGTAAAGAGTCCCCCCTATTGTTCCGGGTCTGAGAAGCCTAGGATCCCAAGAATGAAGGGAAGGGGAGGGAACAAAGTTAACATCCCGACCCCCACCAAGCGGAAGCCAACATAAGCTCGGCCGCAAAACCTCCTAGGCCAGGGAGCTTAATCGGGCTAACCGCCAGTGACCAAAACATCCCCTTCCCTACCAGAACCAAAACCATTCAAAATACTTTAACCAACTCGTCCTGGCCGGTTTCCACAAAACAGCCGCATACCCTACCCATGGAAATGCTACCTCAGACCCGAAACCCGAGAGGAGACCCGCCACAGCCAGGCAGCTCTGACACCTTAGCGCTGCCTGGCCCGCCACACCTCCACCGCCGTGTTGATCCGCTCCTTCAATGACATGTGAACAGATCGACCCCCTTGCCATGCAAGTGCACCTCCTGCGACTGATAAGAGCCCCAAATCTCCCCCAACATCGACATGGCACACAGTCAACCACCCCTTCAACCTTATGAACCACGCTAACGCCATGTTGATCTTCAACCCGACCTTCCCTATGGCCAACAAGACTCTAGCGCGCCGCCACACATGCCAGGTGACCATTTGTGACCCCACCATAACCACCTCCGGAAACACCCCAAGTCCCGGGTTATGGACTTGATTAAATGCCCCATCGGCACCCTCTCCAAATCGCTACCACCCACTTGTGATGCCAAAACTCCCGGTGGACCCAACTTCGATGCCCATTCCAAGGTGTGTTCCCGCAGTTCACCACTGCAGCCCTCTCATACCAGCCCACCTCAAACCTTCTCAATCCATTTGCAGAGCAAAATATAAAAGAATGACCGCCGATCATGACCGAGCGCGCCGATCTTAAAACAAAAAGCAATGGAGGAGGTCGGGGGAGGAGGGTGGGATGCATCGCGATCACCCATGACCGCTCGACTCTATCCGCCGACCATACCTCCGATCATATTGCCGATCATATTGCCGATCATATTGCCGATCATATTGCCGACTCCCACCTCCCCAACCTCTTTATTATCTCCTCGGAGAGCCCCTGCCTCAACAGCAGACCACACCTATGCAGTCTGAGCCCCATAAACCCTGAGCAGCAGCAACCTTCCCAGAAAAATATTTACCCACAACCACTTCGACCAGCTTTCAACCTCCGAATGCGTAGAGAAACCCACCCCTCAGACACGACCCCATCCTCTGCCACATTCCCCCTGACCCCCGTTTATTGGGGGTCACCGACTCCCCCACCCCCATGGCTCCATAGACTGCCAACAAGAACGTCACCTTTAAACAACTGCACTTCAAAACTTGACGAACAAACCCAGGGGAAAAAACACCAATCACCCCCCGAAGTATTCCCCGGAAACTGACTGCCTGCTATCCACCAACCTGTGCTCTTTCCTCCAACCTTACAATGCCTGCCGCACCCAAAATTATTTAGAAAAGTCTGACCAACCCTCTAGCAGAGACAAAATGGCCATGGCTGACATCTTCCAGTCAACCGAGGCCGGGGTCTCACCTCCCGCTAACAGCTCACTCACATACCAATCAGCATGACAGTCTATCACCTTCCGAGGCCGGCCCCCTGAATTCCACCGCCAAGGCCCACCACCGCTGCCATTATTTCACATAAGACCCTCACGTGGATGGGGCGACCAACCCTTGAATTAAACCAAAAAGGCACCTCACATGATCCCCAACAGCCAGCTTGGCATGACTCGCTGATCTCCATCCCTCAGATGCCAGTTGCCTGAACGCTACCCCTGTGAACGAGAAAGAGCATCAGTTATCCAGATTTCAACTCCAGGCACATGCGCCACTCTGCACCAAACATTATACTGCAAACAACCCAATACCAGCTGCGTCTGAAGTCTGTGAGACTGCCGAACGACTTACATGTTATCCGCCTTGTTCCTCAGCACCTCTCCCCACAGTGTCAACACCCCCACCTGTGGAAACAGGTCAAGAAAGGCCAATTTCCTTATAAGCGCAGATTTTAGCCACCGCCTTGGCCCGGGGCCAGCACCCCATCGACCCCCAAAACCTCCCCCCAAAAACCACCCGCACCTGCCACCTCCCTGAACCACTGGATCTCACCGTTCGTCCTCACCGGCTCCACCCAATACTCCAGCCCGTTAAAAGACTCCAGAAACGTGACCCACATCCTGATGTCCTCCTTCATGGCCGCCATCAGCCTGATGAAGCGACGCGGCTCCCTGACACCTACTGTTGCCAGCGATAACCTCCTCGTGAACATCCGCCCCATAGGGAAGGCCCAACACGCAAAGTTCAGCTTCCAGAGAACTGACTGAAGCTGCTGCAGCGTAACCCTTTTTTTTTTTTTTTAAATATATACATATCTATATACATATCTAACCCCAGGGCCCCTACAAACCTTCAAACCCATCCTTAACTTTGTCCCTCGGCAACCTGCAGACCTTCTCTACCATGTCACTCTCAATCCCTAAAGTTTCATAACTGACCCCGGCCCCTCCGTTTTCTCGTGAAATCGTCCCACTAATGGGTGATGGGCCCCACGCCAGTTATCTCCTTCACCCCCACTCCAGGAACGACTAAAGGCCTCAAATATGCACCCGAAATTTAACAACATCATCCCCTCCCTCAAACAAAACATCCCCAAGAGGTTTCAACTATTCGGAAGCACCGGTAGCAGCCAAAATGCAGACTCTCCTGTAAGACACCGATGATAGTTTCTAGACTATATCACCATTCACCCACACTCCCCTAGGGAAAGACAAGTAGTATATTAGGCGAAATTTGCCCTGCCCCTTCTTGGGCACCACACTCAACCGGGACACCACCAGATCTTCCAGCGGGGGAGGGGGGGTCACTAAACGGGCCCGCCATCTGCCCCACAGACACCCCGCCCCCGACTTTTCCCTTAATTCTTCCGTCCCTTCCCGTGCCGAATTCAAGTTCTTTAAAGGGCTTGCCCCCCCGAAGAGCCGTACATGGGATCACGAAAACCCAGCTCCAAAATCCCCTGCTAACCACCACGCCCCCTCCCCTGATTGGGATACTTATTCCTCCAGGGGCGCATCTCTGCCCCTCTCACTGGCGTTACCCCTTTTTGCAGGCCATCTGCACCTCTGCGGAACCCCCCAGTTCCTGCTTAAAGCATAACCCCACTAAGTGGCTCCCCAACTTTTCCGCCACCCCCGACCCACACTGAAGTGGCTCCAGACGGAAAGGGGGATAAACCACTCGCCCCCCGGGTACACCCCCCCTTGCATTCCTACCCTCAACAAGCGCCCAATGTCCCTGCGATCCCAGCCCAAGCCCTCACTTATTGCCATGCGTTGCCGGGATTGTTCATCAAACCGTAACCAGGCCAAGCCACCGTACACGAGGTGGACCCCCCAGATGATATAGCGAAATAGTGAACCGTGCTCTGGATTCTTTTTCCCCCATCACACTCACCAGCACAGAGAACGCCTGCAGCCAACTCCTAGAAGTTAGTGAGATCACCCAAAAGCGCCTTCTGTCCTTGTCCTCCTCCCTCTGATACTCCTTACCCATATCCCAACTCTCAACCCCAAAACGTTCTAGCGGCAGCAATGTGAAGACTCCCACGTACTCCTGCTTAAGATGCCCCCCCCCAACGTATCCTCAAAACACACGAAGGTGTGACCCTTTTGCCCGGTCCGAGA